>JAWZYU010000008.1:62141031-63341031 GCA_038380435.1 Ryuthela nishihirai
TTCACAAAATACGGGAAGTAGATCATTCTAATACCAAAGATTGAGTCATTTTACCTCTGATTCAGAGTCTGCTTTAACTCTGAGTGGAACTTTTTTTTGCGCACAATGGACTAAATATGCAGGTCACAAGACCGCAAGGGCTCAGAGAAGGTTGGGTGAAGAGGACCCACTGGAACAGCTATTGTGAGACTAATGGTAGCCTCCCGTCAAGGCCATCCAGCGTGTTCTTTAACATGCACAGGATATGGCTCTCCCGCAAACGGAGCCACGGCTTAATGTCCCATACGACGGTTTGGTTTGGTTTGGTTGTTTGGGATTTATTGGCGCAACAGCAACTAAGGCTATATTGCGCCAAACAAACGATAAAAAGGGATAAAAGTCTCACAACCCACAACCAAAGTTAAAATGAACACAAACAAAACGGCACAAAACGACAAGTAAAAAGACTAAAAAGTAACAACAAGTGTAGAAGTTAACAATAAAAATGGGTGTATAGGACCTATTGAAAACCACAAAACAAGAGTAAAAACTATGAAACAGGGTAAAAATCAAATACGTGTAAAATAACCAGTAAAACGTAAAAAGTCGAAAACAGGAGTTAAAAACGATTCATCAGATAAAAGATGGCTGAGTGTAAGAGGCTCAGCCATAAAATTGTGGAAGCTAAAATACATTTTGCGTTCAAGGTTAAAAGCTGGACACTGAATTAAAATATGTTTAACAGTTAAAATGGTGTCACAAAACTCGCACTTAGGTACTGCGTCCGCCTTAAGTAGAAAAGAGTGGGTTAAAAACGAGTGACCTAAGCGGAGCCGAGCAAGGACAACTTCCTAGTTACGATTCCTGCGAAAACAAGACTGCCACGGTTTGACAATGGGCTTGATCTCGAAGAGCTTGTTAGCAACCTGTTCAGACCAAGATCTCTGCCACCGTGCCCGGAGCTCGATGGTGAAACGCTGCCGGAAATCCACATATGGAACCGGCAACGGAGAGTCGGACAGGGGCATGGCTGACTTGGCAGCAGCATCTGCCAAGTCGTTGCCCCTGATCCCGACATGACCGGGCACCCAACAGAAGAGAATTGTGGTGGTGGCTGCCAGACGATGGAGCTGCTGGCGGATCTTGGAGAGAACAGGGTGAGGCCGATGCCTCACTGAGATCAAAGCCTGTAGCGAGCTAAGCGAGTCGGTGTAAAGCACACACCGACGATGATGCTTAGCTGCTATATGGTCCAAGGCAATGCTGATAGCATGCAACTCAGCAGTGAAGATGGAACACTGCTGTGGGATCTGGTCTGCAATGATTACATCACAGCAGACCATGGCTGATCCCACTGAAGTGCCGGACTTCGAGCCATCTGTGAAGACAGGCAAGAAGTCCGGGTGCGCAGCACAATGTCTGGCAAAGAGTTGCTGATACACACAGTCGGGTGTAAAGGCCTTCCCCGTCCTGCACAGGGAAAAATCGCAGGAAGGGGAAACAGCGAGCCAAGGTGGAAGTGGCTCAGCTGTCGACTGTGCGATGCTATCGAGACTGGTGTTGATGTCTCGCAGGTAACCTCGGACACGCAAACCGAAAGGACGAATGGCAGTCGGCCGATTCTGGTATAACATTTCCCACCTGGGACTGAAAACGCAGTCCCAAGTGGGATGGCCAGGCAGGGATCGCAATTTTGCTGCATACTGCAGGGACAACTGCTGACGGCGAATAGATAAAGGTGGTTCATCGGTCTCAACGTAGAGACTCTGGACCGGTGAAGTGCGGAAGGCCCCCGTGCACACACGGAGGGCCTGATGATGGAGTGGGTCCAGCACTTTCACCACCGAATCCCGGGCGGAGTCATACACCTGGGATCCGTAGTCCAGTTTCGACCGGACAAGTGCACGGTAAAGGTGGAGCAAAGAACATCGGTCCGCCCCCCAAGAGAGGGAGGAGAGGACCTTGATGATGTTCAATGCCCGCGTGCACTTGGACCTGAGATGTCGAATATGTGATAAAAAGGTCAATTTCCGGTCGAAGATGAGACCGAGAAACTTGGTCTCCGCCACAACTGGAATGATGTTACCCCCGAGCCGCAGCTCGGGGTCCAGATGAAGATTACGCTTGCGGCAAAAGTGCACGCAAGCGGTCTCTGTGGGGAGAACCGGAATCCATTGGCCGTCGCCCAAACCGAGAGATTGTTCAGGGCAGTTCAGTTGTCGTTCAATGACCCTCATGCTGGACGATGAGCAAAAGATGCTAAAATCGTCAACATAGAGGGCATTGCCTACAGTCGGAGGAAGTTGCCGTGTAATGGAATTTATCTTGACAGCGAAAAGCGTAACACTCAGGACGCAGCCTTGAGGCACCCCCTCTTCTTGGGGGAAAGGCCGCGATAGAGTGTTGCCGACACGGACTCGAAAAACACGAGAAGATAAAAAGTTCGTGATGAAGATCGGCATGTGACCTCGCAAGCCGAAGCTGTGAAGGTCACGAAGAATGCCGAATCTCCATGCCGTGTCGTACGCTTTTTCGATGTCGAAGAAAACTGACACCAGGTGCTCTCGTCGTAAAAAGGAATTCCTGATCGCCGATTCGAGGCGGATCAGGTGGTCTAAAGTAGACCGGTGACTGCGAAAGCCACACTGGGTGTTGGAAAGAAGGCCGTGATGTTCCAAATACCAGGCCAGCCTGGTATTTACCATCCTTTCCAACACCTTGCAGACGCAGCTCGTCAACGCAATTGGACGATAATTGGAAGGAATCTTGGGATCTTTGCCTGGCTTAGGGAAGGCCAAGACGATGGCCTCCCGCCAGGAGTCCGGAAACTGCTCCTCGATGAAAATGCGGTTGAAGAGTCGGAGCAGTCGATCCTTACTCGATGGTGAGAGATGTTGGAGCATGGCATAATGGACATTGTCTGGCCCCACAGCAGATGCACGAGAAGTGTGCAGAGCACGGCGAAGCTCCTCCGCTGTGAATGGCCTGTTGTAAGACTCCAGGCCATTCGAATGGAAGGACAGCGGAGAGCGTTCGGCCCTGCTCTTCTGGGCCAGAAACTCGGGGGAGTAGGAGGACAGAGAAGAGATGGTGGAGAATGACTCCCCCAGAATGTTGGCAATTGCTTGAGGCTCAGCAATTGCCTGTCCATTGTGCTCCAGGATCGATAATGAGTGGGACGTGTATTTCCCACCCATCTTCCGGACCTTATCCCACACGACCTTGGAACTGGTCATGCGGGTGATAGAAGATGTATATTTCATCCAAGATTCCTTCTGGCTCTGGCGCCGGACGAAACGGGCTTTCGCCCTGGCGCGTTTGAATGCTTCGAGGTTGGGGGACGTCGGATTTCTCCGAAACACCCCCCAAGCCTTGTTCTGAGCCTTACGAGCTGCGGTGCAGCCCATACGACGGACCGCGGCATTTTCTAGCCCATTGGTGTCCCCTACTGGCCGAGGGCAGAGCGAGGAGTTTTACGGAGAGAAATCTCAACGCCGGCCTAGGTGGGACTCAAACCTGGGAACTGCAGATCCGCAAAACTCCCCGCCCTGTCCACAATCAGTAATGGACACCGATGGGCTTTAAAAGGCCGCCGTCCGTCGGATGAGACATTAAGCCGTGGCCTCATATGCGGGAGAGCCTTACCCTGTGCACGTTAAAGAACACGCTGGATGGCCTTGACGGGAAGCTACCATCTATCTCCCAACAGCTGTTCCAGTGGATTCTATCCCCAGAACCTTCTCTGAGCCTTTGGGGTCCTTGTGACCTGACCATTTTGCTCATTGTGTGCAAAAAAAAAAGTGCCTCTCAGAGGTAAAAACAATCAACAACTCTGCACGTTAAAGAACACGCTGGATGACTTTGAAGGGAAGCATCCATCTATCTCAATGCAAATTATAGCCTTTGGTCACTTGACCAAAGGCTATAATTTGCATAGAATTTGCAGAGAAATTTGCTATAATTTGCAGAGAAAGTTTAGGAGAGGGAACCACCTCTCCAGTGGGTTCCCTCTCCTAAACTTTCTCTGAGCCCTTGGAGTCCTTGTGACCTGGCCGTTTAGCCTTTATGTGCAAAAAAAGGTGTCTCTCAGATGCAAAACAATAACAGCTTGCAACCAAAACAAAAGTCACTTAACAAATTATCATTATTTTCCGCCATTGTAGTAAACTACTCATACCGCATTTCATTAATGATTTGAAACAACTAATAACACCTAAAAAAAAAACGAAATGCATTGACGAAATAAAGGGGAAACAAGAAACATAAACCCTCCCCTCCTAAATCAGACATAAAGGTCACACCGCACCATTCATATTAGTTACCTACACTTCCATTCTACGTTTTCTACCAGCCTGCTGTATCTCAGTTTTTGTTCATTTGAATATAAACTGCAGTCACGCCTTTTTCTCAGAAAGGCGTGATGTTTAGTCACATGACAGCAAAAGAGCGAAGCGGGCCTTACTCCTCAAATCCCCCCTTCCTGAATCCCTCCCCCCCCCCCGCATACAATCCCTCTTACATCACGTACCTGAGCTAGGGGAGAGAGGCCTGGAGTGAGGCAAGTTTAATATCGGTAATGGCCATCGATCAGGACTGGAGGTGCGAGCTCAGTGCTGACGGCCGTCGCTGAGTGACACACGGACGCATGACCTCGGGGGCCGTCCATCGGATGCACTCTAGTTCATGTTACGCTCGGCTGGTTAGTTGTGTAATCGTAATGGTTGAGTTTGTGTCCTCTCCGCTTCCTAACAAATTGCTTTGGTGGAGTTTAATTTCTTCTTGCATGATTCCAGGGAGGGTTTCGCAGTCTTCTTGAGTAATGTGCACTCTCGATTTTTACTTCTGTAGTGAGGTTTTTGTCCTAGAGAATACAAAAAAAAAACAGTTTTTTTATTCTTTATGTTTCTCTTTAATCCTTTGTGTGAATAAATAACGAATTGTTTTATTTCTGAGTGGCACTTTTTTGCACGCAATGGGCTAAATGGCCAGTCACAAAGAGCCCCCACTGGCACAGAGAAGATGGTTTGGGTTGTTTTACCTCTGAGCGATACTTTTTTCCACGCCATGGGCTAAATGGCCAGGACACAAGGACCCCGAAGGCTCAGAGAAGGTTGGGGGAGGGGACCCACTGGCCATCCAGCGTGTTCTTTAACGTGCACAGGGTATGGCTCTCCCACACACGGGCCGTGGTTTAACGTCCCATCTGACGGACGGCGGCCTCTCCAAGCTCATCGGTGTCCCCTACTGACCGTGGACAGGGCGGGGAATTTTGCGGAGGCAAATCTCAACGCTGACCCAGCTGGGACTCGAACCTGAGAACTACAGTTACGAGCCTAGCGCGCTAACGACTGAGCTCCCCTCCCCGCCCCCCAGAGATGATGGAAGCCTCCCGTTAATCACATGGAATGTTGGGTTGTTTTACCTCTGAGTGGCAATTTTTTGAAAGTAATGGGCGAAATGGCCAGGTCACAAGGATCCCAATGGCACAGGGTAGATGGAAGGGGACCCACTGGACAGATGTAGGAGACAGATTAAAACTTCTATTCAAGACCATACAGAGGGTTCTTTAATGTGCACAGGATATGGCTCTCCTGCACACGGCTTACCTTCCCATCCGACGAACGGCGGCTTTTTGAAGCCCATCGGTGTCCTTTCTGACCAAGGAGATAAAAGGGATTGGCGGAGATAAATCTCAAAGCTGGCTAGTTAAAAAATATCAAAATGTATAATCCTTTGCAGTTTTAGCGTGTTACATTCTTAGGCAGCTTTAGAAAGAATTCTTAGAATTTGACGGATTGTTAAATTTGAAAGTTAAATTTCTAATAAAGCTTTTATATCGACGATTGGTTTAAACGTATCCATGGCGGTTCATTAGCTCTCTTGAGTTCTCTACTTTCACTCTGACCATTATTTCACCTTGAATTTCACATTTCAATTTTTTTTCCGTAATTCTTCTAAGATCTCGGAGCTTAAATACCCTAGGCAACGATTTTAAACTTTCTACCACATCTACCACAAAATTTTACCTCTATTTGGCCTTGAAGGAAACATTGGGCAACAAATTTCGTACTTTTTCTGAACTCTAGGATTCAAATTATCCCTAGGTGGAAAAATTCAGATTCTCTGTGCCATTGGGATCCTTGTGACCTGGCCACTTCGCCCATTGCATTCAGAAAAGTGCCACTCAGAGGTAAAACGACAACCCAACATCCCATCTGATTAACAGGAGGCTTCCATCTGTTTTCCTTTCCCTGTCCAGTGGATTCCCTTCTTTCCATCTTCTCTGTGCCATTGGGATCCTTGTGACCTGGCTATTTCCCCCATTGCATTCAGAAAAGTGCCACTCAGAGGTTAAAACGACAACCCAACATCCCATCTGATTAACAGGAGGCTTCCATCTGTTTTCCTTTCCCTGTCCAGTGGGTTCCCTTCTTTCCATCTTCTCTGTGCCATTGGGATCCTTGTGACCTGGCCATTTCGCCCATTGCATTCAGAAAAGTGCCACTCAGAGGTAAAACGACAACCCAACATCCCATCTGATTAACAGGAGGCTTCCATCTGTTTTCCTTTCCCTATCCAGTGGGTTCCCTTCTTTCCATCTTCTCTGTGCCATTGGGATCCTTGTGACCTGGCCATTTCGCCCATTGCATTCAGAAAAGTGCCACTCAGAGGTAAAACGACAACCCAACATCCCATCTGATTAACAGGAGGCTTCCATCTGTTTTCCTTTCCCTATCCAGTGGGTTCCCTTCTTTCCATCTTCTCTGTGCCATTGGGATCCTTGTGACCTGGCCATTTCGCCCATTGCATTCAGAAAAGTGCCACTCAGAGGTTAAAACGACAACCCAACATCCCATCTGATTAACAGGAGGCTTCCATCTGTTTTCCTTTCCCTGTCCAGTGGGTTCCCTTCTTTCCATCTTCTCTGTGCCATTGGGATCCTTGTGACCTGGCCATTTCGCCCATTGCATTCAGAAAAGTGCCACTCAGAGGTAAAACGACAACCCAACATCCCATCTGATTAACAGGAGGCTTCCATCTGTTTTCCTTTCCCTGTCCAGTGGGTTCCCTTCTTTCCATCTTCTCTGTGCCATTGGGATCCTTGTGACCTGGCCATTTCGCCCATTGCATTCAGAAAAGTGCCACTCAGAGGTAAAACGACAACCCAACATCCCATCTGATTAACAGGAGGCTTCCATCTGTTTTCCTTTCCCTATCCAGTGGGTTCCCTTCTTTCCATCTTCTCTGTGCCATTGGGATCCTTGTGACCTGGCCATTTCGCCCATTGCATTCAGAAAAGTGCCACTCAGAGGTAAAACGACAACCCAACATCCCATCTGATTAACAGGAGGCTTCCATCTGTTTTCCTTTCCCTGTCCAGTGGGTTCCCTTCTTTCCATCTTCTCTGTGCCATTGGGGTCCTTGTGACCTGGCCATTTCGCCCATTGCAATCAGAAAAGTGCCACTCAGAGGTAAAACGACAACCCAACATCCCATCTGATTAACAGGAGGCTTCCATCTGTTTTCCTTTCCCTGTCCAGTGGGTTCCCTTCTTTCCATCTTCTCTGTGCCATTGGGATCCTTGTGACCTGGCCATTTCGCCCATTGCATTCAGAAAAGTGCCACTCAGAGGTAAAACGACAACCCAACATCCCATCTGATTAACAGGAGGCTTCCATCTGTTTTCCTTTCCCTGTCCAGTGGGTTCCCTTCTTTCCATCTTCTCTGTGCCATTGGGGTCCTTGTGACCTGGCCATTTCGCCCATTGCAATCAGAAAAGTGCCACTCAGAGGTAAAACGACAACCCAACATCCCATCTGATTAACAGGAGGCTTCCATCTGTTTTCCTTTCCCTGTCCAGTTGGTTCCCTTCTTTCCATCTTCTCTGTGCCATTGGGATCCTTGTGACCTGGCCATTTCGCCCATTGCATTCAGAAAAGTGCCACTCAGAGGTAAAACGACAACCCAACATCCCATCTGATTAACAGGAGGCTTCCATCTGTTTTCCTTTCCCTATCCAGTGGGTTCCCTTCTTTCCATCTTCTCTGTGCCATTGGGATCCTTGTGACCTGGCCATTTCGCCCATTGCAATCAGAAAAGTGCCACTCAGAGGTAAAACGACAACCCAACATCCCATCTGATTAACAGGAGGCTTCCATCTGTTTTCCTTTCCCTATCCAGTGGGTTCCCTTCTTTCCATCTTCTCTGTGCCATTGGGATCCTTGTGACCTGGCCATTTCGCCCATTGCAATCAGAAAAGTGCCACTCAGAGGTAAAACGACAACCCAACATCCCATCTGATTAACAGGAGGCTTCCATCTGTTTTCCTTTCCCTATCCAGTGGGTTCCCTTCTTTCCATCTTCTCTGTGCCATTGGGATCCTTGTGACCTGGCCATTTCGCCCATTGCAATCAGAAAAGTGCCACTCAGAGGTAAAACGACAACCCAACATCCCATCTGATTAACAGGAGGCTTCCATCTGTTTTCCTTTCCCTATCCAGTGGGTTCCCTTCTTTCCATCTTCTCTGTGCCATTGGGATCCTTGTGACCTGGCCATTTCGCCCATTGCATTCAGAAAAGTGCCACTCAGAGGTAAAACGACAACCCAACATCCCATCTGATTAACAGGAGGCTTCCATCTGTTTTCCTTTCCCTGTCCAGTGGGTTCCCTTCTTTCCATCTTCTCTGTGCCATTGGGATCCTTGTGACCTGGCCATTTCGCCCATTGCAATCAGAAAAGTGCCACTCAGAGGTAAAACGACAACCCAACATCCCATCTGATTAACAGGAGGCTTCCATCTGTTTTCCTTTCCCTATCCAGTGGGTTCCCTTCTTTCCATCTTCTCTGTGCCATTGGGATCCTTGTGACCTGGCCATTTCGCCCATTGCATTCAGAAAAGTGCCACTCAGAGGTAAAACGACAACCCAACATCCCATCTGATTAACAGGAGGCTTCCATCTGTTTTCCTTTCCCTATCCAGTGGGTTCCCTTCTTTCCATCTTCTCTGTGCCATTGGGATCCTTGTGACCTGGCCATTTCGCCCATTGCAATCAGAAAAGTGCCACTCAGAGGTAAAACGACAACCCAACATCCCATCTGATTAACAGGAAGCTTCCATCTGTTTTCCTTTCCCTATCCAGTGGGTTCCCTTCTTTCCATCTTCTCTGTGCCATTGGGATCCTTGTGACCTGGCCATTTCGCCCATTGCATTCAGAAAAGTGCCACTCAGAGGTAAAACGACAACCCAACATCCCATCTGATTAACAGGAGGCTTCCATCTGTTTTCCTTTCCCTATCCAGTGGGTTCCCTTCTTTCCATCTTCTCTGTGCCATTGGGATCCTTGTGACCTGGCCATTTCGCCCATTGCAATCAGAAAAGTGCCACTCAGAGGTAAAACGACAACCCAACATCCCATCTGATTAACAGGAGGCTTCCATCTGTTTTCCTTTCCCTATCCAGTGGGTTCCCTTCTTTCCACCTTCTCTGTGCCATTGGGATCCTTGTGACCTGGCCATTTCGCCCATTGCATTCAGAAAAGTGCCACTCAGAGGTAAAACGACAACCCAACATCCCATCTGATTAACAGGAGGCTTCCATCTGTTTTCCTTTCCCTGTCCAGTGGGTTCCCTTCTTTCCATCTTCTCTGTGCCATTGGGATCCTTGTGACCTGGCCATTTCGCCCATTGCAATCAGAAAAGTGCCACTCAGAGGTAAAACGACAACCCAACATCCCATCTGATTAACAGGAGGCTTCCATCTGTTTTCCTTTCCCTGTCCAGTGGGTTCCCTTCTTTCCATCTTCTCTGTGCCATTGGGATCCTTGTGACCTGGCCATTTCGCCCATTGCAATCAGAAAAGTGCCACTCAGAGGTAAAACGACAACCCAACATCCCATCTGATTAACAGGAGGCTTCCATCTGTTTTCCTTTCCCTATCCAGTGGGTTCCCTTCTTTCCATCTTCTCTGTGCCATTGGGATCCTTGTGACCTGGCCATTTCGCCCATTGCAATCAGAAAAGTGCCACTCAGAGGTAAAACGACAACCCAACATCCCATCTGATTAACAGGAGGCTTCCATCTGTTTTCCTTTCCCTATCCAGTGGGTTCCCTTCTTTCCATCTTCTCTGTGCCATTGGGATCCTTGTGACCTGGCCATTTCGCCCATTGCATTCAGAAAAGTGCCACTCAGAGGTAAAACGACAACCCAACATCCCATCTGATTAACAGGAGGCTTCCATCTGTTTTCCTTTCCCTATCCAGTGGGTTCCCTTCTTTCCATCTTCTCTGTGCCATTGGGATCCTTGTGACCTGGCCATTTCGCCCATTGCAATCAGAAAAGTGCCACTCAGAGGTAAAACGACAACCCAACATCCCATCTGATTAACAGGAGGCTTCCATCTGTTTTCCTTTCCCTATCCAGTGGGTTCCCTTCTTTCCACCTTCTCTGTGCCATTGGGATCCTTGTGACCTGGCCATTTCGCCCATTGCATTCAGAAAAGTGCCACTCAGAGGTAAAACGACAACCCAACATCCCATCTGATTAACAGGAGGCTTCCATCTGTTTTCCTTTCCCTGTCCAGTGGGTTCCCTTCTTTCCATCTTCTCTGTGCCATTGGGGTCCTTTTGACCTATCATTTCCGCATCATAGTTAGAATAAGCAGCAGCCACAATATAAGCCAATACATACTTTATTAAGCATTCATGTTGCGCCAGTAGTAGTCAATATAGAAGAAATATAGAATCAAATATAGAATTCAGTCAAATATAGAATTCAGTAACATCTGAAATAAGCTCTTATTGAAAAAATATGACTGAAGATAATTTAAAGATCTCAATCGAATCTATTTAAATCTCGATATTCTGTGGGTTGTTTTCGGTTGTTTTACCTCTGAGCGGCACTTTTTTGCACACCATGGGCTAAATGGCCAGGTCACATGGATCCCGAAGGCTCAGAGTAGGTTGGGGGAGGGGACCCACTGGAACAGCTGTTGGGAGACAGATGGTAGCCTCCCGTCAAGGCCATCCAGCGTGTTCTTTAACGTGCACAGGGTATGGCTCTCCCACACAGGGGGCCACGGCTTAACGTCCCATCCGACGGACGGTGGCCTTTCCAAGCCCATCGGTGTCCCCTACTGACCGTGGGCAGGGCGGGGAATTTTGTGGAGATAAATCTCAACGCTGACATAGCTGGGACTCGAACCTGGGAACTACAGATTACGAGCCTGGCGCGCTACCGACTGAGCCACCCCCGCCCCCCGATTTTCAATGATAAGAACTCAGTATTTAAAGAGTTATGGAAGCGGAAACGTTTGGGAAGTTAGCTGTTTCTGCAATCAATGAAAAATTAGCGAAAATTAATATAATTATCACGTGAACTGCTTAAAATATTGTTACACGTATTAGTAAAGTTTAATGTAATAGTTATTGCTTTCGTTTTAACTTGCTTTTATTAACTTTTCAGAGAAATTATTTAAATTGACATTTGTTGCTGTTTAAATATTCAAATTTGATCCCATGAACTCGCCACATTGATATCAAATTACTTCTTCAACCAACTCATGGAAATTAATGTCACCCAGTCCTGATATTGTGAATGGTATGTTCTCGGGGATTTTCTCATACGCACAGATCTCATTTGAAAGGCGTAAAGAATTCCTATCCGTGGCCTGAAATTTCAAGAAATATTTCTTTTTGAAATGGCAATAATTGAGTACATAAGTTGACAGACAAACAAACACTCTTCAGCAATACAGTATCCGAAAAATAATGGAGGAGGTTTCGAGAAATAATATGTAAGATAATAATATACATATTCAAGAAAGTAATATTTTAATTGAAAGCGTGAATCAAATAGTTTTGAACATAATTAGTGACCCTGGATATGTCCAATCGGTATTCCTCTTCTTTCCATACACGCTGCAGCATTTCTCTTGTTACTTGCTCAGTTGCTTCTCTTAATATGGCTTTCAAATGATTCAAGTCTCGAACATTGTCCATGTTATTCTTTACAAAGCCCCACAAGAGGATAATAATATCAATATTCAAGAAAATAATAATTTAATTGAAAGCGTGCATCAAATAGTTTTGAACATAATTAGTGACCCTGGATATGTCCAATCGGTATTCCTCTTCTTTCCATACACGCTGCAGCATTTCTCTTGTTACTTGCTCAGTTGCTTCTCTTCTTATGGCTTTCAAATGATTCAAGTCTCCAACATTGTCCATGTTATTCTTTACAAAACCCCACAAGAGGATAATAATATAAATATTCAAGAAAGTAATAATTTAATTGAAAGCGTGCATCAAATAGTTTTGAACATAATTAGTGACCCTGGATATGTCCAATCGGTATTCCTCTTCTTTCCATACACGCTGCAGCATTTCTGTTGTTACTTTCTCAGTTGCTTCTCTTATTATGGCTTTCAAATGATTCAAGTCTCGAACATTGTCCATGTTATTCTTTACAAAGCCCCACAAGAGGATTATAATATAAATATTCAAGAAAGTAATAATTTAATTGAAAGCGTGCATCAACTAGTTTTGAACATAATTAGTGACCCTGGATATGTCCAATCGGTATTCCTCTTCTTTCCATACACGCTCTAGCATTTCTCTTGTTACTTGCTCAGTTGCTTCTCTTGTTATGGCTTTCAAATGATTCAAGTCTCGAACATTGTCCATGTTATTCTTTACAAAGCCCCACAAGAGGATAATAATATAAATATTCAAGAAAGTAATATTTTAATTGAAAGCGGGCATCAAATAGTTTTGAACATAATTAATGACCCTGGATATGTCCAATCGGTATTCCTCTTCTTTCCATACACGCTGCAGCATTTCTCTTGTTACTTGCTCAGTTGCTTCTCTTATTATGGCTTTCAAATGATTCAAGTCTCGAACATTGTCCATGTTATTCTTTACAAAGCCCCACAAGAGGATAATAATATAAATATTCAAGAAAGTAATATTTTAATTGAAAGCGGGCATCAAATAGTTTTGAACATAATTAATGACCCTGGATATGTCCAATCGGTATTCCTCTTCTTTCCATACACGCTGCAGCATTTCTCTTGTTACTTGCTCAGTTGCTTCTCTTATTATGGCTTTCAAATGATTCAAGTCTCGAACATTGTCCATGTTATTCTTTACAAAGCCCCACAAGAGGATAATAATATAAATATTCAAGAAAGTAATATTTTAATTGAAAGCGGGCATCAAATAGTTTTGAACATAATTAATGACCCTGGATATGTCCAATCGGTATTCCTCTTCTTTCCATACACGCTGCAGCATTTCTCTTGTTACTTGCTCAGTTGCTTCTCTTATTATGGCTTTCAAATGATTCAAGTCTCGAACATTGTCCATGTTATTCTTTACAAAGCCCCACAAGAGGATAATAATATAAATATTCAAGAAAGTAATATTTTAATTGAAAGCGGGCATCAAATAGTTTTGAACATAATTAATGACCCTGGATATGTCCAATCGGTATTCCTCTTCTTTCCATACACGCTGCAGCATTTCTCTTGTTACTTGCTCAGTTGCTTCTCTTATTATGGCTTTCAAATGATTCAAGTCTCGAACATTGTCCATGTTATTCTTTACAAAGCCCCACAAGAGGATAATAATATAAATATTCAAGAAAGTAATATTTTAATTGAAAGCGGGCATCAAATAGTTTTGAACATAATTAATGACCCTGGATATGTCCAATCGGTATTCCTCTTCTTTCCATACACGCTGCAGCATTTCTCTTGTTACTTGCTCGGTTGCTTCTCTTATTATGGCTTTCAAATGATTCAAGTCTCGAACATTGTCCATGTTATTCTTTACAAAGCCCCACAAGAGGATAATAATATAAATATTCAAGAAAGTAATATTTTAATTGAAAGCGGGCATCAAATAGTTTTGAACATAATTAATGACCCTGGATATGTCCAATCGGTATTCCTCTTCTTTCCATACACGCTGCAGCATTTCTCTTGTTACTTGCTCAGTTGCTTCTCTTCTTATGGCTTTCAAATGATTCAAGTCTCGAACATTGTCCATGTTATTCTTTACAAAGCCCCACAAGAGGATAATAATATAAATATTCAAGAAAGTAATATTTTAATTGAAAGCGGGCATCAAATAGTTTTGAACATAATTAATGACCCTGGATATGTCCAATCGGTATTCCTCTTCTTTCCATACACGCTGCAGCATTTCTCTTGTTACTTGCTCAGTTGCTTCTCTTATTATGGCTTTCAAATGATTCAAGTCTCGAACATTGTCCATGTTATTCTTTACAAAGCCCCACAAGAGGATTATAATATAAATATTCAAGAAAGTAATAATTTAATTGAAAGCGTGCATCAAATAGTTTTGAACATAATTAGTGACCCTGGATATGTCCAATCGGTATTCCTCTTCTTTCCATACACGCTGCAGCATTTCTCTTGTTACTTGCTCAGTTGCTTCTCTTCTTATGGCTTTCAAATGATTCAAGTCTCCAACATTGTCCATGTTATTCTTTACAAAGCCCCACAAGAGGATAATAATATAAATATTCAAGAAAGTAATAATTTAATTGAAAGCGTGCATCAAATAGTTTTGAACATAATTAGTGACCCTGGATATGTCCAATCGGTATTCCTCTTCTTTCCATACACGCTGCAGCATTTCTCTTGTTACTTGCTCAGTTGCTTCTCTTCTTATGGCTTTCAAATGATTCAAGTCTCGAACATTGTCCATGTTATTCTTTACAAAGCCCCACAAGAGGATAATAATATAAATATTCAAGAAAGTAATATTTTAATTGAAAGCGGGCATCAAATAGTTTTGAACATAATTAATGACCCTGGATATGTCCAATCGGTATTCCTCTTCTTTCCATACACGCTGCAGCATTTCTGTTGTTACTTTCTCAGTTGCTTCTCTTCTTATGGCTTTCAAATGATTCAAGTCTCCAACATTGTCCATGTTATTCTTTACAAAACCCCACAAGAGGATAATAATATAAATATTCAAGAAAGTAATAATTTAATTGAAAGCGTGCATCAAATAGTTTTGAACATAATTAATGACCCTGGATATGTCCAATCGGTATTCCTCTTCTTTCCATACACGCTGCAGCATTTCTGTTGTTACTTTCTCAGTTGCTTCTCTTATTATGGCTTTCAAATGATTCAAGTCTCCAACATTGTCCATGTTATTCTTTACAAAGCCCCACAAGAGGATAATAATATAAATATTCAAGAAAGTAATAATTTAATTGAAAGCGTGCATCAAATAGTTTGGAACATAATTAATGACCCTGGATATGTCCAATCGGTATTCCTCTTCTTTCCATACACGCTGCAGCATTTCTCTTGTTACTTGCTCAGTTGCTTCTCTTGTTATGGCTTTCAAATGATTCGAGTCTCGAACATTGTCCATGTTATTCTTTACAAAGCCCCTCAAGAGAAAAAAATCAAGGGATGTCAAATCAGGGTTCCTTGGTGGCAATATAATTGGACCACCCCTGCCAATCCATCTGTCAGGAAATATTACACCAAGGACTGTGGTAATGTAATATATAACTTTGGCATAATTTTAAAATAATGGATAACTTTCGGTAATTTATTCTAAGATTATTAATTATCAAATAAAATCATTAGAGAATTTCGAATAGTTTAACTTAACTAACTTAAACTGCATAAATGATTGTAGACCCTTTCTACTACTTTTTGTAGTTTTTCCTGTACAAAGTTTAAGTTAAACGGCATAAATTATTATTGAACCTTTCTAATTCTTTTTCAATACTTTCAATACTAGTTTAAGTTAAACGGCATAAATTATTATTGAACCTTACTAATTCTTTTTCAATCTACAATAATTTACACAGTTGAAGTAAGTGTAACTAACTTCAACTGTGTAAATTATTGTAGAACCTTTCCTATACTGTTTTTAGTAGAATAAAACTTTTTCTATACTTTTTGCAGTTTAACTTAACTGACTAAAACTGCATAAAATATGACAGAACCATTTGTAAACTTTTTCTTCGAAAATGGGTTGTTGGGTTGTTTTACCTCTGAGCGGTACTTTTTTGCACACAATGGGCTAAATGGCCTGTTCACGTGGACCCCGAAGGCTCAGAGAAGGTTGGGGGAGGGAACCCATTGGAAGAGCTATGGGGAGACAGATGGTAGCCTCCCGTCAAGGCGTGTTCTTTAACGTGCACAGGGTATGGCTCTCCCGCACTCGAGGCCACGGCTTAACGCCCCATTCGACGGACGGCGGCCTTTCCAAAGCCATCGGTGTCCCCTACTGACCGTGGGCAGGGCGGGGAAATTTGCAGAGAGAAATCTCAACGCTGATCCTGCTGGGACTCGAACCTAGGAATTACAGATTACGAGCCTGGGCGCTACCGACTGAGCCACCCCATGTATAAGAAAAATGTAAATTAAGGAAATAAAGCTACTAAACTTTATTCGAAGCAAAATCACGTTAACAAAAAAATTCGCAAAATCTACTCTAAAAGATATTTCTATTCTCACTCTTCTTTTTTTTTGCTTTGAACTTCACTTCGTCATTGTCCAGGATGAAATAAAAGGAAAGTTAGTAGGTTGAAAGGGGGTGAGGGGGATTACATAATGGATCGGTGAATGGCTTGATGTGCCGCTCAGAGCAGGTGATTTGACTAATGGAATCACGGTGTGTCTGGATGGCGTGTTACAAAGGTAAGGCAAACAACACACAGCAATGACAGGGACTGCAGACAGTCGAAATGGTTGTTCTCTGCCTTTTAGTCGTGGTGAGCACATGGAAATGCTTCTATAGAGAGAACGACACACGCCGCTAAAAACGCCCAGACAAACTGTACTCACTGTCCGACTTGGCATTATGTAGATCGTTTGTGAAGCAGCTAGAAATGGACGTAATGTGTGTCTGTGGAGGAGGTAGGATTTCCCGTTAGGTGACTAGGTACAGATAGGGGAGTATCCCCTCCCCCTTTCCTTCGTTTTATTCCCCCTTCCCCCATCAGGAGTCAAATGCAAGTCTAAAAAGACTCTTTGTGGCAGGGACTCCGCCTTCAATGCTAGGCGCGTGCTTGCCAGCAAAGCGAGAGGACAGGGGTCAGCAAAGTCGTGCGTGCGAAGCAGACCAAGAGAGTTACGGTTTCCAAGTAAGGTGATTGCTGTGATGATTTTCTGATTCAGTGGTTTTCTTTCAAGTGGCGTTTGCTCTATGAGAATCGAACAGATCCATTGTCGTTTCCAACCCCAAAAAAAACATACAGATGCAGAATTGCCAGTTATTGTTAATTCATTTTCTTTATCTTCATCTGAATACTATGGCTCGCAAGCTCTATGACTTCTAAAAGATGCATTTAATGGAAAAAATTGGACTGAAGAAAAATTAAAGATAATAAATCTGTTTAAATCACGATTTTCAACATTATTTGTTCAATATTTAAAGAATTATGGATACTGGAATATTTAACAATCTTGTTTTATAAAAATCAGTGTTGGAAAACGTTATTGTAAAGTAATGGAATGATTTTTGAATAACTTTATGAATAGTGCTAACGAAATTTAAAATTATTTATAAGGATAAACTTAAAAAATAATGGAAAAAGTAATTTCGTTATTTCATTATTTTCATTCTTGATAGGTTTCAGATTTTTTCCTTTATAAGATATACTTAGAAGGTTCAAGGTTGGGTTGTTTTACCTATGAGCGGCACTTTTTTTTGCATACCATGGGCTAAAAGGCCAGGTCACATGGACCCTGAAAGCTCAGAGAAGGTTGGGGGAGGGGAGGGGACCCACTGGAACAGCTATTTGGAGACAGATGGTAGCCTCCCGTCAAGGCCATCCAGCGTGTTCTTTAACGTACACAGGGTATGGCTCTCCCGCACACGGAGCCACGGCTTAACGTCCCATCCTACGGACGACGGTCTTTCCAAGCCCATCGGTGTCACCTACTGACCGTGGGCAGGGCAGGGAATTTTTCGAAGATAAATCTCAACGTTGACCCAGCTGGGACTCGAACCTGGGAACTACAGATTACGAGCCTGGCGCGCTACCGACTGAGCCACCCCCGATCCAAGGTTCGGGGTTCAAGTGTTGTAAGATCATGGTGAAATTAGCCTTCAATGAGGGTCTCCCTACACCAATATATTTAGAAACTTTTGTGGAACAGACAGATGTACTATTTACTTTTATGATCAACGTACAAAGCCGTTCAGTGACTCTGCTCAATGATACATTCCTAAAGAATTTGCGAAGCAACTGTCTCAACCAACTTCTTCTCAACTGGCGCTCAGAGAAAGAGATTTCTGAGAGCCAGGTAAGAGCTGCAGTGGAAAAAGAAACGATGAGTCTCCATTCATGCAGAAGGAAAACGGCAATTACAATAGGGCGAAAATTCTAACTATATTACGAATCCCTGTGATCCGCTTAAACTCTTGGAGATGGATTGGGTTGGGTTGGGTTGTTTTACCTCTGAGCGGCACTTTTTTGCACACCATGGGCTAAATGGCCAGGTCACATGGACCCCGAAGGCTCAGAGAAGGTTGGGGGAGGGGACCCACTGGAACAGCTGTTGGGAAACAGATAGTAGCCTCCCGTCAAGGCCATCCAGCGTGTTCTTTAACGTGCACAGGGTATGGCTCTCCCGCACACGGGGCCACGGCTTAACGTCCCATCCGACGGGCGGCGGCCTTTCCAAGCCCATCGGTGTCCCCTACTGACTGTGGGCAGGGCGGGAAATTTTTGCGAAGATAAATCTCAACTCTGACCCAGCTGGGACTCGAACCTGGGAACTACAGATTACGAGCCTGGCGCGCTACCTTGGAGATGGAACTGGGAAGGATTGGGGCATAGGATACATAACTGGACGAAAAGATCATTAACTTCTTAATAATAGTCGAAGCTTTCGGTTTTAATCTTCCCACGAAACTTTTAAATTCCCCCTCCTCGAAATATTTCCGTTCTGTATGTTCGTAAATCCGTTAACAATAAACCTCACTTTGTACATATTGTTATGTATTCAAAGAGATTAATGCTTAGCGTGAGTTCATATGTTGAGAAAAATTAAGGAGGCGATTCTCATGTTTCAATCTAAATCAACCTTGAACAAACCGAAAAATTGGGGGTAAAAGAAAATAAAATTTCCATTTTTTTAAATGAATTTGAAACAGCAAGGGGAATTTCTACAAAAGATAATATTTTTCACCGCTGGAAAAAAATCAAGAAAAAGCATTGTAATGACTTGCAAGAATTGTTCTAGTAGTATCTGCAACACAGGTATCTGGGTTGGGTTATTTTACCTCTGAGCGGCAGTTTTTTGCACACCATGGACTAAATGGCCAGGTCACATGGACCCCGAAGGCTCCGAGAAGGTTGGGGGAGGGGACCCACTGGAACAGCTGTTGGGAGACAGATGGTAGCCCCCCGTCAAGGCCATCCAGTGTGTTCTTTAACGTGCACAGGGTATGGCTCTCCCGCACACGGAGCCACGACTTAACGTCCCATCCGACGGACGGCGGCATTTCCAATCCCATCGGTGTCCCCTACTGACCGTGGGCAGGGCGGGGAATTTTGCGGAGATAAATCTCAACGCTGACCCAGCTGGGACTCGAACCTGGGAACTACAGATTACGAGCCTGGCGCGCTACCGACTGAGCCACCCCCGCCTCATAGGTATCTGCAGAGAGTTTTTTCTATGCTTAAATGGATTCTCTATAAACGAGAGAAATAATCTGGATTCAAAATTATTATAGAAGACTTTTTTTTTATAATGATGAATTGCGTTTTAATATCAATATTTTAAAATAAATTTCTTTTTTTTTATTAATTTTCGTCGACTATGATGTTATGACATTAATATTTCTGAAGGAAATTTCACTTTTTAAAAAATTTCCTCGAGTCATTTTAGCAAATGTTGTTTTAAATATATTAATCTGTGCACAAAAATTGTTATAGTACTAAGAATTAGGATCGTATACTTATGCTCAGAAATCTTTATAAATAAAGCTCCATTTTATTATGAACAATTCACAAAATAAGGTGTAAATTTCTTCAGTCAGGAACATATCCGGGGGTGTGGAGGGTTGTCCCCTTCCCCGAAAATCCAGTCATCTTATGCAAAATATCAAACTTGTGTACCTGCTCTAAAGTCCAAAAGAGGTGTCTGCATAATTTTTATATTAGACCCATATTTTATGCCCGACACTGAAAGTAGACATAAAGAAAACAACTATAAAATTTTGTTCCATATTGAATATAATTTTAACCTTTCCTTTCCGGTGGAATATTTTACTAATTAGGAAACCTTACTCAAGTCTTATTCTCACACTCACCCTGCCCCCAAACTAAATCCCTCCCAGAACCTAAATTCTCGAATCTTCCCCGATACCAAAAACTCGAAAATATAATGAAATTTAAATTTTGCTTATAACGAAAAACGTAACGAAACCTTTTTCATTTCGTTCACTGATAAAAATAATTCATAATTGTGTAATATAGAAATAATATTTAAGCAAACTTAAATATTTTTTTATTGAATGGTTTGAAACAATATTTAAATTTTTTACTAATTTCTGAAGTAAATTCTTATGACGCTTTACTATTGTCGAATATTGCAGCTTCCATAACTCTTTTTGGGGCGTGGGTGGCTCAGTCGGTAGCGCGCCAGGCTCGTAATCTGTAGTTCCCAGGTTCGAGTCCCAGCTGGGTCAGCGTTGAGATTTATCTCCGCAAAATTCCCCGCCCTGCCCACGGTCAGTAGGGGACACCGATGGGCTTGGAAAGGCCGCCGTCCGTCGGATGGGGCGTTAAGCCGTGGCCCCGTGTGCGGGAGAGCCCTGTGCACATTAAAGAACACGCTGGATGGCCTTGACGGGAGGCTACCATCTGTCTCCCAACAGCTGTTCCAGTGGGTCCCCTCCCCCAACCTTCTCTGAGCTTTCGGGGTCCATGTGACCTGGCCATTTAGCCCATGGTGTGCAAAAAAAGTGCCGCTCAGAGGTAAAACAACCCAACGTTAAAGAACACGCTGGATGGCCTTGACGGGAGGCTACCATCTGTCTCCCAACAGCTGTTCCAGTGGGTCCCCTCACCCAACCTTCTCTGAGCCTTCGGGGTCCATGTGACCTGGCCATTTAGCCCATGGTGTGCAAAAAAGTGCCGCTCAGAGGTAAAACAATCCAATCCAACTGGACGAAGAGCAAAAGATGCTAAAGTAATCAACGTAGAGGGAATTGTCTACTGAAGGAAGAAGTTGTCTAGTAATAGAATTAATCTTGACAGCGAAAAGCGTAACACTCAGAACGCAGCTTGTGGCTCCCCCTGTCCTTGGGGGTACGGCCGCAACAGAGTGTTGCCGACACGGACACGAAAAGAACGTGCCGCTAAGAAGTTAGAGATGAAGATCAGCATGTGACCTCTCAAACTAAGTGTGGTCCCCTCACCGCTTACAGGAGCTCGCATCGAGGGGCCGGTGTGAGGGAGAAACATACCCTGTGCACGTTAAAGAACACACTGGATGGCCTTGACGGGAGGCTAACAGCTGTTTCAGTGGGTTCCCTCCCCCAACCTTCTCTGAGCCTTCGGGGTCCATGTGACCTGGCCATTTAGCCCATGGTGTGTAAGAAGTGCCGCTCAGAGGTAAAACAACCCAACCCAAATCCTATTCTGCTAGTTCCCAAGTTCAGCTTGTGGAAGGACAAGCTTGGGGAAGGCCAAGACAATGGCCTCCCACCAGGAATCCAGTGTTGAGATTTATCTCCGCAAAACTTTCCACGCTGCCCTCGGTCAGTAGGGGATACTGATGGGCTTAGAAACGCTGCCGTCCATGGGATAGGACGTTGACCCTGTGAGGGAGAGCTATACACTGCACATGTTAAAGAACACGCTGGGTAGACTTGTCTATCTGTTTTATGGAGCCATTTGTACCCATTGAGACCAGCATCACTGAAAAAGGCTATGTTGACATATTCGCAGACTGCCTACTCTCATTTATGGCTATCCATTTCCAGCAGCACGATGCCTCTTTTCAACAAGACCAACGCCCCATTCCATCGCTCCCGTTTGGCAGAGGACTGGTTGGAAGAGAATTCCAGTGAGTTAACAACCTTCGATTAGCTCACTCACTCTCCGGATTTGAACCCTATTGAGCATCTGTGGGACGAAATAAAGCAATGCATTGGAACCCAAAACCCACCATTGGGAACTCTTGACACTTTACGGGCGGCTGTCCTGTAATCATGGGAGGCAATACCATCCCAAACGTTTCCAACACCTGGTATAGTCCATGCCACGATGTGTTGCTGCTTTTGTGAGGACGAAATGTTGACCCACACATTTTTAGGAGGATGTTTGTCCTTTCAGTGTATTGCATACATGACGTATTCTTCACAACACGTGGAGCGCCTAAGATATAATCTGCATACATTAGGACGAGCAATTATTGCACGTTCATGCGTTGTTTCAATATAAACAAATTTCTTTTAACACTATCCTTAACCTCAAGCAGACATGGACTACAAAAATCCCATCATACAATAGCATTTAATCCTCCACATGATTATCCTGAAACACTATTATTGCACTTGCTATATCAGCAAGGTCTTATTTGTCATTGCCCGCCCATCGCATCCTAGGCTTTCTGAGGCCTTTAGGCACACTGTTCATAACCCTATTCGCTAATCTATAATTATCCATACGGCAACATAGTCAAACCAACGGAGTCTCTCTCTGCACAATATGCTTCTCAAAGGAGGTTACCGACTCCTTTGCCTAAACCTCATCATTACTTACAAAATTGAACCACCTAATGCCCAAAATACTGCGTAAGCATCTAGAATCAAAAGCATCAAATTCCCTATTAACTTGCTTACAAAGTGTCCTCAGTTACACTACCATAGCTAACTCTAGAAAGAACCAAACTACACTCTGGTGGAAATTGAAAAAGAACACCCAGAAGGAATCCTTTAGGAATGTCATATTATAATATGTTAATAGTTAAGGGCAGCAGAAACCGTGATCCAAGATTGAAAGTCATTGGATGAAATAATAGCGTCAATAATACCCCACCAAGATGAAAGCCTGTAGCGAGCTAAGCGAGTTGGTGTAAAGCACACACCGACGATGATGCTTAGTTACCACATGGTCCTAAGCGAGACTGATAGCATGCAGCTCTGCAGTGAAGACGGAACACTGCAATGGGATCTGGTCTGCAATGATTACATCACAGCAGACCATGGCTGATCCCATTGAAGTGCCGGACTTCGAGCCATCTGTGAAGACAAGCAAGAAGTCTGGGTACTCAGCTCGATGGTTGGCAAAGAGTTGCCGGTACACACAGTCGGGTGTAAAGGCCCTCCAGGTCCTATACAAGGAAAAATCACAGGAAGGGGAAACAGCGAGCCACGGTGGGAGTGACTCAACGGTCGATTTTGTGACGCTATCTGGACTGGTGTTGATGTCTCTGAGATAGCCTCGGACTTGCAAGCCAAAAGTACGAATAGCAGTCGGCCAATTAGTGTATAGCATTTCCTACTCTGGGACTGAAAACGCAGTCCCAAGTGGGATGGCCAGGCAGGAATCTCAATTTTGTAGCATACTACAGGGATAACTGCGACAGCGAATACATAAAGATGGTTCGTTGGTCTCAACGTAAAGACTCTGGACCGATGAAGTGCAAAAGGTTCCCATGCAAACATGGAGGGCCTGATGATCGAGGGAGTCCAGCACCTTCACCACCGAATCCTGCGCAAAGTCGTACACCTGGAATCCAAAGTCTATTTTCGACTGGACAAGTGCACAGTAGATGCAGAGCAATGAACATTGGTCAGCCCCCCAAGAGAGGGAGGAGAGGACCTTAAAGATGTTCAATGCCCACGTGCACTTGGACCTGAGATGTCATATATGTGTGGAGAAAGGTCATTTTCCAATTGAAGTGGAGACCCAGAAATTTGGTCTCCACACACAATTGGAATAATATTATCCCCCCCCCCCCGAGCCGCAGCTCGGGGTCCAGATGAAAATTACACTTGCGGCAAAAGTACACAAAAGCGGTCTTCTGTGGGGAGAACCAAAACCCATTGGTCGTCGCTCAAACCGAGAGATCGTTCAGGGCAGTTTGCAATTGTAGTTCAATGACCCTCATGCTGGATGACGAGCAAAAGAAGATGGTAAAGTCATCAACATAGAGGGCATTGCCTAAGTCGTATTGAAATTGCCACGTAATTGAATTTATCTTGACAGAAAAAAGCATAACACTCAGGACACAGACTTGTGGCACCCCTTGATCTTGGGGGAAAGGCTGTGACAGAGTGTTGCCGACACGAGCTCGAAAACTACGAGAAGATAAAAAGTTTGCGATGAATATCGACATGTGACCTGGCAAACCAAAGCTATGGAGGTCACAAAGAATGCCGAATCTCCACACATGGCTTACGCTTTTTCAATGTCGAAGAAAATGGACACCAGTTGCTCTCGATGTAAAAGCGAATTCCTCATCGCCGATTCGAGGCGGATCATGTGGTCTGAAGTAGACCTGTGCCTGCGAAAGCCACACTGAGTGTTGGAAAGAAGGCCGTGATGTTGCAAATACCAGGCCAGCCTGGTATATACCATTCTTTCCAACACCTTGCAGACACAGCTCGTCAACGCAATTGGACGATAATTTGAAGGAATCCTGGGATCTTTTCGTGGCTTGGGGAAGGCCAAGACGATGGCCTCCCGCCAGGAATCCGGAATCTGCTCCTTAAGGAAAATATGGTTGAAGAGTCGGAGCAGCCGATCCTTACTCGGTGGTGAGAGATTTTGGAGCATAGCATAACGGACATTGTCTGGCCCGACAGCTGATGCACAAGAAGTGTGCAGAGCAAGGTGAGGCTCCTCCGCTGTGAAAGGCCTCTTGTAAGACTCCAGGCCATTCGAGTGGAAGGACAGCGGAGAGCGTGCAGCCCTGCTCTTCTGGGCCAGAAACTCGGGGGAGTAGGAGGACAGAGAAGAGATGGTGGAGAATGACTCCCCCTAGAGTGTCGGCAATTGCTTGAGGATCAGCAATTGCCTGTCCATTGTGCTCCAAGATCGATAATGAGGGGGATGTGTACTTTCCACCCATCTTCTGGACCTTATCCCACACGACCTTAGAACTGGTCGTGCGGGTGATAGATGACGTATATTTGATCCAAAATTCCTTCTTGATTCAAGATTCTTTCTGGCGAAACGGGCTTTCGCCCTGGTGTGTTTGAATGCTTCAAGTTTGGGGGACGTCGGATATCTCCTAAACACGCGCCAAAATTTGTTCTGAGCCTTACGAGCTGCGGTGCAGTCGGGATTCTACCACAGTTTTGGGAACCATTTAAACCGGGTCGAGGTCTGAGGAAGAGTAGAAGCAGCTGCATGGATGATGCAGTCTGTCATCTCCGCCACTGTAACATTGATTGGCTCCTGGCTGACAGAGCTCGAAGCCACTCCAGTCAGCCTGATCAAGCCTCCACCAGGATACACGTGAAGGGTTGCAAGGTTCCCCACAGGAGATGATGCACACCACGGGGAGGTGATCGCTTCCATATGGATTGTCCTGGACCACCCATGTAAAGAGTGGAAGGATCGAGGAGGAGCAGATGGTGAGATCAATGGCAGTGAATGTGCGGGTTGGGGAATGGAAGTAGGTACTGACACCGGTGTCCAACAGGAAGAGAGAAGGATCCAGGTTCAACTGCTCCAAGACCCCGTCCCTCCCATTGGTGTCAGCACTGCCCCAGAGTGGACTGTTTCCATTGAAATCTCCCATGATGAGGAAGGGGAACGGCAGCTGTGAGACGAGGTCATCAAGGTCATCCCGGAAAACGATGCTTCCAGGTGGTAGATAGACAGAACAGTCAACGAAAATCGCACAAACCGCCTCTAGACTGGTGGTGAGGGGAACGAAATGGAATGGAGAATGGTCGCTCACAAGGATCGAGATACCCCCAAGAGCTGGATCACTTCCAACCCGGTCAAGGCGAACGAGAGAGAAGTGCCAGATAATGGGATCGTTGGCTATCTGCAAGTATGTCTGCTGCAGGCACACGCAGATGAGTTCGTGTGTCCTCAGTAGGACCTTGATGTCGTCAATATTCCTCTGAAATCCACGACAGTTCCATTGTAGGAGTGTGGCCACCTCAGGTCTTAAAAGAAGTGGCAGACGAGACTCACAACGAATCAAAATTAAAAGAGAAATGTGAGAATCTCACCTGAGGACTCACAAAAGAAAAATCCTCGGAGTAATCCGAGTGACACGGAACAGAGACCGCCGAACGAGGAGGTGTTAAAAGTTTCTCTTTTAACTCTGGTAGGGGCCCCTTGGGCTTGGAAGGTCTTGCGGTCTGTGGGCGGGATGGAGATAGAAGTGGAAGGCACAGAATCAGGAATAGAAACTGGAGTTGATGTCGTGATCGACACCGACTTCGATTTCGCCTGGGTCAAGAGGTACTTGGCAGCAGGTGAGAAAGATTGAGCAGGTGGGATGCTAATGTCAGTCTGTACTGCCGCGGAAGCCATCTTAACAATGGGATTTCCGACGACCACACTGGCATAAGAGACCTTGCCAGGTGGGGCAGGCGGTGCAGTCAACCTTCTCGCCTCTGCATAGGAGATGTTGTTGAGGGTCTTTAGCCTCTGCACTTCTTTCTCCTCCAACCACTTAGGACAGTCGTGGGAGAACGCTTATGCTCGCCACTACAGTTCATGCAGCATGCCTTTTCTGCTGTGCAGTCAGGATCGAGGTCATCTTGACTCCCACAGCGAGCACAGGTGAGTTTGCCCTGGCATGCTGTGTGGGTATGGCCGAACCTCTGACAGTGAAAGCAGTGCAGGGGGTTAGGAATGTACAGTCGTACCATGCAGTGAAGGTAACCTGCCTTGATGAAAGCAGGCATGGCATGGCAATTGAATGTGATTATTAATACCCTGTGGGTACTAATTCCCATCACGGCGTTGTGAAACCCGGTGGACTGCTATCACTTCCTGGGAAGAAAGCTCCTTGAGGATCTCCTACTCAGAAACCTTGAGGAGGCCCCACTCGGAGACCACACCACGGGAGGAATTCAGCGTCTAGTGTGGAGTGACTTCAACTGCCACTCCACCGATCGCTGTTACCTTCAAGAGGAGTGCAGTGGGCGCCAGGGTTTCCCAGGCACCATACCCACAAGCCAATGAGTCAAGCCCTCACAATGAAACAAAAGGAAAATTAAAAGAGAAATGTGAGAATCTCATCTGAAGACTCACAAAAGAAAAAGCGGAAAAATAAGGAAAAGTGAGAAACAAATCGTTCTCACAAATGAAAGAAAACTACAAAATTAATAAATCCGTGGGGAAACTTGTAAACCGTTCCCCAGACGTGAACAAGGTTCTCACCGCTCTACATAGTTGACCCTAGCAGGACCTGCCCACCAGCCGATTGATCCTGAGGGGGCCACCCCAGGACTTTGTTTACTTGAAGCAGAGGCGAAAGCAGTGTATAGCAGCAGCCCCAGAAGCCTCTGCCCAGCCCCGCGATGGACAGGCTCCCCAATGACAAGTTGGCCAAAGGGGACCCCCCCCCCCCAAGTCATGAGCTGAGGAGAGAAGACTGGGATCCCCTAGCAACTGCCAGGATCCTCCTTTCCAGGGACAAGGGTCTCTGCGCACGTCAAACGCGCAGGCGAGCGTTCAGGACCCCATGAAGGTAACCGAGCCAGCGGAACCTTCACAGGGTGGTCCCCCTCACCGTGTAGGTGAGGGGGACCACCCTGTGACTCGCGCGGGGCACCGAGGGGTCACAGGGTTCGCACCGAGGCGCTCGCACCGAGGGGCCTCTAAACTTCGTCCATACCTGGTTAGAAAAGAATCTTCATCCATACCTGGTGAGAAAAGAATGGTTCTCACATGGGACGTAAAAACATGTCCTCCGTCTCTAGAAAAGCCACACACCTCACATGCTATAGAACACGCCCTACTGGTCTTGATGAGAGTCACTTATCTGTTTCCTAATAGGTGTCCAATGAATCTCCTTGAAGTTCTTGTAACATGGCCCCTGTGTGTAAAAAAGTGCCGATCAGTAGTGTAACATATGGATATTTCAGATAATTCTCTGAGCTTTTGGGGCCTTTGTAACAGGTTACAAAGGCCCCAAAAGCTCAGAGAATTATCTACTACTATTACCATTTACCCCTTTTATTGAGAGAATTACCTACTACTATTACCATTTAACCCCTTTTATGCAAAAAAAAATAGCCGCTTAAAGGTTAATACAATACAACAATTTCTCAAAAAGCTCTGACCTGCTGGGATTCTTGTAACCAGGCCATTTAATCCGTTATGTGCAAAATAATGCCACTCAGAGGTAGAACAACCTAACCACTTCTCAGGATTCTCTGAACTCCTGGAGTCCTTGTGACCTGGCCATTTAACCCCTTATGTGCAAAAAAGTGTCGCTTAGAGATAAAATAATTCAATTTTCAAAATTTTCTGAGGTCCTGGGGTGTTTGTGACTTAGCCTTTTAACCCACTGTGTGCATAAAGGGGTAAAACCTCAAAAGCCAGTTATGCCTCCGGTGAACATAGGTAAAACTATGGTCTTCGGAAGACCGCCGTCCATCGGATGGGAAGTTAAGTCGTGGTCTCATGTACAAAAAAAATCCATACTCAGTGTTTGTTAAAGAATACCATGGATGACCTTGAAAGCAAGTCCCTCTATCTGCAGTGCATACTTTCCCACCACTAACTTTAGCCTTGGAAGTCCTTGTGACTTTGCCATTTAAATCCATTCTGCGCAAAACACAGCAATTCGGAAATGAACAGCAGAACAACGAAAAAGTCTTTTTGGCGCCATTTTGCACGACACATCGCTTCGCGTTCAGCGTCAACAAAGAACACTCTCTCACCCAAATTAAACAATTGAAGCAAATTTCCACTGCATCCAGGAAAATAAATATCATCTTTAAACACTTCAAGATGTGAGCTGCATCCTCCTCGATCCTCCCTCATATTTCAAGATCTCAGTTCTTGAGCTTCTCTTGAGATGGGAGGACTCACTCCTCGAGCAGCATCGCTATCGACAACAAATTGTCTCTTGGTCGGGCGTGATTGTTGCCATGGAAACCAAACCTGTCGTGACAAATGCTTGCTAGAAAGAGAGTAGGAATTATGAGCATCCTGGCGGCGCAGCATCACTTCGGACTCTCGACCAACGTTGCGATGACAGAGTTTTGTTATTGCTCGATGATGATTTCAAAGTGTGTTTCAAAATTTACTTTGGTTTTAGATCAAATTTTATTTATTATTTGCTAACCAAGCTGAAAACACCGGTTCTCGTCAAATTTATTATTAGAAAGTATTTATGCGGATTCTTATTTTATTTATTTTTTATTTTTTTTTGGGGGGGGGGTTGGGTTGTTTTACCTCTGAGCGGCACTTTTTTGCACACCATGGGCTAAATGGCCAGGTCACATGGACCCCGAAGGCTCAGAGAAGGTTGGGGGAGGGGACCCACTGGAACAGCTGTTGGGAGACAGATGGTAGCCTCCCGTCAAGGCCATCCAGCGTGTTCTTTAACGTGCACAGGGTATGGCTCTCTCGCACACGGGGCCACGGCTTAACGTCCCTTCCGACGGACGGCGGCCTTTCCAAGCCCATCGGTATCCCCTACTGACCGTGGGCAGGGCGGGGAATTTTGCGGAGATAAATCTCAACGCTGACCCAGCTGGGACTCGAACCTGGGGGGGGTGGGGTGGAATAATAATAGAAGCAGCTGCATGGACGATGCAGTCTGTCATCTCCGTCACTGCAACATTGTTTGGCCCCTGGCTGACAGATCTCGATGCCACTCCAGTCAGCCTGATCAAGCCTCCACAAGGATACACATGAAGGTTTGCAAGGTTTCCCGCAGGAGATGGTGCACACCACGGGGAGGTGATCACTTCCATATGGATTGTCCTGGACCTCCCAAGTAAAGAGTGGAAGGATTCGAACTTGTAGTTTTAAATTCGAAATATGAACTAGAAAGCACAAACGTTTTGGAGAATGCTGAATATTTGTTATCTAAAGGAGGTAGGCCAGGTCACAAGGACCCCAAGAGCTCAGAGAATTTTGGGAAATGGTGGGTTGTTTTACTTCTGAGCGTCAGTTTTTTTTACACAATGGGCTAAATAACCAAGTCACAAAGACCCCGAGAGCTCAGAGAAGGTTGGGGGAAGGGGACCCACTGAGCAGCTGTTGGGAGACAGATGATAACCTCCCGTCAAGGCCATCTAGTGTGTTCTTTAATCCTTAACATGCACAGGGTATTGACTTTCACGCAAACCGAGCCATGTCTTAATATCCAATCGGACGGACGACAACCTTTCCAAGCCCATTGATGTCCCCTACTGAGCGACGTAGGAGTGGGCGTTTTGCGGAAATAAATCTCAATTCTAGCACAGTTGGGATTCGAACCCGGGTACTGTAGATTACGAGCCTGACATGCTACCTACTGAGCAAATAATCTTTTATAACACTTCGTAGTGAAGTAGAATACTAACTTAAGTAAGAAATTTTGCATACTTTTGGCATGTTCCATGGCCAGCCAGGGAAAATTAACCTTACAAGTATGAGTGGCCCTGACGGGAGGCTACCATCTGTCTCCTAACAGCTGTCCAGTGGGTCCCCATCCCCCAACCTTCTTTGGAGTCCTTATGACTTGGCCATTTAGCTCATTGTGTGCAAAAACAGTGCCGCTCAGAGATAAAACAACCCAACTTTACAGACATGTTTAACATTTCACTTTATTCAATTTTCAATAAAATATGCCCTGGAAACCTATGGTTTAACTCCTAACCGAATATGAAACAATATTCAAGACATTTCTCTCAAAAAGTCTTTCGAGAAATTCATAAGAAAGATGATGAAGATGATCTCTGCAGCGATTCGTCCGAAAAATCCATCCTCCATTTTCCTCTTCATTGCCATCACGTTCCATTCGTAGTGAATGGAGACGTCGAGTAGCAGGGCACGCGACGTGACGTCAGCCGCTTACGAGCAGCGCACGCGACCGCCCGACGTCGGCACAAGAGGACGGCGCGTGCGTCGGTCATCGGCGGAAACGGGTGGAGTGTGAGCAACTTCCGGTATCCCGGTTATCACTTCCTAACGACTTCCTACCTCCAGACCCGATTGCTTCTCATTCAGTTTGTCACCTCGTCGCTTCATTGCAATAGGCAGAAACAATGGTTAACGATGATCAGGACCATAGGAATGCTCTGCACCACTCGATTATTTCACATCTGAAAGGTCCTTTTTTCCCCCCAGAATGGGATAAATTGCGAAGTCACAAGGATCCTGAGTGCTCAGAGAAGTTTGTGCTGGGATGTTTTATCTCTGAGCGACTTGGGCTAAATGACCAAATCACAAGGATCCCGAGTGCACACAGAAAGTTAGGTATCTCAACCCAACTTTCTTACCTATGAGCGACACTGTTTTGCACGCAATGAGGTAAATGACCAAGTCACATGGAAAGTTGGGGTGGGATGTTTTACCTCTGAGCAACAATTTTTTGCATACATTGGGCTAAATAACCAAATCATAAGGACACCGAGGGGACAGAGAAAGTTGGGATGGGATGTTTTACTTGTGAGTGACACTTTTTTGCACACAATGGGGTAAATGACCAGGTCACAACAGCACAGAGGGAGTTGGGGTGGGATGTTTTACTTATGTGCGACACTTTTTTGCACATGGCTAAATGACCAAATCATAAGGACCCCAAGGGCACAGAGAAAGTTGGGGTGGGATGTTTTACTTATGAGTGACACTTTTTTGCACATGGCTAAATGACCAGGTCACAAGGACCCCGAGGGCACAGAGAAAGTTGAGGTGGGATGTTTTACTTATGAGTACACTTTTTTGCACATGGCTAAATGACCAGGTCACAAGGACCTCGAGGGCAGGAAGAAAGGTTGGGATGTTTTGCCTATGAGTGACACTGTTAAATTAGACTGTATAATAATTTGGTTCTTTCTAGGGTTAGTTATGGTAGTGAAACTTGGACACTTTGTAAACAAGATAACAGGAAACTAGATGCTTTTGATTCCAGATGCTTACGCAGTATCTTGGGCATTAGGTGGTTCAATTTTGTAAGTAATGATGAGGTTAGGCAAAGGAGTCTGCAAACTCCTTTAAGCAGCATATTGTGCAGAGAGAGACTTCGTTGGTTTGGCCATGTTGCCCGTATGGATAATTATTGATTAGCGAATTGGGTTATGAATAGTGTGCCTAAAGGCCTCAGAAAGAAGGGGAGACCTAGGATGCGGTGGACAGAAAATGTCAAACAGGACCTTGTTAGAATTGGTGTGCAGTGGCCAGATGCAACAGATGTGCTTAAACTAAATTGCACCGTCTGGTTGGACCTCCATAGCTCCTTGAGGATGATGATGATGACACTGTTTTTGCATACAATGTGCTAAATGATCAGGTCACAAGAACCCCGAGGGGACAGTGAGAGTTGTGTTGGGATATTTTACCTCTAATCGACCTTTATTGCACACATTTTTTGTTAAATGGTCAGATCACAATGAGCCCAAGTGTCCAGAGAAGGTTGGAGGAAGGAGACCCAGTAGACAGCTTTTGGGAAACAGGTGGTAGTTCCCGTCAAGACCATCTAGTGTGTTCGTTTAATGTGCCCAAGATATGCACGTTTTATGTCCCATCCGACGGACGGCGGCCTTTCCAAGTCCATCGGTGTCTCCTACTGACCAAGGGCAAAGTGGTGGATTGGGTTGGGTTACCTTGTGTGAGCGGCACTTTTTTGCACACCATGGGCTAAATGGCCAGGTCTCATGGACCCCAAAGGCTCAGAGAAGGTCGGGGGAGGGGACCCACTGGAACAGCTGTTGGGAGACAGATGGTAGCCTACCGTCAAACCATCCAGTGTGTTCTTTAACGTGCACAGGGTATGTCTCTCCCGCACACGGTTCCACGGCTTAACGTCTCATCCGACGGACGGCGGCCTTTCCAAGCCCTTTACCTTGTGTGAGCGGCACTTTTTTGCACACCATGGGCTAAATGGCCAGGTCTCATGGACCCCAAAGGCTCAGAGAAGGTCGGGGGAGGGGACCCACTGGAACAGCTGTTGGGAGACAGATGGTAGCCTACCGTCAAACCATCCAGTGTGTTCTTTAACGTGCACAGGGTATGTCTCTCCCGCACACGGTTCCACGGCTTAACGTCTCATCCGACGGACGGCGGCCTTTCCAAGCCCATCGGTGTCCCCTACTGACCGTGGGCAGGGCGGGGAATTTTGCGGAGATAAATCTCAACGCTGGCCTAGCTGCGACTCGAACCTGGGAATAAATGAAAGGAGATTTTCACTTGCAGAAAGGTCATGGCAGTTGGTTCGAATCTTGGGCGATTTCTTGTGGTTTTCCATAGTGTGGTTTTATTGACTTAGGGGCTTTTTAGTTTTATACAACGTGGGTTTATTCAATTCTTTATCAACGTGGGTTTATAGATTTTGGGGAGTCTCTCCGGTTTTCTCAGAGTTTGGGTTTATTTTATTGGGTGATTTCTTGGAGTTTTCCACAGTGTGGTTTTTTTGACTTGGCGGCTTTTTACGTTTTTCAGAGTGTGGGTTGGGTTGTTTTACCTCTGAGCTGCACTTTTTTGCACACCATGGGCTAAATGGCCAGTTCACATGGACCCCGAAGGCTCAGGGAAGGTTGGGGGAGGGGACCCACTGGAACAGCTGTTGGGAGACAGATGGTAGCCTCCCGTCAGGGGCGGGGGTGGCTCAGTCGGTAGCGCGCCAGGCTCGTAATCTGTAGTTCCCAGGTTCGAGTCCCAGCTGGGTCAGCGTTGAGATTTATCTCCGCAAAATTCCCCGCCCTGCCCACGGTCAGTAGGGGACACCGATGTGCTTGGAAAGGCCGCCGTCCGTCGGATGGGACGTTAAGCCGTGGCCCCGTGTGCGGGAGAGCCATACCCTGTGCACGTTAAAGAACACGCTGGATGGCCTTGACGGGAGGCTACCATCTGTCTCCCAACAGCTGTTCCAGTGGGTCCCCTCCCCCAACCTTCTCTGAGCCTTCGGGGTCCTTGTGACCTGGCCATTTAGCCCATGGTGTGCAAAAATAGTGCCGCTCAGAGGTAAAACAACCCAACCCAAAGCCTCCCGTCAAGGCCATCCAGCGTGTTCTTTAACGTGCACAGGGTATGGCTCTCCCACACACGTGGCCACGGCTTAACGTCCCATCCGACGGACGGCGGCCTTTCCAAGCCCATCGGTGTCCCCTACTGACCGTGGGCAGGGCGGGGAATTTTGCGGAGATAAATCTCAACGCTGACCCAGCTGGGACTCGAACCTGGGAACTGCAGATTACGAGCCTGGCGCGCTATCGACTGAGCCACACCCGCCCCATTTCAGAGTGTGGGTTTGTTGACTCATTGTTTATCGTAGTGTGGGTGAATTGACTTTGGTGTTTTCTACAGTTTGGGTTTATTGACTTGGGGATTTCTTGGGGTTTTCCACAGTGTGGGTTTATTGACTTCAGGACTCTTTGGGTTTTTTAAGACTGTTGGTTTACTGACTTCATCACAGTGTGTGTTTATTGACTTTGTTTTTTTAGAGTTTGGGTTTATTGACTTGAGGTGCATTTTGGTTTTGTTTTTTTTTCAGAGCCATGGCAGTTGGCAGATCGTCCATGGTTTGTTTTATTATTATTTCCATGATTTTTTTTACCCGTTTGACCGCTTCTACCCTATGACTGCATTTCAATTCAACTTTATGAGGACTGGTTTAACTTAGTCGGGGGCGCGCCAGGCTCTTAATCTGCCGTTCCCAGGTTCGAATCCCAACTCTACCAGCGTTCAAATTTATCTCCGCAAAACCCCCACCCTGCCCTCGGTCAGTAGGGGGCGCCGATGGGTTTGGAAAGGCCGCCGTCTCTATGATGGGACATTAAGCTGTGTCCCCGTGTGCTGGAAAGCCATACCCTGTGCACGTTTTCATCTGTCACCCAGCATCTACCCAATAGTTCCTCTCTCCCCAACTTTCTCCGAGCCCTTTGGGTTCTTGTTCCAAACCAAAAAACCTATAAGTGGCTCTTTTTTGCAGGCAATGGACTAAAAGGCCAGGTCATAAGGACCCCGAAGAGTCACAGATGGTTGGAAGAGGGGACCCACTGGAACAGCTGTTGGGAGACAGATGGTAGCCTCCCGTCAAGGCCAGCCAGCGTGTTCTTTAACGTGCACAGGGTATGGCTCTCCCGCACACATGGGCCACGGCTTAACGTCCCATCCGACGGACGGCGGCCTTTCCAAGCCCATCGGTGTCCCCTACTGACCGTGGGCAGGGCGGGGGGTTTTGCGGAGAGAAGTCTCAACGCTGACCCAGCTGGGACTCGAACCTGGGAACTGCAGATTACGAGCCTGGCGCGCTACCGACTGAGCCACCCCTTATAGGTAAAACAATCTAATGAACCGAACTTTCGAAATAACTGCGGAAGTGACCATATGTCAGGAGGTTAGACATATGGGCAGAACATACGGTTCAAAAAAATTGTACATATGATCAGTCTCTTACCAAGAGTAAGTTAGCAGTAAATTCTTTTAGACGATTAAACCACGAATTAAAAGGGGATTAAAAAATGAATTAAGAAATTAAAATTAACCATTACTACAAATTTGCACTGTTGAAAATGAATCGCATAATCACAATGGGAAAAAGAAATACTGTGAGATTCGTGCTTTTCTGGAATAACGCTGTCACTGTATTTACACATTTTTTTTTTTTAATTTACGTGGATTTCTTTTTGGAATAATGTGATTCACTGAATTACCTTTTTAAATTTACGTGTACATCTTTTTGAAATAATTCAGTGTATTTTTTTACAACTTTTATTAAGCTAAGTGGATTTTTTTTTGGAATAATGTGGTCACTGTATTTGCAACTTTTTTAATTTACTTTAACTTCTTTTTGGAATAATGCAGTCACTTTATTTACACTTTTTTTAATTTACATAAACTTCTTTTTGGAATAATGCAGTCAGGTTATTTACACTTTTTTAATTTACGTTAACTTCTTTTTGGAATAATGCAGTTACTTTATTTACATTTTTTTCAATTTACGTGAACTTCTTTTTGAAATAATGCAGTCACTTTATTTACACTTTTTTTAATTTTCATGAACTTTTTTTTGGAATAATGCACTCACTGTATTTATTTGTTTTTTCAATTTACGTGAACTTCTTTTTAAAATAATGCAGTCACTTTATTTAGATTTTTTTAATTTACGTGAACTTCTTTTTAAAATAATGCTTTACTTTATTTACATTTTTTTTCAATTTACGTGAACTTCTTTTTGAAATAATGCAGTCACTTTATTTACACTTTTTTAATTTTCATGAACTTTTTTTTTGGAATAATGCACTCACTGTATTTATTTGTTTTTTCAATTTACGTGGACTTCTCTTTGGAACAATGCTATTAATATTCCCCAAACACTCGATCACTTCCATCTATAAAGCAGATCTCGGCCATAACCAAAATCTATTTTGTATCCAACCATTGCACGGTTACACAGCAAATAGGAACTAAAGCAGCTACAATTTGCACGCAATTATGAAAGCTAACTCTAGCATGCTTGTCCCCGTAACAGCGGAAAGAACTATGACACAATATACGTATACACGACACGGTCTCACTATTCAACCAAGCAAAAGTCTGTTCGATGTCGGCGAGTTGAGAGAAGAGTTGGGTGGGGAATAATTTAACTCCCCTCCCTCCCGCCAACAATCTCTACCCCACCTTTGTGCGTGATTCTGTCGTAGCGAAAAGGATCATGGAGGCAGAACAGTTTTTTATCCAGTACCGTGTCGCCACATCATTTATAGGATGACGTCCATTAGCAGCCATTAAAGGAGGTCCCATCTGGCCATGACGTCTTTATGTCCCCCACCCTCCCTATTTTTTCGGCCCACCCACTCTGGTAAACTCTGATCCTGTTGCTAAAGTTTGAGAGAATATCTCCCCCCCCCCCCCGCCACCTCATACACATAAAGCAACGCCGCGGTTTTCCTGGGTTTTTAATATGAGCCATCCACTAAACACTACTATACATGTCGACAGTGCAAACTGGTCCAGATGTCGCCTCAGCGGGAGGAACAAAGCATCCATGCAAGGGGGGGGGGAGCAATGGTGCGAGATATATACGAAAGCAGGGGGGTGAAGAAGGAGGGGTTGGTAGAGACGGATTGCATTTGGGTGACTCTGAAAGACGACGCAAGCGCAATGAATATTTCATTGACTATATTCATTAGAATGCTGTCAGGCACCGCAGCACATACTCGGCTCGGAGTGGGATCATAGAAGCCAACGAGACGGTTTGTCATTATCTGCGTGATGTGTAAGGATGGTTACCTAGTGTTATTTATGGATGCTCCCTCGTCTGTACCTCCGCCTCGTTCGCGCGCGGATGTGTGTAGCTCGTGGCGTAGCTCGTACGCGCGTGCGTGCCTGGTCCTCACAGTTCGGACCATCTGTCGCTCTTCCGACCAGCGGAGGAGGAAGAGACCTCCTCCACATCCTCCCCCTCCTACACGAGGAGACAGTGCTAGGACTTCCGTCGTTGACGTCGGCAAACATGCTCTGTGTGGAGTTCTGGGAGGAGAGAAGAGGTGGGATGTCTTCGGTTCCCTGGCAACGACTTGCGACACATCCACGGCGCCGCCATCTGTCCACTCTGACCCTTGCTTCTGAGAGATGTGACCACACTGAAGACAAAGGAACAAACAAAATCGTGTCTCGCCAAATATCTCTTTTTTTTTTGTAGTAGCAGAGCCCTTGGGGTCCTTGTGACCAGGCTATTGAAACCCAGTGTGAAATTGTATCTGGTACTTCCTGGGTCTCAATTTCAAAACGTTTAATTGCTCATTTCATCAGCAATTCGCAGGGGTGGCTCAGTCTGTAGCGCGCCAGGCTCGTAATCTGTAGTTCCCAGGTTCGAGTCCCAGCTGGGTCAGCGTTGAGATTTATCACCGCAAAACTCCCCCACCCTGCCCACGGTCAGCAGGAGACACCGATGGGCTTGGAAAGGCCGCCGTCGGTCAGACAGGACATTAAGCCATGGCCCCGTGTGCGGTAGAGCCATACCTTGTGCACATTAAATTACACGCTGGATGGCCATTTCCATCTGTCTCCTAAGATCTATCTAGTGGATCCCCTTCCCCAACCTTCTCTGAGCCCTCGGAGTCCTTATGACCTGTCCGTTTAGCCCATTGTGTGCAAAAAAGTGCAGCTCAGAAGTAAAAAACAGCATAACCCAATAACTAAACGACACATTTTTTTTTTCAATGTTTCCCGTACAGAATTCCACCAATGTGATTTGCTCATATTGTATATTTCCAACATCGCTTCCAACAGCATCTGGTGAACTACATCCAGGGATGCTCTGTCTCCTCCTTCTCCAGCTTCCTCATCTCCTCCTCTAAATCCACTATTTTGCTCTCCATCTTCCTCTGGGCCATAACTCCTCCATCCCCCAGCACTTGCCTCAACTGCTCCATCATCTCGTGAACACTTTCTTCTCATCTCCATGGCAACGGGGTAATGGTCCCCTTGTTGCCAAATGCGCTGCTGAGGGCTACAGTCGTATATCTTACCAGCCCAGCTTCGAAAAGCAGGGACATTTGTGAAATATCCTCTCATCCAGTATCATGAGTAATCTATGGTTGCTGGGGATCGTAAGAGGAACAGCTCCATCACTCATCAGCTGCTCCTTACGGCATCAAACCTCTCATTTCCGACTTCCTCGTTTCATAGAGCAACAATTGTTCGTGTTTCAGATAATTCCGAAATTGCTTTTGATTTTTTTTCGGCGTGACAAACCGTTAACAGAGAGAAAATAATGTGTAAAATATTTTGTTACATTAAATGTGTTTTATAAATATCTCGAAAGATGATTCAACTTCTTAAAATAATATTCAGTATAATAAACTGCATTAATTGTTTCGTTATAATTTGTAAACGATGGCATTACGATTTGTATTTCCTGTTTTTTTTTTAAATAAAATTATAAATCTTACTAAATAATTTTTCAGCAATAATATTGTTGCAAATTTTTAAATAGAGAACTGAGCACGAGTTCAGAAAAATGATTACTAACCAAATGATAAATGAGCCAATTTAATTACGAAGGTAATTAGATCACATATATAACAATTTCAACTAAACACAAATTTGCCTACCATCAGTATGAAGTTAAACCATCAAAATAATGTTTCACAATTCTTAACTACTTTTCAAATAGTTGTATTACAATTCTTACATACTCTAGGCAAAGCATTCAATATGTGGCAATTATTCTTGTTGACATAGATTTAAGTTACTTTTCCAATTCTATGATTCACCATAATTACCTTGCCGGCACCAAAATCCCCTTTGCTTTTCCGCTAGCAGACTTCTTCGACACGTTAAAAAAAAAATACATCCTCAAGCAGCTGCTTGCCACAGAGGTCTGACAGGAGCCTGTCAGTTTATATGCCACAGTAGAAGGTCTGAGAGGATGGCAGGACCTCAGCAGAAAAACGACACAAACAGCCATGCCTTACCCGGGGCTCGAACCCAGGTCCCTTAGATCAGTAGCCAAGCGCGCTAACCACACGGCCATGGGACGGCCTTTTCGAATACATAACACAATAAAAAAACACTAAAAGAAAGGCACGTCAACCCTTTACACTTCTGTAAACTTCCACTGTTCACTCAACTCGTTATTATTCAAAGTCTCTCTCTGTTCCAACAGATTAGTGACGTAATTCTCGCGCTGAGGCATAGCACGATGTCAGATGGTACCTGTTCCTGTTTTATTATTGATCGCTTTTTTCTCGTAACAATGTAGAGTCGATTCTCGTGCTTTAAAGTGTTATATTTTATTAAATAATTAAGTAACAAAAATAAATGTTTGTATACATGTCCGGAAGTAAAAGGGGCGGGAGTGGCTCAGTCGGTAGTGCTCCAGGCTCGTAATCTGTAGTTCCCAGGTTCGACTCACAGATGAACCAGCGTTGAGATTTATCTCCCAGCCCTGCCCACGGTCAGTAGGGGACACCAATGGGCTTGGAAAGGCCGCCGTCCGTCGGATGGTACGTTAAGCTGTGGCACCGTGTGAGGGAGAGTCATACCCTATGCACGTTAAAGAACACACTGGATGGCCTTGACGGGAGGCTACCATCTGTCTCCCAACAGCTGTTCCAGTGGGTCCCCTCCCCCAACCTTCTCTGAGGCTTCGGGGTCCTTGTGACCTGGCCATTTAGCCCACGGTGTGCAAAAAAAGTGCCGCTCAGAGGTAAAACAACCTAACCCGGAAGTAAAAAAAATAGAGGGGAGGAAAAAGAGTTTCCCCGTGGCTGCTTGACCGATCAGTCCCGAATTTGGTGGGGTGGTCCCGCTTAATTTTGACCCTCTTGGGTTCTTGGATTGTCTTCCTAGGTACCGTGGGTCGGGAGTGATCCCTCGAAAAGTGTCCGAGATTTCTGGGACGCTGCCGTCGCCTGCCTTGTGAATAAAAGTTATTGATCGATGTGCTATTTGGTGGAAACCTGTGAATCAACTAGAGTTTTCGTTCCGTGCTAAACATTTGACCAGTTTAAAAATATTTCTTGAAAAATATGTCAAATATGCACTAGTTTAATAATTTTTCAACCTACATTGACCTTACTAGCATTCTAAATGGGAGGCATCGGTCCTGTGTGTACAAAATATCAAGAAAAATATCCCGCTTTGTTTTTTGTTCTCTTCCTTCTGACAAAAACAAAATGTGCTACCGTGTTTCTTGTTCTTCGCCATGGGATTGAAATGTGTAACCTTGCTTTTTGTTCCCCGGCATACGACTATAACGAAATATCCTGCTTTGTTTCTTTTTCTCTTCCTTCTGACAAAAACAAAATGTTCAACCATGTTTCTTGTTCTTCGCCATGAGATTGCAATGTGTAACCTTGCTTTTTGTTCCCCGGCATACGACTATAACGAAATATCCTGCTTTGTTTCTTTTTCTCTTCCTTCTGACAAAAACAAAATGTGCAACCATGTTTCTTGTTCTTCGCCATGAGATTGAAATGTGTAACCTTGCTTTTTGTTCCCCGGCATACGACTATAACGAAATATCCTGCTTTGTTTCTTTTTCTCTTCCTTCTGACAAAAACAAAATGTGCAACCATGTCTCTTGTTCTTCGCCATGAGATTGAAATGTGTAACCTTGCTTTTTGTTCCCCGGCATACGACTATAACGAAATATCCTGCTTTGTTTCTTTTTCTCTTCCTTCTGACAAAAACAAAATGTGCAACCATGTTTCTTGTTCTTCGCCATGAGATTGAAATGTGTAACCTTGCTTTTTGTTCCCCGGCATACGACTATAACGAAATATCCTGCTTTGTTTCTTTTTCTCTTCCTTCTGACAAAAACAAAATGTGCAACCATGTTTCTTGTTCTTCGCCATGAGATTGAAATGTGTAACCTTGCTTTTTGTTCCCCGGCATACGACTATAACGAAATATCCTGCTTTGTTTCTTTTTCTCTTCCTTCTGACAAAAACAAAATGTGCAACCATGTTTCTTGTTCTTCGCCATGAGATTGAAATGTGTAACCTTGCTTTTTGTTCCCCGGCATACGACTATAACGAAATATCCTGCTTTGTTTCTTTTTCTCTTCCTTTTGACAAAAACAAAATGTTCAACCATGTTTCTTGTTCTTCGCCATGAGATTGAAATGTGTAACCTTGCTTTTTGTTCCCCGGCATACGACTATAACGAAATATCCTGCTTTGTTTCTTTTTCTCTTCCTTCTGACAAAAACAAAATGTGCAACCATGTTTCTTGTTCTTCGCCATGAGATTGAAATGTGTAACCTTGCTTTTTGTTCCCCGGCATACGACTATAACGAAATATCCTGCTTTGTTTCTTTTTCTCTTCCTTTTGACAAAAACAAAATGTGCAACCATGTTTCTTGTTCTTCGCCATGAGATTGAAATGTGTAACCTTGCTTTTTGTTCCCCGGCATACGACTATAACGAAATATCCTGCTTTGTTTCTTTTTCTCTTCCTTCTGACAAAAACAAAATGTTCAACCATGTTTCTTGTTCTTCGCCATGAGATTGAAATGTGTAACCTTGCTTTTTGTTCCCCGGCATACGACTATAACGAAATATCCTGCTTTGTTTCTTGTTCTCTTCCTTCTGACAAAAACAAAATGTTCAACCATATTTCTTGTTCTTCGTCATGAGATTGAAATGTGTAACCTTGCTTTTTGTTCTCCGGCATACGACTATAACGAAATATCCTGCTTTGTTTCTTTTTCTCTTCCTTCTGACAAAATCAAAATGTTCAACCATGTTTCTTGTTCTTCGCCATGAGATTGAAATGTGTAACCTTGCTTTTTGTTCCCCGGCATACGACTATAACGAAATATCCTGCTTTGTTTCTTTTTCTCTTCCTTCTGACAAAAACAAAATGTGCAACCATGTTTCTTGTTCTTCGCCATGAGATTGAAATGTGTAACCTTGCTTTTTGTTCCCCGGCATACGACTATAACGAAATATCCTGCTTTGTTTCTTGTTCTCTTCCTTCTGACAAAAACAAAATGTTCAACCATATTTCTTGTTCTTCGTCATGAGATTGAAATGTGTAACCTTGCTTTTTGTTCTCCGGCATACGACTATAACGAAATATCCTGCTTTGTTTCTTTTTCTCTTCCTTCTGACAAAATCAAAATGTTCAACCATGTTTCTTGTTCTTCGCCATGAGATTGAAATGTGTAACCTTGCTTTTTGTTCCCCGGCATACGACTATAACCAAATATCCTGCTTTGTTTCTTTTTCTCTTCCTTCTGACAAAAACAAAATGTGCAACCATGTTTCTTGTTCTTCGCCATGAGATTGAAATGTGTAACCTTGCTTTTTGTTCCCCGGCATACGACTATAACGAAATATCCTGCTTTGTTTCTTTTTCTCTTCCTTCTGACAAAATCAAAATGTTCAACCATGTTTCTTGTTCTTCGCCATGAGATTCAAATGTGTAACCTTGCTTTTTGTTCCCCGGCATACGACTATAACCAAATATCCTGCTTTGTTTCTTTTTCTCTTCCTTCTGACAAAAACAAAATGTGCAACCATGTTTCTTGTTCTTCGCCATGAGATTGAAATGTGTAACCTTGCTTTTTGTTCCCCGGCATACGACTATAACGAAATATCCTGCTTTGTTTCTTTTTCTCTTCCTTCTGACAAAAACAAAATGTGCAACCATGTTTCTTGTTCTTCGCCATGAGATTCAAATGTGTAACCTTGCTTTTTGTTCCCCGGCATACGACTATAACGAAATATCCTGCTTTGTTTCTTTTTCTCTTCCTTCTGACAAAAACAAAATGTGCAACCATGTTTCTTGTTCTTCGCCATATGATTGAAATGTGTAACCTTGCTTTTTGATCCCCGGCATACGACTATAACGAAATATCCTGCTTTGTTTCTTTTTCTCTTCCTTCTGACAAAAACAAAATGTTCAACCATGTTTCTTGTTCTTCGCCATGAGATTGAAATGTGTAACCTTGCTTTTTGTTCCCCGGCATACGACTATAACGAAATATCCTGCTTTGTTTCTTTTTCTCTTCCTTCTGACAAAAACAAAATGTGCAACCATGTTTCTTGTTCTTCGCCATGAGATTGAAATGTGTAACCGTGCTTTTTGTTCCCCGGCATACGACTATAACGAAATATCCTGCTTTGTTTCTTTTTCTCTTCCTTCTGACAAAAACAAAATGTGCAACCATGTTTCTTGTTCTTCGTCATGAGATTGAAATGTGTAACCTTGCTTTTTGTTCCCCGGCATACGACTATAACGAAATATCCTGCTTTGTTTCTTTTTCTCTTCCTTCTGACAAAAACAAAATGTGCAACCATGTTTCTTGTTCTTCGCCATGAGATTGAAATGTGTAACCTTGCTTTTTGTTCCCCGGCATACGACTATAACGAAATATCCTGCTTTGTTTCTTTTTCTCTTCCTTCTGACAAAAACAAAATGTGCAACCGTGTTTCTTGTTCTTCGCCATGAGATTGAAATGTGTAACCTTGCTTTTTGTTCCCCGGCATACGACTATAACGAAATATCCTGCTTTGTTTCTTTTTCTCTTCCTTCTGACAAAAACAAAATATGCAACCATGTTTCTTGTTCTTCGTCACGAGATTGAAATGTGTAACCGTGCTTTTCGTTCCCCGGCATACGACTATAACGAAATATCCTGCTTTGTTTCTTTTTCTCTTCCTTCTGACAAAATCAAAATGTTCAACCATGTTTCTTGTTCTTCGCCATGAGATTGAAATGTGTAACCTTGCTTTTTGTTCCCCGGCATACGACTATAACGAAATATCCTGCTTTGTTTCTTTTTCTTTTCCTTCTGACAAAATCAAAATGTTCAACCATGTTTCTTGTTCTTCGCCATGAGATTGAAATGTGTAACCTTGCTTTTTGTTTCCCGGCATACGACTATAACGAAATATCCTGCTTTGTTTCTTTTTCTCTTCCTTCTGACAAAAACAAAATGTTCAACCATGTTTCTTGTTCTTCGCCATGAGATTGAAATGTGTAACCTTGCTTTTTGTTCCCCGGCATACGACTATAACGAAATATCCTGCTTTGTTTCTTTTTCTCTTCCTTCTGACAAAAACAAAATGTGCAACCATGTTTCTTGTTCTTCGTCATGAGATTGAAATGTGTAACCGTGCTTTTTGTTCTCCGGCATACGACTATAACGAAATATCCTGCTTTGTTTCTTTTTCTCTTCCTTCTGACAAAAACAAAATGTTCAACCATGTTTCTTGTTCTTCGCCATGAGATTGAAATGTGTAACCTTGCTTTTTGTTCCCCAGCATACGACTATAACGAAATATCCTGCTTTGTTTCTTTTTCTCTTCCTTCTGACAAAAACAAAATGTGCAACCATGTTTCTTGTTCTTCGTCATGAGATTGAAATGTGTAACCTTGCTTTTTGTTCTCCGGCATACTACTATAACGAAATATCCTGCTTTGTTTCTTGTTCTCTTCCTTCTGACAAAAACAAAATGTGCAACCATGTTTCTTGTTCTTCGCCATATGATTGAAATGTGTAACCTTGCTTTTTGTTCCCCGGCATACGACTATAACGAAATATCCTGCTTTGTTTCTTTTTCTCTTCCTTCTGACAAAAACAAAATGTGCAACCATGTTTCTTGTTCTTCGCCATGAGATTGAAATGTGTAACCTTGCTTTTTGTTCCCCGGCATACGACTATAACGAAATATCCTGCTTTGTTTCTTTTTCTCTTCTGACAAAAACAAAATGTGCAACCATGTTTCTTGTTCTTCGTCATGAGATTGAAATGTGTAACCTTGCTTTTTGTTCCCCGGCATACGACTATAACGAAATATCCTGCTTTGTTTCTTTTTCTCTTCCTTCTGACAAAAACAAAATGTGCAACCATGTTTCTTGTTCTTCGTCATGAGATTGAAATGTGTAACCGTGCTTTTTGTTCCCCGGCATACGACTATAACGAAATATCCTGCTTTGTTTCTTTTTCTCTTCCTTCTGACAAAAACAAAATGTGCAACCGTGTTTCTTGTTCTTCGCCATGAGATTGAAATGTGTAACCTTGCTTTTTGTTCCCCGGCATACGACTATAACGAAATATCCTGCTTTGTTTCTTTTTCTCTTCCTTCTGACAAAAACAAAATGTGCAACCATGTTTCTTGTTCTTCGTCACGAGATTGAAATGTGTAACCGTGCTTTTTGTTCCCCGGCATACGACTATAACGAAATATCCTGCTTTGTTTCTTTTTCTCTTCCTTCTGACAAAATCAAAATGTGCAACCGTGTTTCTTGTTCTTCGCCATGAGATTGAAATGTGTAACCTTGCTTTTTGTTCCCCGGCATACGACTATAACGAAATATCCTGCTTTGTTTCTTTTTCTCTTCCTTCTGACAAAAACAAAATGTGCAACCATGTTTCTTGTTCTTCCCCATGAGATTGAAATGTGTAACCTTGCTTTTTGTTCCCCGGCATACGACTATAACGAAATATCCTGCTTTGTTTCTTTTTCTCTTCCTTCTGACAAAAACAAAATGTGCAACCATGTTTCTTGTTCTTCGTCATGAGATTGAAATGTGTAACCGTGCTTTTTGTTCCCCGGCATACGACTATAACGAAATATCCTGCTTTGTTTCTTTTTCTCTTCCTTCTGACAAAAACAAAATGTGCAACCATGTTTCTTGTTCTTCCCCATGAGATTGAAATGTGTAACCTTGCTTTTTGTTCCCCGGCATACGACTATAACGAAATATCCTGCTTTGTTTCTTTTTCTCTTCCTTCTGACAAAAACAAAATGTGCAACCATGTTTCTTGTTCTTCGTCATGAGATTGAAATGTGTAACCGTGCTTTTTGTTCCCCGGCATACGACTATAACGAAATATCCTGCTTTGTTTCTTTTTCTCTTCCTTCTGACAAAAACAAAATGTGCAACCATGTTTCTTGTTCTTCGTCATGAGATTGAAATGTGTAACCGTGCTTTTTGTTCCCCGGCATACGACTATAACGAAATATCCTGCTTTGTTTCTTTTTCTCTTCCTTCTGACAAAAACAAAATGTTCAACCATGTTTCTTGTTCTTCGCCATGAGATTGAAATGTGTAACCTTGCTTTTTGTTCCCCGGCATACGACTATAACGAAATATCCTGCTTTGTTTCTTTTTCTCTTCCTTCTGACAAAAACAAAATGTGCAACCATGTTTCTTATTCTTCGCCATGAGATTGAAATGTGTAACCTTGCTTTTTGTTCCCCGGCATACGACTATAACGAAATATCCTGCTTTGTTTCTTTTTCTCTTCCTTCTGACAAAAACAAAATGTGCAACCATGTTTCTTGTTTTTCGCCATGAGATTGAAATGTGTAACCTTGCTTTTTGTTCCCCGGCATACGACTATAACGAAATATCCTGCTTTGTTTCTTTTTCTCTTCCTTCTGACAAAAACAAAATGTGCAACCATGTTTCTTGTTCTTCGCCATGAGATTGAAATGTGTAACCTTGCTTTTTGTTCCCCGGCATACGACTATAACGAAATATCCTGCTTTGTTTCTTTTTCTCTTCCTTCTGACAAAAACAAAATGTGCAACCATGTTTCTTGTTCTTCGCCATGAGATTGAAATGTGTAACCTTGCTTTATGTTCCCCGGCATACGACTATAACGAAATATCCTGCTTTGTTTCTTTTTCTCTTCCTTCTGACAAAAACAAAATGTGCAACCATGTTTCTTGTTCTTCGTCATGAGATTGAAATGTGTAACCTTGCTTTTTGTTCCCCGGCATACGACTATAACGAAATATCCTGCTTTGTTTCTTTTTCTCTTCCTTCTGACAAAATCAAAATGTGCAACCGTGTTTCTTGTTCTTCGCCATGAGATTGAAATGTGTAACCTTGCTTTTTGTTCCCCGGCATACGACTATAACGAAATATCCTGCTTTGTTTCTTTTTCTCTTCCTTCTGACAAAAACAAAATGTGCAACCATGTTTCTTGTTCTTCCCCATGAGATTGAAATGTGTAACCTTGCTTTTTGTTCCCCGGCATACGACTATAACGAAATATCCTGCTTTGTTTCTTTTTCTCTTCCTTCTGACAAAAACAAAATGTGCAACCATGTTTCTTGTTCTTCGTCATGAGATTGAAATGTGTAACCGTGCTTTTTGTTCCCCGGCATACGACTATAACGAAATATCCTGCTTTGTTTCTTTTTCTCTTCCTTCTGACAAAAACAAAATGTGCAACCATGTTTCTTGTTCTTCGTCATGAGATTGAAATGTGTAACCGTGCTTTTTGTTCCCCGGCATACGACTATAACGAAATATCCTGCTTTGTTTCTTTTTCTCTTCCTTCTGACAAAAACAAAATGTTCAACCATGTTTCTTGTTCTTCGCCATGAGATTGAAATGTGTAACCTTGCTTTTTGTTCCCCGGCATACAACTATAACGAAATATCCTGCTTTGTTTCTTTTTCTCTTCCTTCTGACAAAAACAAAATGTGCAACCATGTTTCTTATTCTTCGCCATGAGATTGAAATGTGTAACCTTGCTTTTTGTTCCCCGGCATACGACTATAACGAAATATCCTGCTTTGTTTCTTTTTCTCTTCCTTCTGACAAAAACAAAATGTGCAACCATGTTTCTTGTTTTTCGCCATGAGATTGAAATGTGTAACCTTGCTTTTTGTTCCCCGGCATACGACTATAACGAAATATCCTGCTTTGTTTCTTTTTCTCTTCCTTCTGACAAAAACAAAATGTGCAACCATGTTTCTTGTTCTTCGCCATGAGATTGAAATGTGTAACCTTGCTTTTTGTTCCCCGGCATACGACTATAACGAAATATCCTGCTTTGTTTCTTTTTCTCTTCCTTCTGACAAAAACAAAATGTGCAACCATGTTTCTTGTTCTTCGCCATGAGATTGAAATGTGTAACCTTGCTTTATGTTCCCCGGCATACGACTATAACGAAATATCCTGCTTTGTTTCTTTTTCTCTTCCTTCTGACAAAAACAAAATGTGCAACCATGTTTCTTGTTCTTCGTCATGAGATTGAAATGTGTAACCTTGCTTTTTGTTCCCCGGCATACGACTATAACGAAATATCCTGCTTTGTTTCTTTTTCTCTTCCTTCTGACAAAAACAAAATGTGCAACCATGTTTCTTGTTCTTCGCCATGAGATTGAAATGTGTAACCTTGCTTTTTGTTCCCCGGCATACGACTATAACGAAATATCCTGCTTTGTTTCTTTTTCTCTTCCTTCTGACAAAAACAAAATGTGCAACCATGTTTCTTGTTCTTCGCCATGAGATTGAAATGTGTAACCTTGCTTTTTGTTCCCCGGCATACGACTATAACGAAATATCCTGCTTTGTTTCTTTTTCTCTTCCTTCTGACAAAAACAAAATGTGCAACCATGTTTCTTGTTCTTCGCCATGAGATTGAAATGTGTAACCTTGCTTTATGTTCCCCGGCATACGACTATAACGAAATATCCTGCTTTGTTTCTTTTTCTCTTCCTTCTGACAAAAACAAAATGTGCAACCATGTTTCTTGTTCTTCGTCATGAGATTGAAATGTGTAACCTTGCTTTTTGTTCCCCGGCATACGACTATAACGAAATATCCTGCTTTGTTTCTTTTTCTCTTCCTTCTGACAAAAGCAAAATGTGCAACCATGTTTCTTGTTCTTCGCCATGAGATTGAAATGTGTAACCTTGCTTTTTGTTCCCCGGCATACGACTATAACGAAATATCCTGCTTTGTTTCTTTTTCTCTTCCTTCTGACAAAAACAAAATGTGCAACCAGGTTTCTTGTTCTTCGCCATGAGATTGAAATGTGTAACCTTGCTTTTTGTTCCCCGGCATACGACTATAACGAAATATCCTGCTTTGTTTCTTTTTCTCTTCCTTCTGACAAAAACAAAATGTGCAACCATGTTTCTTGTTCTTCGCCATGAGATTGAAATGTGTAACCTTGCTTTTTGTTCCCCGGCATACGACTATAACGAAATATCCTGCTTTGTTTCTTTTTCTCTTCCTTCTGACAAAAACAAAATGTGCAACCATGTTTCTTGTTCTTCGCCATGAGATTGAAATGTGTAACCTTGCTTTATGTTCCCCGGCATACGACTATAACGAAATATCCTGCTTTGTTTCTTTTTCTCTTCCTTCTGACAAAAACAAAATGTGCAACCATGTTTCTTGTTCTTCGTCATGAGATTGAAATGTGTAACCTTGCTTTTTGTTCCCCGGCATACGACTATAACGAAATATCCTGCTTTGTTTCTTTTTCTCTTCCTTCTGACAAAATCAAAATGTGCAACCGTGTTTCTTGTTCTTCGCCATGAGATTGAAATGTGTAACCTTGCTTTTTGTTCCCCGGCATACGACTATAACGAAATATCCTGCTTTGTTTCTTTTTCTCTTCCTTCTGACAAAAACAAAATGTGCAACCATGTTTCTTGTTCTTCCCCATGAGATTGAAATGTGTAACCTTGCTTTTTGTTCCCCGGCATACGACTATAACGAAATATCCTGCTTTGTTTCTTTTTCTCTTCCTTCTGACAAAAACAAAATGTGCAACCATGTTTCTTGTTCTTCGTCATGAGATTGAAATGTGTAACCGTGCTTTTTGTTCCCCGGCATACGACTATAACGAAATATCCTGCTTTGTTTCTTTTTCTCTTCCTTCTGACAAAAACAAAATGTGCAACCATGTTTCTTGTTCTTCGTCATGAGATTGAAATGTGTAACCGTGCTTTTTGTTCCCCGGCATACGACTATAACGAAATATCCTGCTTTGTTTCTTTTTCTCTTCCTTCTGACAAAAACAAAATGTTCAACCATGTTTCTTGTTCTTCGCCATGAGATTGAAATGTGTAACCTTGCTTTTTGTTCCCCGGCATACAACTATAACGAAATATCCTGCTTTGTTTCTTTTTCTCTTCCTTCTGACAAAAACAAAATGTGCAACCATGTTTCTTATTCTTCGCCATGAGATTGAAATGTGTAACCTTGCTTTTTGTTCCCCGGCATACGACTATAACGAAATATCCTGCTTTGTTTCTTTTTCTCTTCCTTCTGACAAAAACAAAATGTGCAACCATGTTTCTTGTTTTTCGCCATGAGATTGAAATGTGTAACCTTGCTTTTTGTTCCCCGGCATACGACTATAACGAAATATCCTGCTTTGTTTCTTTTTCTCTTCCTTCTGACAAAAACAAAATGTGCAACCATGTTTCTTGTTCTTCGCCATGAGATTGAAATGTGTAACCTTGCTTTTTGTTCCCCGGCATACGACTATAACGAAATATCCTGCTTTGTTTCTTTTTCTCTTCCTTCTGACAAAAACAAAATGTGCAACCATGTTTCTTGTTCTTCGCCATGAGATTGAAATGTGTAACCTTGCTTTATGTTCCCCGGCATACGACTATAACGAAATATCCTGCTTTGTTTCTTTTTCTCTTCCTTCTGACAAAAACAAAATGTGCAACCATGTTTCTTGTTCTTCGTCATGAGATTGAAATGTGTAACCTTGCTTTTTGTTCCCCGGCATACGACTATAACGAAATATCCTGCTTTGTTTCTTTTTCTCTTCCTTCTGACAAAAGCAAAATGTGCAACCATGTTTCTTGTTCTTCGCCATGAGATTGAAATGTGTAACCTTGCTTTTTGTTCCCCGGCATACGACTATAACGAAATATCCTGCTTTGTTTCTTTTTCTCTTCCTTCTGACAAAAACAAAATGTGCAACCATGTTTCTTGTTCTTCGCCATGAGATTGAAATGTGTAACCTTGCTTTTTGTTCCCCGGCATACGACTATAACGAAATATCCTGCTTTGTTTCTTTTTCTCTTCCTTCTGACAAAAGCAAAATGTGCAACCATGTTTCTTGTTCTTCGCCATGAGATTGAAATGTGTAACCTTGCTTTTTGTTCCCCGGCATACGACTATAACGAAATATCCTGCTTTGTTTCTTTTTCTCTTCCTTCTGACAAAAACAAAATGTGCAACCATGTTTCTTGTTCTTCGCCATGAGATTGAAATGTGTAACCTTGCTTTTTGTTCCCCGGCATACGACTATAACGAAATATCCTGCTTTGTTTCTTTTTCTCTTCCTTCTGACAAAAACAAAATGTGCAACCATGTTTCTTGTTCTTCGCCATGAGATTGAAATGTGTAACCTTGCTTTTTGTTCCCCGGCATACGACTATAACGAAATATCCTGCTTTGTTTCTTTTTCTCTTCCTTCTGACAAAAACAAAATGTGCAACCATGTTTCTTGTTCTTCGCCATGAGATTGAAATGTGTAACCTTGCTTTATGTTCCCCGGCATACGACTATAACGAAATATCCTGCTTTGTTTCTTTTTCTCTTCCTTCTGACAAAAACAAAATGTGCAACCATGTTTCTTGTTCTTCGTCATGAGATTGAAATGTGTAACCTTGCTTTTTGTTCCCCGGCATACGACTATAACGAAATATCCTGCTTTGTTTCTTTTTCTCTTCCTTCTGACAAAAACAAAATGTGCAACCATGTTTCTTGTTCTTCGTCATGAGATTGAAATGTGTAACCTTGCTTTTTGTTCCCCGGCATACGACTATAACGAAATATCCTGCTTTGTTTCTTTTTCTCTTCCTTCTGACAAAAGCAAAATGTGCAACCATGTTTCTTGTTCTTCGCCATGAGATTGAAATGTGTAACCTTGCTTTTTGTTCCCCGGCATACGACTATAACGAAATATCCTGCTTTGTTTCTTTTTCTCTTCCTTCTGACAAAAACAAAATGTGCAACCATGTTTCTTGTTCTTCGCCATGAGATTGAAATGTGTAACCTTGCTTTTTGTTCCCCGGCATACGACTATAACGAAATATCCTGCTTTGTTTCTTTTTCTCTTCCTTCTGACAAAAACAAAATGTGCAACCATGTTTCTTGTTCTTCGCCATGAGATTGAAATGTGTAACCTTGCTTTATGTTCCCCGGCATACGACTATAACGAAATATCCTGCTTTGTTTCTTTTTCTCTTCCTTCTGACAAAAACAAAATGTGCAACCATGTTTCTTGTTCTTCGTCATGAGATTGAAATGTGTAACCTTGCTTTTTGTTCCCCGGCATACGACTATAACGAAATATCCTGCTTTGTTTCTTTTTCTCTTCCTTCTGACAAAAGCAAAATGTGCAACCATGTTTCTTGTTCTTCGCCATGAGATTGAAATGTGTAACCTTGCTTTTTGTTCCCCGGCATACGACTATAACGAAATATCCTGCTTTGTTTCTTTTTCTCTTCCTTCTGACAAAAACAAAATGTGCAACCATGTTTCTTGTTCTTCGCCATGAGATTGAAATGTGTAACCTTGCTTTTTGTTCCCCGGCATACGACTATAACGAAATATCCTGCTTTGTTTCTTTTTCTCTTCCTTCTGACAAAAACAAAATGTGCAACCATGTTTCTTGTTCTTCGCCATGAGATTGAAATGTGTAACCTTGCTTTTTGTTCCCCGGCATACGACTATAACGAAATATCCTGCTTTGTTTCTTTTTCTCTTCCTTCTGACAAAAACAAAATGTGCAACCATGTTTCTTGTTCTTCGCCATGAGATTGAAATGTGTAACCTTGCTTTATGTTCCCCGGCATACGACTATAACGAAATATCCTGCTTTGTTTCTTTTTCTCTTCCTTCTGACAAAAACAAAATGTGCAACCATGTTTCTTGTTCTTCGTCATGAAATTGAAATGTGTAACCTTGCTTTTTGTTCCCCGGCATACGACTATAACGAAATATCCTGCTTTGTTTCTTTTTCTCTTCCTTCTGACAAAATCAAAATGTGCAACCGTGTTTCTTGTTCTTCGCCATGAGATTGAAATGTGTAACCTTGCTTTTTGTTCCCCGGCATACGACTATAACGAAATATCCTGCTTTGTTTCTTTTTCTCTTCCTTCTGACAAAAACAAAATGTGCAACCATGTTTCTTGTTCTTCCCCATGAGATTGAAATGTGTAACCTTGCTTTTTGTTCCCCGGCATACGACTATAACGAAATATCCTGCTTTGTTTCTTTTTCTCTTCCTTCTGACAAAAACAAAATGTGCAACCATGTTTCTTGTTCTTCGTCATGAGATTGAAATGTGTAACCGTGCTTTTTGTTCCCCGGCATACGACTATAACGAAATATCCTGCTTTGTTTCTTTTTCTCTTCCTTCTGACAAAAACAAAATGTGCAACCATGTTTCTTGTTCTTCGTCATGAGATTGAAATGTGTAACCGTGCTTTTTGTTCCCCGGCATACGACTATAACGAAATATCCTGCTTTGTTTCTTTTTCTCTTCCTTCTGACAAAAACAAAATGTTCAACCATGTTTCTTGTTCTTCGCCATGAGATTGAAATGTGTAACCTTGCTTTTTGTTCCCCGGCATACAACTATAACGAAATATCCTGCTTTGTTTCTTTTTCTCTTCCTTCTGACAAAAACAAAATGTGCAACCATGTTTCTTATTCTTCGCCATGAGATTGAAATGTGTAACCTTGCTTTTTGTTCCCCGGCATACGACTATAACGAAATATCCTGCTTTGTTTCTTTTTCTCTTCCTTCTGACAAAAACAAAATGTGCAACCATGTTTCTTGTTTTTCGCCATGAGATTGAAATGTGTAACCTTGCTTTTTGTTCCCCGGCATACGACTATAACGAAATATCCTGCTTTGTTTCTTTTTCTCTTCCTTCTGACAAAAACAAAATGTGCAACCATGTTTCTTGTTCTTCGCCATGAGATTGAAATGTGTAACCTTGCTTTTTGTTCCCCGGCATACGACTATAACGAAATATCCTGCTTTGTTTCTTTTTCTCTTCCTTCTGACAAAAACAAAATGTGCAACCATGTTTCTTGTTCTTCGCCATGAGATTGAAATGTGTAACCTTGCTTTATGTTCCCCGGCATACGACTATAACGAAATATCCTGCTTTGTTTCTTTTTCTCTTCCTTCTGACAAAAACAAAATGTGCAACCATGTTTCTTGTTCTTCGTCATGAGATTGAAATGTGTAACCTTGCTTTTTGTTCCCCGGCATACGACTATAACGAAATATCCTGCTTTGTTTCTTTTTCTCTTCCTTCTGACAAAAGCAAAATGTGCAACCATGTTTCTTGTTCTTCGCCATGAGATTGAAATGTGTAACCTTGCTTTTTGTTCCCCGGCATACGACTATAACGAAATATCCTGCTTTGTTTCTTTTTCTCTTCCTTCTGACAAAAACAAAATGTGCAACCATGTTTCTTGTTCTTCGCCATGAGATTGAAATGTGTAACCTTGCTTTTTGTTCCCCGGCATACGACTATAACGAAATATCCTGCTTTGTTTCTTTTTCTCTTCCTTCTGACAAAATCAAAATGTTCAACCATGTTTCTTGTTCTTCGCCATGAGATTGAAATGTGTAACCTTGCTTTTTGTTCCCCGGCATACGACTATAACGAAATATCCTGCTTTGTTTCTTTTTCTCTTCCTTCTGACAAAAACAAAATGTGCAACCATGTTTCTTGTTCTTCGCCATGAGATTGAAATGTGTAACCTTGCTTTTTGTTCCCCGGCATACGACTATAACGAAATATCCTGCTTTGTTTCTTTTTCTCTTCCTTCTGACAAAATCAAAATGTTCAACCATGTTTCTTGTTCTTCGCCATGAGATTGAAATGTGTAACCTTGCTTTTTGTTCCCCGGCATACGACTATAGCGAAATATCCTGCTTTGTTTCTTTTTCTCTTCCTTCTGACAAAATCAAAATGTGCAACCATGTTTCTTGTTCTTCGCCATGAGATTGAAATGTGTAACCTTGCTTTTTGTTCCCCGGCATACGACTATAACCAAATATCCTGCTTTGTTTCTTGTTCTCCTCCTTTTGATAAAAACAAAATATGCGACCATGTTTCTTTTTGCACGCTGTGAAATTGAAACAAAAATATGCGACCATCTCTCTTGTTCTTCCCCGTGAGTTTAAAATAGAATATGCAAACTTGCTTGTTCTCCGCATAATTTTAAAACAAATATTCTTCGCTGTTTCTTGGTCTTCAACTTCAGATAAAAAACAAAACAAAATGTGCGATCTCGTTTCTTGTCCCCTTACTGTGAAGTTGAAACAACCATATTTCTCGTTCCTTTGCGCGAGATTAAAACAAAATGTGCAACCTTTCTTCTTATTCCCAGTCATAAAATTAAAACGAAACATACTGCATTTTTTTTTGTACTTAGCTTCATGTAAAAACAAAATGTGCGATCTAGTTTATTGCTGCTGTCGTAAGATTGAAACAAGATGCCGACCCTGTTTCTTTTTTTCTCACTATAAGATTAAAGCGAAATACGCAACCCTTGTAGTTTGGCCACTTGCCCGAAGTTGAACACAAAATGCAACCCTACTAGAAAGGTCGAACACAACACCGTATAGAAAGTCCTCATTGCTCACTATTCCACTGATCCAATTTCACATCTACTAAACCAATCCTTACACTTTCTCCATTCATTTTCTTCATACGCAAAGCTTAAGAAAGCAAATCCGTTAATCCTGTCTCAGATATTCCTAGCTAAGACAACATCAGATACAGAGAACATCCCGAAATAAAGAATGGAATCTATATCCTCTTCTTCTGTTCTTTTCCTCCAAATAGTCTCTGGCAGAATCAGGGAGGCGACCGATGCCGAAGAACTGACGGCTTGGCATGCCAGTCTGCTGCCTCCAGTCGTCACTGACTGTCGCCATTACAACTCGGAACGCATGCGCAATACACAATTTAATTAACTAAAGGCCCCGAAAGCAGTTGTACGGAGTACACTGTAACGATGAAGTTGGGAGGAGCCCCCCCCCCCTCCCCCCTTCGTCTGTGCCTCACCGAGAGAGGAGATGGACCCTATTGCTACAAAATAAGCACCTGGAGCGGACAGTATGTCCACTTTTATATCCCTGTCGGTCCTTCGTTATGCCCCTCCGACATGAATATGGATGTAGAATTTTATATTCTTAGATTTCTAACTGTCCTTTCTGGTTGGAGAGTTGGGGGACTTTATAATAGATTTATTTTCTGGTTGGAGAGTTGGGGGACTTTATAAGGGGTTCTCAATGGGGTCTTGTTTGGGCTTAACAGTGCCCACTGACAGCTGTAATAAATATTAATGATTTAAAAGGGTCGCTGTATTATTGTCGTAAGGGTGGTTAATGTGTTTGACTATGAATACAAGGGATCCAGGTTCGGATTCTGCTTAAGGTGTTCATATTTTTGTTACTTATAAGTATTGTTAATGTGATTTTTATCTCAATATTTACCCTTTTTTTGCTTTTGGAAATAATTCAAGATTTCTTTTTGGGTTGTTTTATTTATGAGCGCCACATTTTTGCACACAACGTGCTAAATGGCCAGGTCACAAGGACCCCGAGGGATGAGAGAAGTTGGGGGAGGAGACCCGCTGGATGGCTGTTAGGAGACGGATGGTGACCTCCCGTCAAGGTCATCAAGCATGTTTTTTAACGTGCACAGGATATGGCTCTCCTGCACACGGGGCATGGCTTAATGTCCCGTCTGACCGACGGGGCCTTTCCAAGGTCATCGGTGTTCTCTTCTGAACAAGGGCAGGGCGTTTTACGGAGATAAATCTCAACGCTGGCCCAGCTGGGATTCGAACCTAGAAATTGCAGATTACGAGTCTGGAATGCTACCGACTGAGCCACCTTCGTTCCCAGGTGTTAATAAACTTTAGTATATCGGTTACTGTTTTCATTTTAACTTGTTTTTAATAATTTTTCAGAGCAATTATTTAAACTAGCATTCTTACTATTAAATATTCAATTTTGATAACTTTCTAAATACCCAAAGAATGTCGGAAATAAAGTTTTGAACAGATTTGATAGACATTTTTAAATTATCTTCAGTCACATTTCTTTTTTCATAAAAAGCTAATTTAAAAAGTTGCTGAATTGCTATTGATGTAGTATGCACCTGTACCTAATAAAGTGGAAGTACACTGGTTTCCATAAATTAAGGAAAATCCCTAAGTCAAAGGGAAGCTAACGTCGCAGCTCGATAACTTCTAAGATAAGTTTTTTTGTTTTTAAAAATGTGATTGCAAATAAAGATCTCAATCCAATAAATCAATATCTCGATTTTCAACAATATCCGTTCAGTATTTAATGAGTTATGGAAGTTTGAATATTTAGCAATAACAATGCCAGCCACAAAACTTGACTTCAGAAGTTAAAACTTAGTAATAAGTATTGTATCAAAATGTTTAATAAAATGAGTTGGAATTTTTGAACTTCGTGCAAAGAATTCTTTCACTATTCTTCAGTTTTGTATAAGTTTCGTAAGATTGGCATTGTTATCTCTAAATATTCAACTTCCATAACTCATTAAATACTGAACGAATATTGTTGAAAATCGAGATATTGATTTATTGGATTGAGATCTTTATTTGTAATCACATTTTTCAAAACAAAAAAACTTATTTTAGAAGTTATAGAGCTTTGACCTTAGCTTCCCATTGGCATAACATATTAGAATTCTACAAATTAAGGAATATCTCTAACAATGAACGCGTGACCGCTTACTACGAGTACTACGAGACACGAGATAGTGTGAATTACATTTTAAATAGATTGGCACACTATTTTAAAAAAAAAAAGATGAGAATGCAGTAGAGAGTTCTGACGTGTGTACAAAAAAATTTTCGTTTTCTGTTGTTCGCGATGATAAGTTATTGATATTTGAGTGGTAAGAGTTTTTTATTTGGAAGTAAAACAACATTGTATCTTTATTTATCGTAGTTAAGGTTATTTCTTTCACAAGTGTTGTTATACCAGTGAATTATATTTGGTAAAATTTCTGCGTATGCTTTGATTTTTGTTGTGGGTTGTTTTACTTCTGAGCGGCACTTTTTTGCACACCATGGGCTAAATGGCCAGGTCACATGGACCCCGAAGGCTCAGAGAAGGTTGGGGGAGGGGACCCACTGTTGGGAGACAGATGGTAACCTCCCGTCAAGGCCATCCAGTGTGTTCTTTAACGTGCACAGGGTAGAGCTCTCCCGCACACGCGGCCACGGCTTGACGTCCCATCTGACGGACGGCGGCCTTTCCAAGCCCATCGGTGTCACCTACTGACGGATGTTGACATTGTATATTTTTATCTGGTCCAGAAATTAGTTATCTGACAACCTTCGTGTCACATGACACGAAAGTTGCCAGAACTAATTTCTAAAAAAAATCGTTGCCAGATATTTTTTCTGAATTCTGTAATCAACCGTAGTGTTCGGATATTTTTTTGAGCGACTGTACGTTTGTGTTGCGATAATCTTTTTGCATTGCGTTTCCGTTACGCTCTGTTTTTGCCAAAAAAATAGAATTTTTTTCACTCTTTTCTTCTCCATTGCCTTTGCCCACGCCTTTGACTTCCTAACCCCTTAAGCGAAATACAAGGCTTAAATCTTAAGCCAAAACTTGCTTTTAAACTGGTACTTTTATCTATTCCTTCGTTCAAGATTTGTCATCTGATTTTTTTCTTCGATAGTTCAAAAATCTTTCTCTCCTCTCTGGAGCAGTGGGTAGCGTGCCAGGCAGCAATTTGCAGTTCCCAGATTCCGAGGCTCCGAAAAAAATCCGCGCTCTCTCCTCGGTCAGAAAGGGGACACCGATGGGCTTGGACAGTCCGCCGTCCATCGGATGGAACATTAAGCCATTACACAGCGTGCAAGAGCACCATACCTTATTCTCTTTAAAAAATACGCTGAATGACCTTGAGGAGAGGCGACTTGCCTCCTAATATATATATATATAGGTCTGTCTCCTAATAGTTATTCCCCCCCCCCCCTCCAACATTCTCTGAGCCGTTGAAGCCTCTGTCTTCCAACAGCTGTTCCAGTGGCCATTGTGGCCCGTTCGTTTAATCCATTGTGTGAAAAAAAGTGCCGCTCACTAGTAAAAAAACCAATGACAGAAAATATTAAAAGAAAAATATAAAATCTGATTGCAAAACTTCACTAATGAAAGCTAATGGATTTCGATAAAAGCCCCTTCCCCACCTACCGAGATATTTCGTGCCGGTGGGGGGGAGGGGTGCTAAATTTTAAAATACTTCATTAATTTTCGGCTTAACACATTTACATCTTCAAATATTAAAGTTCAACCTGTTTGTGTCTAGTTATGAGTCAGATTCCCGTAACCATCACGCAAAAATTCCCACTCTGCCCTCGGTCAGTAGGGGACACCGATGGCTTCGAAAGACCGCCGTCCGTCGGATGGGACGTTAAACCGTGTCTCCGTGTGCGGAAGAGCCATACCCGTGCGCATTAAAGAACATGCTGGATGGCCTTGACGGGAGTCTACCATTTCTTTCCTAACAGCTGTTCCAGTAGCTCCTCTTCCCTCAACCATCTCTGAGGTGTCGGGGTCCTTATGACCTGGCCATTTAACCCATTGAGTGAAACAAATTGCCACTCAGAAGTAAAACGGGGGCTGGGGTGACTCAGTCGGTAGCACGCCAGGCTCGTAACCTGTAGTTCCCAGGTTCGAGTCCCAGCTGGGTGGGATGGGGGTGGCTCAGTCGGTAGCAGGCGAGGCTCGTAATCTGCAGTTCTCAGGTTCGAGTCCCAGCTGGGTCAGCGTTGAGATTTATCTCCGCAAAATTCCCCTCCTTGCCCACGGTCAGTAGGGGACACGATGGGCTTGGAAAGGCCGCCGTCCGTCGGATGGGACGTTAAGCCGTGGCCCCGTGTGCGGGAGAGCCATACCCTGTGTACGTTAAAGAACACGCTGGATGGCCTTTGAGGGAGGCTACCCTCTGTCTTCCAACAGCTGTTCCAGTGGGTCTCCTCCCCCAACCTTCTCTGAGCCTTCGGGGTCCTTGTGACCTTTGTTTTCAGAGGTCTAACTAACAAAAGTAAAACAACCCAACCCGTAACCATCTATCGTTCATTAAAAGAAGATGTTTCAATTGTTTCCCGATCCCAATTAATCTCACCTCTACAATCATTAAATCAACCATGCCTTTTACGTGACTACCCAAGTGTTAACTACGAACAATAGCTCAGCGAAGGAAAGACACCAAAAAAAATTAATCTATTGGATCACCCACACGAGTGCCGAACTAAGCCCCAACAATCCCACCCTCTACGATCAGCACAATCAGACTTCTCCACTGCAAGCCTGGCCTATCCCAATCCCTGCAAGTCCACTTTGACTTCCAGAACCTTGATCCCTGCAATCAACACTATGCAGAGTGCCAGGATCTTTCACGGCCCGAACTGCAGGGTCACCACGGCGAGCAAAAACGATAATCCTTTTGCCTGACCTCCGGCACATTTCGAGTGAAGCTTAGCGGGCTGTGATCCGACTGACGCCGACCGGAACGGGAGGGGAAGATCTTTCCCCTTGAGGGATCAGGGAGAGCTTTTGTCCCGAAACTGAAGAATCGCCGCGTATGCCACCTGTCGTTCACAGCTCACTACGGAACAAACGTGTCGCCCCCTATTCTATTCCCTAGCGTCCTAGGAGGTCGAACAGTTGTACAACGTGAGAGATCGCTTTGAAAAGGGAAATCTTTTTTTTTTCGTTTTATATTATGAGCCATTTAGAGTAAAGTGGATTCTTTTTCGTCCCGTAACTTTGTGTCAGGACTCGCCACCACAAAACGCTGCCACCCCTATCCCCCTAAACCCACCTCCCTCAAATTGTGTTGCAGACACAAATCACATTTGTAACTGAGGGTGATTGCTGTTTTTAAAGTCAAGTGCTATTTTACCAGTTGGGGTCAAACAGTCAGAAGCTATCGCATATGAAATGGCGGAGAAAAAGATGTCGTTTTTATTTCTTTTAAATCTTTTTTTTATTATTATTTTTTGGGGAGTGATAATGTTTCGAAGTTGTTATTTTTGTTTACCTCTGAGGGCCATTTATTTCTTCGACACAATAGGATAAGGGTGGAGGGAGACTCAGTAGCGCACCAGACCCGTATTCTGCAATTCCCAATTTCGAGTCCCAGCTGGGCCAAGCGTTCAGATTTATACCCGCTAAGCTCGCCACCCTTCCCTCGGTCAGTAGGGAATGCCGATAGGATTGGAAATCCCGCCGTCCGTCGGATGGGACGTTAAGCTGTGACCCGTGTGCGTGTCACTGAGCGACACTTTTTTGACCGTTACCTCTGAGCGACACTTTTTTGCACACAATGGGCTAAATGGCCAGGTCACAAGGACCCCGAAGGCTCAGAGAAGGTTGGGGGACTTCTTCCTCACTGGAACAGCTGTTGGGAGACAGATGGTAGTCTCCCGTCACGGCCATCCACCGTGTTCCTTAACGTGCACAGGGTATGGCTCTCCCGCACACGAGGCCACGGCTTAACGTCCCATCCCACGGACGGCGGCCTTTCCAAGCCCATCGGTATCCCCTACTAACCGTGGGCAGGGCTGAAGTTTTGCGGAGATAAATCTCAACTCTGATTCAGCTGGAACTTGAACCCGGGAACTGCAGATTACGAGCCTGGCGCGCTACCGACTGAGCCACCCGAGCCCCCGACCCTTGTGTGTGAACGCCATACCCTATGCACATTGTAAGATACACTAGATGGCCTTGACGGGATAATTCGATCTGTCCCCTAACAGCTTTCCAGTGAGTTCCCTTTCCCCCAGCTTCTCTGATTCCTTGGGGTCCTTGTGACCTGGCACAGTGCCGCTGAGCAACAAATAATCCAAAAGATACAATCATAAACCTACTACATTCAGATCTTCGTATGTTCATTCCGAAAGATCCAAAAATTTAGACTATTTCAAAACATTAACACTGATTAGCTCTTAATGGCTTATCATTGCAAAGATGATGAACATCCTCATCCATAGTGTTCCAGCATCCTCCCTCCGAAACCCTCAGCAGGAGAGAAGGCAGACTCCCGCATCCCTGAGCTCCGGGTGTCGAAGCGGTACAGATCCCATCTGGAACTGGCCCGGGCGGGGTCTTCCCGAAGTGTGTTGTCGACTTAATGCAATTAGCTCCGTCATGGCGAAATTAATGACAACGGCAGGGGGTTTTCCGCTAACCCCCCCTCCTTCTTCCCAACCTCCACCACGGAGGGCACTAATCTGTTCGTGACGTCATACGTCTCTAGAGATCCCGTAGCAACGATGGTCTCTGATAGCTCATCCCACTCATCATTTGGCATGTTCATCGTCTGCATGACGAGAACATCATTCATTCCCTGTCCACTGCTGTGTGATGACGATTTTGAATGCTTTTAACCACGCCTCTTTTCCCAACTGCTCTCCTCTGTGCAAACACGAATTCATTGTGCGAATGTGTTGAGTTGGTGTACCTCTGAGCGGCCCTTTTTTTGAATAGTCTAGATTAAACGAACAGGTTACAAGTTGGGTTGGGTTGTTTTACCTCTGAGCGGCACTTTTTTGCACACCATGGGCTAAATGGCCAGGTCACATGGACCCCTAAGGCTCAGAGAAGGTTGGGGGAGGGGACCCACTGGAACAGCTGTTGGGAGACAGATGGTAGCCTCCCGTCAAGGCCATCTAGCGTGTTCTTTAACGTGCACAGGGTATGGCTCTACCGCACACGGGGCCACAGCTTAACGTCCCATCCGACGGACGGCGGCCTTTCCAAGCCCATCGGTGTCCCCTACTGACCGTGGGCAGGGCGGAGAATTTTTGCGGAGATAAATCTCAATGCTGACCCAGCTGGGACTCGAACCTGGGAACTACAGATTACGAGCCTGGCGCGCTACCGACTGTGCCACCCCCGACCCTAAATGGCCAGGTCACATGGACCCCGAGGGCTCAGAGAAGGTTGGGGGGAGGGGACCCACTGGAACAGCTGTTGGGAGACAGATGGTAGCCTCCCGTCAAGGCCATCTAGCATGTTCTTTAACGTGCACAGGGTATGGCTTTCCCGCACAAGAGGCCATTGCTTAACGTCCCACCCGACGGACGGCGGCTTTTATAAGCCCATCGGTGTCCCCTACTGACCGTGGGCAGGGCGGGGAATTTTGCGAAGATAAATCTCAACGCTGACCAAGCTGGGACTCGAACTGGGAACTACAGATTACGACCTCGGAATCTGTAGTTCGAGTCCCAGGTTCTTCCTTGTAACCTGTTGGGGAGGGGGGGGGCTCAGTCGGCTGAGCCACCCCCGCCCCAACAGGTTACAAGGAAGAGGGCTCAGAGAAAGTTGGGGGGGGGGGGGAGAACCCACTGGTGCCTCCTTTATGTGAAATCGCTATGACATACTGTATATACATAAGAATTCCAACAACATTTTATCATCTTACATTGATTTTACCGAATCAGTTCAATTATGTGTAACTACCCTACATTATGCCAAGTTTTCTCGATTTTGCCAACTCTCCTTAATTTCACAAAACCAATCATAATTTTCACCTCTATTTTACCAAGTGGCTTCGAATTTTGCCAAGTTCCCTCGACTTTGACAACTACCCTAGATTTTGCTAATTCCTCTTAATTTTACAAAAAAAACCCTCAACCTTTTCAGAGGGGGGGCGGGGGGGGGGCTCAGTCGGTAGCGCGCCAGGCTCGTAATCTGTAGTTCCCAGGTTCGAGTCCCAGCTGGGTCAGCGTCGAGATTTATCTCCGCAAAATTTCCCGCCCTGCCCACGGTCAGTAGGGATCAGTACCGATGGGCTTGGAAAGGCCGCCGTCCGTCGGATGGGACGTTAAGCCGTGGCCCCGTGTATGGGAGAGCCATACCCTGTGCACGTTAAAGAACACACTGCATGGCCTTGACGGGAGGCTACCATCTGTCTCCCAACAGTGGGTCCCCTCCCCCAACCTTCTCTGAGCCTTCGGGGTCCATGTGACCTGGCCATTTAGCCCATGGTGTGCAAAAAAGTGCCGCTCAGAGGTAAAACAACCCAACGTTAAAGAACACGCTGGATGGCCTTGACGGGAGGCTACCATCTGTCTCCCAACAGCTGTTCCAGTGGGTCCCCTCCCCCAACCTTCTCTGAGCCTTCGGGGTCCATGTGACCTGGCCATTTAGCCCATGGTGTGCAAAAAAGTGCCGCTCAGAGGTAAAACAAACCAACGTTAAAGAACACGCTGGATGGCCTTGACGGGAGGCTACCATCTGTCTCCCAACAGCTGTTCCAGTGGGTCCCCTCCCCCAACCTTCTCTGAGCCTTCGGGGTCCATGTGACTGGCCATTTAGCCCATGGTGTGCAACCCACGTTAAAGAACACGCTGGATGGCCTTGACGGGAGGCTACCATCTGTCTCCCAACAGCTGTTCCAGTGGGTCCCCTCCCCCAACCTTCTCTGAGCCTTCGGGGTCCATGTGACCTGGCCATTTAGCCCATGGTGTGCAAAAAAAGTGCCGCTCAGAGGTAAAACAACCCAACTCAATATTCAGAATTCACCTGGATTTTGCAAAGTCGCTTCGAATTTTGCCAACTCCGATTAACCTTGGGATGGAACCTCCCCCCCCCCCCCCATAGCTATGCTCCTGTCTGCGAATTGTTCTCGGTAGAACTGATATCGGTGTGGCATCGTTTCATTGGTTGATTGAATCTAGAACGGTGTATAAGTGTCAAATTTCAGATCTCCATTATTTCAGCATCATAGTCATCACTCAGTCATTCAATCAATCAATCACTCACAATCGTCTATATATATATAATTAGATAAACATTTTGTACATCTGATGTTTTACATCCTTTAACTACATTTGCTGCAAATTATATAAGTCACACACGTAACAGAGAAAATCACATAAATCTCCCAGAAATAATTCTCTTACCATAAGTTTACGACATTTTTTTTTTAAATCAAGACTGATTTAACATTTGAATATTATTTTTGTTCGAAATCTTTGCAAACATTTTTTATTTTGAAATAATTTTCTCGATAATGCTTATGAACCGCAAATTCCACATAATTCTAGATTATGAAAGAATAATTATTCTAACCATTTCTGTTAATAAGTAAGCACGAACCCAGAAAAAAATCCAGGATCGTAATCTGCAGTTCCCTGGTTCCAGTCCCACCTGTGCCAACGTTGAGATTTATCTCCGCAAAGCCCCCCCCCCCGTCCTCAGTCAGAAGGGGAACAGGGGACGCAAATTCCCAGATAGAGAGGATACACATTCCCAGATAGAGAGGATACACGGTTCCAGATAGAGTGGATACACGGTTCCAGATAGAGAGGATACACGGTTCCAGATAGAGAGGATACACGGTTCCAGATAGAGAGGATACACGGTTCCAGATAGAGAGGATACACGGTTCCAGATAGAGAGGATACACGGTTCCAGATAGAGTGGATACACGGTTCCAGATAGAGAGGATACACGGTTCCAGATAGAGAGGATACACGGTTCCAGATAGAGAGGATACACGGTTCCAGATAGAGAGGATACACGGTTCCAGATAGAGAGGATACACGGTTCCAGATAGAGAGGATACACGGTTCCAGATAGAGAGGATACACGGTTCCAGATAGAGAGGATACACGGTTCCAGATAGAGAGGATACACGGTTCCAGATAGAGAGGATACACGGTTCCAGATAGAGAGGATACACGGTTCCAGATAGAGAGGATACACGGTTCCAGATAGAGAGGATACACGGTTCCAGATAGAGTGGATACACGGTTCCAGATAGAGAGGATACACGGTTCCAGATAGAGAGGATACACGGTTCCAGATAGAGTGGATACACGGTTCCAGATAGAGAGGATACACGGTTCCAGATAGAGAGGATACACGGTTCCAGATAGAGAGGATACACGGTTCCAGATAGAGAGGATACACGGTTCCAGATAGAGAGGACGCCAGTAGTGGACTTTGGCTCATCCTGAGGGGCCCCCAAATATACATGTCATTGTCAAATTATGTCAAACAAATATGAAAAATGTGTAAATTGTAAAACAATGTAAATGGTTTTTATTATATAATTTAAAATTTGTTTCAATAAATGATAGCAAATCTGATTTTTTTAAATATCTTAAATATTTGTTACTTCTTTAAAACCACTGTCTGCACTATTATTTTGCCCAGTCGCCGTAAGGAAGAGAGCTACCGAAATTCTCCAATGGCGCCCGAGCAAAATAACAGTCAGATAGTGGCTTTAAAGAACCAACAAATAATAACGCACTATGTTTCATAGATTTAAATATCTGTTAAATATATTGATATATGTGGTTTTTCGGATTGGGGTAGTAATTCGACATTTGTGACTCTCCCGGGCCCCATGTGACCTTTATCAAGCCTTCCTGCACAGTACAAAATGAATTTTTCATTTTATCTCTTAAAACAAGAAAGGTTATATCTACTCCCCCCAAAGGATGGGAGAGGCGGATGCTACCAATATATGACTTGACGATTACATTCTAACATTCGGAGCCGTCCACTAACCTTTTCTAGTTACTTATAGTTGAATTTTATCAAATTACTCATACCAACAAGGGAATCAAAGAAATATTTGTTCTGGGAAGGAGTTAGCCCTGGAAGCCCCTGTAAAGAACTGAAAGATCTGTGTACTAGCAGCTATCCAATGGGCTTCGTTCCCAACTCTAAGCTTTTGGGGGCCTTGTGACCTGACCATTTTGAGCACAACAGTGAGGCTCAGATTTTTTGTTCGTTTTTTTTTTACCCCTGAGCGGCACATTTTAGCAAAAATGGGCTAAATGGCCAGGTCATAATGACCCCAAGGGCTCAGATTTTCTTGTGGAGAGGGGACCACTGGAACAGCTGTTGGGAAACAGATGGTAGCCTCCCGTCAAGGCCATCCAGTGTATTCTTTAATGTGCACAGGGTATGGCTCTCCAGCACACGGAGCCACGGCTTAACGTCCCATCCGACAGACGGCGGCCTTTCCTAGCACATTGGTGGCCCCTACTGACCAAGGACAGGGCGGGAGAGTTTTGCGGAGATAAATCTAACTGCTGGACCAGCTCGGACTCCAAACTGGGAACTGTAGATTACACTCTCGGAAGTAAAATGCCTAATCTAGAAATGTATAAACCTTTTTTCATATTTAATCAATTTCCAAGCAGTATAAAAATAATATACAATCTTCAAATTAATTTAATAATTTTTATAAATATGCATTACATGTAATCCACGTTTTAAAGTAATAATTACGTTAGTATCTACTACAAACCTGGATCTGGAAAAAAATAAGGGGGGAGGGGGGGAGAAAGAGGGGAGGGGGGAGAGAAAGAGACTAGATTTCCATTGCAGTATAATATTTTGTCCTCCGTTTCAGAAGTCTTTGAAAATGCATGAAATATGTATATATTTCATAGTTTTTTTTGCTTCCATTACACTTCTGGTGTACCCTTACCCCCCATAGATCGGACCCCGATTTACTATATATTTTAGGACTACTACTACTACTACTATATATATACTTATATAGTTTAGGACCATTATATTATTTTAGAACTGCTGTATATTTACTATATAATATATATATATTAATACTATTATATATTTACTATATATTCTAGGACTACTATATACTACTCTATATTTTAGGGAATTTCTCCGTCTGTTTGTTCAGCATAAATAAAAATAATAAATACCCCCTCAAGCAGCTGCTTGCCACAGAGTCTGACAGGAGCCTGTCTGTTTATATGCCATAGTAGAAGGTCTGTGAGAATGGCAGGACCTCAGCAGAAAAACGACACACACATCCATGCCTTACCCGGGTCTCTCCTCCTAATAATGACTAGGATCACGAAATTAGGAAACAACTTTATCTAATCATAACTTAGTGTAACATAAAGGTTTGGACCGCATAAAATTAATTCCCCCCCCCATAAAAGATTGATATATAGTGATAAACAATCCTAACGAATTCTTAATTTCCAACTGGTGCAACAATGCAGGTTGACGTAACAATCAGTCATGCTCACCCGAAACTCACCTTTTAGTGACGTATCAGTTGATCAACTATTTAAAAACTTGATTAAATTTTAAAAATTAAAAGTTGTTTAATAATACTTTAATAAAATTTGTCCTAACAGACTGATAATAGACTCGTCAAACTTCTATAAAATATGAGTTTCAGGAACAAAGAAAAATGTTTTTTCACATTTGTTTTGCTTTTTAAATTCGACTATTGTTTACTGTTATGGCAGTTAAAGACTGTTTTTCAGTTGGCTAATATCAAATTTCGTTAATAAATATGGATGCTGTCCTTTTCCATTCACAGCAACCACCTACACATGCGATTTTGACCCAGCGCAGAGTGCTGCCATCTGTCGAGGAACAGAGTAACCTTTTAACTACAATAAATTGAAAAAAAAACTCGAGAAACAAAATTTTCAATGAATAATAATACGATACTCCTCAAGTAGCTGCTTGCCATAGAGGTCTGACAGAAGCCTTCAATATAATAAATGCTATAGGAGATCTGTGAGGAAGGCAACACTTAGGAGAAAAACGTTACATGAAGAGAAATATCGATGCCTTTATTAGAAGACTCGAACCCAGGTCTCTCTGATTAGTAGCCAAGCTCTCTAAGTACTCACCCACGAACTCAAGGATTTAACTTCAAGGGGCGGGGTGGCTCAGTTTGTAGAGTGCCAAGATTGTAATCTGCGGTTCCCAGATTCGAATCCCAGCTGGGGCAATGTTGAGTTTTATCTCCGCAAACTCCGCGCCCTGCCCTCGGCCAGTAGGGGACACTAATGGGCTTGAAAAGGCGTCCGTCGGATGAGACATTAAGCCGTTGTCCCTAGTACAAGAAAGCCTTACCCTGTGCACATTAGAGAACGCACTGGATGGCCTTAACGGAAGGCTACCATCTGTCTCCCAACAGCTGTCCAATGAGTGCTTACCCCAACCTTCTCTAAAATTTCGGGGTCTTTGTGACCTGACTTTTGGTATAGGTTAGCCCATACCAAAAGTGCTACTCAGAGGTAAAACAACCCAACGTGCTTTACAATATACTTAGCTATAAGCGAGAATTGGGTTGAGTTTTTGACCTCTGAGCGGAACCTTTTTACACACAATGGGCTAAATGGCCAGGTTATATGGACCCCGAGGGCTCGAACCTGGGAACTACCATTACGATTTTGGTTATTTTAATAAGTATTAGCGAAGAATTATGTAGTCAGGCAATTTATTTCTTCAGGTGATGCAGAACATGGAATAAAACATTTGAAATTTTGCATCAAATTTCAGCAGAAATTATACAATATGATATCGCGAAACGATTTATTTTTTATCCATTAACAAATTATTTTCAATTTGCGAAGCATCTTAAAGAAGTATGACATAGTTAAAAATCTATAGCATTGTTTTTCAATATTTTTTAGGTGGTTGGATGCTTTATATGCGAGGAAAATTCGGCAGAACACTTTGCAAAGAGATCAAAATTTCGGCGAAAATATTGTAATGTAAAAAATTTTGACTGAACACTTTGACATATTACAAATATTATAACAATTGTATATTATAAAGAAATTAGGTAGAACTTTTTGTAATATAATAAAAAAAATCCTGGCGGAACTGTTTTGTAATAATAAGAAATTTTGCCGGAACACTTTGTAACGAGATAAAAAATTTGGCGTAACGTTTTGTAATGATTTTTTTCGAAAGAAAGAACTACAGGAATGTCCGTAATCAATACCCTACTAGTCCTAATAGAAAGGATTACAGAGAGCTTTAATAAACGTGGTAAAGGATCAGTTAGCTGCTGATAGGAATCTTTGGCTTGATGGCTTGGCTGACAAAGCCGAGGAAGCAGTTAGACAGCACAACAGCAGAGAGCTGTACCAGATAGTTAATGTTTTGTGTGTAGAAAACGGACAGGCATACAAGGATTGAAGGATAAACAAGGTAAGGTTATAGAAGGTGAGGATTCTGTCATGGCTAGGTGGGCTGAGCATTTCGGTGATATTCTAAACAATGTGGTTAGTTCTACTCCCATTGTTTCTAATGATGATAGATGTATTGGCGGCTTTAATGTTGGTCCTATAACACAGTCTGAAGTTATTTTGGCTATTTCTAAACTTAACTTCATAAATCCCCAGGGGTAGATAAAATTACTACGAAATGCTTAGAGCTGGGAATGTTTCAGTTACCACTTGGATGACTGAAATTCTGAATACCTTTTATGATAAAGGCATGTTCCTAAAGATTTTACCAAGAGCTATTATTATCCCATTTTTCAAAACAGGTGATCGCAGTTCTTGTGATAACTATAGAGGTATAAGCCTACTCTCTGATCCAGAGAAAGTTCTTTGCATGATTGTGCTTAATAGAATTAAGAATCTGGTTGACAGGCAATTGCGTGATGTGCAATGTGGATTCAGAAGTGGTAGGGGATGTGTGGATCAGATATTTTCACTTAGGCAGATTTTTGAGAAATGTTAAGAGTTTCAGAAACCTTGGTTGCTAGCTTTGTTGATTTCAAAAAGCCTCTGTTGATCGTCAAATTTGTGGTTGATTCTGAGATCATATGGTATACCAGACAAGTTACCAACGTTTAACGTAATGAAAGCTCTCTATGATAACACTGAGTCGTGTGTGAGAGTTGGCAAGGCTTGTAGCAATTGGTTTAGCATTACTTCTGGTGTTCGAAGGGTGCATTTTGTCTCCTTTTCTCTTTAGCTTGGTTATTGATTACGTTATGCAAAATTCACTTCAAGGGAAAGATTTTGGCCTTAAATGGACTGGAGATAAGAAAATTTCTGATTTAGATTATGCTGATGATTTAGCCCTTTTGGCAAATGATGTTGATGAGAAGAAGTCTTTCATTCGAGCTGTTGATGAAACCTGGTTGGGTTGGGTTGTTTTACCTCTGAGCGGCACTTTTTTGCACACCATGGGCTAAATGGCCAGGTCACATGGACCCCGAAGGCTCAGAGAAGGTTGGGGCAGGGGACCCACTGGAACAGCTGTTGGGAGACAGATGGTAGCCTCCCGTCAAGGCCATCCAGCGTGTTCTTTAACGTGCACAGGGTATGGCTCTCCCGTGAACAGTGTGCCTAAAGGCCTCAGAAAGAGGGGGAGACCTAGGATGCGGTGCACAGACAATGTCAAACAGGACCTTATTAGAATTGGTGTGCAGTGGCCAGATGCAGCAGATGTAGCTCAGGACAGACTTGCTTGGAGAATTAAATTGCACGGTCTGGTTGGACCTCCGTAGCCAATGGCTGCTTGAGGATGATGATGATGATGACTTTGTAATGATATAAAAAATTTGGCGGAAAACTCATAAAAGTATGCGTATGTCTTTATACGCAAACTTCATTTTCTGCATTCAATAGAAATAATACACTCATCCTCAAGCAGCCATGGGCTCCAACCACATTGTGCAATTTAATTCTCCAAGCATACATCTATCCTGAGCTACATCTGGCCACTGCACACCAATTCTAACAAGGGTACTGTTTGACATTGTTTGCCCACCGCATCCTAAGTCTCTTCCTCTTTCCGAGGCCTTTAGGCACACTGTTCGTAACCCTATTCGCCAATCTATAATTATCCATACGGGCAACATGGCCAAACCAACGGAGTCTGCCAAAATAACTCCAGATTGTGTTATAGGGCCAACTTTAAAGCGAGTAATGCATCTATCATCATTACAAACAATGTTCTAACCACATTGTTTAGAACATCACTGAAATGCTCAGCCCACCTAGCCATGACAGAATCCTCACCTTCTATAACCATACCTAGTTTATCCTTCAATCCCTGCATATCTGTTCGTTTTCTACCACACAAAACATTAACTATCTGGTACAGCTCTCTGCTGTTGTGCTGTCTAATTGCTTCCTCGGCTTGGTCAGCCAAGCAATCAAACCAAAGATTCTTATCAGCAGCTAACTTATTCTTTACACGTTTATTAAGCTCTCTGTAATGATTTCTATTAGGACTAGTAAGATACTGATTAAGGACATTCCTGCAGTTCTTTCTGAAATAAACTGAAGTGCCTTATCACTCAAATAATTCTGCCTCCTCTGCTCCTTTTTTTCTAAAAGAGTACGGTTAGTTTCCAAAAAAAACCTGTTTAAAATGATCCCATTCTTCCTCAGCTTCAGTAGTAAGAAAAACATGACTGTCATAATGACTAATTTTTAACCCTAGCACAACACTTTTTAAGTTTAAGTTGCAAGACACATTTAACAAGGTAATAGTCAGATCCAATTTCAGCTCCCTATATGCCCTGGCATTCCTAACAGAACTAGCCCATTTGCTGTTAACTAATATATAATCAATCATTCTTATGCAGTCCATCAGGTGAAACCCATGTGTACTTATGTATGTTGTGGTATTTGTAATAAGTGTTAGTTATTCTGAATCCATTGAGTTTACTTACCTGTAGGAGACGTTGCCCATTGCCATTGCAGCTACCAATACCAAAAGGGCTATTACTCCTCCCAAAAGGTCAGAGTCAGTACCAACTTTGGCATTGAAGTCACCAAGATCAAGGGTAATATCTCCTTTCTCGACAGAATTCAAAATATCCTGAAGTTGTCCGTAAAAAATATCCTTCTCATCCTCATCGGCATCCTCAGTGGGGGCATAACAGCAGATAACATTCAAGTCTTTAATGCTTGTCTGAAATTTAGCTGTAAGAAACCTTTCATTAATGCACTCATATCCTAGAAGAGCATCACTAGCGTGTATGCTGAGAAACAAGCACCTTGGAGATGCTTGTTATCTTCCATCCGTGAAAAGAGAAATTTTAAATTATTTTTAAATCTGATCTCTTGCAAGCCGAGAATACCAAGGTTATAACGGTGGAATTCTTGTGTGAGGACATTAAGAGAATAATCTCTGTGCAGAGTCCTCACATTCCAACTGCCTATAGAGAAAAAATGGTTAGTGGGATGTATAATGAAACATATTTATTGAGAAGGAATGCAGACAATATCAAATAAGTCCTCAATCGCAGGCATAGGGCAAAGACTCGTTCCCCCACTACTAAAGGCTGAAGCCATCTACACTGGAAGACTTCTTCCAATGTAGAATTTGACGATTGCCAGTAGAAGCAAGAGTTCAAATGCCTGCGATGACCTCTGCTCAGGATTATCTACCATCTGATGAATATATCCTGTGAATCTATTCACTTGGGGCTGTCAAACCACAAATGGAAAACACAACGGAAGATTTTCCCTCCACAGAAGCCCACCAGTGCAGCAAAATCAGGATCCATAATCAAGCTCAGATCCATCAGTCGAGTGCAGTGGGTTTATATGGTCAGCACCAGGACCCTGTGTGGTTGACCACTCCTCAGCAGGGTAGAAAAAAATTTAGCCATAGTTGTCCAGATCAGTAGGTCACGCCACACTAATCTGGCAGCAGAGATCATCTCTTTTGAAAAGCACTAACGGCGTGCACCACGAGAAGGCAGGGTCGGCCATTAGGTGCTTAAATGTCATCACGGGGATTCGTGCATAGCTCTTCTTCTAGTAACTACCGAGCTATTTACAGACCAACAATATAATTCTATGTAAGAATAAATGTAACCAAATAAATATTTGGAAATTTATTTTAGTAAATTATTAAAATTTATTAAAATTATTGAAACATCCAATTTTCTGTATGAAATTTTACGGAACAAGTAGACCATGATCGCGTCACATCGCTTAAAAAATACTAATCTACACAATTCAGGAGAGTTTTCGCCCCCCTGGGCTCATTCACTAAGGTTAGTTAATGATATATTAAGGCCTCAAAGTTCAAACACAGTAAAATTTTGAGCGCAGCTTTAAAATGTTTGACCCAAAAACTAATAAAATAATTTTTATACACCTGGCACTTTAATATATTTCAATAACTTTGAAAATTACATTTTTTGCAACAACAGATATGGCAATTAAAGTTTTTTCTCTTTATTCTGCAACTGTTTGGTCTTCAAGAGCTATCATTTTGCTCAATGGTGTCCAGTTAAGGTATTCTCACCATCACTTTGCCGATGTTTTTACCTGAATGTAGATGCTGTGAAAAGAAAAAAAAAAGAAGTCGAATTAGAACAGCCATTAAAATTTTTTAAAAGAACGAATCTTTCATTTAAAATTTACTTATAATACTCAAAGCATGAAAAAGTCCTTCTAAAGAAATAGGACTTCTTTAGAAATGTAATACGGTTTGTTTTACCTCTGAGGTGTTTGGGGCGGGGGGAGGGCTCAGTCGGTAGCGCGCCAGGCTCGTAATTTGCAGTTACCAGGTTCGAGTCCCAGCCGGCTCAACGTTGAGATTTATCGCCGCAAAACTTCCCACCCTACTCTCGGTCAGATGGGTTTGGAAAAGCCGCCGTCTGTTGAATGGGACGTTAAACCGTGGCCCCGTGTGTGGGAAAGCCATACCCTCTGCACATTAAAGAACACGCTGGATGGCCTTGACGGGAGGCTACCATCTGTCTCCTAACAGCTGTTCCAGTGGGTCCACTCCCCCCAACCTTCTCTGAGCCTTCGGGGTCCTTGTGACCTGGCCATTTAGCCCATGATATGCAAAAAAATGCCGCTCAGAGGTGAAACAACGCAACCCTCTGAGGCGCGCTTTTTTGCATATAATCGGTTTGAATATTAGTTTGGAGTAGGGGAGGGTGAGAATTCAGTTTCAGGGAGGCTTTAAGAATTTACTTTCGAGTGGGGAGGATCTTATAATAAAACTTGAGTAGGGATTCCCAATTTCTAAAATGTTCCACGGGACAAGAATGGTTAAAATGATATTCTATATGGATTGAGATTTTATACACTGGCGGAAATTGAAAAAAGAACACCCAGAAGATATTACTTTAGGAATGTCATATTATAATACGTTAATAGTTAAGGGCAGCTGAAACCGTTATCCAAGATTGAAAGTCATTGGGTGAAATAATGACGTCACTGAGGGTGACAACATGCAAAGGTACGCAGCGCGTATTTAAGGACTAGGGCTTGAAGAAAGAAGTTATTCGTCTTGTGTTGTTCAGTGCTCTTTGAAGAAGCTACCATGCATGGATGATGCAGGCGAGCAACATTTGTTCAGTTAGGGGAGTTTGAGCGAGGTCGTATAGTGGGTCTTCAGGAAGCAGATTGGTCTTTTCGTCGAATTGCACACCGCGTTGGACGAGAGATATCGACAATGGTACGATGGTGGCATTAATGGTCAGAAAAGCATTCGCACACTCACAGACGTGGTTCCGAGCAACACAGAGTTACAGACGCACGAGAGATTCAGAGTATCAGGAGGGTGGTGGTGGCAATGCGGAAGGCTACAGCGTCATAAATTCGATCCTCTCTCGTACCAAGGGTGTCTACAAGAACGATACACAATCATCTTTTGGAAGCAGTACCACGAGCACGCATGCCGCTGGCACGGTTACCACTCATCCTTGTCGAGTATGTTAACAGTAGCGTCAAGAACGAATTCATTGAGAGTTGGGTTGGGTTGTTTTACCTATGAGCGGCACTTTTTTGCACACCATGGGCTAAATGGCCAGGTCACATGGACCCCGAAGGCTCAGAGAAGGTTGGGGGAGGGGACCCACTGGAACAGCTGTTGGGAGACAGATGGTAGCCTCCCGTCAAGGCCATCCAGCGTGTTCTTTAACGTTGGGTTGTTTTACCTCTGAGCGGCACTTTTTTGCACACCATGGGCTAAATGGCCAGGTCACATGGACCCCGAAGGCTCAGAGAAGGTTGGGGGAGGGGACCCACTGGAACAGCTGTTGGGAGACAGATGGTAGCCTCCCGTCAAGGCCATCCAGCGTGTTCTTTAACGTTGGGTTGTTTTACATCTGAGCGGCACTTTTTTGCACACCATGGGCTAAATGGCCAGGTCACATGGACCCCGAAGGCTCAGAGAAGGTTGGGGGAGGGGACCCACTGGAACAGCTGTTGGGAGACAGATGGAAGACTCCCATCAAGGCCATCCAGCGTGTTCTTTAACGTGCACAGGGTATGGCTCTCCCACACACGGGGCCACGGCTTAACGTCCCATCCGACGGACGGCGGTCTTTCCAAGCCCATCGGTGTCCCCTACTGACCGTGGGCAGGGCGGGGAATTTTGCGGAGATAAATCTCAACGCTGACCCAGCTGGGACTCGAACCTGGGAACTACACATTACGAGCCTGGCGCGCTACCGACTGAGCCACCCCCGCCCCATTTATTGAGAGAAGAATGGCAGTCTGTGGTCTTCAGTGATGAAAACCGATTCTGCTTAGGAGCGTCTGATGGTCGTTTACGCGTCCGAAGGCGACAAGATGAGCGACTTCTTCCATCGTACATCCGCCAGCAACACAAAGGGCCCACACCGGGCATCATGGTGTGGAGAGAGATTAGCTATCGCTCTCGTACGTGTCTGATGTTTGTACAGGATACACTGAATAGCATTACGTTCGTCAGCAACATCGTACAGCCGGTCGTCCTGCCATATTTGAGTGTAATCCCAAATGCGATATTCCAGTAGGATAACGCCCCTCCATACTCCGCCCAGGCAACTCAACATGCTCTTCAAGTAGTGTACCTATTCCTTGGCATCCTCTCCGGACTTGTCTCCAATGGAGTACGTCTGGGACTGAATCAGACTAAGACTCTTCCGCGGACCGCAGCAGGTAACGACCATCGCTAAATTATGGGGGAGGGGGTGGCTCAGTCGGTAGCGCGCCAGGCTCGATCTGTAGTTCCCAGGTTCGAATCCCAGCTGGGTAAGCGTTGAGATTTATCTCCGCAAAATTTCCCCGCCCTGCCCACGGTCAGTAGGGGACACCGATGGGTTTGGAAAGGCCGCCGTCCGTCGTATGGGACGTTAAGCCGTGGCCCCGTATGCGGGAGAGCCGTACCCTGTGCACGTTAAAGAACACGCTGGATGGCCTTGATGGGAGGATACCATCTGTCTCCCAACAGCTGTTCCAGTGGGTCCCCTCCCCCAACCTTCTCAGAGCCTTCGGAGTCCTTGTGGCCTGGCCATTTAGCCCATGGTGTGCAAAAAAGTGCCGCTCAGAGGTAAAACAATCCAATCGCTGAATTACGCGTCCAAGTTGAAAGCACATGGGATGGTATCCACCAGTGTGATATTCAGCATTTGTACGACCGATGGCATGTCTGATTGGAAGCTTGTATTGCTGCTCGAGGAGGTTCAACACCTTATTAAAATGTGCCTTCTGTAAAATGTAATACTCATTAAAAGGTAAAATAAACATTGAATCACTTCACACGTGTGATCACTGTCCTTTCTCAACAAGTTGTTTCTACTAAATGAATCTCGTTGATTACGCTTCAACAGTTTAATGGTGTTCTTTTTTCAATATCCGCCAGTGTAGTTGTTTTTTTAATCTATTTTAAAGTCGGACATAAATTGTGGGACTAAAATAAAATTGGCTTTCAAAGCAGGTAGAGAAGTTTGAGATGTAGTGTAGGATACCTTTGCACACACCTGAGTATATATATATTTTTTTCCCACTATTAAATTTCTTACCTCTACTCCTCTTGTGATCCCTTCCAGCCCAATAAATTCTCCATCTGATGTGTTCTTCCCAGTATCGAGTACAACAGAAAGCTCGTTCTGTTTATACCGATCCAATAAGTAGTTGAAATATGTGGAGTAGCAATTCTCGTAGTGAAGAACAAGGAAACCCTGGACTGCTGCTGATTTTGTAAGCAACTGAAAAGAAACACGTAAAAAATTAGCTTGTGATAACAATTGATGCAAATCAGTGGTAGAATTTCTGATTTCTAGATAATTTTAAAATCACAAGAATTGAGAATCAATCTCGAGAATTCTCGAATAATCTAACGGTACATAAAATGATTTTTCTCAGATTTTAAATCATATCTTTTATTAAATACTTTAAATTGTAATTATTAATAAAACAACTTACTAAATAAACAACAAAAATGCAATTTTTAAACAAACATTTATATATTTATCACACTTGTTATAAAACTAAACACAGGTTTTGGTTTAAAATAAATATAATAAACCTAAGTTTTATTTTATAATAAAAATAATAAATATGTTTAGTTTTATAACAAGTGTAATGAATATACAAATGTTTTATGTCAAATACAATATGGTCAACAAACTGCTTATTATATACTTTTAATACTATAATGTCAAATATAGTAAACATATGTTTATTATTTTTACTTTAAACCAAAACCTAAGTTTTGTTTTATAATAAATATGTTTACTATAGTTATTATAAAACAAAAAAAGTTATTATAAAGCAGAACTATTCTGTGTTTTATGGTTAGTTTCTAATACAACAGTTTTTAGTTAAAACAAATACTTAAGCATAAAGTGATACTTAAAAAAACCGAATTGCGAAATTTCATCTCAGACGTCAAGATCAAATAGAGGTCACATAGAGGTCAAGCCAAAATCGTTGATCACATCATCTGATAATATTGTCTGTTTTGAAACAAAAATTCCTTAACTCTAGAAATTTCTTTCTTTTTGTTTTAATGTTGGTCTTACAGTTAGAAGAACGTCCAAAAGAAGATTTATGTTCGGTCTTCCTTTGTATCACATTTCATAGACCCTGTTGCATATTTAATGATGGGACATATGATATTGACAGTGATTGACATTGACTGACAGGGGATCACGTTAATTCTAGCTATAAAGCAGAAATGGTAGAGCTCTGAAAATTTGCACTGTAGGGTAATCCGAATCGTACATCTCGCGAAAAATACGAAATTTCTCCTCAGACGTCACGTAGAGGTCAAATCTTGATCTAAAGGGCTGATTGATTAATTGCCTTTGTCTTTATTTTTTTTCCATAATTTTTTTAGTACAAAATTAAGTTCCGCGAAACTGAAAAGCTCGTCCGCAGGAATCCAACTACAGTATAGAACAGTGTCTCGCAAACTGTGTGCCGCGGCACAGTAGTGTGCCGCGAGAGATTTTCAAATTGACACTAGATATTCCAAAAATTTCATTTTGACGACTTGTGTTATCGACGTGCTTTAATAAAAATCTTTCAGATTTTATCAACTGGGATCTTGTAAGTATTTATCAAGCTTTTTCCAAATTTTGGTATTAAATTTTGATTATTTCAAGCCATAGAATGGACAAATATTTAGAACAAACACCGAGTTATGAATTAAAGAACGAGAGCAAATCTTCAAGTAAAACCAGGCTGATGACTTCAACAAAGCGCAAATATAATGACGATTATATAGAGTTGGCTTTTATTCTTTTTTAGGTGTGCCGCGGAAAAAAAAATTAGATTCAGTGTGCCGCAGAGTAAAAAAGTTTGCGAGACACTGGTATAGAGCAAACAGACGAGTGAAAATTGGTATCTGGCGCTGTTTCGGTTTGCAGATGTCATAAACGTTAAGACATTTCAAATCCGTATAGTCCTTCCAGGTCAAAGGTCAAATTATGATCTATCGTTGCTAGAAGGCTGAAATTTGGTTCCTGGTAGTATCTCGGAAATGTTGAATTTTGGTTACGATGGATCCTTTGATTTCACCTCTGAGCGGCACTTTTTTTGCACATTTTTGGCTCTATGGGCTGTAGTACCGAAATGTGTCAAAGAGTCAATATTTAACTCTCTAGTATAAATAGATGGAAATTTCACCTTTCACCTCGAAGGGTTGGGTTATCACCTCTGAGCGGCACTTTTCTGCACATTTTTGGCTATATAGCCAGCTCACAAAGACCCTGAGGGCTCAGAGAAGGTTGGGGACCTAGTGGACTACTGTTAAAAGACAGATGGTAACCATAAAATGGCTTTCATCTATCTCTTAAAAGTAGTCTAGTAGTCTCTTATCTAGTTTTTTTTTTTTTGACAGACAGATTGTAGCCATTTTGGGGGTGGGAGTGGCTCAGTCAATAGCGCACCAGGCTCGTAATCTGCAGTTCCCAGGTTCGAGTCCCAGCTGGGTCAGCATTGAGATTTATCTCCGCAAAATTTATCGCCCTGCCCATGGTCAGTAGGGGACACCGATGGGCTTGGAAAGTCCTCCGTCCATCGGATGGAACGTTAAGCGTCATTCCGTGTGTGGGAGAGCCATACCCTGTGCACGTTAAAGAACACTCTGGATGGCCTTGACAGGAGGCTACCATCTGTCTCCCAATACTATTCCACTGAGTCCCCTCCCACAACCTTGGGGGTCCATGTGACCTGGACATTTAGCCCATGGTGTGCAAAAAAGTGCCGCCCAGAGGTAAAACAACCCAACCGAAAGGTAGCCATTTTATGTCTACCATCTGTCTCTCAACAGTAAAGACCATCTAGTGTATTGGCTACAAGGTATGGCCCTCTTCCACACACAGACCCCGGTGTAACATCCCATCTGATGGATGGTGGCTTTTCCAAGCCCATTAGTGACCGCCCCCTACTGACCGAGGGCAGGGTGGGGAGTTTTGCAGAGATAAATCTCAACGCTGGCCTAGACGGGGCTCGAACCTGTCAACTGCAGATTATGAGCCTGGCACCCTGCCGGTTGAGTGCCCCCAGGTCACAAGGGCACCAGCGGCACAGATAATGTTGGAGGATGGCCCACTGAACAGCTGTTAGGAGACAGATGGTAGTCTCCCATTAGGGCCATCCAGCTTGTTCTTTAACGAGGAACTTGAAGGCCCAAAGTATCCAAAATTTTCCAATTTTTGTGTTACGCAAGCCCAGACAACCCTAAGCACCAATTTTCCTCGTTTTTAGAAATTCTAAATCAAGGTTTGACCTCTGCGACCACATTTCACCTTGAAGAACACGTCGGAGGTCAGATTTCGGGTTTTTCTGAGATCTACGACCTGGATTATTGTTAGGTGCAAATTTTTCACAGCTCTACCACTTCTGCATCATAGTTAGAATTTGCGTGATCCCCTATCAATCAACCAGTCATTCATTCAATCACTCACAATCTATACTGTATATACATATACACAGTCGTATCAGAATAATATGACCACCTGCCTAATAATGGAAATAACCACCCTTGGCCCTGATGACAGTGGCGAGATGGCGTGGCATGGACGCAATGAGGCCCTGGAAGGTTGCCAGAGGCACACGTGCCCATTCAGACTCCAGCAGAGCACGGAGGTTCCGGAGATGACGTGGTTGTGGGTCTGCATGTCGAACCTGTTGATCCAAATAGTCCCACAAGCGCTCTATGGGATTGAGGTAGGTGATATCGCCGGCCAAGGGAGCACAGAGACATCACTGTTGTGTTCCTGGAACCAGTCACGCACCACCTTAGCGACATCGAAGGGCGCATTGTCCTGTTTGTAGACACCATCACCACCAGGGTAAACATCCAACATGAAGGGATGCATGTGGTCAGCAAGGATGGACAGGTAGCATTGGCGTTCAGAGACCCATCCAGTGGGAGCAGCATTCCCAGGTCATCACAGGAAAACATACCCCAGGTATAAATACTGCCACCGAAGGCCTGTACTTGACCAACAAGCGTGTCCAGGTGTTGGTTCTTGTGTGTCTGACGCCAGTAGTATCATCACAACTGGAGGATCCCCACAGTGCTTTCCCCATATGACGTCACTGGCCACGCCCCTATGACGTAATCATTACATAACCATGACGTAACAGACCACGCCCCCTTATTTATAGTCCCCCACCCCTTTCCCCCCCTCAGTGGCCCCATCTGTTGACAGTGAGAAGTACTATTTTCCCAAAAAACCCTTATTTTAACTCTAATTTCTCGTTTTCGGACCCCCCGGTCGTCCCACCTATATTTTAAGCCCTCCCCTTATTAAAAAAAAACCCTGGCGCCATCTGTTGACAGTGAGAAGTACTATTTTCCCCCGAACCCCTTATTTTAACTCTAATTTCTCGATTTCGGACCCCTCAGTCGTCCCACCTATATTTTAAGCCCTCCCTCCTCTTGCAGACCTCCTGGTTGACCTATATTTTAAGCCCCCCTCCTTCCCGCAGATGCAAGTCTCAGAATAATTGCATGGAACGATTGGTTGTTGCAGTTCTCGGAATAATTGCATAGAAAGGAATGATATAATTGTAAAAGTAGTGCCTCACATAAAAATCAAAGCTTTATTAAACTCTCCCTTAAAAATTTAATCAGTGACATCCAACACGTATTTTAGTACATCTCCTGTATTTAAAAACTCCTTCGGTTTCTATCCTTTACAAGACCACTCAACTGTTTTTGAATGTCTAATGCAGATCTCAAAATATAAAACTTAACAGTAAATCAAACTCTCAAAGTTGTATTCTTATTAAAAGTTACCTATATTAAAAAACCTTTGCTGTTCATTTTAGCAAGACTGTTAAACGATTCCCTTTTATTAAAAATTTAATCAGTGACATCCAACACGCATTTTAGTACATCTCCTGTATTTAAAAACTCTTTCGGTTTCTATCCTTTACAAGACCACTGAACTCTTTTTGAACGTCTAATGCAGATCTCAAATTGTAAAACTTAACGGTAAATCAAACTCTCAAAGTTGTATTCTTATTAATTAAACACCCATCACATCCCGTCTATTAAAAGTTACCTCTATTAAAAATCCTTTGCTGTTCATTTTAGCAAGACTGTTAAACGATTCCCTTTTATTAAAAATTTAATCGGCGACATTCAACGCGTATTTTAATACATCTCCTGTATTTAAAAACTCCCGCAGTTTCTAACCCTTTACACTCAACTCTTTTCGAATGCGGTTCTCAATTGTAAAACTTTCATTAACAGCCACTCACAGAAAATCAGCTCACAAAAGTTGTATTTATTCCCTTTCTATTAAAAATCCTTTGCTATTCATTTTGGTAAACGATTCCCTTTTATTAAAACTCACACCTATTAAACTCCTTCGGTATTCATTTTTCCAAGTAAACTAATCAATTCCTTAGTAATTAAACACTCATCAAAATTCCCTTACCTTTATTAAAAATCATCCCACAGTCGAAATAAATCAGTTTTCTGTAGATGGGTTTCACCGAAAAAAAAATCCTTTCCGCACGTAGCGAGATTCGAACATGCTAGCCAGGTGTCCAAACTCATTTTGCTCCGTCCTAGCCGAATGGTTGATGCCGTCCTTGAACAAGAACTACCCTTGCTGTAACTGTTTCCTCAGAAAATACCATAGGGTAAAATTAATAATGGTTTAAATTATTCGTAATAGCGTTGGCATATAAGCTCTGTCTTACAAGGATCAACATCGAGCGTGGGTTATTGGCGATCAACTCTCGGTAGTCTAAAAATTTTTTAAAACTCCGTTATCAACATGGACGAAAACGAGAAATTAGAGTTAAAATAAGGGGTTTTTGGGAAAATAGTACTTCTCACTGTCAACAGATGGCGCCACTGAGGGGGAAAGGGGTGGGGGATTATTAATTATTAATAAGGGGGCGTGGCCGGTGACGTCATAGGGGAAAGCACTGTGGGGGGATCCTCCGGTTGTGATGATACTACTGACGCCATATCCACCATCGCCCATCACTTCTGTGGAGTAGAAACCTCGATTCGTCAGAAAAGGCACCTTTTTTCCACTGTCCAATGACGGTAGTCCCGTGCGAACTGCAGGCGTCATTGCCGATGGAACTTGGTTAACATGGGCTCCTTTACACAGCGTCGACTCCAGAGACCCATGCGTAACAGGGTTCATTCTACTGTTATCGGGAACATGTACCTGGGTGCCCCAATGTTCATTTGAGTGGTCAATTGCTGCACTGTTGCGTGTCGATTGCCCTTTACAAGTCGACGGAGGCGACGTTCTTCTCTGGGGTCAATGGCCTTAGGAGCTCCATAGTTATGACGTCTGGAAGTACTCGGTGTGCCAGCAGTCCATTCTTGGTACACCATACTACAGCACCTTGCGAACAGCCCACGAAGTCTGCTCTTTCAGAGATGCTTCCACCCTTGGTGCGGTAGCCGATGATCATTCCTTTTGAACGTCCATCAAATCAATATCTTTGTCCATTATGCTTACGTTACGCACTATGGCTCATCTGTCCTGGCCAGCCGCTTATACCTCCATGTGGTTCACCTTGTCATGTGCACTCTGACTCGTCTGGGCGGGTACACTGTGATTCCGTGGGTGGTCATATTATTCTAATAACATATATACAGTCATATTATATTAATATGACTGTATATATGTTACCGCTAAAGCTCGAAAGCCGTTAATGTGCACATTACCTAGCTAATCTGCAGATTAACTGATTTGCTCCGTTAACGTGCGGAATCAAGAGTTTTCCGCATTTTACCTAGGTAATGTGCACATTAACGGCTTCCGTATCGTTAAAGTTCAAAAGTTTGTTTCTCTCATTTCCTTTCCCTACTCCTCCCCCCCCTCTCCCTCCACTTTTAGTTTCGTTCTCACTTGGCCTCCGCTCATCCGGGGCGTTTCATGATAATTCGGAACACTGAGTCACGTGACCCGAAGATTGAGACTCAAGAGATTCATCACTTGACAGATTCGTTCTCACTTGGCCTTCGCTCATTTGGGGAGTTTTTTATAACGCGGCAGGCGGTGTACAGTAGAGCTAGATACGTTATCTGAATAATAGGACAGTTAAAAAACGAAAAAGTACAATGTACCGGCTATTACCAATTCCGATAATAGCCGATACGCCATATTTTATTTTCACTTTAACGAGTGCCTAGTAGGTAATGTGCAGATTATCCAGGTAATTTGCAGATTACCTAGGTAATTTGAGAAATGAAACAATTTTCCGCACGTTAACGGATCACCCTAGTTAATCTGCACAATACCTAGATAATCTGTAGAATAACTGATTTCTGCACTTTAGCGGTAACATATACATATATATTAGATATACTTTGAGAATGCAATGTCTATGTAAATGTGTTAAAAAAAACTAGTTGTTGCATAATTAAAAATAAAAACTATACATACGAAACCTGGCAACTCTGACAAATCCAGTTTCGGCATAAACTCTTGAGATTTATATCCCGTGATTCCTCCAACTACAAGAAGTCGTCCCTTCATTGCCAGGTTATGAAGACAAGTTTTGAACATATCACCACCAATTGTCTCCCAAATCACATCCACTCCTGTCTGAAAAGTAGTTTTAAAAAAGAGTCGTAATAATTCTGATGAATATAACAGACATAATACTGGAGAATATAACGCAGTCATAATAATACTTTGAAACTGCGTTACTGCAAAATGACTTTCAGGTGGGAAAAGCAAGGAAATTTCTCAATATTCACTAATCCGTATGTCTGAGTAAAATATCCTTAAAGAAAAAAAAGTTCGTTATATCCGTATAGAAAGGAAAAGCATTCGTAATAAAAGGTTCATAATTTTAAAATTCAAATTAAAGGGGAAATAGCCGTAAATTCATTATAACCGAATTTGTCTGAATTAGATTTTTTTTTTTTTGGTATCCATAAATTGTTTTTACTTTCCATCAATTTTAAAAGCATTTAGGGGGGTGGGCCTTTAGTGCTCTCAAATAATTCATTTCCAATTAAATTAGCTATTAAAGGAATATTGTTTTTTGAATGAGATTTACAATATCTCCTGTTGCATTTCTTTGTAAAATGCAGTTTATTTTCAAAGTTAGAAAGCTTTAAATGTCGTTTTCTTTTCACAAAAATTCGAAAGTATCCAAATACGTTTGGTTGCAGTTGGGTTGTTTTACCTCTGAGTGGCACTTTTTTTCACACCATGGGCTAAATGGCCAGGTCACATGGACCCCGAAGGCTCAGAGAAGGTTGGGGGAGGGGACCCACTGGAACAGCTGTTGGGAGACAGATAGTAGCCTCCCGTCAAGGCCATTCAGCGTGTTCTTTAACGAGCACAGGGTATGGCTCTCCCATACACAGAACCACGGCTTAACGTCGCATCCGACGGATGGTGGACTTTCCAAGCCCATCGGTGTCCCCTACTGACCGTGGACAGGGAATTTTGCGGAGATAAATCTCAATGCTGACCCAGCTGGAACTCGAACCTGGGAACTACAGATTACAAATCTGGCGCGCTACCGACTGACCCCCCCCCCCCAATACGTTTGGTAATATGTTGTATATTCTCATAATTCATATTCTTTTAAAACTTCACTTTAGATTGTCAGCAGAGAGAGAGCTTTAAAATGAGAAATCTCATGGTAATGAAAAGACTGGTAGTGAAATGTACCCTAGCAAATTGTTCAGTAACGGAAATGCCCAACAGTTAATTGTCCATTAGAGCAGCTGTTCTCAATTTATTTCTGATACACAATTAATAAAATTTCCTATTCAACAATTTGCCCTTGATTTCTGATACACAATTAATAAAATATCAGAAATAATTTCTTTTTCACCTCGGAGCCCTTCTTTTTAATGATGAAATATTATGCGGAGCCCTGTTCCACGACGTTTCCATATATATGTTTATATATATATTTACTTTATTTATTCCTTATTATTACATACATAGAAAAAAAATACACTTCTTGACACATATTTACAAGATTTCTCAATGTTTATTAATTCATTTAATTTTAATCAAAATAACTTGATAAATAAATTTAAAAAAAAAAACATTACATGTTAAACATAGCACTTTCTTCTTCTTCTTACTTAATTTTTTCCCAAGCAAAAAAAGTATTTTTAGTGAGAAGAGTGACATTGATTTGCATTTTTGAACCCCTTAATATCGGGCCTAATAGAAGACAGTGGGATTTGAATGTCTGCTTCTGCATTCAATCTGTTGAAATATTTTGTTTTGGTTGAAGGGTATAAAAAGAATCCGCCCTCACAAAGCTACGTAGTTGAAAAAGGGTGGAGTATTTTAAGAGCTTTTTTCCAATAATTGCGGATTTTTTGCCCCTGGCACAATGCAACAGCCCATTTTTTAAAAAAGACAGTTAAATATTGAGATACAATTAACAGTTCCACTAAAAATAACACCTGCAATAAGCTGATGTTGAAATTATTACACTAGTTTTATTGATATGAAAACAAGTAGCTATTCAATAAGTCAGTGTTTCTCAATATTTGCTCAAGGAGTTCCTGAAGGGGTCTCAGGGAGCCCCAGGCATCCGCAGAGCACACTTTGAAAAACGCTGCATTAGAGAAATGTCCGAGAGAGAACTGTAGTGGAATGTCTGGGAACAAATGTAGTGAATTGTCCCATATCGAACTATCAGAAATAAATTGTTCAGTAGGTAATGTCCGGAAACGAAGTGTCCTGTAGTCAAATGGGAACAAAAAGACCTGTAGTGAAATGTCGTGCTAACTGTACTGTAGCGAAATGTCCGGGAGCAAATTATCCAGTGGTGAAACGTCCGGGAGAAAACTGTCGAATAGGGAAATTTTCAGTCGCCAACTGTCCGGGAACAAATTTTTTCAGTAGTGAAATGTCCGGGAGAAAGCTATTCAGTAGTGAAATATCCAGAGGTAAATTGTTGAATAGGAAATGTCCAGAGGTAAATTGTTGAATAGGAAATGTCCAGGAGCAAATTGTTGAATAGGAAATGTCCAGAGGCAAATTGTTGAATAGGAAATGTTCAGGGGCAAATTGTTGAATAGGAAATGTTCAGGGGCAAATTGTTGAATAGGAAATGTCCAGTCGCGAACTGTCCGGAAGAAAATTGTTCAGCAGTGAAATGTCCAGGGGCACATTGTTGAATAGGAAATGTCCAGAGGTAAATTGTTGAATAGGAAATGTCCAGGGGCAAATTGTTGAATAGGAAATGTCCAGGAGCAAATTGTTGAATAGGAAATGTCCAGTGGCAAATTGTTGAATAGGAAATGTTCAGAGGTAAATTGTTGAATAGGAAATGTCCAGAGGTAAATTGTTGAATAGGAAATGTTCAGGGGCAAATTGTTGAATAGGAAATGTCCAGGAGCAAATTGTTGAATAGGAAATGTCCAGTGGCAAATTGTTGAATAGGAAATGTTCAGAGGTAAATTGTTGAATAGAAAATATCCAGGGGCACATTGTTGAATAGGAAATATCCAGAGGCAAATTGTTGAATAGGAAATGTTCAGGGACAAATTGTTGAATAAGAAATGTCCAGTCGCGAACTGTCCGGAAGAAAATTGTTCAGCAGTGAAATGTCCAGGGGCACATTGTTGAATAGGAAATGTCCAGAGGTAAATTGTTGAATAGGAAATGTCCAGGGGCAAATTGTTGAATAGGAAATGTCCAGGAGCAAATTGTTGAATAGGAAATGTTCAGAGGTAAATTGTTGAATAGAAAATGTCCAGGGGTAAATTGTTGAATAGGAAATGTCCAGGGGCAAATTGTTGAATAGGAAATGTTCAGAGGTAAATTGTTGAATAGGAAATATCCAGGGGCACATTGTTGAGTAGGAAATGTCCAGAAGCAAATTGTTGAATAGGAAATGTCCAGTGGCAAATTGTTGAATAGGAAATGTCCAGAGGTAAATTGTTGAATAGGAAATGTCCAGAGGTAAATTGTTGAATAGGAAATGTCCAGAGGTAAATTGTTGAATAGGAAATGTCCAGAGGTAAATTGTTGAATAGGAAATGTCCAGAGGTAAATTGTTGAATAGGAAATGTCCAGAGGTAAATTGTTGAATAGGAAATGTCCAGAGGTAAATTGTTGAATAGGAAATGTCCAGGAGCAAATTGTTGAATAGGAAATGTCCAGGAGCAAATTGTTGAATAGGAAATGTCCAGGGGCAAATTGTTGAATAGGAAATGTCCAGTGGCAAATTGTTGAATAGGAAATGTCCAGGAGCAAATTGTTGAATAGGAAATGTCCAGGAGCAAATTGTTGAATAGGAAATGTCCAGGAGCAAACTGTTGAATAGGAAATGTCCAGGGGCAAATTGTTGAATAGCAAATGTCCAGGGGCAAATTGTTGAATAGGAAATGTTCAGGGGCAAATTGTTGAATGGGAAATGTCCAGTCGCCAACTGTCCGGAAGAAAATTGTTCAGCAGTGAAATGTCCAGGGGCACATTGTTGAATAGGAAATGTCCAGAGGTAAATTGTTGAATAGGAAATGTCCAGGGGCAAATTGTTGAATAGGAAATGTCCAGGAGCAAATTGTTGAATAGGAAATGTCCAGGAGCAAATTGTTGAATAGGAAATGTCCAGGAGCAAATTGTTGAATAGGAAATGTCCAGGGGCAATTGTTGAATAGGAAATGTCCAGGGGCAAATTGTTGAATAGGAAATGTCCAGGGGCAAATTGTTGAATAGGAAATGTCCAGGAGCAAATTGTTGAATAGGAAATGTCCAGGAGCAAATTGTTGAATAGGAAATGTCCAGGAGCAAATTGTTGAATAGGAAATGTCCAGGGGCAAATTGTTGAATAGGAAATGTCCAGGGGTAATTGTTGAATAGGAAATGTCCAGGGGCAAATTGTTGAATAGGAAATGTCCAGGGGCAAATTGTTGAATAGGAAATGTCCAGTGGCAATTTGTTGAATAGGAAATGTCCAGTCACAAGCTGTCCGGGAGAAAATTGTTCTGTAGTGAAATGTCTAGGGGCACATTGTTGAATAGGGAACTGTCCGAGAGAAAATTCTTCAGTGGTGAAATGTCCAGGGGCAAATTGTTGAATAGGAAATGTCCAATAATTAACTCTCCGGGAGCAAATTGTCCAGTAGTGAAATTTCCTGGATAAAATTGTTCAGTAGTGAAATGTCCAGGAGTGGACTGCCCAGTGGCAGAATGTCCAGTAGCAAACTGTCCAGCCACTCCATAAAACATTTTGCACAAACTTCGGCTCTCTAATCAATTTTATCGGGCTGCATAAAAAAATTGAATGATATAAAAGAATATATTATTTTATATGGCTGTACTGAAATTAATGGTATTTTAATAAGACAAAATTCGCAAATTTTAATAAAATTACTCAACTAGTTACAACGTTATTGAAACGAAGGTTCAACATCTCATTTCTTGGATCCAGTTCCATAATTCACATACTGTTTCGACAAATGTGAAACAGTATGTTTCGTCTTTGAGCGGCATTTTTTGCACGCAATGGGATAAATGCCAGGTCACAAGGACCCCAAAGGCTCAGAGAAGGTTGGGGGAGGGACATCCACTGAACAGCTGTTGGGTTGGATTGTTTTACCTCTGAGCTGCACCTTTTTGCACACTATGGGCTAAATGGCCAGGTCACGTGGACCCCGAAGGATCAGAGAAGATTGGGGGAGGGGACCCACTGGAACAGCTGTTGGGAGACAGATGGTAGCCTCCCGTCAAGGCCATCCAGCGTGTTCTTTAACGTTGGGTTGTTTTACCTCTGAGCGGCACTTTTTTGCACACCATGGGCTAAATGGCCAGGCCACAAGGACCCCGAAGGCTCAGAGAAGATTGGGGGAGGGGACCCACTGGAACAGCTGTTGGGAGACAGATGGTAGCCTCCCGTCAAGGTCATCCAGCGTGTTCTTTAACGTGCACATGGTATGGCTCTCCCGCACACACGGAGCCACAGCTTAACGTTCCATCCGACGAACGGCCGCCTTTCCAAGCCCATCGGTGTCCCCTACTGACGGAGGGGCAGGGCGGGGAGTTTTGCAGAGATAATCTCAATGCTGACCCAGCTGAGACTCGAACCTGAGAACTGCAGATTACGAGCCTGGCGCGCTAGCGACTGAGCCAACCCCTGCTCCTCTCTCCCACAAACTTCAGTTTTGTCGTTAAAATTAACTTTATATTAATATTTAATTCTTATTATTTCGTACCTAACTTATGACAAGTAAAATATATAAATTTTTTTGCACCCCCTTCCAATTATCGGCCCAGAGCAAACATACCTTTCAATCACGCCGGATTCCAAAAGCCTTTGTGCACCCCTGCCAACCGGTATAAACTCTAACGTACTCAGATATTTGAGGTTTCGCAGTTTGCGCCTATTGTAGTGGTTTGCAAGCTTTTTTTTAAGCTGCGATCCCCTTTCTAAGCATTAATTTGATACGACCCCTTAAATTTTTAAAATGTACTTATATTGTCTTCGTGTAATAAGGGCATCATTACTTTGTAATGAAGGTCATGACAAATCGGTGTATTTTAATAGGATATATTTAATTAAAATTTTGCGCAACTCCAGAATTTTTAAAGCGACCCCTTGAGATATCTTCTAAACACTTAACGAATATATGCCATGTCGATTTCAATCTGTTCTGAAGTCATGCGATTCCTACAGAATATTGAGATAATTTTTTGAAGACTCAGTGTACAGAGCTTTAACGATATTAATCAGTTAAAAATAGGATACAAAAGTATACTTACAGGATATTCTTCTTTCAATACCTCTTCCAAATTCTCTGTCTTATAATTCAGGGGACGGTCACAGCCCAATTCCTGTATACAATAACAATTTTTTTTAACTTGAGCAGGTTTAAAACATGGCAAAAAATTAATTTTAAACAAAGTCATTATAATGCTGATAAACATAACACAGTCATAAAAATTCACATGAAAATAACACAGTCATAAAAATTCACATGAAAATAACACAGTCATAACAATTCATATGAATATGACAGTCAGAAAAATATCAGATGACTAAGACAGTCAGAAAAATATCAGATGACTAAGACAGTCAGAAAAATATCAGATGACTAAGACAGTCAGAAAAATATCAGATGACTAAGACAGTCAGAAAAATATCAGATGACTAAGACAGTCAGAAAAATATCAGATGACTAAGACAGTCAGAAAAATATCAGATGACTAAGACAGTCAGAAAAAAATCAGATGACTAAGACAGTCAGAAAAAAATCAGATGACTAAGACAGTCAGAAAAAAATCAGATGACTAAGACAGTCAGAAAAAAATCAGATGACTAAGACAGTCAGAAAAAAATCAGATGACTAAGACAGTCAGAAAAAAATCAGATGACTAAGACAGTCATAAAAAATCAGATGACTAAGACAGTCATAAAAAATCAGATGACTAAGACAGTTATAAAAATTCAGATGACTAAGACAGTTATAAAAATTCAGATGACTAAGACAGTTATAAAAATTCAGATGACTAAGACAGTTATAAAAAATCAGATGACTAAGACAGTTATAAAAATTCAGATGACTAAGACAGTTATAAAAATTCAGATGACTAAGACAGTTATAAAAATTCAGATGACTAAGACAGTTATAAAAATTCAGATGACTAAGACAGTTATAAAAAATTCAGATGACTAAGATAGTTATAAAAATTCAGATGACTAAGACAGTTATAAAAAATTCAGATGACTAAGACAGTTATAAAAATTCAGATGACTAAGACAGTTATAAAAATTCAGATGACTAAGACAGTTATAAAAATTCAGATGACTAAGACAGTTATAAAAAATTCAGATGACTAAGACAGTTATAAAAATTCAGATGACTAAGACAGTTATAAAAATTCAGATGACTAAGACAGTCAGAAAAATTCAAATGACCCTAAGATTAACACACTCAACAATTCTGATGAATATAGCACACAATCGTAAAGACACTGATGAGTATAACACAATCATAAAGACACTGATGAGTATAACACAATCATAAAGACACTGATGAGTATAACACAATCATAAAGACACTGATGAGTATAACACAATCATAAAGACACTGATGAGTATAACACAATCATAAAGACACTGATGAGTATAACACAATCATAAAGACACTGATGAGTATAACACAATCATAAAGACACTGATGAGTATAGCATTCGGTTACAGAATTAATGTAGCACACGGTGATAAAGATACTGACGAATATAATTTTCAGTCGTAACAATACTGATGAATATAACACATTCCTGACAATAATGATGAATATAACATTCAGAGTCGTAACAATTCAGATGAAAATGACATACAGTCATAACAATGCTGATAAATATAAAACACCATGAAAAAATGCTAGAAATTTCAAAAACTAAAATTCATTTTAATGAAATTTTGGTAGCTAAATCACATTTTCCCATTAATTATTTTAGAAGTTAAGAGTTACGAATTTAGATATCCATTTACATAATACGAGAATTCTGTAACGTTTTGTTAGGATATTGTACATAAGTATTATTAAAGAAGCGATGAGAAATTGAAAAAGGGAAATAAAATCGTACCTTCAACATTTCCACTTTCTGGTCGGAAGAGCACGTGCCAATCACGTGACAACCTGCTGCTTTGGCCCACTGCACCTGGAGAAGAAAAAAAAACGAAAAATAGAATGTCATTCGAATATTTCGGAATATGAAGCAGATTTTTTTCTCAGTTTCACTTTAATTCTTTCACAATCAGCTTTCATTCTTCATTGGCCAATGGAATTGTATCAGTGGAAACTGGGATCACTGACCTATCAATCACATGTCAATCGAACCAATGCAATTGATGCGTGCTTCAAAAATTCGTGTAAGGTTGGGCCACAACTTTTTTTTGCACACAATGGGCTAAATGTCGAGGTCACAAGGACCCCGAGGGCGCTCGGAGTTGTTTTTTGGGTTGTTTTACCTCTGAGCGGCACTTTTTTGCACACCATGGGCTAAATGGCCAGGTCACATGGACCCCGAAGGCTGAGAGAAGGTTGGGGGAGGGGGCCCACTGGAACAGCTGTTGGGAGACAGATGGTAGCCTCCCGTCAAGGCCATCCAGCGTGTTCTTTAACGTGCACAGGGTATGTCTCTCCCGCACACGGGGCCACGGCTTAACGTCCCATCCGACGGACGGCGGCCTTTCCAAGCCCATCGGTGTCCCCTACTGACCGTGGGCAGGGCGGGGAATTTTGCGGAGGCGCTCGGAGAAGTTTGTGGAAAGGGGAATCACTGAACTGCTGTTGGGAAACAAATGGGTTCCGAGGTTGGCTTAATTGGTAGGGCGCCAGGTTCGTAATCTGTAGTCCCAGGTTAGATTCGCACTTGTGAGGATTGAGATTTATCCCCGCAAACCCCCCATCCTGCTCTTGGCCATCAAGTGGACCCTGATTGGCTTGAAGAAGCCACCATCCATCGGATGGAACATTAAGCCCTGCTCAGAGTGCAGAAGAGCCATACCCTGTGTTAATAAAGGACACGCTAGATGGCCTTGACGGAGGCTCCCATCTGTCTCTTTACAGAGTCCAGCGGATTTCCCTCCCCAAACTGTTTCTGAGCCCTTGGAATCCTCCTGTCTTGGCCATTTAGCCCAATTTATGCAGAAAAGTGCCGCTCACTTATAAGCTAATCCAGTCCTCGATAGGTGCTAATCCTCGAAGTTCAACTTTAAAACTCAGCTGACATTTCAGGTAATTGTGAACTGAATCTATGTTTTGATCTGCGTTTTGTTGACGATGAATCGGCACTCAAAATGCAAACATTAACAGCAACTCCAAATACAGACAATAATAGCAGCTCTAAATATATACAAAAATACGGCTCCAATTAAAAGCAACAATAAAGATGCAAATAAAAACACCAACAATTGGAGCTCTAAATACAAATAATAACAGTTCCAAATGCAAACAACAACAGTAACAGCTCCAAATAAAAACATTCATAATTGCAGCTCCAAACACAAATAATAACAGCTCGGAGGAAAAACAATTGTAGCTCCAAATATGTACAAATAATTTTTGTATTGCGGAGTTTTGCGGAGATAAATCTCAACGCTGACCCAGCTGGGACTCGAACCTGGGAACTACAGATTACGAGCCTGGCGCGCTACCGACTAAGCCACCCCCGCCCCAGAAATCAATAGGAGTTAAATCCAAGGCTCTAGGAAGCCATTCTATGAGGCCTCCCAGTCCAATCCAACGTTTCAGGGAACTGAGCATCCACACGCCTCACATGCCACGCGGCTAGCGTGCAGAACAGTGTTGCCACACTTCTACCATAAAACTTGGTGAGTTAGTCTTTCATCGCAACAGTATGTTCATCGCCTGCGTTAAACAGTGAATTGTCGCTCAAAAACTATTGCCAGATCATTAATTTCTAAAAAAAAGAGATTACAGAATTCAGAAAAAATATCTGGCAATCAACTTAGTGTTCCGATATTTTTTTGAGCGACTGTACATAATCAATTCAATGTGTTGGGTTGGGTTGTTTTACCTCTGAGCGGCACTTTTTTGCACATCGTGGGCTAAATGGCCAGGTCACAAGGACTCCGAAGGCTCAGAGAAGGTTGGGGGAGAGGACCCACTGGAACAGCTGTTGGGAGACAGATGGTAGCCTCCCGTCAAGGCCATCCAGCGTGTTCTTTAACGTGCACAGGGTATGGCTCTCCCGCACACGGGACCACGGCTTATCCGACGGACGGCTGCCTTTCCAAGCTCATCGGTGTCCCCTACTGACCGTGGGAAGGGCGGGGAATTTTGCCAATTCAATGTGTAACAACATTTTTGGGCAATAACACTTAATTTCCGAAATTGTGGAGTGGATTAACATTACAATATCTCAAATCATTCTTACTACAAATAATCACCCAATTCCAAGCATTTAGAACTTCACATAATTCAAATATTCTCACCGCAATGTGGCCAGTTCCACCAGCTGCTGCGGTGACCAGGACGGTTTCTCCACCTGTAATTCTGGCAGCCTGTCAAAAAAATAAAACAATTCAGCCAATTGCAATAGAACCGTATTGGAAATTGCATTGTGAAACTTAGTCAATTGTTTATGAATTTTGGTTAAATACTGGATTATTTATTATTACTCCTTTATTTTTAAAGCTGTCCAGTGGAAGAGTGGTTAGCGTGCTAATCTACTGGTCAAAAGAATCTGGGTTCGAGCCACCGGTAAGGCATGGATGCTTGTGTTGTCTTTCTGATGAAGTCCCCCCATCCTCACAGATCTACTATGGCGTATAAACTAATAGTTCCTGTCAGACTTAAGTGGTAAGCTGCTACTTGATGAGGTATTTGTTTTTATTAAAATTTTATTTAAAATCTGCGAGTGGTTAGTGCGCTTGGTTACTGATCTAAGAGACTGGGTTCGAGCCCCAAGTAAGGCATGATTGTGTTTTTCTGCTGAGATCTCCCTGCCATCATCACAGACCTTCTACTATGACGTATTAAATTGACAGGCTCCGGTCTGACCTATGTGGCAAGCAGATGTTTGAGGGGGTATTAAGTTTTTTTTAACTTCCAAATCTAATGTCGCATTCTCATCAGGCAAACATCTGTAATAGCAATGTTCCGTGATCATTTATAATGAGACCGGGAGGATTCCAGATTTTTAGGATTTTGGGTTGTTGGGTTGTTTTACCTCTGAGCGGCACTTTTTTGCACACCATGGGCTAAATGGCCAGGTCACATGGACCCCGAAGGCTCAGAGAAGTTGGGGGAGGGGACCCACTGGAACAGCTGTTGGGAGACAGATGGTAGTCTCCCGTCAAGGCCATCCAGCGTGTTCTTTAACGTGCACAAGGTATGGCTCTCCCGCACACGGGACCACGGCTTAACGTCCCATCCGATGGACGGCGACCTTTCCAAGCCCAGCGGTGTTCCCTACTGACCGTGGGCAGGGCGGGGAATTTTGCGGAGATAAATCTCAACGCTGACCCAGCTGGGACTCGAACCTGGGAACTACAGATTACGAGCCTGGCGCGCTACCGACTGAGCTACCCCCGCCCCTTCCAGATAGGAAATAATAAGAATATATTATTTTAGAGTAGAGGATAGGAAAAAAAAATAAGGAATTGGGTGAAGGGCCGGGAGTCAGGCGATTCAATCAAGCCAAAAAAAAAAGGGTAGGGGGGAGGGGAATGGAGACTGGATTTCCTTTGCAGTGTTACATTTACACTTTCGTTTTAGAGGTTTTAAAAACAATTCATGAAAAGTGCATGAAATACGCACAAGTTTAATCATTTTTGGCTTCCATTATCCTTCCTAGCATTCTCAAAAGAAATAGGGAGGGGACTATTTTGTATATGTAAACATATGCAAAATATCTGTTTGCTGTGTAAGTAAATAAATGCAAAATATTCTTTTTGCCTTGTATGTAAACCAATACTTACCTTGTCCAAGCCAATGGTTGCAGTAAGTCCCCCAACTATGAGAACAACGTATTCAGGTTTCACTTCCGGTAGGGGGAAGATATTTTTCTCTGGTACGCACTAGAAAAATTGAGAGATTAATTAAAAATATCATTCAAGCTTTATAATAAGGAACAATAAATATTTATTAACAAAATATAACAAACTTATGATTCAACAGTTACAAACAGTTATATCTCTTTCATTTTGCAAGTAAACCTTTCTCCAGACATTACTGCGAAGTTAAAGGGTTCGAATTCATATGCAGGGCTTTTCAGAGAGGTGTTCAGAAAGGAGTTCAAGAGTTCAAAGGGGGCCTCAAATTTTGACCTTTGTTATTTTTATCTCGTTCAAAAGATTGGTTGGTTGTTTTACCTCTGAGCGGAACTTTTTTGCACACTATGGGTTAAATGACCACGACAGAAGAACCCCGAAGGCTCAGAGAAGGTTGAGGGAGGGCCCACTGGAACAGCTGTTGGGAGACAGATGGTAGCCTCTCGTCAAGGCTAACGTGCACAGGGTATGGCTCTCCCGCACACGGGGCCACAGCTTAACGTCCCATCCGACGAACGGCGACTATTTTCAAGCCCATCGGCTCATTCAAAAGGAAAACACGAGATAATGCGTTCACTTTGTCGTCTGTCTGTCAATGTGTCTGCAGACATCGAACTTTTGTTTTTAGAGATAAATTAAGAATTCTTTTTGGGTTGGAGAGATATTGATGAAATATGGGTATAAAACGATGTATTATTTATGACAAAAAATTCGAAATTTTGGTGGTGGAATGTGAAGGTCATGAAGTTTGCGTTTTCCTTCATGAAATTTGCGACCCTTGGCATTCATGAAGTTTGCGACTTGGTGAAATCTAGGCTAGGCATAAGGGGTCAAATGACCCTCATAAGGTGAAGTTACTTCGGTTTCGCCAACTCAAATGACCCGCATAAGGGGTCAATTAATTGACCCCTTATGCTAAGGGTGGATGCGACACGCAACTGTTTTAAGAGATGTTTGGAAAACTTTTTTAGTTGAATTGGTATTAATGAAATATTATAATTTGCATTTTTCAAATGCTTAGATAGTTTTAATTTACATCATTAGAGGGAACCCAATATGCAAAATGTGAAACTTAACAAATATTACAAGTGATCTGTTTATGGTAAAATTTTAAAATACCGATGATCAAGAGATTTTCCAATGACAACAGTAATCTCTCCACTTTTCTCAGGGCGGTATGAAAAAGAAAACTTTTTAAATTGAAAGAATAAAAGACAAATACTTTTTATGTTGTATAATTAATAATAATAATAGTACTATATGCATTCCCCCCCCCCCCGTCATCGTCATCCGTTACTCCGAATTAAAACTTTGAATGAGTGCAAAAGTAGTTAAAAGAAAAACTTCATTCTCTTTGAAAACTAGATTCTCGTATATGTTCTTCTGATTTTGATATTAGATGGAACAGTAGTAGTTGTGGTTTAGTAACAGATATATTTTTTTAACTGACGAACCTCAAAAATACCGGGGCGGGGGTGGCTCAGTCGGTAGCGCGCCAGGCTCGTAATCTGTAGTTCCCAGGTTCGAGTCCCAGCTGGGTCAGCGTTGAGATTTATCTCCGCAAAATTCCCCGCCCTGCCCACGGTCAGTAGGGGACACCGATGGGCTTGAAAAGGCCGCCGTCCGTCGGATGGGACGTTAAGCCGTGGCCCCGTGTGCGGGAGAGCCATACCCTGTGGCACGCTGGATGGCCTTGACGAGAGGCTACCATCTGTCTCCCAACAGCTGTTCCAGTGGGTCCCCTCCCCCAACCTTCTCTGAGCCTTCGGGGCCCATGTGGCCTGGCCATTTAGCCCATTGTGGGCAAAAAAGTGCCGCTCAGAGGTAAAACAACCCAACCCTCAAAAATAAGGAATGAATGTTTCGTTTTGTGTATTGTCTTTCTGATGAAGTTCTTATAGGCAGGGGCATAGAGAAGAACTATGTGGTTTGGGGAGGGGGGGGGGGAGAACGAAAATTTTCCAACTCGCAAATCAAATTTTGCCAAATGTGAAAATAAATTCTTTACATATTTCATGTCTCCCTCAGAAAACTTTTCATAACTATCCTGCAGTTTCAAAGTGGCTAAGAATTTTGCCAACTGTCCTACATTTTGCCAAGTTACTTCGGTTTTGCCAACTTACCACAGTTGCCTCGATTTTACCAAATTTCCAAGATTTCCCCCACATTGTCCCTATTTTGCAAAGTTGTCTCGATTTTGCCAACTCGACTTAATTTTACAAAAAATAATCTCAATTTTCAGAATTTACCTGGATTTTACAAAGTCGCTTCGAATTTTGCCAACTCCGATTAACTTTGGGGGAGCCTCCCCCCCCTTCCCCCAAATAGCTACACCCCTGCCTTCAGATCTTCTCTGTGGCCTATCATACTCTAAAGTTCTAGTTGAACCTCTGTGAGAAACAGCTGCTTTAGGTGTAAACGCTATATGTAGATTTTGTGAAATTGGAATTCAAAACATTTGTAAATAATAAAGAATTATTAGTTCGTTTTTGGCTACGAACCCCAAAGGTTAAAAGTGGACCTGTGAGAGGCCCTGTTCATACAGACAGTGGCCGACTAATGCCTCGATACTCATTGGTGGCCTAAAAACAATCAAAACTCCATTTCCTTAGCATTTTATTGAGTAAAATATTTCATAATCAGTACAATCTATTTATGTACATATCTCGTGTTTTTTTTAGGTTAATAAAAAATATGTGTTTTTTAAAATACAGTAAAATAAGCAGATATTTATTTTCATTTTTAAATATTTTTTTGTTCCTTTTTCGCATGTACAAGTTTCTATAATACATATTAAATTTTCTATTTATACATTTCTGCAATTCAACTTATTTAACCTGCTCTAGGCCTTTTTTCCCCATAAGTAAGTTGCAAACCTTTTTGGAGAGTATTTCATATTTTCGAGTTAGTTTCAACTAGATAAGCTGTAAAAGAATGATGAGTAACCCTAGGTCCCTTGGTAGCCCCCAGATAAACCCTGATAAAGTGCATGGTAGGGTCATTTAATTCTGCACCCTAAAAAGTGACCCGTAAGGAGCGACCGAGAACACAGAAGGAGTACAGTCGCTCAAAAAAGTATCGGAACACTACGATGATTACAGAATTCAGAAAAATATCTGGCAACGATTTTTTTAGAAATTAGTGATCTGGCAACCCTCGTGACACGAAGGTTGCCAGATCACTAATTTCTAAAAAAATTGTTGCCAGATATTTTTTCTGAATTCTTTAATCAATCGTAGTGTTCGGATACTTTTTTGAGCGACTGTACCTAGGATTTAATTTCTGGTGGAGAGGGGGGCCAGAACACGAAGGTTGCCAGATCACTAATTCCTAAAAAAATCGTTGCCAGATATTTTTTCTGAATTCTTTAATCAATCGTAGTGTTCGGATACTTCTTTGAGCGACTGTACCTAGGATTTAATTTCTGGTGGAGAGGGGGGGGGGGTTCCCGAGAAAAAGATTTAAATAGGGTTTCCCAATTACTAAAATACTCCACCAGACAGGGAAGATTAAAATGATATTCTATGGGGAATAAAATTTAATAGTTATTTATTTTTTAAACGTATTTATAGTTTCGAGCAACTAACATAAGGGTTAAAATTATACAAGGCATCTGGTTCGGATTTCAAAGCAAGTTCGAGAGTTCATATAAGACGATGGAATTTTGGGTCAGGGGTCGAACCCTTGGACTTCCTCCCTTGTACTTCATCTGGCGCTGCTGTAGATAAGCCACTGAGCCAGAATATTCAAATCTATGCAGCATAATACCAGTATAGTATTTTAATATTCTTTAGATTAAATGCCGTCCCATGGTCAAGTGGTTCGAGTGCTTGACTACTGATCAAAGGGGCCTGGGTTCGATCCCCGGGTAAGGCATGGAGGTTTGTCTTTCTGCTGGGGCCCCGCCATCCTCGCAGAACTTTATTATGGTGTTCAAACTGATAGGTTCCTCTTAGACCTCTGTGGCAAGTAGCTGCTTGAAAGTTTTTTTATTCTTTTACTGTATATTCGAATTCTCACGTATTTAAGAGTTCCTAAAACAATGGCTTGATCACACGAAACAGAATTTAATTATTTCTACTTTCAAACGCAAAAAATTAATATTTCAAGATTTACTTTCAACAATCATTAAGGTTAAGTTTATTGGGATTTCGAGAAATTCAAACCGGTCTACACCAATGTTGGTTGAGCCCATCAGGTTCTCACGTAACATATATTCTTCCTTGTGAAAGGGTTGGGTTGTTTTACCTCTGAGCGGCACTTTTTTGCACACCATGGGCTAAATGGCCAGGTCAAATGGACCCCGAAGGCTCAGAGAAGGTTGGGGGAGGGGACCCACTGGAACAGCTGTTGGGAGACAGATGGTAGCCTCCCGTCAAGGCCATCCAGCGTGTTCTTTAACGTGCACAGGGTATGGCTCTCCCGCACACGGGGCCAAGGCTTAACGTCCCATCCGACGGACGGCGGCCTTTCCAAGCCCATCGGTGTCCCCTACTGACCGTGGGCAAGGCGGGGAATTTTGCGGAGATAAATCTGAACGCTGACCCAGCCGAGACTCGAACCTGGGAACTACAGATTACGAGCCTGGCGCGCTACCGACTGAGCCACCCCCGCCCCTAATGGTTTTGCATTTTCGTTGCAACGTAACAAGGAAAGGTAAAGTATACATCATCTGACATTTCCGTCTAATTTTACAATAAATTATTATTTTCGTTAAAGTATTTTATTTTGCTGTACAGATTATCCCAAATATTGATGTATCAGAAACATCAAGTTTTTACGAAAATAATATCAGAATAATTTTGTCAACATTTAAAGTAAATTACTAAAGTAAAAGAAAAATTCTTACAACATATTCAGCATACGATTTCATACATATGTAAGCAACTGGCTGTCCAACTTTCAGCTTCGTAACTTGGCTTCCTACTGCAACGATTTCTCCAACACCCTAAATAAAAGATTTATTAAAATAAGATTTTCTTAAAGACTATTAGAATTATTACGTTAAAAATATGTAGTGGCATTTGAAACATAAAACAATATAAATTGTAGATACTTAAGATTCAGTTTGCTGTTATTATTTATGAATCAATCAGTGAGTTGGTTCTGAAAAGTAGATTACTTTTCTTTGATTGGTTCTGAAAAGTAGATTACTTTTCTTTGGTTGGTTCTGAAAAGTAGATTACTTTTCTTTGGTTGGTTCTGAAAAGTAGATTACTTTTCTTTGGTTGGTTCTTCAAGATCATATTTTCGCATTGATTCATCCAATAAGTGGCCGAGTAGTTAGCGTGCTTGGCTACTGATCAAAGGGACCTGGGTTCGAGCCGCGAGATATGGCATGGATGTTTGTGTTGTCTTTCTTCTGAGGTCTCGCCTTCATCACGGATTAGGGCGGGGGTGGCTCAGTCGGTAGCGCGCCAGGCTCGTAATCTGTAGTTCCCAGGTTCGAGTCCCAGCCGGGTCAGCGTTGAGATTTATCTCCGCAAAATTCTCCGCCCTGCTCACGGTCAGTAGGTGACCCCGATGGGCTTGGAAAGGCCGCCGTTCGTCGGATGGGACGTTAAGCCGTGGCCCCGTGTGCGGAAGAGCCATACCCTGTGGACGTTAAAGAACACCCTGGATGGCCTTAACGGGAGGCTACCATCTGTCTCCCAACAGCTTTTCAGTGCGCCCCCCTCCCTCAACCTTCTCTGAGCCTTCGGGGTCCCTGTGACCTGGCCATTTAGCCCATGGTGTGCAAAAAAGTGCCGCTCAGAGGTAAAACAACCCAACCCATCACGGATTTTCTCTATGTCGTATTAAACTGACAGGCTTCTGTCACGCCTCTGTGACAAGGATCTTGGGGAGTAAATAAAAAAATATATATATAAATATCCCCTCAAGCAGTTGCTTGCCACAGATGTCTGACAGAAGCCTATCAGTTTAAATGCCATAGTATGTGAGGATGGCAGGACCTCAGCAGAAAAACAACACAAACATCTATGCCTTACCTGGGGCTCGAACCCAGGTCCCATTAGATCAGTAACCAAGCGCGCTAACCACTCGACCACGGGGAGTAAATATATTTTATTTATTTTTATTGTTTAGCCATCCCGTAGCCGAGTGGTTAGCACACTTGGCTGCTGATCAAAGAAGCCTGGTTCCGAGCCCCGGGTAATGCATCGATGTTTGTATTATCTCTCTGCCTTTCTCACAGACCTACGATAGCGTATTAATCTGATAGGTTCCTGTTACACCTAAGTGGCAAGCAGCTGCTTGAGGGGATGGTATTTATTAACTGTTTACAACGTTCAGTGCATTATTTTCTATCAACTTCAGAACAAGTCTCTAAACCGATGAACATAAGCTAAATCGACAAATCATGATTTTACATTTGGTTTCATTTCAGAAATTTTTTATTAACCTTGGGTTTTCATAGATAAGCTTTTTCTTGGGTTGTTTTACCCTTGAGCGAGTTGGGTTGTTTTACCTCTGAGCGGCACTTTTTTGCACACCATGGGCTAAATGGCCAGGTCACAAGGACTCCGAAGGCTCAGAGAAGGTTGGAGGAGGGGACCCACTGGAACAGCTGTTGGGAGACAGATGGTAGCCTCCCGTCAAGGCCATCCAGCGTGTTTTTTAACGTGCACAGGGTATGGCTCTCTCCCGCACACGGGGTCACGGCTTAACGTTCCATACGACGGACGGCGGCCTTTCCAAGACCATCGGTGTCCCCTACTGACCGTGGGCAGGGCACCCTTGAGCGAACTTTTGTTTGCACATAAATGGGGTAAACGGCAAGGTCCAAGTGCTCAAGAAATGTTGGGGAAAGGGAATCCACCGGACACCTGTTAGGAGACAAATGGAAATCTCCCTTCAAAGGCCAGTAGCCTAGTTTGAAAATATGTTTTGGGGCTGGCGGATTTGATTTTTTCAAAAGACTAAAATATTATGTAATCAGTACGTAAATATTAAAAAAGACAACTAATAAGTAAATAAAAATAAAATTTCAAACTTAATAAATGTTCAATAGGTGATAAATGTTTTAAAAGTATAAAAAAAGCAAAAAAAAATTCAAATATAAATATTTGAGGGGAGGTGGGGTTAAATACCAAAATGTCCCCTTAAATACGTCACTTTTCAAGGCCATCCTTGATAAGTGGCGTATTAATCCAGTGTGTTATTTAGCATGCATAAGACATGCTCTCCTGAACACTGAGCCACGGCTCATGTTCCCCATTTAGGACCGGATTTGGGTTGTTTTACCTCTAAGCGGCACTTTTTTGCACACTATGGGCTAAATGGGCAGGTCAGAAGGACTCCGAAGGCTCAGAGAAGGTTGAGGGAGGGGACCCACTGGAACAGCTGTTGGGAGACAGATGGTAGCCTCCCGTCAAGGCCATCCAGCGTTTTCTTTAACGTGCACAGGGTATGGCTCTTCCGCACACGGGGCCACGGCTTAACGTCCCAACCGACGGATGGCGGCCTTTCCAAGTCCAGCGTTGTCCCCTACTGACCGTGGGCAGGGCGGGGAATTTTGCGGAGATAAATCTCAACGCTGACCCAGCTGGGACTCGAACCTGGGAACTGCGGATTACGAGCCTTGCACGCTACCGACTGAGCCACCCCCGCCCCTTTAGGACCGGATTTAGGGGTGCCATGACCCACGCCCTCTCCTTTTAAAATGCTAGTAAGATTAATGGTGGCCAAAATTATTCAACTCGTACATATTTCAGACATTTTTCAAGATTTCTTTTTAAAACCTGTAAAACGAAGGAGGAAATATTGCATTGCAATGGAAATTACATCTTCTCCCCCCCCCTACTTATTTTTTTTATTGATCTAGACCTTGTCCCATCCGATGGACAGCAGTCTTTCCAAGCCCATCTGGTCGGGTTCTTTTACCTCTGAGTGGCAAATATTTTGCACACAATGGGCTAAATGGCCAGGTCACCAGGACCCCAAGGGCTCAGAGATGATTGTGGAGAAGAGACTCATTGGACAGCTGTTGGGAGACAGATGGTAGCCTCCCGTAATGGCCATCCAGATTATTCTTTATTGTGCACAGAGAATGGCCCTCACGCACACGGAATCGCGGCTTAACGTCCCATTCGACGGATGGCGGCCTTTCTAAACCCATCAATTCCCCCTATTGACCGAGGGCGGGGTGGAAAGTTTTGCATAGATATACATAAGATAAGGATGTTTCCATTTTTCTGTCCATTGCCTATAGAGGGGTGGGCAAATAGTGGCCCGCTAAGAGTTTTTTGTGGCCCGCCAAGACAGTCAGAAAAATTCGCCTTGAACCGAGATTTCCTTCCCGTGCGCGATCGAAGATTCGTCTCGTATTTTCCACTAGGACGGCCACGTCAATACGCATGCGCAGTGTAGATACGAAAACAATTGCCCACCCCTGGCCTATAGATATGAAGGGTTGGGTTGGGTTGTTTTACCTCTGAGCGGCACTTTTTTGCACACCATGGGCTAAATGGCCAGGTCACATGGACCCCGAAGGCTCAGAGAAGGTTGGGGGAGGGGACCCACTGGAACAGCTGTTGGGAGACAGATGGTAGCCTCCCGTCAAGGCCATCCAGCGTGTTCTTTAACGTGCACAGGGTATGTCTCTCCCGCACACGGGGCCACGGCTTAACGTCCCATCCGACGGACGGCGGCCTTTCCAAGCCCATCGGTGTCCCCTACTGACCGTGGGCAGGGCGGGGAATTTTGCGGAGATAAATCTCAACGCTGACCCAGCTGGGACTCGAACCTGGGAATAGATATGAAGGAAAGTTTATTATATTGAATAGCAAACATCCTTACCTCAAATCCAATATCAAAAGGTAAAACACCATCTGTGAAATATCTTCCTGCCGTTATGTTTACGTCAGTTGCATTAATTCCTACATACCTAAAAGAAAGAAGGGTGATTAATTCAACATTAATCAATCAAAAATAATCCATTAATTTCTGGATATTTCTTGAGCTTTAAATTTTTTTTTTTTCTTAAAGGCATCAAGTGACTCATAACATCGATAGCAAATTTAGAGATGAAAACTGTCTTTTGTGAAATGCCGTGATCAGGAGGTCATGGGTTCGGATCCCACCCTTCCAAAGACAATTTTTCGTCTAAACATGATATCGATGATGTAAAGAGTGATTTCATGCCTTTCAAAAAAAAAAAAGTAATCAGTTATCATGCACATTTCACAACTTAGAAATCGATTAATGTTTAGCGTTTCTTCTTTTTTTGTTTTGATTCAGTCAGCATCGCAAATTTTTAATCCGATATCCTCTGGTTCGTTTACCCACTTTTACTGAGTTTCAGTGATTACTGCTTATACGACCCCAATGACTCATTAATTGAAATGCATCTTAACCTCACGTGGCATTAAGGGTTGATTGTTTTACCTCTGAGCACGCGGGGGAGGGGCTCAGTCGGTAGTGCACTAGGCTCGTAATACGAAATTCCAGTCCCAGCTAGGCCAGCGTTGACATTTATCTCCGCAAAACTCCCCCCCCCCCCCCTGCCCTCAGTCAGTAGCGGACGTCGACGGGCTTGAAAAGGTCGCCGTCCGTCGAATGGGACGTTAAGACGTGGCTCCCATGTGTAGGATTGCGTTGTTTTACTTCTGAGCAAACTTTTTTGCACACAATGGGCTAAATGGCCAGGTCACAAGGATCCCGAAGTCTCAGAGAAGGTTGGAGGAGGGGGCCCACTGGAGCAGCTGTTGGGAGACAGATGGGAGCCTCCCGTCAAGGCCATCCAACGTGTGCTTTAACATGCACAGGGTATGGCTCTCCCGCACACGGCCCACAGCTTAACGTCCCATCCGAAAGACGACGGCCTTTCCAAGCCCATCGGTGTCTGCTACTGACCGTGGGCAGGGCGGGGGGGGGGGGGGTCCCCCGTGTGCAGGTGAGCCATACCCTATGCACGTTAAAGAACACGCTGGATGGCCTCGACCGAAGGCTACCTTCTGTCTCCCAACAGCTGTCCATTGTGTTCCCTTCCCGCAACTTTCTCTGAGCCATTGAGGTCCTTGTGACGTGGCAATTTGACCTTTGTCGGATGGGACGTAAAACCGAGGTCCGTCTGCGAGAGGCATTCCTGCCCTAATCTGTCGGAGCCTTTTTCCATCCGCATTTCCCACTATTAACGGACGGTGTTTGAGACCATTGCCATTCTCCAAACACTTGGGATGTTATGCCCCAGCTGAATTCCATCACCTCCGGTACGGATGCTCCTGCCTATTGCGCTCCAATGATGAGCACCCTTTCGAAGTCACTATTGCTGAAGTCCCGCCATTCTCACAGACCGTTTACTATGGCTTATAAACTGGCCTGTGCTGGTTGAAAATCAAACTAGATGGTCTTGACAACAGGTTCCCATTTGTCATCTAATAGCTACCCAGTGGGTTCCCTCCTACAACCATATCTGAGCCCTCAGGGTTCTTGCGACCTGGCTATTTATCCTGAAATAGCGCCGTCCGTCAGATGGACGTTAAGCCGTGGCTCCGTGTGCGGGATAGCCATACCCTGTGCACGTTATAGAACACACTGCATGGCCTCGACATCTGTCTCCTAACAGCTTTCCATTGAGTCCCCTTCTTCCAATCTTTTTTGAGCCCTTGGGGTCCTTGTGACTTGGCCATTTAGCTCACTGTGTGCAAAAAAAAAAAATGCCGCTCTGGGGCAAAACAATTCAACCGTATGAGCACTATTTCTCCCTCCACAAAATGAGCTAAATTGCCTCCTCACAAGAACTCCAAGTGTTCAGGGAAGATTGCGGACGGAGACACTGAACAGCTATTAGGGGGGCGGGGGGTGGCTCAGTAGGTAGCGCGCCAGGCTCGTAATCTGTAGTTCCCAGGTTCGAGTCCCAGCTGGGTCAGCGTTGAGATTTATCTCCGCAGAATTCCCCGCCCTGCCCACGGTCAGTAGGGGACACCGATGGGCTTGGAAATGCCGCCGTCCGTCGGATGGGACGTTAAGCCATGGCCTCGTGTGTAGGAGAGCCATACCCTGTGCACGTTAAAGAACACGCTGGATGGCCTTGACGGGAGGCTACCATCTGTCTCCCAACAGCTGTTCCAGTGGGTCCCCTCTCCCAACCTTCTCTGTGCATTCGGGGTCCATGTGACCTGGCCATTTAGCCCATGGTGTGCAAAAAAGTGCCGCTCAGAGGTAAAACAACCCAACCCCTTCCCCCAACCTTCGCTGAGCCTTCAGAGTCTTTGTGACCTGCTATTTAGCCCATGTGTGCAAAAAAAGTGCCGCTCAGAGATAAGCAAAGCCCTAAACGTGGTGTTATTACAATGATATAAATGATAAAACTAACCTTACAAAAATCTGATACTATTTTCAATTGCCCTAACTACTCAGTTACATCCCAACTGGATTTGTATCAACCGCTCCGATTTCCCGGAAAAACATGTCAGCAGACATAGAATTAACTGTGGTGACAGACAGTGACCAGAAACATCACAATAAAGATTTACCTGCGCCAGGTGTGCATTGCAGCGGAACCGTCAAGGCTGCATAATCGAACGGGGGTCTTCCACTAATCAAGCAACGCAGCTTTAATCCCTTCAAACAGTGAATAAATCTTTGTATTCTATGTAAAAAGAATCCAATTATCATAATTCATAGGAATTTTTAGCCCAGAATTGTGCTCTCTGAAATTGGTAATTCCGCACATTGTCTGGCAAATTATTAGGAATACTTCCTACCTAATACTTCATCGGTAGTATCTCCGCAAAATTCCCCGCCCTGCCCACGGTCAGTAGGGGAACCGATGGGCTTGGAAATGCCGCCGTCCGTCGGATGGGACGTTAAGCCGTGGGCCCGTGTGCGGGAGAGCCATACCCTGTGCACGTTAAAGAACACGCTGAGGGGAAGCTACCATCTGTCTCCCAACAGCTGTTCCAGTGGGTCCCCTCCCCCAACCTTCTCTGAGCCTTCGGGGTCCATGTGACCTGGCCATTTAGTCCATGGTGTGCAAAAAAGTGCCGCTCAGAGGTAAAACAACCCAACAACACAACTTCATCGGTAGTTTCCAAATTTCAAAGTTTTTAATTCTCTGCTCATAGTTATCGTTGAAGTGGACTTTGAAGTACTGCTAGCGGTCATCTCTCTCAGCTGATGAACTGTAACAGCCCTTTTTTGCCGCACAGTTCGGGCCAACAAACTCCTGTCAGAGGCTTTTTCCTCCAATATTTGCCACGTTAGTGGACGCATTCTGAGCCCCTTGCCATTCTCCATCCACTTCAGATATTATGCCCCCACTGAATCCATATGAGTTGAATTCCATCGCCTCCGTTACGGATGGTCCTGTCTATTGCACTCCAACGATGAGCCCCTTTCAAAGTCCGTACTGCTGAGGACCCGCCTCCTCACAGACCTTGTACAGTCGCGCGTATGAATATATAATGCAATGAATATGGAGCGTGTGCAGTTACCGTTCACAGCAAACTGGAGCAGTTGCGGTTAATGTTCACAGCACATTGGATCGTGTGAGCTCACAAAAACCTGGATCGTGTGGGCCCACTCACAGAAATATTGAGCGTGTGCAGTTACCGTTCACAGCAAACTGGAGCGGTTGTGGTTAATATTCACAGCACATTGGATCGTGTGAGCTCACAAAAACCTGGATCGTGTGGGCCCACTCAAGAAAGAAGAATTTTCCAGCAAACTGGAGCGTGTGCATAACTGCACACGCTCCAGTGTGCAGTTATGTTCACAGCAAACTGGACGTTCACAGCAAACTGGAGCGTGTGCATAACTGCACACGCTCCAGTTTGCTGTGAACGGTAACTGGAGCGTGTATAGTTGCTGTACACGCTCCAGATATTTTTTCTGAATTCTGTAATGGACCATAGTGTTGGGATATTTTTTTGAGAGACTGTACTATGGCATATACACTGACAGGCTCCTGTCAGGCCTCTGTGGCAAGCAGCTGCTTGAAGGGGTATTTATTTTTTTATTTATAGTTAAGTAATAAATAAAGTTTTTAATAAGAATTTTTTCGTAGTACCTATATATTTTTTGTGCATCTCAGATCATATTTAATATTCTTTTTCTAAAAAAAATTATATGTGCCTAGGAAACTGTTTCCAAGGAACTCTGGTAGGTACGAAATAATTTAAAAAGTTCGATTACCTGAGCAGGCAATTCAGTTTTTTAGTTTAGAAACTTCTGACGTGGGGAGGATCATACGGGAACTCGAAATATGCCCATTTTTTCCTCCCTAAAAGAAGGGGGGCAAAATTTAATCGGAAGGAATAAATCGTAATGATTTTTATGTCATATGAAAGCTGGCGATGTATGGAGTTCAGACCCCAGTTGGGTTGTATTACCTCTGAACGGAAACCTTTTTGCACACAATGGGCTAAATTGCCAGGTCACATGGACCCCGAAGGTTCAGAAAAGGTTGAGGGAAGGGACCTACTGGAACAGCTGTTGGGTGACCTCTACCAGAGATGGTAACCTCCCGTCAAGGCCATCCAGCATGTTCTTTAACGTGCACAGGGAATGGCTCTCCCGCACACGGGGCCACGGCTTAACGTTCCATCCGACGGACGGCGGCCTTTCCAAGCCCATCGCCGTCCCCTACTGACCGTCGGCAGGACGGGGAATTTTGCGGAGATAAATCTCAACGCTGACCCAGCTGGGACTCGAACCTGGAAACTACAGATTACGAGTCTGGCGCGCTACCGACTGAGCCCGCCCCTGTCTAGTGAGTCTCTTCCCCCCAACCTTCTCTGAGCCCTTGGGGTGAGAGACCTTGTGACCTGGTCATTTAACCCATTGGTGCAAAAAAGTGCCACTCAGAGGTAAGAGAACCAAAAAGACTTGACAGGGTAAGAATCCTAAAGAATCCTAGTAAGAATTAGGGTGATCCCTGTCAGCCATCAGTCAATCATTCACAATCGTCTCTAGACATTAAATGCGTCAGATCAATTCAGGCGCGGAATCATACCTAGTATGCCGTCCCATGGCCGAATGGTTAGCGCGCTTGGCTACTGATCAAAGGGACCTGGGTTCGAGCCCCGGGTAAGGCATGGATGTTCGTGTTGTTTTTCTGCTGGGGTTCTGCCATCTTCACAGATCTTCTACTATGGCATATAAACTGACAGGCTCCTGTCAGACCTCTGTGGCAAGCAGCTGCTTGAAGGGGTATTTATTATTATTATTATTATTATGCATGAAATTATTCTAAAATAAAAAACTGAATTTAAACTAGTATTATTAGCATAATCCATTAAAATTATAAAAAGTATAATGTTCACAATTTACTGATGAAGTCACAGTTACGGTTATGTACCAGCTATGAATACAGATAAACTCACCTGTTCCTTACGCATACTTCACCAACTATGAATACAGATAAACTCACCTGTTCCTTACGCATACTTCATTGGGCCCTGGCTGGCAGATGGGAGCAGTTACTATGGAAACCGCTTCCCTAAAGTTTGTTGTAAGCTTACTGACCACCAATTTACGATAAGTCGACGGAATTTTGGCACTCATCCTGTCACTGGCTGTCTTCGATGTGGATATAAATGAGACCTGTCAAAAAAAAAATATTTGTGGTCATTACACAGAACGAAGGAAAATAAAAACTTATGGAGGGCTTCACAAACTGTGGGTTGAGACTCTCAGAAGGTCGCAAAGTTCCGATAGTTTTATGTTTGCGTATTTTTAAAGAAAATAATTTTGCAATGTTATGTGAGAGTTTATATAAAAAAAGTGTGTTTTGTGACAAATGTATTGTGTTAAATACAATACCCCCCTTAAGCAGCTGCTTGCCACAGAGGTCTGACAGCAGCCTGTCAGTTTATATGCCATAGTAGAAGGTCTGAGAGGATGGCAGGACCTCAGCAGAAAAACGACACATACATCCATGCCTTACCCGGGGCTCGAACCCAGGTCCCTTAGATCAGTGTGCAAGATGATAATTTTGATTCGTTTTATCGCATCTAAATATAAGGAAATCATCATATTTAACTATGTAGGTCCTGCATGGTAGTGAAGAAGGGGTCGCATAATTTTTTTCTACTATTCTACGGGTCGTATATATTTATTACAATTCTAAGGGGTCGCAGGGTCAAATAGTTTGAGAACGGGTTTAATTAAAAATATTCACTTCCATTGCTAATCAGGGTCATATCTATAGAGAACAAGAGGACCCAACACCCTATTGATAGGGGCGGGGGTGGCTCAGTCGGTAGCGCGCCAGGCTCGTAATCTGCAGTTCCCAGGTTCGAGTCCCAACTGGGTCAGCGTTGAGATTTATCTCCGCATAACTCCTCGCCCTGCCCACGGTCAGTAGGGGACACCGATGGGCTTGGAAAGGCCGCCGTCCGTCGGATGGGACGTTAAGCCGTGGTTCCGTGTGCAGGAGAGCCATACCCTGTGCACGTTAAAGAACACGCTGGATGGCCTTGACGGGAGACTACCATCTGTCTCCCAACAGCTGTTCCAGTGGGTCCCCTCCCCCAACCTTCTCTGAGCCTTCGGGGTCCATGTGACCTGGCCATTTAGCCCATGGTGTGCAAAAAAGTGCCGCTCAGAGGTAAAACAACCCAACCCAACCCTATTGATAACGCTAGTAAGTGTAATGGTAGCAAAAAAAATGTTATACTTGTGCATATTTTCAAAATTTTCCATAATTTTTTTTAACAATTTCTGAAACAGAGGAGGAAATGTTATATTGAGGTAATCCATTATCTTATCTCTTACTTTTACTTTTTTTCTGATTGATTGCATCCCCCCTTATATTATTCTAGATCTAGGCCTGTTACTAATATGTCATAACACACACTCATCAACTTACTTACAAGAGATATTTCAGATCACCATCTTTATCTCTAAGTCACAGTTTAATGCACACAATGGGCCCAATGGCAAGGTCACAGAGGTCCCAAAGGTTCAGAAAAGGCTATGAAAATGAATCTTTTTTTTTTGTTTTCTTTTCTTATGATTCATTGTTGCCAATAAAATATTACCATTTGCATTTTTCCCCAATCATGCATTAATTTAAATTTCCACCGTTAGAGGGTGCTAACAACGGAAGATAAAACTCTTCGTTCTCTTTGAAAACGAGCATCTCATATTCCCCAGAATATAATAAAAGATATAAATAAAATGTATACGTAACATATAAAGTAATCCCATATTCACCACGTAACTCCGGCGCTCCTTGAAGTGAAAATAAGGATTCCGCAGAAAAAATTCTATTACTATATTAAAAGAAATAATAAATTTTTCTTCAATATTTTTACAGTAGAAATCAGTCTGTGCCTTCGCCAACTCTTGTGCTCTAGACTCAGTCCAAGCCCTATTTGACCTCGAATGTCACACCGGATTTAAAAATTCTTAATAGTTTTTTTAGTCCTACTACCCGAAATAGCTCTATTCACCAATTTAGGACTTTCTGGTAACAATATATACAAATTAAACTTTGACCTCGAAGTATGCATTGCATCCAAAATTTCACAACATTTCTGAGATCTATGAATCAAACTACCCCCAGGAACCAATCTAAATTTGACCTCAAAGGATTCGCCAGGGTCTAAAATGTTTTCCCATTTCCGAGATCTACAACCAGAAATAACCCCAGACACTAATTTTCATTTTTCTAGCAGTCGTAGATTTCGACCTCTACATGACCCTATTTGACTTTGAAAGACATGTGGGTGGTCAAATTTCGAACTTTACCCGAGATTTAGGACCTGGATTACTCCTAGTATAAATTTTCAGAGTTTTACCATTTCTGCATCATAGTTAGAATTAGCATGATCCCCCCTATCAGTCAGTTAAGTTGGGTTGTTTTACCTGTGAGAGGCACGTTTTTGCACACCACGGGCTAAATGCCCAGGTCACATGGACTCCGAAGGCTCAGAGAAGGTTGAGGAGGGAACCCACTGGAACAGCTGTTGGGAGACAGATGGTAGCCGCCCGTCAAGGCCATCCAACGTGTTCTTTAACGTGCACAGGGTATGGCTCTCCCGCACACGGAGCCACGGCTTAACGTCCCATCCGACAGACAGCGGCGTTTCCAAGCCCATCGGTGTCCCCTATCTTGCCCGTGGGCAGGACGGGAGATTTGCGGAGATAAATCTCAATGCTGACCCAGGTAGGACTCGAACGTGGGATCTACAGATTACGAGCCTGGAACGCTACCGACTGAGCCAACGCCCACGAACGAAGTAGAGGAAAAATAAATGTTCTTCACAACAAAGTCAATGCGAAATTAACATTAAAATAAAAAATTAAATATATAAATTAGTAGGCGATTCTTATATATTAAATTATAATTAAAAATTAGTGCATAGTCATAAGTTACTTTCAACATAAACCAGATACGAACCATCTGATTCAGAATTACAACGTCCTACCAAAATATTACAGAATGTCCACGTTACATCAATGGGAATCTAACTTCGAAGTTCTATAACTTCTAAAATTTGCATTTAACGGGAAAATATGAGTGGAAAACGAAAGACGATAAAGAGATCTATTCAAATCTCGATTTTCAACAATATTCGTTCAGTATTTAAAGAGGTATGGAATAGTTCACAACAGAAATGCGTCATAAGAATTTAACGCAGAATTATATAATTTTGAAGAGGTTTTTTTTTACATATAACAAGATAATTTTTTTGAATTGTCCAGCTTCCATAACTATTTAAATACTGATGGAATATTGTTGAAAATCGACATTTAAATAGATTTGTTTATGATTTTTAACATATCGTCAGTCACATTTCTTCCATTAAATGCATATTTTACAAGTTATAGAGCTTCGAAATTCAATTCCCATAACATGGAAATTCTCTAATAATTCAGTATACACAGTCGTTTCAGAATCATATGACCACCTACCATAGTATATGTATGGCAGGTGGTCATATTATTCTGATACGACTGTGTATACTGCTTTGGCTTACGAATGTTCTCGGGGCGGGGGTGGCTCAGTCGGTAGCGCGCCAGGCTCGTAATCTGTTGTTCCCAGGTTCGAGTCCCAGCTGGGTCAGCGTTGAGATTTATCTCCGCAAAATTCCCCGCCCTGCCCACGGTCAGTAGGGGACACCGATGGGCTTGAAAAGGCCGCCGTCCGTCGGATGGGACGTTAAGCCGTGGCTCCGTGTGCGGGAGAGTCATAACCTGTGCACGTTAAAGAACACGCTGGATGGCCTTGACGGGAGGCTACCATCTGTCTCCCAACAGCTGTTCCAGTGGATACCCTCCCCCAACCTTCTCTGAGCCTTCGGGGTACATGTAACCTGGCCATTTAGCCCATGGTGTGCAAAAGAGTGCCGCTCAGAGGTAAAACAACCCGACGTTAAAGAACACGCTGGATGGCCTTGACGGGAGGCTACCATCTGTCTCCCAACAGCTGTTCCAGTGGGTCCCCTCCCCCAACCTTCTCTGAGCCTTCGGGGTACATGTAACCTGGCCATTTAGCCCATGGTGTGCAAAAGAGTGCCGCTCAGAGGTAAAACAACCCGACGTTAAAGAACACGCTGGATGGCCTTGACGGGAGACTACCATCTGTCTCCCAACAGCTGTTCCAGTGGGTCCCCTCCCCCAACCTTCTCTGAGCCTTCGGGGTACATGTAACCTGGCCATTTAGCCCATGGTGTGCAAAAGATTGCCGCTCAGAGGTAAAACAACCCAAATCAACAACGAATGTTCTCGTAGAAAATGCTATCACCACTTTATCGATTAGAAAAAAAAAATCAGAGAACTTCCGTCTGCTAATGGGAGCAGCAGTTCTTCCAGAAACAGATAACAACGTGCTGGCACCACTACTGATAGATAAACACATTTGTGTCGTATTGCGGTACCAAGAAGTTAGCATGTATATTAAAAAAAATCGTATAACCTTTAATATATAAATTATACTTACGGAATTGTTTCAGAACACAATTAGATTCATTATCACTATTTTGGCTAGATATTAGAAATTCTGGTCTGGTTGGGTTGTTTTACCTCTGAGCGCAGAGGCGGGGGTGGCTCAGTCGGTAGCGCGCCACGCTCGTAATCTGTAGTTCCCAGGTTCGAGTCCCAGCTGGGTCAGCGTTGAGTTTTATCTCCTCAAAATTTACCCGCCCTGCCCCGGTCAGTAGGGGACACAGATGGGCTTGGAAAGGCCGCCGTCCGTCGGATGGGACGTTAAACCGTGGCCCCGTGTGCGGGAGAGACATACCCTGTGCACGTTAAAGAACACGCTGGATGGCCTTGACGGGAGGCTACCATCTGTCTCCCAACAGTTGTTCCAGTGGGTCCCCTCCCCCAACCTTCTCCGAGCCTTCGGGGTCCTTGTGGCCTGGCCATTTAGCCCATGATGTGCAAAAATGTGCCGCTCAGAGGTAAAACAATCCAATGCTCTGAGCGCAACCTTTTTGCACAATAAGGGGCTAAATGACCAGGTCACATGGACCCCAAAGGCTCAGAGAAGGTTGGGGGAGGAAACCCACTGGAACAGCTGTTGGAAGACAGATGGTAGCCTCCTGTCAAGGCAATCCAGTGTGTTCTTTAATGTGCACAGGGTATGTCTCCCGCACACGGAGCGACGGCTTAACGTCCCATCCGACAGATAGCGGCGTTTCCAAGCCCATCGTTGTCCCCTATCTTGCCGTGGGCAGGACGGGAGATTTGCGGAGATAAATCTCAACGCTGACTGAGCTGGGACTCGAACCTGGGAATTGCAGATTACGAGTCTGGCGCACTACCGACTGAGCCACCCCCGCCCCAGAAATTCTGGTAGTGGTTATTTTTGAGAGGTTGGCGTTGACATCAACCAAAGAACCTGTACGTTCTTTGCACCAATAACCCCCCCCCCCCCCTCCCTGCAGGGGTTGGTGGGAAAGCCTTTTCCAAAGATAAATGGAAATTTTTGGGGGTGGGGGTGGAAATATCATTAGGGTAGTTAGAATTTCCATTGTTAGAGGGCGTTAATTTTCAAAAACGGCAATTTTAACGGATATTACGAACGATCTACTTATTCTAGAAATCTGATATTTTCATTTTCCTAATTATCAGTTTGTTCGAATTTCGACTGTTAGAGGGTGAAAAAATGCGAAATTAAAAAAGGCTTTATTTTCTTTGCAAACGAGCCCCGCATAAACCCTCCAGACAACTAGTCCTTTTCTTCTGAAAACTTGGGTCAAAGGTCACCTCAGTCGTAGTGCGCCAGGTCGTAATCTGCACCTCCCAGGTTCTAATCTCACCTCGGTAATTTTTGTGATTTATCTCCACTAAACCCCCAGCATGCCTTCGGTCAGAAATGGGTTGTTGTTGGGTTGTTTTACCTGTGAGCGGCACTTTTTGCACACCATGGGCTAAATGGCCAGGTCTCAAGGACCCCGAAGGCCCAGAGAAGGTTGGGGGAGGGGACCCACTGGAACAGCTGTTGGGAGACAGATGGTAGCCTCCCGTCAAACCATCCAGTGTGTTCTTTAACGTGCACAGGGTATGTCTCTCCCTAACACAGTGCCACGGCTTAACGTCCCATCCGACGGACGGTGGCCTTTCCAAGACCATCGGTGTCCCAGCAGGGAAATTTGCGGAGATAAATCTCAACGCTGACCCAGCTGGGATTCGAACCTGGTAATTACAGATTACGAGCCTGGCGAATCACTCCCGCCCCCTCAGAAATGGGAATCCAACAACTAATTATCTTCAGAACTATTTGAAGTAGGCTTTCAATTAAAATATTACTTTGTAGAATATGTATGTTATTTATACTACATATTAGTTCTCGAAACAACACCATTAAATGACCAGGTCACAAGGGCTCAGAGAAGGTTGGACTATTTGGAAACAGATTTGAATCCTCCAGTCAAGGATATCCAGCATGTTCCTCAACTTACATAGGATATGATGACGCCTGCACACAGCCCACGGTTTAACGTCCTATCCAAAGAACAGCCTTTCCAAGCCCATCGGTGTTTCCTTCTCAATGAGAAAAGAATTTTATTGTTTTGGGTTGTTTTATCTTTAAAACGCACTTTTCTGCACACAATGGGCTAAATTGCCAATCACAAGAGCTCAGAGAAGGATGGGAAAAGGGATCCACTGCACAGCTATTAGTAGACAGATGGTGGCCTCCCATCAAACTATCCAGCGTGTTTTTTTAACGCGCACAGGGCTGACTCTTTTGCACATGGGAACATGGCTTAACGACCCATTAGACGAATGGTGGACTTTTCAAGCCCCTTGTTGCACTCCCTTCTCACCGAGAGCAGGGTGTGGGTTAGCCGAGATAAATCTCAACGCCAGCACAGTTAGGACTCTAACCTGGGAACTGCAGCTTTGCGAGCCTAGCGCGCTATGGGCTGAACCTTGAGGCTTCAGTATCATGTTTTCTAAGGCAGTCCTCCAAAAACAGCGATTCTAGTATGTCAGATGAGACCCCAACGTATGACACTCTCCTCTCATTTGAAGTTTCTTATTAGACCTCTGAATAAATATTTGGGGCGTGAGTGGCTCAGTCGGTAGCGCGCCAGGCTCGTAATCTGTAGTTCCCAGGTTCGAGTCTCACCTGGGTCAGTGTTGAGATTTATCTCTGCAAAATTCCCCGCCCTGCCCACGGTCAGTAGGGGACATCGATGGGCTTGGAAAGGCCGCCGTCCGTGGGATGGGATGTTAAGCCGTGGCCCTGTGTGCGGGAGAGACATACCCTGTGCACGTTAAAGAACATGCTGGATGGCCTTGATGGGAGGATGCCATCTCTGTCGCAATAGCTGTTCCTGTGGGTCTCCCCCAACCTCCTCTGAGCCTTACAGGTCCATGTGACCTGGCCATTTAGTCCATTCTGTGCAAAAAAAGTGCCGCTCAGAGGTAACACAACCCAACAACTGAATAAATATTTGGTGCATGAATTTGCAATTGTGTATGTTATAAATTTGAAAACATAGTCGAAAATTAATATATTAAATATTGAATATATCTCCTTTACCTTAACTTCCAACTGATTAGGATACTCCAAGTGCAACGGAAGAGTTAAGTCACTTTTAAATCACAATCTACACAGTAAGAAACATAGAATCTTCTCGAAGTTTACCTAATACACCAAGCCAGGGTCGTGACAGCAGTAACAACTCCTAAGGCAACCAAGCACCACAGTATCCACCCCCGTAACGGCCTTGATATCAGCTATCACGTGCTGACAGCTGCGATGATGTGGAAATCGCAGCCAATGAACGAACAGCGCAAATTTTACAACTGTCGGAGGCAGGTACTTCCATTATCACTTCTATTATTTGATTCAGATAACCAGTAACACCGAAAGATATCGGATTTTAAATAGCCTTCCGAAAATTGTGGTAAATACAATAGAATTATTTCTTTTTTAATATTGTGCTTTACACAATTAACTCCTCTTCAGCAAATATTAACTTAGGCGAGACGATATTTTCTTTTTCAGTAATCATTTAATAATTACTGAAAAATGTATTAAAGAAACCACTAGACCTTTATGACAAGAATATTTATATGCCGAGAGATGGCGTTGCTATCTGACAATGACATTTCATATTGTGTTATCACTGAGACGTGACAACAGTTGAAGGTCAATGATATGGAAAATGAAAAATACTGAAAGATGTACTTGAAATAACTATCTGGAAGAAAAAAAACTGTAGAGGAATAAGCAAAATAGGTCACCCCTAGTTATTTTTAACTTAATCGACTTTCAGTTTAAATTTCAGTAAAACAAAGTTTACAATAATAAAATATTAAAAAATGAATCTTTAAAACTATAAAACGTTTTATCTTATTTCATGAAACCAACTAAAATATTTAATACAATAAAAACCTATTTAATTTGAAATTCAAGAGACCGAAAAACATTTTTTCGAATTTCCGGAAACATGGTTAAATGTCGAATTTTCGAAAACAGTAGAATTATATAAAACAACACAAGTATCATATACAAAAAATAGATAGGGCTTAGAATATGAAAATATATTAAATTATAAAAGTTTATTTTCAAAACTTAACACAAAATTTTATTTCACTAACAGAAATGTGAAAACATCATCACTGTTACCAGCTATGTTCTTAATGCTGCATAATAGTCATAAAAATCGCAAAATACTATTAGTAACAAAAAAATTAAAATAGTTACTATTTTTACTCTGTTTTATCTTGTGAAGACTTCCTAGCGATGTGTTGCATGATATCACTGGTCATCAGCAAATGCAAATATTAACTCCCCTAACAAGTGGGGCGGGGGTGGCTCAGTCGGTAGCGCGCCAGGCTCGTAATCTGTAGTTCCCAGGTTCGAGTCCCAGCTAGCTGCGTCAGCGTTGAGATTTATCTCCGCAAAATTCCCCGCCCTGCCCACGGTCAGTAGGGGACATCGATGGGCTTGGAAAGGCCGCCGTCCGTCTGATGGGACGTTAAGCCGTGGTCCCGTTAAGCCGTGGAGCCATACCCTGTGCACGTTAAAGAACGCGCTGGATGGCCTTGACGGGAGGCTACCATCTGTCTCCCAACAGCTGTTCCAGTGGGTCCCCTCCCCCAACCTTCTCTGAGCCTTCGGGGTCCATGTGACCTGGCCATTTAGCCCATGGTGTGCAAAAAAGTGCCGCTCAGAGGTAAAACAACCCAACCCCTAACAAGTATCGCTGATTATCAGGCTGAGGCCAATTCTGAAAATATTTCCTTAAATGCAGTAGCTTGATTGATGACTCATTTTCTCCTTCGTTTTCATTTCTTCGCTTAATGGTTGTATTCCCAAAATACATAATTATTACAAAACTAAGTATTTAACCATTATTATGCTGTTTAAGAACACTATGATGATGGGTGTAGAGGAAAAATTGTCTTCAGCCTGATGGGATCTGCTGTTGTTCCCACAACTTACTGATGACGTATGCGTGATCTTATGAATACATTTTTTTTTTCGTGTATTCTTTTCCTTTGAATTATCCAGGTACAAATGTATTGATATTAAAAGTACAGGGCTTTTTTTTTTTAATTATTCAAGTTGGTCGAGTTTGCTTTACTTCTGAACAGCACTTTTCTTACACACAATAATCTAAATGTCCGGATCACAAGGACCCCAGGACTCAAAGAAGGTTGGAGGAAGATGATCCACTGGACAATTGTTAGGAGACATAGAAACATCCCGTCAAGTCCATCCAGCTTATTCTTTAGTGCGCACAGGTTATGGTTCTCCTGGCACACAGGCAAAATTTCCCCGCCCTGCCCACGGTCAGTAGGGGACACAGATGGGTTTGAAAAGGCCGCCGTCCGTCGGATGGGACGTTAAGCCGTGGCCCTGTGTGCGGGAGAGCCATACCCTGTGCACGTTAAAGAACACGCTGGATGGCCTTGACGGGAGACTACCATCTGTCTCCCAACAGCTGTTCCAGTGGGTCCCCTCCCCAACCTTCTCTGAGCCTTCGGGGTCCTTGTGGTCTGGCCATTTAGCCCATGGTGTGCAAAAAAGTGCCGCTCAGAGGTAAAATAATCCAATAATCTAATCCTGGCACACAGGGCAACAGCTTTGTGTCCCCTTCGACGAACAACGGTGTTCCCAATCCCATTGGTGCTGTTGATCCAAGGACCCCAATTGCTTAATGTAGCCTTACTTATAGTATCTTATGTGAGGTCAGAAACAGAAAGGGAAAAATTATTATATGCGATTATAAAAAGACAATGTTACTCCGTATGTACAAAAAAATTAAGACATGGAGGGAAATGGGTGAAATAAATGGATTGGGCGTGAATGATGGTTCATTCAGTCTCAATCGGTCAGTAGGGGATACTGATAGGCTTGGAAAAGCTGCCGTCTGTCGGAAGGGAAGTTAAGCCGTGGGCCCGTGTGCGGAAGAGGCATACACTGTGCACGTTAAAGAACATGCTGGATGGTCTTGATAGGAAGCTACTTCTGTCTCCTGTCCAGCGAGTCCCCTTCCTCCAACCTTCTCTAAACATTCGGGGTCCTGGTGACCTGGCCATTTGACCCTTTGAGTACAAAAAAAAGTGCCGCTCAGAGGTAAAACAACCCAACCTAAATTAAAATTTGGCTAGATGGTATTTATTTTTTAAAAGTTAGTGATTAATTTTAAAATATTCATTAACCTAGTAATAAAACACTAATAGGTAAATAATTTCAATTTGCATTATTTGTAAACAGGGGCGTAGCAAAAGGACTATTGTTTGGGAGGAGGAAGAACGGAAATTTCCTAACTCGGAAATCAAAATTTGCCGACAAAATAAGTACTTTACATAAATTTTATTTTGTCTCTGTCAAAGACATACCCAGGATTTAGTTCCGGGGTTGGTGGTAGCAGCTCCACGAAGATTTTTTTCAAGTTGCTTCGATTTTACCTACTCGCTATTTTTTTTCCAAAAATATTCCAATTTTTACATCTCACCTGAATTTTGCAAGTCACCTTCTGATTTCTGAATTTGAAGCAAGCCACTTCGAATTTTGCAAACTCTCCTTAATTTCACAAAACAATCAAAATTTTTACAACTCACCTTTTTTTTACCAAGTGGCTTTGAATTTTTCCGACTGATGACGGATTTTTGGCAACTCCGATTTACTTTGTGAGGTGGGGAAGCCTCCCAAATAGCTATGCTCCTGAAATAATGAAAAAAAATTGGTTTTGCCATGAGTGGGATTCGAACCCACGTCTCCAGGGTTGGGTTGTTTTACCTCTGAGCGGCACTTTTTTGCACACAATGGGCTAAATGGCCAGGTCACATGGACCCCGAAGGCTCAGAGAAGGTTGGGGGAGGGGACCCACTGGAACAGCTGTTGGGAGACAGATGGTAGCCTCCCGTCAAGGCCATCCAGCGTGTTCTTTAACGTGCACAGGGTATGGCTCTCCCGCACACGGGGCCACGTCTTAACGTCCCATCCGACGGACGGCGGCCTTTCCTAGCCCATCGGTGTCCCCTACTGACCGTGGGCAGGGCGGGGAATTTTGCGGAGATAAATCTCAACGCTGACCCAGCTGGAACTCGAACCTGGGAACTACAGATTACGAGCCTGGCACGCTACCGACTGAGCCACCCCCGCCCCAAACCCCACGTCTCCAGGAAACATGCCTGTTATGCTAACCACTACACCATCAATGGCTACAGTTTTCTCAGCTTGTTATGATAACCATTACACCATCAAGGTTAGCCATTGATGGTGTAGTGGTTAGCATAATAGGCATGTTTCCTGGAGACGTGGGTTCGAATCCCACTCATGGCAAAACCAATTTTTCTCAGCTCATTATTTCATGATCTACAGGACTTATCCTGTGATTTTTTACTACTGAGCTATGCTCCTGTTTGTAACTTAGTAGCTTGTAGTTAAATATCAGGCAAATAAGCTCAGTTACTAACTTCACAAAAATTTACTATACCTTCTTTTACTCGATAGCCTTCCAGCTTGGTCCTATCTATGTGGCTCTCAATTGACTTTTGTCCTGTTGTACAGATAACGGCGCGTCATTGTAATAGAATTACAAGAAAAATCAAATGTTTACAAGTTTCAATAGGTTGGGTTGGGTTGTTTTACCTCTGATCGGCACTTTTTTGCACACCATGGGCTAAATGGCCAGGTCACATGGACCCCGAAGGCTCAGAGAAGGTTGGGGGAGGGGATCCACTGGAACAGCTGTTGGGAGACAGATGGTAGTCTCTCGTCAAGGTCATCCAGTGTGTTCTTTAACGTGCACAGGGTATGGCTCTCTCCCACACACTGGACCACGGCTTAACGTCCCATCCGACGGACGGCGGCCTTTCCAAGCCCATCGGTGTCCCCTACTGACCGTGGGCAGGGTGGGGAATTTTGCGGAGATAAATCTCAACGCTCACCCAGCTGGGACTCGAACCTGGGAACTACAGATTACGAGCCTGGCGCGCTACCGACTGCCCCCGCCCCCAAGTTTCAATAGAGTAGCGTAGTGAGAATTTTGGGAAAGACATGGTTTTAAAAAAAGTCCATTAATGATGATTAGATATTAATAATACCTTTATTTCCATAAATTTCGGGACAAATGTAAAAAATACCCTATCGTAAACCTTGGAAAATAGAAAGGCACGAAAATCAGGTAGAGTGTGTAAAATACAATGCAGAATTAAGGTATATTATGCAAATGAGTGGCGCTGGCAGCAGCATATGCAAATGTATCGAATGTTAAAAGCAACATATCAAATCAGTTCTTTTGTAAAGTACGAGGTGGACTTTTTCAAGATAGTAGGCTTGTTTTACCTCTGAGCGACACCTTTTGCACCCAATGGACTAAATGACCAGGTCACAATGACCCCGAGAACGTTCGGGGAGGGGATCCACTGGACAGCCGTTTGGAGACAGACAATAGCCTGTCAAGGCCACCCAACCTGTTCCCTAACGTGCACAGGGGATGGATCTCCCGCACACGGGGCCACGGCTTAATGCCCCATCCAACAGATTCTGTCCTTCCCAAGCCCATTGTGTCTCCTACTGACCGAGGGCAGGGAATTTTGCGGAGATAAATTTTGATGCTGGTCCAGCTGGGACTCGAATCTGCAAATTGTAGATTACAAGCCTGGTGCGGTACCCACTGAGCCGCCTCTGCCCCCTCCCCCCAGATTTGCTGGGTTGGGTTGTTTTACCTCTGAGCGGCACTTTTTTGCACACCATGGGCTAAAATGGCCAGGTCACAAGGACCCCGAAGGCTCAGAGAAGGTTGGGGGAGGGGACCCACTGGAACAGCTGTTGGGAGACAGATGGTAGCCTCCTGTCAAGGCCATCCAGCGTGTTCTTTAACGTGCACAGGGTATGGCTCTCCCACACACGGCGCCACGGCTTAACGTCCCATCCGACGGACGGCGGCCTTTCCAAGCCCATCGGTGTCCCCTTCTGACCGTGGGCAGGGCGGGGAAATTTTGCGGAGATAAATCTCAACGCTGACCCAGCTGGGACTCGAACCTGGGAACTACAGATTACGAGCCTGGCGCGCTACCGACTGAACCACCCCCGCCCCACTGGGTATTTCTATCATATATCGTTTATTGGAAGTGTGGTGGCCAGCTTTAAATGGGCCAAAATGAAGCAAATGTTGCCAGATGGTTTAATGTGAGTCGCTGAATGCTGTACATACTTTGGCAAAAATTTCAACAAGGACAGGGCACACTCAGATGATTCAACAGTAAACGAAACAAGCAACAATCCCCAAAGAAGGACCTCTGTCTGGAATTATGTGTTTGGAGGAGCATAATGTCAACACCATATCAACTATGATCGAACCTCAGATCGGCGAGTGGAACAGTGCACCGCTGTATGTCCAAGTCTTCATAAGGTGTACCTCTCTACACTAGCAGTCATATCAGCTGGACTCGGGAGCAATGGTGATGTGTGTTCTACCTCGATGAGTCGAGATTTGCCTTCCATAATCACTTCAGGCATCATATATGTATAGACGATTGTGAGTGATTGACAGGGTTGGGTTGTTTTACCTCTGAGCGGCACTTCTTTCCACACCATGGGCTAAATGGCCAGGTCACATGGACCCCGAAGGCTCAGAGAAGGTTGGGGGAGAAGACCCACAGGAACAGCTGTTGGGGAGGCAGATGGTAGTCTCCTGTCAAGGCCATCGAGCGTGTTTTTTAATGTGCACAGGGTATGGCTCTCCCGCACACGGGTTAACGTCCCATCCGACGGACGTCGGCCTTTCCAAGCCCATCGGTGTCCCCTACTGACCGTGGGCAGGGCGGGGAATTTTGCGGAGATAAATCTCAACGCTGACCCAACTGGGACTCGAACCTGGGAACTACAGATTACGAGCCTGGAGCGCTACCGACTGAGCCACCCCCTCCCCATAGAATGAACAAATTTGCTCATAGTTTTTATTGGATGTTTACCGAAATGTTTCTCTTTCAGTAAAAGTAACCGATGACTTCAAAAGATGTGGTGACAGAAAATAACTATATTGGATAGGTAAAAATAATCGTTTTCCAAATGTTTGTTTTGATTCTCGACTTTGCATGAATCGAGATTTTTCTCGTTTGACCCTGCTCTGTCGTCGGTGAAATGAAAAAGAAGGTCCCAATGAAATTGAAAAGGCAACTGTCCGATGGATGGGATGTTAAACCGTGGCGCCTATCTTGCGCATATTAGAGAAAATGACGGATACCTTTAATTGTGAGCGGCAACTGCCTCGAAACAGTTGACCAATGGAATTCTTTCTCCTCTCCAGCTCAGAGTCCTAGGATTCCTTTTTAATGGGTCATTTTTCCCGTAACGGAGAAAAAAACTATTGCTAATCATGAGTAATTTCTGATTAATTGTTGAATTTAATATTATTGTAGAATGATTTGGGGCCAGCAAGTATTCGAATCCTCTGCTTAGCACCATATCAAGATGAAAAAAAAAAATGAAGATTTCAATTGTAAAACTATGATATTTAATCCGCAATTATACACGAAGAGTATTTCAGACTCTTGCCGAAATTAACAGGAGTTTAAGTGATGATGCATAAACTACTTATAGATGTGTCTCTAAATACCTTTGGGGGCGGGGGTGGCTCAGTCGGTAGCGCGCCAGGCTCGTAATCTGTAGTTCCCAGGTTCGAGTCCCAGCTGGGTCAGCGTTGAGATTTATCTCCGCAAAATTCCCCGCCCTGCCCACGGTCAGTAGGGGACACCGATGGGCTTGAAAAGTCCGTCGGATCGGACGTTAAGCCGTGGCCCCGTGTGCGGGAGAGCCATACCCTGTGCACGTTAAAGAACACGCTGGATGGCCTTGACGGGAGGCTACCATCTGTCTCCCAACAGCTGTTCCAGTGGGTCCCCTCCCGCAACCTTCTCTGTGCCTTCAGGGTCCTTGTGACCTGGCCATTTAGACCATGGTGTGCCAAAAAGTGCCTCTCAGAGGTAAAACAATCCAATCCAAAGCCTATGCCAATGTTGTTCCTCTGTCTGTTTGTCTGCCTTTCCTCCTGTCGGTCCGTCTATTGACAATAATTTTTCTATTTTTAGAGTTAAATGAAACATTCTTTTTGCGTTAGTAGGTGTCGATAAAATGTTGCGATTAACAAATTAGAAATCTTCCAATAGCTTTAATTGCGCCCTCTAGCGATGGAAAAAATGGAAAATGCTAAAATTTCAAACGAATATTACAAACAACATATTTACACTGGAAATCTGAAATTTTGGTAGACGTTCACCGTTTGCTGTTGTACAGTTCAGTAGTGCTTGTACAACGGCAATAAGACTTTAGCTTCTTACCCCCAAGGGGGTAAGAAAATGAAACTTTTTTATTTTAATAGATAAACGAGAAAAAAAGTTTTTTTATTTTACAGGTTGGGTTGTTTTACCTCTGAGCGACACTTTTTTGCACACCATGGACTAAATGGCCAGGTCACATGGACCCCGAAGGCTCAGGGAAGGTTGGTGGGAGGAGACCCACTGGAACAGCTGTTGGGAGACAGATGGTAGTCTCCCGTCAAGGCCATCCAGCGTGTTCTTTAACGTGCATAGGGTATGGCTCTCCCGCACACGGGGTCACGGCTTAACATCCCATCCGACGGACGGCGGCCTTTTCAAGCCCATCGGTGTCCCCTACTGACCGTGGGCAGGGCGGGGAATTTTGCGGAGATAAATCTCAACGCTGACCCAGCTGGGACTCGAATCTGGGAACTACAGATTACGAGCCTGGCGCGCTACCGACTGAGCCACCCCCGCCCCTTACCAAGGGAGAGTTGGTGAAATGCAACTTTTCTGTTTTAAGAGAGAAATGAAAAATATTTTTTGTGTTGTACAGGCACTAATAAAAGATTAATAGTTTATTTTACCAATCATCCATTAGTTCGAATTTCCACTGTTAGAGGGTGCTAAATGTGTAAAGTAACTGGAAGAACGCATATAATCTCTAGCGCATATGGAAATCTTGTGTTCAAAGAGAATAAAAGTTTTCCATTTACCTACGTTTCAAATCCTTAAAAAATTTGATTCGAGCTAATGGATAATGTTGGCGGTGGGGATTGTTTCTTTTCCTCCCTTTTCCCGTCTCGATTATTTTCTAAATACGGGCTTTTGAAGTGTATATTTCTAAGTCAATAATTAACTTGATTTAGTGTTTAGTTTGGCACATCATACACATGAAACGAAAATCAGCGTTTTAAACACGTATTTATTAAGCAATTTTTTACGAACAAATAGTGGTAATTTTTTTATAACCTTTTCATACAATAACAAGCAATTACAATTACCAGAACACGACAGCAAAATTACAATTACCACAACAAAAAATACGACATCAAGAAATCTGGTAGACGAAACAATTTTTTTACAGCTTTATACAGAAGCTGTCTTTAACATCGATAATCTTCTGGTATTTCCGTGAGTGTTGGCGTTGGGCCGCATCTGCAGATAAAAAAAGAAATAAAGTTTTAGCCAATGTAATATCAGCTTGGAGATATAAATTGCTTTAAATGCTCCAATTATTTCACCTTCTTCGGCAGAAATATTCTTTAAGAAAAATAGTGTTTCTCATGTTCAGGTTTCATTTAGAAAAATTATTTAGTGCAGTGGTTGTTTTTAATATTTCAGAAATAGCTAACGGAAATAGTGCATTTGCAGCAATTATATAACCATGCTACGTTTTATCGCTTTTGCCTGGAATTATGTACATTCAGTATGGCAACAATGGTTATCTCATGATGATAAGAAGATGTCATTAGTTGTTGATGGCATATACATTTATGGAACGTCGAATTTCAGCATTCAAATGTTTGGATTCGCATTACCAAATAGCCTTTAAATGAGCATCAGATAAAGAACTATAGACATAACTCATTCTTGGACCTTTAATAAGTGATGATGGAAAGATGGTTACCGAATATCAACATTTGAATGATTGAATATGGTCTGCTGAAACAGTTAGACTTCGCAGGAGCCGAAAAGTTGAGCCATTGATTTAGTGGAAAGCTGGGAGCAAGTGTCCAGATTGAAACGGGATGGATCAGAATGCCGTTACGGCAATATATGTGCGTTTTTTTTTATCGAAACGTTTTCTTGCTTTGTACACCAAATAAGATCTTTCGTCTCCGTTTTAGGGTTTACTGTTTACGAAAATTTTCCAAAGGAAACGTTACTTCACCGTTTCCTCTCTCCTAGATTTTTCCACGCTCTCTTGTTCATTTCGATTCTCGTGAGAATATTCCGTTCTTTTAATATACCAGAGATGATCGGTATATATATTTTAGGGGGACGGCTAAAGGTTGACTGGAGTAAGTACGACCTATTTTGAAACTGAGGAATTTAAATTACTTTAGATAACTATATTAATATTGCTAAATTAATCATTAATATGCAAGATCGGACTTGGTGAAAGGGGAGGCAGAGTCCAAGAACGCTCGGAACAGCTGTTAGAGATGATTTTTCTGAACCAAAAAGGGGCGGGGGTGGCTCAGTCGGTAGCGCGCCAGGCTTGTCTGTAGTTCCCAGCTTAATCTGTAGTTCCCAGGTTCGTGTCCCAGTTGGTTCAGCGTTGAGATTTATCTCCGCAAAATTCCCCGCCCTGCCCACGGTCAGTAGGGGACACCGATGGACTTGGAAAGGCCGCCACCCGTCGGATGGGACGTTAAGCCGTGGTCCTGTGTGCGAGAGAGTTAAAGAACACGCTGGATGGCCTTGACGGGAGGCTACCATCTTGTCCCAACAGCTGTTCCAGTGGGTCCCCTCCCCCAACCTTCCCTGAGCCTTCGGGGTCCATGTGACCTGGCCATTTAGCCCATGGTGTGCAAAAAAGTGCCGCTCAGAGGTAAAACAACCCAACCTGAACCAGAAAACGCAATTGCCTCGCTCAGATAATCGAACTTTTCAGATCATTTCGTACCCACCAGAGTCCCTCGAACACAATTTGCCAGGCATATGTAACTTTATAAAAAAATTAAATATGGTCCGAGATGCCCAAAAAATTGTATGGATACTATGAAAAAAATCATTATTATGGGAAAACATTATTTATTACTTATTAAAACTTTTATTAATTAACATATGAGATATACTTACGTTTGTTAACTTTTATTCTTTTTCAAATTCAGCGAATGATTTTAATTTTCGATACAAATTCTTAGTTTTTAAAGCTTTTATTTCAACAAAGAATCTGTCTCGTGCTTAATTAGAACGACTTCAATATCCACGGATGCTCGTGCTCTTGACCCATCAAATAGAACAGTGAATTTATCACGCGAAATCGGAAATTAGTTCAAAGTATTCATTATTTCAAATTTATTGGTGGCAATGGTTATTTTGAATAACTTTAAACCGTAATGTTTAATCACGCAAAATCAGAAATTAGTTTCATGTATTCCTTTTTTCAAATTTATCGGTGGCAACAATTATTTTGAATAATTTTTTCACCGTTTAATATTAAGTCTATGGGGATTTTCAGAAATTCAAACCCGCCTACCTCAATTGTAGTTGACCCCAGCAGGTTCGCAAATAGCCCATGTTATTCCCATGGATGAAGGGAAAGTTCATGCGAAGTTTGAAGCCTCTAGCTCTTCTGGGAGCCGAGTGCATAAGCGGACAGACACACAAACTTTCTTATTTACGTATTAGATGAATAAAATGCAATCCAGTTAAAATCAGTAAATATTCAATCCAGTTTCGTATGAAGACTACTTAATATGAAAATACTAACTTAATAGTAGACGAAAATAAGAAAATCATATGTAAAATCAAAACAATAAGTTTTTGGATAATACCAGTAGTCTTTCGTATCGGAAAATACATTTAGTTGTGCGGGAATCCAAAGAATAAGCATCACCAGTGTGAGGTATTGTCTATATTTCTCTGAATATTAATGAGTAAACAGACATCATTAAGGTTATATTGGCCTTGGCCACAACACATTATATCAAACAGAATGAACAAATTTGCTCATAGTTTTTATTGGATGTTTACCGAAATGTTTCTCTTTCAGATAAAAGTAATCGATGGATTCGGTTGTTTTACCTCTGAGCGGCACTTTTTTTGCACACCATGGGCTAAATGGCCAGGTCACATGGATCCCGAAGGCTCAGAGAAGGTTGTGGGAGGGGACCCACTGGAACAGCTGTTGGGAGACAGATGGTAGCCTCCCGTCAAGGCCATCCAGCGTGTTCTTTAACGTGCACAGGGTATGGCTCTAGAGGTAAAATTCTCCACCCTGCCCACGGTCAGTAGGGGACACCGATGAGCTTGGAAAGGCCGCCGTCCGTCGGATGGGACGTTAAGCCGTGGCCCCGTGTGCGGGAGAGCCATACCCTGTGCACGTTAAAGAACACGCTGGATGGCCTTGACGGGAGGCTACCATCTGTCTCTCAACAGCTGTTCCAGTGGGACCATCACCCAACCTTCTCTGAGACTTCGGAGACCATGTGACCTGGCCATTTAGCCCATGGCGTGCAAAAAAGTGCCGCTCAGAGGTAAAACAATCCAATCCAAATACCTTTAAGGAAAGTTCTTAGCATTCTGCTAGTGTTGGTTTCCCATCTCCGCTCTTCAGATCATGACTCGGACTTTTTATATGTACACGTTTAAACAAATAATATAATACGCTCAATGCAATAAAGGACGTGTAAGGGGATGAAAACTCTTAAATGAAAAGAAAAAAAGAACGCTCTTGATCAAGTGGGATATGAACCCACAATCTTTTAATGACATTTCAGTTGCTCTGTCACTGAGCTGAAGTCTGCAGAACGAGGTCTCCTCTGTTAACAACTCTGGGCATTACACTAGAGTCAATAATTAGAAGCAATTTTGACTGCAATCGTTAATATTCTTAAGGCTTCATTAAACATAGCTAGCTATGAAAAAAAAAACGAAACTAATCAGTAGAAAAGACATAGAATAACTGTAGAGTATGATCCATAGAACCGGCCAGGCCTAGCACCTAATGTCCGACCCCGCCTTTTCGTGGTGCAGAACGTTAGTACCTTTCAAAAGAGATACTCTCTTGTGGAAGTGAACGGAAGGGGAGGGCTGCCAGATTAGTGTGGCCTACTGATCTGGACAACTATGGTTACTTTTTTTTTTCTAACCTGCTGAGGAGTGGTCAACCACACAGGGTCCTGGTGCTGATCATATAAACCCACTGCACTGGATAGATACTATGGCTCTGAGCTTGATTATGGATCCTGATTTTGCTGCACTGGTGGGCTTCTGTGGAGAGAAAATCTTCATCTGAGTTTTCTGTTTTTGGGTTGACAGCCCCAAGTGAATAGATTCACAGGATATGTTTATCAGCTGGTGGATAATCCTGAGCAGAGGTCATCGCAGGCACCTGAACCCTTTGCTTCTATTGGCATCGTCAAATTCTACATTGGAGGAAGTCTTCCAGTGTAGATGGCTTCAGCCTTTAGTGGTGGGGGAACGGGTCTTTGCCCCATGTCTGCGATTAGGGGGCTGTTTGATATTGTCGGCATTCCCTCTCTCAATAAACATAGTTTCTTTAAACATTCCACTAACCATTTTCTCTCCACAGGTAGTTGAAATGTGAGAACTCTGCACAGAGCTTTTTCTCTTGATGTCCTCACACAAGAATTCCACCATTATAATTCAGATATTCTCAGCTTGCAAGAGACCAGATGGACAGACAAAGTTCAGGTTCTTAAATATAACCTTAAATTTCTCTTTTCAGCGAGGGAAGATAGTAAGCATCATGAAAGCGTGGGTCTGCTTCTTAGCAGACACGCTAGTGATGCTCTTCTGGGATATGAGTGCATTAATGAAAGGTTTCTTACAGCAAATTTTCAGACAAGCGTTAAAGACTTGAATGTTATCTGCTGTTATGCCCCCCACTGAGGATGCCGATGAGCATGAGAAGGATAGGTTTTACGAACAACTTCAGGATATTTTGAATTCTGTCAAGAAAGGAGATATTATCCTTGTTCTAGGTAAGTTCAATGCCAAAATTTGTACTGACTCAGACCTTTGAGGAGGATTAATAAGCCCTTTTGGTATTGGTAGCTGCAATGGCAATGGGCAACGTCTCCTACAGGTAAGTAAACTCAATGGATTCAGAATAACTAACACTTATTACAAACACCGCGACATACATAAGTACACATGGGTTTCACCCGATGGGCTGCATAAGAATATAATTGATTATATATTAATTAACAGCAAATGGGCTAGTTCTGTTAAGAATACCAGGTCATATAGGGGAGCTGAAATTGGATCTGACCATTACCTTGTTAAAAGTGTCTTGCAACTTAAAAAGTGTTGTGCTAGAGTTAAAAAATTTACTTTTAATACTGAAGCTCTGAAAGACCCAGTTATAGCCAAAGCTTACCATGATAGGGTACTTAGTCATTATGACAGTCATGGTATGCTTACTACTGAAGTTGAGGAAGAATGGGGCCATTTTAAACAGGCTTTTTTGGAAACTAACAGTACTCTTTTAGGAAAAAATGAGCAGAGGAGACAGAATTATTTGAGTGATAAGGCACTTTTTTTTTATCGGAAAGAAAGAATTGCAGGAATGTTTCTAATCAATACCCTACTAGTCCTAACAGAAAGCATAACAGAGAACTTAATAAACATGCAAAAGATCAGTTAGCTGCTGATAAGAATCTTTGGCTTGATGGTTTGTCTGACAAAGCCGAGGAAGCAGTTAGACAGCACAACAGCAGAGAGCTGTACCAGATAGTTAATGTTTTGTGTTGTAAAAAAATGGACATGTATACAGGGATTGAAGATTAAACAAGGTAAGGTTATAGAAGGTGAGAATTCTGTCATGGCTAGGTGGGCTGAGCATTTCAGTGATATTCTGAACAATGTGGTTAGTTCTATTCCCATTGTTTGCAATGATGATAGATGCATTGGTGGCTTTAATGTTGGCCCTATAACACAATCTGAAGTTATTTTGGCTGTTTCTAAACTTAAACTACATAAATCCCCAGGGGTAGATGAAATTACTACGGAAATGCTTAGAGCTGGGAACGTTTCTGTTACCACTTGGATGACTGAAATTCTGAATATCTTTTATGATTAAGGCATGGTTCCTAAGGATTTTACCAGAGCTATTATTATCCCTATTTTCAAAAAAGGTGATCGCAGTTCTTGTGATAACTATAGGGGTATTAGCCTACTATCTGTTCCAGGTAAAGTTCTTTCCATGATTGTGCTTAATAGAATTAAGAATCTGGTTGACAGTCAATTGCGTGATGAGCAATGTGGATTCAGAAGTGGTAGGGGATGTGTGGATCAGATATTATCACTTAGGCAGATTCTTGAGAAATGTTTAAAGTTTCAGTAACCTTTAGTTGCTGGCTTTGTTGATTTCAAAAAGGCTTTCGACTCTGTTGATCATCATAATTTGTGGTTGATTGTGAGATCATATGGTATACCAGACAAATTAGTTAACATAATGAAAGCTCTCTATAATAACACTGAGTCGTGTGTGAGAATTGGTAAGGCTTGTAGCAATTGGTTTAGCATTACTTCTGGTGTTCGACAAGGGTGCATTTTGTCTGCTTTTCTCTTTAGCTTGGTTATTGATATGTTATGCGAAATTCACTTCAAGGGAGAGATTTTGGCCTTAAATGATCTGGAGATACGAAAATTTCTGATTTAGATTATGCTGATGATTTAGCCCTTTTGGCAAATGATGTTGATGAGATGAACTCTTTCATTCGAGCTGTTGATGAGACTGGTAGTAGAGTAGGTTTGGTTATAAATAGAGAGAAAACTAAAGTGATGAAAATTGCTAAGGCAGGTTGTGATTCAGTTTATCTGAATGGTTGCAGTCTTGATCAGGTGTCACAGTTTAATTACTTTGGGAGCTATGTAACAGATGCTGGTGATGTGCGGCATGAGATTAACAGACGAATAGGGATTGCTGCTGGGACTTTTAAGAATCTATGGAGAGTGTGGAGAAATAGGCGTATACACCTAAAGACTAAAATTAGACTATATAATAGTTTGGTTCTTTCTAGGGTTAGTTATGGTAGTGAAACTTGGACACTTTGTAAACAAGATAACAGGAAACTAGATGCTTTTGATTCCAGATGCTTACGCAGTATCTTGGGCATTAGGTGGTTCAACTTTGTAACTAATGATGAGGTTAGGCAAAGGAGTTTGCAACCTCCTTTAAGCAGCATATTGTGCAGAGAGAGACTCCGTTGGTTTGGCCATGTTGCCCGTATGAATAATTATAGATTGGCGAATAGGGTTATGAACAGTGTGCCTAAAGGCCTCAGAAAGAAGGAGACCTAGGATGCGGTGGGCAGACAATGTGAAACAGGACCTTGTTGGAATTGGTGTGCAGTGGCCAGATGCAGTAGATGTAGCTTAGGACAAACTTGTTTGGAGAACTAAATTGCACGGTCTGGTTGGATCTCCGTAGTCCATGGCTGCTTGATGATGATATGAGGAGGATGATTTAAGAGTAGAAAAGGCATAGAATGCCTGTAGAGTATTAAATATTTTGAGTGATACTTGGAGTTTGGGGAAGGGGCTAATTGATCGATGCACAAAGCAAGATCGCATTCTTCAACTGCAGCGAAAAGTACTCTTAATATCTGACTCTGTGGTAAAATGTTCATAGCTGATAATATAGAACTTGCTCTCCTCATAATAGAACATTCGACAGATTGTATGAGCTTCTATCTCCACTCTCTCAAGGCATCTTCCTCTCTATACTTCAAAAAATGCACAATCTTTAGGAACGCTTTCTTACTTGCTTAATTCAATGCAAACTAGTGATAGCAAACAATTTATTTTCATTTGCAGAAGATATTTATTACTGTCTTGCTTACCTCAATTAACAGATGGACCAGGCAGACAACAGAAAAACATGCGCATCGTTTTGGATAATTTACGCCATGCACTCATCTTTTCACTTTTTTGTTGATAAGACTCATAAGCTGTAAAATGTTAAATTATTAAGTTAGGTCAGAAGTTATCTGATTGATCTGAACAAAGCAATTTAATTGACTATTTACAACAACTTGCTCTTATTAAGGAAAGAAAACAAACATCTTCTTTGCAGTAGAACCCCTATTATTCGAATCGTACTGAATAATTCTAAAGAAATGATAAATCAGTTACTTCTGAATCAACAGTCCTAATATTTCGACCTCAATATGTGATCATCAGAGGCTTCACTGCCTTTGAACTTTCATCTTTGGTTATGTTTTGGTTATGTCTGGTAAATATATGAATGACACCTTGGTGGTTGGGGCGGAGGTGGCTCAGTCGGTAGCGCGCCAGGCTCGTAACCTGTAGTTCCCAGGTTCGAGTCCCAGCTGGGTTAGCGTTGAGATTTATCTCCGCAAAAATTCCCCGCCCTGCCCACGGTCAGTAGGGGACACCGATGGGCTTGGAAAGGCCGCCGTCCATCGGATGGAACGTTAAGCCGTGGCCCCGTGTGTGGGAGAGCCATACCCTGTGCATTTTAAAGAACACGCTGGATGGTCTTGACGGGAAGCTACCATCTGTCTCCCAACAGCTGTTCCAGTGGGTCCCCTCCCCCAATCTTCTCTGAGCCTTCGTGGTCCTTGTGACTTGGCCATATAGCCCATGGTGTGCAAAAAAGTGCCGCTCAGAGGTAAAACAACCCAACCCTTAGCATACCAAAATTAAACAAGGTACTACACAAACCACCTTTTTGTTGCCGGGCACTTCATGTAAATGGAAATGCTCATCCATGGATTTGACAAATGTCCATGATGGACGTTTTGAAATACTGAACCTTATTTCATCCAGCTGGGTCAGCGTTGAGATTTATCTCCGCAAATTTCCCCGCCCTGCCCACAGTCAGTAGGGGACACCGATGGGCTTAGAAAGACCGCCGTCCGTCGGATGGGACGTTAAGCCGTGACCTTGTGTGCGGGAGAGCCATACGCTGTGCACGTTAAAGAACACGCTGGATGGCCTTGACGGGAGGCTACCATCTGTCTCCCAACAGCTGTTCCAATGGGTCCCCTCCCCCAACCTTCTGAGCCTTCGGGGTCCACGTGACCTGGCCATTTAGCCCATGGTGTGCAAAAAAGTGCCGCTCAGAGGTAAAACAACCCAACCCTGATTACCTAGTAAAATGTTTATAATTTTATAACATTTGTTAAATTATTCATGTCATTTTTTGTGTTTATCGATATATGTAATTTATGAATACAAAATTTAATGTGTGTATATGTTTTATTTTATCCCCATTGTTACACTATAACTATAGTTTTATCTACTAATACAAGGGGTACACCAGTTACATAAACATTTCCAGGGGGTACGTGAAACATAAAAGGTTGAGAACAACTGATCTAAATGAAAAAGATTGTTTCTTTTTACGTGTGCACATGTGCTTAACAATCCAGCTTTTAAAGTAAAATATGATCCTTTTTTTTTTTAAATTATATACTCTTTTCATATAGGTATAATATTTTAAATTGTTATAATTATATTAGGTATATTGTTTTTAATATGTAAAAAATAAGTTAGGCAATTGCTTATCACAGAGGTCTGATAGGAGCCTGTCAATTTAAGACTCCATACAGACGTTCTATGAGGAAGGAGAGACCTCAGTAGAAAGACAACACGAACATCAAACCGTAGGTGAACCCAGGTTCCTTTCCCCTTTTCAAATCATTCTCTCTGCCTAGCAGAGACCACCGTGTAACGAAAGAAGCGTTATCTGAAATTGCATTAACATTTAAAGAAGATAAATGTTGTACTAACCTCTTTCCATCTCTGTAGTCTGGTCATCTTGCCACTGTTTTTTTGGATAAAATCTCTTCGGTAATAAGACATCTTTATCATCATCATCAAAATTTTCTAACTGGGCTGTTAGGTTGCTTTTAACATTTTTAGCATCACTTAGATAACATATAGCTTCATAGCAGTCATCGAAAACTTCTGTGACTTCTTCTTCGTCCCATTTGAGACGCTTGTACTTCGATGAATCAGTTCTGTGGGGTTTTTCTCCCTCTCCACCAATAGGAACTCTCAGAGAATGAGACAGTTTCTTTCGGAACAGATCTCGAAACTTGTTTACAAATCGAGAGTGGTGAGGTGGATCCTCAAATCCAATTCTGGTCGCATCTTCATTCTCTTCTTCTGTCTCTATTAGAGCATCTCCTCCCAAGATGGTAGTGTCTTCGTCAAGAGAAGCTTCAATATTCTTGGCTCTATTCAGAAGCTTTTCTGATTGCTTCAAAAGAGATAAGGGCATATACGATATAGATTCTGGCGCATCTTCTCCGATTTCCTGTTGGTTTTCTTCCTTTTCTTCTACAGTGCTCTGGACTGGAAATTTTTCCTTGGTGGCGATTAAATTCGCATCAAAGAAGAGAGATGTAATGAACTTGGCTAGATCTTTCTTCAAATCCTTTGATAGTACTAGCAAAGACTGTGGCAGCAATTCTGATAAAATATCATCTCGAGTCTCCTGCTGACAAGCATTGGCAAGGCGTTTGACCCACGTAATCGTAGGGTTTTCAGGCTGCACGTTTTCTCCTTCCTCGTCGCTAGTAGTAAATGTTTTACTTTTGATGTTAGAGAGACTCTCTGTACGGAAGGCATTTGGGGATTTAAAGACATCATTTTTCGGTACTACTGAATCTCTTACGAAGGAATAAAACAATTCTCCCGAGCTTGATGAGACTTGTTCTTCATCAGCCTTCATTAAAACGAATTTGTCGGAGTGATTCGATTGCTTGCAGACCAGATGAATAAGTTCTGGTTTTGACATATTCTGTAGCGATCCTGTACAACCATGGTTGAAATGTTTAGCGGAATGTTGTGAAAAGATCTGGTGACTGACTTTCTGATCGCCGAAAGCAGAACAGGACATCGATGTGAATTTGTCCGAATCTCTGGATTTCTTAATTTCTGCTGAACCAGGAGGAGCGTCTCCTGAGGCGGATGACAAATTGGGTTCAGAGCGTCCATCTCTGCTGCTCAGATAGCTCGAGATGACAGAAGCAGCCCCTTTCTCTTTCCATCTTTTACATTCTAAGCTACTTTCCGATCCACTTGTTTGAGAGATATTCAGTATCAGATGATCTTTCGCGGCATTAATATTTCCCAGTTCCTCGAACACGTCTTTAACGAGGTTCTTTAATAGACGTGAGGCTTGGATCGCGCTCTTAAAGGATCTTTCAGTATTCCTTCTCAAATGACTTTGATATTTGCAAAAGCAACCTTTACCCAGATCTTTATCAGTACCTTTTTCTGCTTCACACTTTATGCCTAAAAGACTGGACGGGGAAAAGATGCGGGTTCTTGCCAACTTTAGCGGAATTTCATGAGAGTCAATAACTACATCTGAAGTATCACCTACTTCAATCGTCCCTATATTATTTTCCAATTTGCTGTTACTACGCCGGTGTCCGACGCAACTCTTTTTTGGACTCTGAACGGTAGAGGAACCGTTCTTGCTATCTGTGATGTCAACTTCAGCAGGAGTATCACAACCAGAAAATTTGATTTCATCTACATCTGGCTCAGCAACACGCCTCTTACGATATGGTTTTCTCCTGCTCTTTGTTATCCTCTTCTGATCTATCTTCTCGTCATCTACAGAACTAGTTGAATTGTTTTCAACATTTTCCCTCCTATCAGAGATTCTCTGCTTAACTCCGCTAATACATGATTTTTTCTTTTTGGCAACTGTAAGTTTAAAGTCTTTTTCATAATCTCTTTTCCTACCAGTTCTTTCAGATTTAATAGGTCGCAACCAAGAATGTGATGTAACATTGCTGCCATCATACCCTATCACACAGGTTCGTTTTTCACTCGTTTTAAGCGCATCTTGAGAATCGTTGGGGTTTGTATGTGCAAAATTCGGCCAACTGAGCGGTCGTCTTCTTCTAGGAAGGATGGGCGTTCTAATAGTACGAAAATTAGAATCCGTAGCTGAAACATCAGCTGTAAGATTATCATCCGCATATGTTGGGGTAATAATACGATTTTCCGCCGAGAAGGCGTTTTCGACCTTCGTACTGGAACTAGTGTCACCATGGCATCCTGCATCAAGTGTTGAAGATGGAGAGCTTTCGTATTCTTCTTGGTCATGAGGATCGTGATTCTGTGTGAATCCTGAAGTAATGAAGAAGAATTGAGTTATGCATCCACTGCAAAAACTTACGAATTCTGTCATTTACTGATCTGAAAAATTATTTTTTTTGGGACAGGTCATTTACCGCGATTTAATCAAGAAATGAATCTGCGAAGTTAGGATGATTCGCTTTTTTGAAATAGCAAAGTAGGGTTTATGATGCAATGGAACTCACTTTTGTGATAGTCACAAGAGACAATCAGCTTCTAATAATTAGTAAAGTATGGAAGAAAAATCGCCATTCCTTCTTGCTTAAAGAAGAAGCGATTCACACTTGCTTAAGTAAGCTTAAGATGGCAATTTGATGCCATGAAGAAATTCCCCCACAGAGGGGGAACTTTTTCTCATTGGAAGGCCAAAGGTTACAGCAACTAGTCCCCATTAGTCCGCAAATTATTAAAGTATCAAGGACATCGACATAATCTTATAGGCTATAACAGAAATTCGTTTTTATCAGATGAAAACTCAGACTATTTTAATTCTTCATTAGCAGATTATCATAAGAGATATTCTATAAACATGGGACTCATGAAAAGTTAGTTGAAAAAAAAGAATTGAATTTCATCGTGAGTGGAACTCGAACCTCCATCTTCTAGATACGTTTCCGGTATTTTCATCATTAAACTATCAACAATTGACTTTTACCTCAGCTATTTATGACTATAAACCAGTGGTTCTCAACTTTTTATGCTTCACGCACCCCCTGGAAATGTGTATGTAATTGGCATATCCCTTGATTAGATAGATAAAACTATAGTTATAGTATAACAATGGGAATAAAATAAAACATAGATACACATTAAATTCTGTATGAATAATTTACATATATCGATAAACCCAAAAAAATGACAAACAATTTAACACATCTTATAAACTTATACTTTGTTACTAGATCTAGTGACTTTTGAACTCGCACGGCGTACCCCACGTTGAGAACCCCTACTATAGACTTTTCCTGGCAGCATAAAGCAAATAAAAAATTTTTAAAAAATGAATAAAAATTTATTGTCACAATTAGCTAAAGAAGAATTTAGTCGTTTATAATTTACTGGTGAGAACACTCGCATGTAACTAGGAAACTTGGGTTCGAGTCCCATTCATTGCAAACTCAATATTTTTCAGCTAATTTTTCATGAATCCCATGTTTACAGGATATCCCCTGTGATACTCTACTCTTGACATAACACCAAGAGCACTATAGATACTTGCTCAATATTTTTCAGCTAATTTTTCATGAATCCCACGTTTACAGGATATCCCCTGTGATACTCTACTCTTGACATAACACCAAGAGCACTATAGATACTTGCTCAATATTTTTCAGCTAATTTTTCATGAATCCCATGTTTACAGGATATCCCCTGTGATACTCTACTCTTGACATAACACCAAGAGCACTATAGATACTTGCTCAATATTTTTCAGCTAATTTTTCATGAATCCCATGTTTACAGGATATCCCCTGTGATACTCTACTCTTGACATAACACCAAGAGCACTATAGATACTTGCTCAATATTTTTCAGCTAATTTTTCATGAATCCCATGTTTACAGGATATCCCCTGTGATACTCTACTCTTGACATAACACCAAGAGCACTATAGATACTTGCTCAATATTTTTCAGCTAATTTTTCATGAATCCCATGTTTACAGGATATCCCCTGTGATACTCTACTCTTGACATAACACCAAGAGCACTATAGATACTTGCTCAATATTTTTCAGCTAATTTTTCATGAATCCCACGTTTACAGGATATCCCCTGTGATACACTACTCTTGACATAACACCAAGAGCACTATAGATACTTGCTCAATATTTTTCAGCTAATTTTTCATGAATCCCATGTTTACAGGATATCCCCTGTGATACTCTACTCTTGACATAACACCAAGAGCACTATAGATACTTGTTAATACCCTTGAGGTAACTTTGTTGTACATTCCTGATAGATGGATGGCGCCATGAGCGAAAAAAAGTCCGGAAAAGTTTTTAGTCACAAGTTAAGACGAAGTCAGCCGTTGATAGCAGTGGCGCAAACACGTGAGAATTTAGTGAGAATTTATCTCGGAAATTAATTAAAACTTAATATGTATTGTTTCAAGACATTTAATTAAAAATCATGCATTTTAAAAGTTAATGTACGGTTATTTCACTATTAGACAATTATTTTTTTTCATTAGCAATGCACACGGTAGAGATGAATCCTAGAAGCTATCTCCTAGCTTTTACAGATCTTCTCATAAAAGGGCATTCCCTACTAAGACCTAAGTTACTGCTGACCACTGCCTCAGAGCTAACACAGAATGCAAAACTTGCCCTTCTAAAACAGTAGCTAGCTTCCTAAATATCACGCCTGTTAAAGCTAAAAAATGATTTTAACAAAACAAGGTAATTTGTCATTAAATATTCCAGCTTCCAATAACTCTTTAAATATTGACTACTCCCCGCCCTGCCCACGGTCAGTAGGGGACACCGATGGGCTTGGAAAGGCCGTCGTCCGTCGGATGGGACGTTAAGCCGTGCCCCGTGTGCGGGAGAGAGCCATACCCTGTGCACGTTAAAGAACACGCTGGATGGCCTTGACGGGAGGCTACCATCTGTCTCCCAACAGCTGTTCCAGTGCTTTCATAGTCGGATTTAAACTCTATGAGGCCATAGGCGCACATTAGATTCGAGGCCCCTTAGGTTTTTTGCAATATTTGGTGTTTGGTTCAAACAAAATATTTAAAAAAATTTGTTTAATGAATTGTAGAAAAATAATTACAATCCCAGTAAAAAAAAGTATAGATATTACTAAGATTCATTAAAATATTTTTGACGTGAATAGCAGTTTATTACCAAATTACAATATTGAACATTTCTTGATAAGCATTTAACTAAAATCTTTTCGATCAAAAATCATCAAAATATTTTATTGCGAGCTTTCTCTTTGGCGAAACCATCTATTAAATCATCACAATTTAAAGATCTGTCTATTCACATTCAATAAACGTTTAAAGATAAATTCCACATTTTAGTTTCGCTAGTGAATTTCGTATTTAAAAATAAGTATTTTATTTTGCAACTATAACAAGGCTGATTATTATATTGTTTCTGAGGTTGTTGTTGGGTTGGGTTGTTTTACCTCTGAGCGGCACTTTTCTGCACACCAAGGGCTAAATGGCCAGGTCACATGGACCCCGAAGGCTCAGAGAATGTTGGGGGAGGGGACCCACTGGAACAGCTGTTGGGAGACAGATGGTAGCCTCCCGTCAAGGCCATCCAGCGTGTTCTTTAACGTGCACAGGGTATGGCTCTCCCGCACACGGGGCCACGGCTTAACGTCCCATCCGACGGACGGCGGCCTTTCCAAGCCATCGGTGTCCCCTACTGACCGTGGGCAGGGCGGGGAATTTTGCGGAGATAAATCTCAACGCTGACCCAGCTGGGACTCGAACCTGGGAACTACAGATTACGAGCCTGGCGCGCTACCGACTGAGCCACCCCCGCCCCTGTTTCTGAGGAGTAAGATTTTAAAATGTGGCCCCATAGAGAGTGAGGCCCCAGCTTGCGCCTAATTCCCCCTTATGGTAAATGCGGCCCTGAGTGGGTCTCCTCCCCCAACCTTCTCTGAGCCTTCGGGGTCCATGTGACCTGGCCATTTAGCCCATGGTGTGCAAAAAACTGCCGCTCAGAGGTAAAACAACCCAACCCATTACATGCATATTTTAGAAGTTATTTTTCTTATTGGTAGCGGAAAGGGGTGAGTGGAAATGATTTGTGTTCATATCTCTTCTAGTTGTGATACGGCAATTATTCAGAAGCAACATTTCCCGTTATTGGGGAAAACAAATGTTACGTACCTGGACATGTGAGGGCGATGTCCATTGCTGCAGAAAACTCCTCTTTACTGATGTCCAGAAAAGGATCCTTGATAGCAGAAGCAGCAGTGATGCGCGCCATGGGGTCGAGTTGAAGAAAGCTTTTGATGAAGTCTATACACTTGTGTTCGTCACAAAATGTAAATTCGCAAGATGGAAACGACCTCTGGACATAATAAATGAATTCGCCCCTTTGAAGCATGTTCATCAACACTGGGTATACATCCTCCTCCCAAGAATGAAAGTCTTTCACTTTATTGGAGAGGGCTAACTTCGTGAGGGATTCGACTATCATGGCACCAAAACCCCACATGTCGAAGCTCTTCCCTTCGATGTAGGTGGTCTGTAGGGAGCTGCGTGCCTCCGGAGGTCTGTAAATATGTGGAAGACCTACTTCACTCCTGCTCAAGGTCTGTGAAGTGTGACTCAAAAACGAGAAATCGCCGAGCAGCGCGGACCAATCGTAAGATATAAGCAAGTTATCCACTTTAATATCTAAATGGCACAATTCGTTGGAGTGGATATAGTCAAGGCCTAGTAATGCTTGCTTCAGCCACATTTTTAAGCATATCATGCTATTGGTGTTATTAATGAATTCCGTCTCCCATAAAATATCCTGTAATGACTTGAAACAAACGGGCATAATGAAGATAACGGTTTCCTTCAGTGTTACGACCTCTTCAACTGGAACAACGTGGGCATGGCGGAGAGTGGGCCAATGGATCAGCTCTGATGCATCCACGGTGTCGGATTTAACCACTTTAATAGCCATTGCAGTCCTTTTATAAGGATCCCACATTTTGAATACGTCGCCGTACGTTCCGCTCCCTAAGGGTTGCAGGAACTCGAACTCGTAGCAAGTCTCCAGCGCATTTACAGCGCAAGTCAACATCTCGGACCTGTTTTTGGTATATGCCCCTTCATCCGTATTCTCACTTTTAATTTCCATCATAACCGTTCACTTAAACTTTTTCATCGCATTAGTAGCATAACGGCACCTACTAAATTTTTGGTGCAGAAAAGTGCAAGAGACATTTTTTTGAATCGATGGTAAACAAACAATTAAACGCTGTACTCACAATTGACTGTTGAAACAGGAGCAGCATTTTTGCGCAAGATTCATCAATGCACATGATCACACAGGAAGTTTTACATCATTTACCTTAATGGGATATTCAACTCTTGATTGGTCGATAGAAAACTTATGTTTATGTGAGGGGCGGAGGTGGCTTAGTCGGTAGCGCGCCAGGCTCGTGATCTGTAGTTCCCAGATTCGAGTCCCAGCTAGGTCAGCGTTGAGATTTTTCTCAGCAAAAATTCCCCGCCCTGCCCACGGTCAGTAGGGGACACCGATGGGCTTGGAAAGGCCGCCGTCCGTCGGATGGGACGTTAAGCCGTGGCCCCGTGTGCGGAGAGCCATACCCTGTGCACGTTAAAGAACACGCTGGATGGCCTTGACGGGAGGCTACCATCTGTCTCCCAACAGCTGTTCCAGTGGGTACCCTGCCCCAACCTTCTCTGAGCCTTCGGGGTCCATGTGACTTGGTCATTTAGCCCATGGTGTGCAAAAAAAGTGCCACTCAGAGGTAAAACATCCCAACGTTAAAGAACACGCTGGATGGCTTGACGGGAGGCTACCATCTGTCTTCCAACAGCTATTCCAGTGGGTCCACTCCCCCAACCTTCTCTGAGCCTTCGGGGTCCATGTGACCTGGCCATTTAGTCCATGGTGTGCAAAAAAGTGCCGCTCAGAGGTACAACAACAACCAGCCGCCGGCCGTCTGTGGGACGTTAAGCCGTGGTCCCGTGTGCGGGAGAGCTATACCCTGTGCACGTTAAAGAACACGCTAGATGGCCTTGACGGGAGGTTACCATCTGTCTTCCAACAGCTATTCCAGTGGGTCCACTCCCCCAACCTTCTCTGAGCCTTCGGGGTCCATGTGACCTGGCCATTTAGTCCATGGTGTGCAAAAAAGTGCCGCTCAGAGGTACAACAACAACCAGCCGCCGGCCGTCTGTGGGACGTTAAGCCGTGGTCCCGTGTGCGGGAGAGCTATACCCTGTGCACGTTAAAGAACATGCTAGATGGCCTTGACGGGAGGTTACCATCTGTCTTCCAACAGCTATTCCAGTGGGTCCACTCCCCCAACCTTCTCTGAGCCTTCGGGGTCCATGTGACCTGGCCATTTAGCCCATGGTGTGCAAAAAAGTGCCGCTCAGAGGTAAAACAACCCAACCTATGTTTATGTGAATTTCAGTGACTGAATATGATTTGTAACCGGAAGGATAACAAAAAGATTGCCGGCGCCCTATCTTCCTTTTGAAGTGAATACGAAATCAGTGACTGAATGCACCATCGATACGCTTTAGGTATATTTGCTACTTTTAATCTACGGGACCTGGGTTCGAACCCCGGGTAAGGCATTTCTGTTTGTGTCGTTTTTCTGCTGAGGTCCTGCCATCCTCTCAGACCTTCTACTGTGGCATATAAACTGACAGGCTCCTGTCAGACCACTGTGGCAAGCAGCTGCTTGAGGGGGTATTTTTTTTATGGCCATATAGAAAGATTGGTATTTTTTTTTATTTTTTAATTCATAACTCACCTGTATTTTACCAAGTGGATTCGAATTTTGCCAACTGCTCTAGATTTTGCCACGTTCCCTCATTTTTTAGCAACTCGCCATAATTTTACAGAAAAAAAATCTTATTTTTTACATTTCACCTGAATTTTACCAAGTCACTCCGAATTTTGCTAACTCTCCAAGATTTTGCCAAATTGTCCAGTGTTGCCAACTCACCTGTATTTTACTATGGCTTCGAATTTTGCCAAGTTGTCTAGATTTTGCTAACTCCCCTTAATTTTACAAAAAAAAAATCAAAATTTTCACAACTCACCTGGATTTTACAAAGTCGCTTCGAATTTTGCCAACTCCTATTTGCTTTGGGGGTGTTTCGGGTTACAGATCTCGAAAACGTCACGAAATTTTGGATCCGGAGGGTCCTTTGAGGTCAAAGATCAAACTTAGATCTTCTGGTGCTAGAGAGCTACAAATTGGTGCTTCGGGTTATTTTGAGCCGTAGATCACGGAAACATTGCGAAATTATATATGCGATGGGTCCTTCGAGGTCAAATTCGACATACCAGTGCTGGAGAGCTTAAAATTGGTGAAGAGTGCTATTTCGGTCAGTGGAACTCAGAAATGAGAGGAATTTTCGGATCCGGTGTAGCATTCCAGGTCAAATAGTGGTAGAGTGACCATCTAGAAATCAAGAGGTACCAAAGACACCAATCGATTTCTAGTGAGTTTATATGGGGAGAACTAGGAATGTGTTATCGTGCCACAAATATCCGTGAATGGAACACCTTAGGTGATGGTAGTATATCTTTTGGAGCCACATAGACCTGTATGTGCTTCCAACCAGTAGCGGTCATAGGGGACCACGGTGCCATGGCCCTCTCCAAAGAGGCTCGCAGGTGTTTTATTATTCATTCCAATAGCCAGCCAATTTCTTTTCTTGAAAGACACACCCGTGGTGCCTTTAGTCCTCCATATGAAGGCATTTGAAGGAGCATATAGGATTTTGTAGTTCAGAAATGACATTTTTAACTACAAAATCCTTCATATTCCTAGGGGAAGGGTCGCTCAGTCGGTAGTGTACTAAGCTCATAATCTGCAGTTCCCACGTTCGAATCCTAGCTGGGTCAGCGTTGAGATTTATCTCCGCAAAAACTCCCCGCTCTGCCCACAGTCAGTAGGGGACACTGATGGACTTGGAAAGACCGCCATCCGTCGGATGGGACGTTAAGCCATGGTTCCGTATGTGGGAGAGCCATACCCTGTTCACGTTAAAGAACACACTGGATAGCCTTGATGGGAGGCTACCATCTGTCTCCCAACAACTGTTCCAGTGGGTCTCCTCCCCCAACCTTCTCGGAACCTTCGGGGTCCTTGTGACCTGGCCATTTAGCCCATTGTGTGCAAAAAAGTGCCGCTCAGAGATAAAGCAACCCAACCTTCATATTCCTCTATATGGCCCCCTCCAGGCCTGAGATTTATGGCCACCCTGCTTCCAACAGGCTACATCACCGGCTGCAGACTCTGATTTTCTGAGGCCCTAAATTATGTCAAGTTCAAGGATTCAAAAAGACAAAATGTATATTTATTTTATGACTGAATAAAAAAAATAATAAATACCCCCTCAAGCAGCTGCTTGCCACAGAGGTCTGACAGGAGCCTGTCAGTTTATATGCCATAGTAGAAGGTCTGAGAGGATGGCAGGCCCTCAGCAGAAAAACGACACAAACAGCCATGCCTTACCCGGGGCTCGAACCCAGGTCCCTTAGATCAGTAGTCAAGCGCGCTAACCACTCGGCCATGGGACGGGGAATATTAAAAATTAACAGGAAACTGATGTGGTCAAAATATTTATTATATTTTATAACTACTAATATAGATTCACATCTGCTATAAAGTAAAACGTGGTTTTTGGTTTGTTTGTTTTTATTTTTCAGGCTTTTCATATCGTGAGGCTTTAAGCTGTAACTTAGTTAATTCGTAAGTCTAGCCGTGATCACACGTGGTTAATGGGTTGAAATCTTGGAATTGCATATTTAATGAAAAAATTAATGAAAAAAAAAGTGTACAACACAAGAAAAGGTAAAGTACAATTACAAGAAAAGGCAAAATCTCACAAATTAGTGTAGAGAGAATTTTGGGAAAAGCATGGTGTGAGAGGAGTCATATGCAGGTGCAATAGGTGAAACCTTCCTCCTACAGGACGATAACGCCCACCCATACCATTGTCACCTTATCAGTCACTATCTGGGAATAGCACTATTAATACTATGGACTGACCGCCGTGCTCTAAACTAAATTCGATACATGTTCCAATTGGGAGATGGATTACTCCCCTGAACCTTGGATTGTTTAACCTGTGAGTGGCACTTTTTTGCACACAATGGGCAGGTCACAAGGACCCCGAGAAGGTTGTGGGTACGGAACACACTAGCCTCCAGTTAAAGCTATTCAGCATGTTCTTTAATGTGCACAAGTTATGCCTCTCTTGCACATGGGAAGAAGACTTAACGTACCTCCGATGGACGGTGGTCTTTCCAAGCCCGTTTGTAGCCCCTTACTGAGTGAAGGCTGGGGGGGGGGGGTGCAGAAATAAATCTCAACTCGCCCAGGTGAGATTCAAACATGGGAACTGCAGGTTGCAATCCTGATGTGCTACCAACTGAGCCAACCATACCCCTCTCTCTAGGGAGAATAGTACAATTAACCATATGAAGTCACCAGCCTTCTCTTGACCTAAATCCGATACATGCTTGGGATATGGGTTATTTCCCTGAATCCCAGTCCTGCATGCTCTCAAAGATTTTACATTCTTTGGACCAGTATTCGAAATTACTACCCATAGGGCTGCTGGACAGTCTTATCAACAGCATGAGACATCGCTGCAAACAGGGGCATACAGAAAAATCTCCCTCCCCCCGCCAAGAAATGCCTCGGGGAAGGGGAGGGTATCTACTCTGTACCATAATACACTTGAATTTTCACGTTTTGATAATGTACATTATAAATGTTCAACATATAATCCGGATTTCGTAAATTTATTTTTACAGCTTTCTTCAAAAAATATTGCTGTGGTTGTTTTCAGACGGGCATAAGCAAAATTTGCATTAAAAAGCTTATATAGTTTCAACAGCATTATTTTGAATATGATTCACTTTCCCCTCTATTGAAAAAAAATTATATAAGAGCAGCAAACAAATAGGTAATTTTTTTAAAAAAAATACTGATAATATTGATTGGAAGTATTCCTCGTCTTAAGAGTTAAGAGGTTCGACTTTTCGAGAAAAATCGCGTCAGATGGAAAAAATGACTCACCCCCTGTTCTAATGGCCTATGTCAGGATCGTTCGGGGGAGGGTGCAACTGGGTGTTGCGCAGAGCCCCACAAGCTAATGGACTCGTACTAGTATCTAAAATACGGGATAGGTAGGAATTTAAGGAAGATTAATGATACTAGTTATATTGATATGAAATAAAATATTTTCATTTTTATGAAATAGGGATTTAAAAGTACAGATAATTTTAGTTTCTTGTTTTTTAACAAAAAAAAAAATTGGATTGCGTGGTGGATGGAGCTTGTCTCCCTGGACCTTCAGATACTTTTGCTAGTCTCTGCCTTATTGTAAAGAAGTTCCCGGCAAGCTGAGGCTTCGAGAAAATGAATTGTGGCCCACAAGGAGAGAAATTTTTAAATAGGGGAAACGAAACTGATTATTTATTTCCTGATTATAAAATTCCAAGCCGTTCCTTTAAATAGTTTTATGGCAAGTTTCACCATAAATTCTTTTCAGAGGTCCTGCTAATTTCCTCTCACCCCTTGTGGGGACCTATCAGTATTCCTTTGGCTGCCAGGCTGTATAACGGTAAGAGCTGACCACCAGGGCCGCCGAGAGAATTTATGGGCCCCTATGTAATATTATGCTCGGGGCACCCCTTGAAAACTTTTTATCTTTACAAATCATTAATAGCAATTATTCTGGACACAATGATGACATACAGAGGAAAAAAAGCCTGTTGTGCAGTCAGGCATGCAAAAACATAGGCCTACACAGTTTGTGTCACATAAAACGTTTTAGCATAGGATCGATATATAGCCTAAGAATAATTTTTGTAAGAAAAAGTAGTCACTTAATCTGACGGGCCCCTATGCACTAGTCCCCCTTGCCCCCCCCCCCCCCCCCCCCCTGTCGGCGGCCCTGCTGACCACACTCTATAATCAACCACTTGGGCTATCTTAATTGACAATTACCTTTTTTTTACCATGTATCTGCATCCATATATAATTTTGTGAGTGAAGTGTTATTTCATTTTTTAACCGTTATTTTTACCGAGTTATATACTCTTCTTCTGATTCATATGTAATTCAGACTCAAAAGATCTTCAAGAAAAATCGGATTTTTAAGTTGTTTTTTAATGGAAACCAGTATATTTCCTAGGATTTCAGTTGTTGTTGTGGGTTGGGTTGTTTTACCTCTGAGCGGCACTTTTTTGCACACCATGGGCTAAATGGCCAGGTCACATGGACCCCGAAGGCTCAGAGAAGGTTGGGGGAGGGGACCCACTGGAACAGCTATTGCGAGAGAGATCGTAACCTCCCATCAAGGCCATCCAGCATGTTCTTTAACGTGCACCGAGTATGGCTTAACATACCATCCGACGGACGATGGCCTTTCCAAGCCCATCGGTGTCCCCTACTAACCGTGGGCAGGGCGGGAAATTTTGCAGAGATAAATCTCAATGCTGGCCCAGTTGGGATCTGGGAACTACAAATTACGAGCCTACAGGCTCGTAATCTGCAGTTCCCAGATCCCAACTGGGCCAGCATTGAGATTTATCTCCACAAAACTCCCTATCCTGCCCTCTGTCTCTCCTAATAGCTGTCCAATTGATCCCCTTCCCCCAAATTTCTGAGCCCTCAGGATCCTTGTGGCCTGGCCATTTAGTCCATTGTGTGCAAAAGGGAGTCACACAGCGGTAAAACGTAACCCAACCATGCTGCAATTGAAAATTAAAACTTGTTGATTGCATTTTATAACTTGTTCAAACCAACAATATTCATTTTAATATTGGATATTTTCTAGTGTTTCTATCATTACCCTAGGCATCAAAATAACTACACCAGCTGTATATATATATATTTTATTGTACACTGATAAAATTTAAAAATGTACCCAATAACTAGCTTTTTTTCGTACAATTTTATACAAAAAAATCATTTATAGTCAAATACAAATTTCAGTCCATCATATATTTCATCTTGTGTTGAATTCTGGTTAATTACTAAATTATTAGAAAGTACTGTTTCTACTCCTTTGTCTCGCTTGTTACAAGACTCTGTCTTATTTGTTACAGCACTATGTTTTCGATCTTTTCGGTTACCTTTCTTCCTTTTTTCACCTTCTTGTAATTCTGAAAATTTGGTTAATTTCTGGATATTTTCATTGAACCTACAAGATGAATGTAGAAATTCTATTATTAATATACTGAAATAAATAATAAATATGCATTTTTCTTTGAAATGACTGTCATGTGATTCAGAAGTAATGTTGTCATTTAACACATTTCTTCATAGGAACAAATAAATAAATGTCTGTATAAAAAATGTGTAAGGCATGCTCAAAAGTAGAAATCTCTTAGTGTTCTTCAAAAATTATTCTCACAAAATACTGCAAGGTGGCCTTTTTAAAATCTTTCCTTAAAAAAATATCTTAATAATGTAGCTGTTTATTTTTTACCTCTGTTCTGGTTATTAAAAATATCCATGAGGGATGCCATACCCTAAATCCAACCATGCATCCAAGGTTTATTAATATCAGTGTCAAGCTATAAAGCAACTTCATCTAATACAGTGATTATCAACGGTGGTATGTATAACCTTAAAGGCACGTGCAACAGAAATCTTGGGGTTACACGAACAAAACTGAAACGTTCGAATTTTGGTTTTAAGTTTTTCAGTGCTTTCTTATTTTGCACTTTTCACATCCTAAAACAACTAGTTAGAATTAAATCATTTAAACCATTTTTTTGCAATGGTAGAAAATTTTTTGAAAATTTTAGGCACTTGGGATATTTCAAAGAAATTTTTAAGACAGGTACTTACATAAAAAACATAAAGATTGAGAAACACTGATCTAATACACACTACTCAACATTAAAATATTACTATCCAGGAGTGGATGCCATTTAATTTTTAAAATATTTACACTTAAACTCTTTTAGTGTTACGTTCCATAGTTTAGAAACATTTGGAGTTTGGGAAAATTACCGAAAATGGCATCTGGAAAACTTCTGTGATTCACTATTTTTGACAAAATAGCTGCTTCCACTTGTTAAAATTCTGAGTTCTCAGACCTGACCAAGCCTCACATTTACACGCTTTGCTATATTTCATACACAATAATCAGTTTACTTACTTTTGTTTTTAATTTCATAATGCTAGTGTGCCTCTCACAGTCTGAAAATTCCGGTGTCTTGCACAACAAATATTCCAATTATGCTGCCCCAAAAGTGTTCAATTGTACTACTTTTTATAATTAGCAGTAATGCATAATGATAAAAAGCACAATTTCAATAAAGCAGATGGATGCAACTGATAGGCACACAAGAATAATATTAGCATATAGCACAGCTCTTCAAGATCATGAAAATATTCATCAATTGAAACTTGTTCCCAATATTAGTGCTAACAGAAATAATGCAAACTTTTATGTTCAACTGATAGAATGGGTGCAAGAAAATTAATCAGATGGTATAAATTTTTTTTCCTGACTATCACATGCACCCAGAAAATTTCCAGGAAAATTATTTTGATTATTTCACAAAAGAAATGAAGAATATTATGTTACAAGTGAAATTACTTTTTGTTAAAAGATAATTTTTGTATTCCTTATTTGAACGGCCATCCTGTGGCCGAGTGGTTAGCGCGCTTGGCTACTGATCTACGGGACCTGGGTTCGAGCCCCGGGTAAGGCATGGCTGTTTGTGTCGTTTTTCTGCTGAGGTCCTGCCATCCTCTCAGACCTTCTACTGTGGCATATAAACTGACAGGCTCCTGTCAGACCTCTGTGGCAAGCAGCTGCTTGAGGGGGTATTTATTTTTTTTTATTTATTATTTGAACTTGAATGAAAAACATTTTAATTTTAATTATTCCAAACAATATTTTTATAATATCTAAATTATTTCAAAAAGTTTGAAAAAATTGCCAAAATAGTACAAAAATGGGTGAAAACAATTCAGAAACGAGTTTAAAATTTCAAGTACTTTTACTGTGTGATTATTATTACAAATAGCAAAATTTAATCCATTTTACTGTATATACTTAAATATGCACTTATCAGAATTTTTTCGTTCAATTTTTGAAAATAGAGACTTAAGAATGCAACCTTTAATTTCCATCTTACACTTTGAAGATATAGGAACACAATTATTGCACCATATGTGGTTTTACTGCATAAGCTACAGTAGAAAAAAAGGTTGGGCAAAAAATTAATATGGATGGGATGTACTGTTCATATAAACAGGACTAAAATATTACATGTAAAAAAAGGTAAAAGTGAAAAGCTTTAAACTTAAAATTATTTGCCTTCAGTTCCATTTTTATTTCATGGGCAACTTTTTGCAATTAGGAGTAATATCACTTACACTGTATGCTTCTTTCTTCTTTGCTCAATGATAAAAGCAATATTCCTGGAAAGCTGAGAGATGCAAGTGATATGTAAAACAATGTTAACATTCAGCTGAGCTTTTCAAGGTATTAAAGCATGGAGAAAATCTCAATACTCAAAATAGTGATAACTTTTTGCACATAATGAGCTAAATGGCCAGTCACAAAGAGACCCCCCCCCCACCTCCCAAGAACTCAGAGATGTTTGGGGGTGAGATTCATTGTACAGCTATTAGGAGACAGATGGTAGCCTCTTGTCAAGGCCATCCAGCATGTTTTTCATCAATTACAGGTATGGCTCTCCCATACACAGGGTTACAACTTAACATCCTATCCAATGGATGGCAACCTTTCCAAGTTCACTGGTGTCCCTTACCAACCAAAGGCAGGGTGTGGAGTTTTACAGGGATAAATCTGAATACTAGTCCAGGTGGGAATCGAACCTGGGAACTGCTAACTATGAGCCTCCCATGCCCCTAATTAACACAGTACTAGTTAGGTTATCTGCACTTCTATTAATGAAAATAGAATGGCCACTTTAAAAAGAGAGGAAACCTTCACTATTTCCTCTTTCTAAAACTTACATTTCTCAGGAATCTCCAAAAGCAACTTCCTGCTAAAGTCTGCAAGAATTTTGGATTGTTTCTGATATTAGTATATATAGTTATTAACCTTTAACTGCATGCCTCCTAGCATTATATACACAATTAAACCTAATGTGTTTGGAAAAGTGTAAAATTTGAACAATGTTTGTTAAGGACCCTAATTACCTATCAATAACAATTTAGCTGTGGAGGATGTAGTTGCCATCCATGTAAGCATATTTGTGGCAGTGTAAGAAGAGTTTGTTCTAGTTTCTATTTATTGCAGAGCTCCCAGGATACCTCTTCTCATATGAACAGGATTTTCTTGAAAAACCTTGCCATATTACTTCTAAAACCTCTGTTGAAAAAGAGAAGTAAAAAAAAAACTTGCTAATATTCGACCTGTAATTATGAAACAAGTATGTTCAAAAATAGAGCATGAAGGGAGAGCCATCAGGGAAAAGGAGAATGATGCGAAGAACTGCCAAAGGGGCGCTGCTTTTCATGTGAATGTGCTAAAAACATTGAAACAATTCTAAAGTGTAACACATGTTACAGATACATATGGCATATAACATACACTGGGGAAAATTATTACCTAAATGATGCATCAGTTTGCAATAATGTTATGAAATCAGAAAGTAACTTTATTTTTTTTATTTTTTCTGGGCAATGTTTGAAATAAAGTGTAATGTGTACAAACATGTCATTTACCAGCCTCAATATTAAAAATACACATTAAACTTTCAGGCATTTCTTTATACCCATTGAACTGCAAAAATGTCAGTGTAGCACTCAGTGCCCATACATGCAGATAAGTTCCAAGAGTGGTCACGCACAGCCAAGGGTTAAGCATACAATGGTTATTTACTAACCTTTTCAATCTGCTCCAATTTTCTTCCATCTTTCCATTTGCTTTTTCCACTATATAGTCAATGTACTGTAAAGGAAAATTTTTCATTTCTACTTACCAATACGAAAACTATACATATACTGCCTTTTTGTTTTATTCTCCATTATTTTTTAAAACATCAGAATAATTAAAATCTAAAATTATATGACTTGTTTTACCTGTGAGCTGCACTTTTGTGCACAATATGGGTTAAATGGCGAGGTCACAAAAACCTCAAGAGTTCAGAAGTTATTCGCTAGAAAGTATTACATGATGGATGGAAACCTTCTGCCAAGGCCATCAAGTACATTCTTTAACATTGAGTATGGCTCTCCTTCATATGGAGGCACAGTTTAACATCCCATCCAATGATGGATCTTTTTTTACCTAAGGCAGAGTGGGTGTTACAGAGAAAATCTTAATACCTCAAACTTGGAAAAATCAGATTATGAGCCAGCCCCTTACAGACTGAGCTATTCCCTGCCCCAAATTCGAATGTAAAAAGTGTTTGGGAATACCCTTGAAAGAGCAGGCTTATGTACCAAATCTTTCTCATATAACATCATACAAAAACAGCCACACCGACCTAAATTACACAATTTTGTTCATATTCAAACTTCTACAGCCAAAAAAAAAGGGTTGTCAAGACCTAAAAAATATTTGGCATTGACAATTAAAAGCAATGTTATCAAGTAAAATGCATTTAATGATAAAAATGGCATCACATAATTCATACATAGATTGGTCATCACCTGAAAAAGGAATGTGTTTGAAATCCATGACCTATGCAGAGTTGAGCATGTACAACTTTCACTTTGCAATTCCTAAGAAAAGACTCCCATGGCTTGACAACATGATAGCTTTGGAGCAATTTGTTGTTAATTTGTTCTGATCAAAATTTCTGCCAATATGCATAGAGCTTGGTAGGAAAATATGCTGAAATTCAGGTACAGAACCTTGTAGTAGAGAGCCAGACAGAGAGGATGGTTGTATGTCATATTATTGCCACTGATGCTGACAAGCCCTGACTGCCAAAAGAATAACACAGATATTTGGCATTTAAAGCCAGAAAATGGAGCTCCACTTTGCCAATCATACATAAAAAATGAGTAAAATTCGAGGTGCCATAAATGTCCATAAAAAATTTCATATGTTTGTAAAAATGCTAAGAATTTTACACATCTTTTTTAGTATTTTTTTTTTCATCAAACTTAGATATGGTTTGTTTTATAAATCATGAAGAAAACTTTCTCTTTGTATTTTGTATTCATTTTTCATTCGTGAAATTAAGCAGTATAGATTACAAAAAACTGGTTTTCAAAACTATAATTATCTACGTTATCTTTTAATCACTGTTAACATTAAGCCACATCTTGGTTTAAGTTCTCATTGACATATATTAATTTCAGATTAGATTTCAAAACAATGCAATCCTTTATGTGCTGCTGTTTGCGCAAACAAATTATATTAAAATAACCAAACAGTGGTGTCCAATATGGTGGAACACAATTATTTCTGAAACATTTTGCACTGTTTGAAACACAGAACTAGTCATGACTCAATATGACTAATATGCTAAATAGAATGTTACATCTTTTTAAATGCCAAAAAAGTAAACATCTAATTTTAGATAGACTTTATGATTTGATTTCTCTACAAACTCATTGGAGATAGAGAAAATTTAATTATACACAAAAACAAGAGCATTTTGATGATGACTATAGCTTGACAAAATATAAACTGGCTTGCAAATTTAAGCATTATTTTTGCAAAGTTCCAAAGTAATAATACACGCAATAAAGTATTGTTCAGTTTTGCCTTACAGAGGCATTTTCTTTAAAAGCAAAAATGTGTTCATAAAAATGCTTGGTTGTCGATAAATATTTTTCCCTGTTATCAGAAAAAAATGTTCTCTAAGGTCAGCAAGCCTGATGGACTTGCTGACCTTAGAAAAAGGAACCTTGGGAAAAAAACAGGGTGAAAACAAAGTCAGTTTTGAACTAAGCAAGTCAATGTAAACCATACGATGATGATGCTTTGTGCTATGCAGTCCAAAGTACAACTGATAACATGCAATGCCATTGTTAAAATGATACATTCTGGTGGGATCTGGTTCACTATGATGATGTACAGTGAACTTTGGCTGAGCCTAGCAAAGTGTCAAACTTCAAGCTACTAGTGAAGACATGCAAGAAGTATGGGAATACAATGTAATGGTTGGCAAAATTTCACAGTCAAGGGTACACAGTCAGAATAAAAGCCTCCCTGACTTACAAAGAGAAAAATCACAAGAAGATTAAGCAGTGAGCCAAGGGTCTTGATTGTCAACTGGACAATGCTATGATTGATATCGTCTTGCAGGAAGCCTTGGGACAAACCAAAAGAATAAATGGTAGTCAGCTCATTAGTGTAGTCTCTCCCACCTGGAGCAAAAAAGACAGTCCCAAGTAGGATGGCCCAAAAGGAAATATATTTGCATGCATACTGTACAGACAACTACTGATGGCAAAAGAGGTAAAGAGGGTTCATCAGCAGTTCCAAATAGTAGTTTTAGCTGTAAAAAAGTTGAATTTTTTGCTCAATGTTGCTGGGTTTAAAAGTCAATTATCTAAATATATATATAAGCAATCACTTTTTAATGCTTATACTTTTATATTATTCTCAAATGGTCATAATATAAAATTATATTGGGATAAAAAAAATTTCATCTCTGAAGAGTTGGGTTGTTTTACCTCTGAGAACTTTTTTGCATAATAAAAATAAATAAATAAATACCCCCTCAAGCAGCTGCTTGCCACAGAGGTCTAACAGGAGCCTGTCAGTTTATATGCCACAGTAGGAGATCTGAGAGGATGGCAGGACCTCAGCAGAAAACAACACGAACATCCATGCCTTACCCGGGGCTCGAATCCAGGTCCCGTAGATCACTAGCCAAGCGCGCTAACCACTCGGCCACGGGCTAAATGGTCAGGTTACCTGGACCCCGAAGGCTCAGAGAAGGTTGAGGGAGGGGACCTACTGGAACAGCTATTGGGAGACAGTTGGTAGCCTCCTGTCAATGCCATCCAGCGTGTTTTTTTAACGTGCATAGGGTATGGCTCTCCCACATGAGGCCATGGCTTAACGTCCATATGACAGACAACAGTCTTTCCAAGCCCATCGGTGTCCCCTACTGACCGTGGGCAGGGCAGAGAATTTTGCGGAGATAAATCTCAACACTGACCCACTTGGATACTACAGATTACAAGCCTGGCGTGCTACCAACCGAGCCACCCCCACTCCCATTTCTGAAGAATTTTCCCACTGTGCCTATAATAACATTTTCTCCATTAACCTTTGCTCTGTACTCAATAAGAAAGGGAACACCGATGGGCTTGCAAAAGCTGTTGTCCATTGGATAGGATGTTAAGCAGTGGCCCCATGTGCAGAAGAGCAATACCCTGTGCATGTTAATGAATCCACTTCATAGTCTTGACAGGAGGCATCCATTTATTTCCTAACAGTTGTTCAGTGGATCCCCTATCTGAGCCTATAGGATCCCTGTAATGTTATACCATTGGGTGCAAAAAATTACCTCCAGAGGTATAATATTCCAACCACACAATTTTAATATTTTTCAATCATAAATTGAGACCAAAAACAAAATATGTCACATAAACACTTGGTCATCCTATTGAAAGTACAAAAAAATATAAATATACAAAATATTCTTTTAGTAACTTAGAAATAAAAATATTGACATAAATTTGCAGTTTTTTTTAACATTTAGTTTTAAACAGAATTATCTACGTATAAAAAACCACACAAACTGAAATCATTGTGTGTTGTCATACGAGTCATTCATCATTAATAAACGCTAACCTCATGTGAAACCAGTAGGATGCCATCTTTAGATAGTGGTACTTCCAGTGATAAAGTACTTCGCACAGCCTGAAAGAGTTTTTAAATCATAAAACATTATTCAAAATAATACAGTAAAATTTAAAACATTGTCAGCAAAACAAAATACACTACATTAATAAAAGTAACCAAACACTTCATGTTATTGATTGAAAAGCCACATTTAAAGCTCCCTAACTTTGAAAATAAGCTTCTCGTGGAAATATATGTTTAAAGATAATTGAAGATCTCTCCAAAGCACAATTTTTCAACAATATTCACTTAATATTTAAAGAGTTATTAACCCTCTGGCTGCTCATCCCACGGGCAATTCAAATGTAGCAAAATTTGCTCATCCCGCGATTTTCGCGGGCAGGTGTTTTTCTTCCTTTATTGAGGAGTGCATCCCGCCTTTTCACCGTTTAACCAGTGAAATAAATTACATACAGTGTTAGACGTTTAATTTAGGTTTTGACCAACAGATGTCGTTAGTCATCCACTAAATTGCGGCATTTGAAGGTACTTTGTATTTACCGCTCTAACTTCACTATGTTTGCCGCCTTTTTCTAATCAGAAATGGCTGCTAGAAAACGTTCAGCGATTGACAGAGTATATATTCCTGATGATTTATCAGATTCTAAAAGTGATTTTAGTTTTGATAGTGATAGTGATATAGATTTTTCGGACTGCTCCTCAGATGGCGATGAATCTGATCATGATTCAATAAACTTGCAAAGCGTTAGGCAGTGGTGCAAAATTGATATGAAGAATATTCCTCCTCCTCCTCCTCCTCCAGTTTCTTTTCGTGAAAATCCGGGAATTACTGTGAATATAGCTAACAATGCAAGTATATTGAATTATTTTGAACTTTTTTTTGATGATCAAATATTACGAATGATAGTCCAAGAAACAAATAGATACGCTGAACAATATATCCATAAAGCAGTTTGTAAAGAGAGATCACGCTGGAAAAAATGGACAGAAACGAATGTTGAAGAACTAAGACTATTTTTTGCAGTTTTGTTACTCCAAGGAGTCATAAAGAAGCCAGAACAAGAGCATTATTGGTCTAAGCGTCAAATATTATCCACACCAATTTTTGAAAAAGTAATGGGAAAAAGTAGGTTTTTATTGCTTATGAAGTTTCTTCATTTTACCAATAATGAGGAATTTGATAAAGACCGACACCCATGGCCGAAACTGAATAAAATTTATGAACTAATGGAACATCTTCAATGCAAATTTCGAGAAGTCTATATACCAGGGAAAAATCTTAGTTTAGATGAAAGTTTGATGCAGTTCAAAGGCAGGCTGAACTGGAAAATGTTTATTGCCAAAAAAAGAGCAAGATTTGGCTTGAAGTTTTTCGTTCTTTGTGAAGCAGAAAGTGGATACATTTCAGATTTCCTCATATACACAGGTGATGGAACAGTGTATAATCCGAAATACAGCCACTATCCAGTTTCCACCAAAATTGTTTTACACTTGATGGATCGATTCCTGGGAAAAGGTTATTGTGTCACTATTGATAATTTTTATATGTCTCCACAGCTTGCAGACATCTTAGTTACAGAAAAGACGGACACTTATGGGACAGTGAATAAAACCAGAAAAGACCTTCCTGTCAATTTTTCAAAAGAGAAAGTCCCCAAGGGTGAAATTGTTGCTTATCAAAGAGGTAAAGTTATGGCCCTGAAGTGGCAGGACAAGAAGAGTGTCTGCCTTATGAGTACTATTCATGATGCAAGCTCTTATTTGGTTACATGCAAATCTAACAAGACTGTTATGAAACCAGTTGTCGTTTGTGACTATAATAATACAATGAGTGGCGTCAATTTATGCGACCAAGAAATGTCCTACTACCCAACGCTCCGAAAACAACAGGGGAAGTATTATATCAAAATTTTCAGGCAGTTTTTAGATCAATCGTTGTGGAATGCCTATGTACTTTACAAAAAGCAAAACCCAACACAAAATATAAAGCTTTTGGAATTTCGTTTGCAAATGGTTGAAGAAAGTATCCAAAAGTATTCTGATGGAGATAAAAGCAGTTGTCCTGGAAGACCGAGTTCTACTCCGAACCCTTTGAGATTGACAGCTCGTCATTTTGCAAGGCACATACCGCCTAACCCCATAAAAAGAGAGCCTCGAAGACAGTGTGCTGTTTGCTGTTCAAGAAAAGATGCAAATGGAAAAAAAATTCGCAAAGAAACACGAATCTGGTGCAAAGACTGTGAAGTTGGACTTTGCCTTGAACCCTGTTTCGAACTCTATCATACTAAACTACATTTCTAAGGTATTTTTTTCTCAGTGCATTATATTTTCTTAAGTTTTATACATTTTACTTTTTTATATTATGTAATAAATAGAAATTAACTGCAATTCAATTGAAATTTATTAAAAAAAAAATTTTTGTGTGATAGCATCTGAAATTGTTTTTTCTGACAGCTCAGTTTCTCATGATAAAAATCTATATAAAAAATCTTTTCTAGAAAGAAAAAAGCATATTTCAATTCTCCAATATATATAGATTTTAAATATGCACAAAAAAAATACACAATTTTTGAAGCGATTTCGGTCCACAAATTGAGCAGTCAGAGGGTTAAAGCAGGAATATTTAATAGCAGATGCCACTGTCACACTCTTTTTAAACATTTTTCTCCCAAACTGATGAACACAGAAAAAAAAATCATTACACAAACTTCAAATATTATATTTATGTTAGTGAACAATTTGATATAACAGTTGTGTTCCATCATTTGATATCAATTTTCATGAATAGCAATAGTTAAATGTTTCAACATCTATAATTCTTCAGTAATAAAATATACAGGAAAATGCCCTGTAGACAAGAAACACTTGAAATAATTAGTTGAAAAAAATTGGTTGTCCTGAGTGGGATTCAAACCATCTCCCACAAGTATGCCAGGGATCATAACCACTAGACCACCGGAAACACGAGTTTTCTTCAATAATATGACATAAAAGCATTTCCGCATTTTTTTTATTATTGATGTGATGCCCCATCATTCACTTTTGCTTTACCTTAACCAGTTTTTGTTTAATTTACGTTATATTTATCATTTTGGGGATTTTTATTTCCTTTTCGGCATCACAGCACTTGTTTTCAAGTTTCTAGGAGTTGCGTACGCGCAACTCCGAATTTCCGACCGTAACCGTTAAAGCGCGTGCCAAGGACACGCCCCCTCTTGCGTCATAGCTTGCGTCCGTCATTGTATGCAAATGTCTTTCCCGGCATGCGCCGCCCCATTGTCAAAACCGTGCCCTGCGAGGCACTTGGGGGATTTTGTCACTTGAGAGTTGTAGAGAGAGCAGAGAGATGTAGTAAGGTGCGTAGCACCGTGCGAGTAGCACAGATTTTAGTTTCTTCATTGATGTCTTGGTGAGTTACTTATTTTTGGAAATAAATCTATTTTGTTATGTTACAAACTTTTGAGTCTGTAGTTTTTATCTTGAGCAACGCTGATTTAGAACTTTTTTTACATTAACTCTATATTGTTAAGAATTCTTTTGACTCTCACTTATGAACGCTCACTGGCACTGGAACCCTAAATCAACTTATTCTACATTTTTGGCAATTTGTTAATGATTGCCTGGCGCCCGTTAAAGCTATCCGGAGCATAACACTTTAAATATTTTGCATTGTTTGGAGCGTTACATTGACTCACCACTGGCACCATCTGTGTGTTGGGAATTGGGCAGCCAAGCTGAGCTGCTTCATATAATGGATGTAATATTTGTCACTCATTGCTTACAGTAGGGGTTCTCAACATGAGGTATGCATACCCCTTGGAGTTATGCAGTAAAATATTTTGGGTACACCATGAGAGCTCAAAAGTCGCTAGATGTAAATTAAGTACAAAATTTACTGTGTATATATATATGTGTGTTTTATTTTATTCCCATTGTTATACTATAACTATAGTTTTATCTATCTATACAAGGGGTACACCAGTTACATACACATTTCCAGTGGGTATGTGAAGCATAAAAGGTTGAGAATCACTGGCTTACAACATTATATAAATAATTCAGTAATAAAGTGACAGGAAAATGTACTGTAGACAAGAAACACTTGAAATAATTATTGAAAAATTTGGTTGTCGTGAGTGGGATTCAAAACCACATCTCTCAGGAGTATGCCAGGCGTCACATTGTTGAAGAAAAACGTTAGTTTCTGGTGGTTTAGTGGTTATGATGCGTGGCATGCTTCTGGGAGACGTAGGTTCAAATCCTGCTCAGGACAATCAATTTTTTCTAGTATTAAACAAATATCACAGGAAATATATATTTAGGGAGATCTGAATGAGATATTCAATTTATGTCCAGAAACGTTTTTCATAAAACAGTTATTTTCAAAGTTCGAGAGCTTTGAATATGGCTTTCCATTCAAATAACAAAGACGTTTCCATTTACATTTCATAATACTGTGTACATCACAGAGAAAACAAAACGAAAAATTATCTGTCTAATGCATATCAGCTGCTTACTACTAAATATTAAGGGAGCCTAAGTTTTCTAGCAAAAAACTACTTGTTTCTGAGATAATATTTATTAACAAACTAAAAACTACTTTTATGATAATAAGAAATAATAGCTTCAGCTCAGTTGATTATGATTTTCAGCTGGAGTAAGGAACATTCCTCTACACATACTTTCTCTTGAAAACCAACAATAGAGCACTTTGTTAGCTCCACATCTTGTGAATCTTTACTTCTATCATTAGGGAAAAAATTTCATTGTTTGGCCAGAAATAAAATTCTACAAAAGATACATGGATGACATTCTCTGCATCTTCAGTACAACTGACAGAAACCTCCCAGATTTTCTAAACAAAATCAACTCATTGGAAAAAGACTTAATATTTTCTTTTCCTATTTCTATTGTAAATTTTATCTTCTTAGATAACACACTAAAAATGACAGATGGAAAAATCTGAATTACTAATTATAAAAAAAACAACCAATACAGGAAAAATATTAGACTGTCACTCTAACCACCCAACGTATATAAAGAAAATTCAATTACAAAACACAGAGGAAGAACAAACAATAGTGCAAATTAAAAAACTGGAAAAAAACCTTCCTGAAAATCATTACCCAGCAAATTTCATCCGAAAGATAAAAAACGAAAAAGTAGATAAATGAAGCAGAAGAAAAACCGTACCTCACTAAAAAACTGCCTTACCATAAAGGTCTTTTTGAAAAAATCCAAAGAGTGAGCAATAAAGCCAATATAAGAATAGCCTTACCAGACCTGGACAAGAAAATAGAGAAATACACCTCAAACATCAAACAAGAAAAATACATATACAGAGAAAGTGGAATAATTTATAAAGTAATATGTAAATGTAAAAAGTCATACATTGGAAAAACAGGGAGAACAACTAGAAACAAGAATAAAAGAATGCAAAGATGCAATAAAAAAACAAACAAAATAAGACAGGACTGGACAGACACATAAAAAAAAACTAATCATGAAATAGACTGGAACACAACAACAATAATTAAACAAAGAAAAAAAAAATGCATTCATAAGAAAAGCAGAAGAAGGATTACTGATACAGTCAACAGATCGTGCTACGAATAATGTACAAGGAATTTTGTTACCCTGTTCTGGTAACCACTTCTACAAAAGAAAGAAAGTTCCAACAAAGCTGCAACTTCCTCGGATGATGACCCCAGTCAGGAGTCAAAAATATTAAGATATTTACTCACAAGTGAATATATTTGCCTTAAGTTTCTAACTATAATAATCGAATATAGCTTCTAGGTTGTCTTTATCGTTTGTGTAGGAAAATACCTTCATCCTTTTCTTTAATTAATTTCATTTAACTTGTGTTTTTACTTTGGTTAATACCAAATATATGCTTTTTGTGAATACACTAAAATGAAGAGATATTTCTTAATTACACTAAAATGAAGAGTTTTTTTTTATGCAATTGTTTTTATTTTTCTGTATGTGCAAGTTTATATATAATACATATGAAATTTTCTATTTAAGCATTTGTGTAATTCAATTTATTTAACCTGCTACATTAATTTTTTCCATTTGTAGGTTACAAGATTCTTTGTACAGTGACCACCCTCCTCCCTACAGACACTCCTGGTAGTTGGGGCCTCTTGAATCTTTTTATCCTAGGGCCTTCCAATACCTTAATCTGCCACTTGTATCCAGAATTAAAAATGCATGATGTTGCTCACAAATAAAGAAACCATATTTATTGCCACTATGTAGCAGTTGAAATCTGAAGTAATACAAAATATTAGTTTAAGGTATAATCAGCAAATAAAATTGGATGTTAATGACATACCAGTGTTATTTTTCCAGCTTTACTAACTGTTATTCCAGAGTTTCTAAAACCAGATTCAATGCTGAGAGAATGCTGAAAATTTTTAAATAAAATATATCATTTAGGTACATTAATAAACTCTATTTAAATTATTATTTTACTCAATAACTGACAATCTCAGATTTATTATTTTACTTTACAATTCTACACATTTCAATAGTATTTCCAACACTGATTTTAAAGTGACATAATAAATACATTACTACAGGATGGACAAAAGTTGCAATCAAGTCAGACTGAATGTTTAATAAAAGAATGAGCAATGACTTCTGATGTAATTTAACAACCTTCAAAAGATTTTATTTATTTTACAAAGTGTCATTATCTCAGTGTTAAGCTGCCTCAAGATAGTCTTGAGAAAAATACCAAGGTGGTTAAGCCAAAAAAATAAAAAATAAAAACTAGAAAGATAACATATCATCTCTGGGAAACATGGGAGACTCATTTTCAGAGAAAATAAAATTTTTAATCTTCTGAATTTTGCATCCTTTAACAAGTAATTCATACTAATGGGTGATCGGATATTAGTCATATATCTGACTATCGGGCATTTTTTACCACAAATTAGAACACAATTAGAACAAAGACATAGACCAGCATTGGGGAACAGAAGATAAAAACTTTTCCTGGAGCATAAAACAAAAATAATGATGCTGCATTCACAGGTAAAAGTCGATGTTCTTTACTCTTGAATATTTTACTATTAAAAATTTTCCTAGTTTTGAAAGCAACAAGCCACACCAGAAAAATTTATTCACTGTTGGTGAATGGGCAAGAAGAGGATTTCTGCTGCCTGGAGTTTTCCCCAACTCTGATCTTAGATATTAATGATTAATATAACTAAATTCAATGTCATTTCAAAAATAACTGAAAATCATCTTGTTGAAAAATAGGTCATAGTAATTCCAGTACACCTTACTGCAGCTATGGTTGTTAGTTTGTTTTTAACTTGCAATATAAAATACTATTTTACAATACAAATTACTATTTTACTACTTACTAATTTCTGTGCATCAAGCAGTGTTGCACACTGAACATGAAGAATAAATGGTTCAAACTTAAGAACTGCTGACAAATGGTTGTCCTTCAATGCTTCAATCTGCAAACAGAAAAGATAAAATCTATGTTAAATTGAATAGAACATAAAGTATTCACATGGTAGAAAATAATTTAGAAAAAAACTTTCTTAGCCCCTTGCACAGTACCATTCTTGTGTTGTTAATCTGCAGCATTAACATAAGATGAAGTGATATTCATACTATGCAAGAGTCTATGATTCATGTATACATGACATCTCATTCTGTATAAATGTTGCAGCTTAGCAAGACAAGAATATCACTATGCCAAGGTACTAATAATAGTAGAAGCACATAATGATTAACATTTACATCATCCTTATGTCTTTACTAGAGAAGAGTTGGCTCAGGCTTAAAATATCACAGATGACTTCGGACTCATGCTCAGAAAAATCTAAATTTCAAATATTTTGTATATTGTGAAAAAATTTTGTAAGAATATAAAATTCTTTTAATTATAATTTTAACCTCTTAATCAGTCTTTAGCAATTATAAATAAGCACTATGTGACTTCTGACTGTTTTTACATATTTTGTATCTTTAATAAATGACTAGCTCTTTGTGCTTATAATGATGTTGTCCATAAACATTCAGTATATAATTGAATTGTATATTGTGAAAAAATTCTGTAAGAATATAAAATTCTTTTAATTATAATTTTAACCTCTTAATCAGTCTTTAGCAATTATAAATAAGCGCTATGTGACTTCTGACTGTTTTTACATATTCTGCATCTTTATAAATGACTAGCTCTTTGTGCTTATAATGATGTTATCCATAAACATTCAGTTAGTACTAATATTTCTAATATTTTTCATTCCAAACAGCATTAACATTTTAATTTTGTCATAGGTTTTCTTCCTGAGCAGCACTTTTTTGCACACAGTTGGGCTAAATGGCCAGGTTACAAAAACCCCAAAGGCTCAGAAAAAGTTGGAGGGAGGGATCCACTGGACAGCTGTTGGGAGACAGATGGTAGCCTTCTGTCAAGAATTCCAGCATGTTCTTTAATATGCACAGGGTATGACTCTCCCACACAGAGACCCAGAGCTTAACATCCATCCAAAGGACAGTTGCCTTTCCAAGCCCATTGGTGTCCCCTTCTTATTGTGGGCAGGGTGGGGAGTTTTGAGGAGATAAATCTCAATGTCCCAGCTGGGACTCAAACCTGTGAACTGAAGATAAGAGCCTGGCAAACTATCAACTGAGCCACCCCTGCTCCTAATTTTGTCATAAAATGACTATAAATAATATAAAGAATAAAATAAATGATTACTGAAATGCAACTATATAGTGTATATATATGTCTTATGATGCACCTGAGAATTTTTTTCTCAAAATTGGGCTCACAGGCAAGCAAAGGCTCGAAATATTGAACTGAACTCATCTCTAGTCCCTACCCTTAATTGATTATATCTACATATGTTGGATATTTTGTTTAAAAAACTCTTATGCCAATGACTTAGTAAATTAAAATGACTGAAAATTCTTTCATTAAATTTCAATTATGATCAGATAGGTAAACAGATTAGATATCAGTATATGGGTTTTGTTGATGTTGTTTTTAAATTAAAAGTCATGAAGAAAAATATTGTTTAACAAATTCTAGTGAAGTTATCACTTTAAAAAAATATAGATACATTTATTTTAGTTATGTTACATAAAATTATATTTTGAAGAAATAAAGTGAAAAACACTCTGAAAATGATCAACTTAAATTAACCAATATCATAACTTTCCATTTGTAGAAAATGGCTAAAATTATAGGAATTCATTATTAAAGAATGGAAATTATTTTTATTCTATATAATGGGAGAATATAGGATTTGACTGAATTATGCTTTTCAAGTATTCACAGCAATATATTAAATCACTATTTTGGAATATACACCTCAAGCACTGAGAGCTAACACTTCTTCATATTCTATTTTGTGTGAAATTATTAATGTTGAAATAATAAAATATGAAATATGAGTCATTTCTATTATTCTTGGCAATTTTGTGCATTCACTACTAGATTTATAAAAAAGAATAACTTCTTTACACACCCACTGAGTAAGCTTCTAATGTGAAACCAGCAGAAGTTAAAGAAAAATAAGTTTTTCAAAGATGCAAATACATCTTAAAAGAAAACTAAAGGTCTCTTGCAAGGTTGGCTTGAAGTATTTTTGCACCCCTGGAAATGATGCAAAATAGCAACCCATTTTCTTCAAAAAATGTTTGATAAAGGCATTTTACTATTTATTTTTACTTTATTTAAGCTAGAAAAATTGCAAAAACATTTAAAAATATTTCCAACAAGATGTTTAAAAAAATTTTTTTCATAAAAAAATAATACTAGGTAACTTTTTTCCATTCTCCTCCAAAGTCTCATTTTTCATTAGCTTCTTACTGCTGGGTCACACAGGATAAAAGTGTCCTTCTAATATTTTTCTCTACTGGTCAAATTTCCAAGGGTGTGATATTACTTAGAGATGAAATGGTCCAAAATATATTAATCTAAAATACATTCTTCAAGTTAGGTGGTGCCCTAACCATTTAAATTAATAAGCAGTTTCTCTTTCAACAATCACATTGGCCTCATACATCCCAGTGATATCTTCATTTTTGGAGATATAGTCCAAATCAAAATAACATTTTAACTAATAGCAATTTATGAAATATGATTTCAGTAGTCCATTGAGCAGTAATGGGAGATGGGGAACACTGCATTTACAATCTGATAACATTTCACCTAAGAATGCAACTCTTCTTTTTGCTTACTTTAAATAATTTTAAAAGCACTACCAAATTTTCATCACCTGATTATTTCATCACCTGCTATAATTTCAGAGAATTTAATCCAACTACATTAAGGGTCTAAGCAATGCAAGGTAAATCATTTAGTTGTGATCTACAGTTAATATACAATATCTAAATTAGAAGGAACAGGTTTATTAATATTAAAAACAACCTATTATTAGGGGGTTGAAGGGTCATATCCCATCCGTCTCAAGACAATGTTTCCTCTAAAACTGATATCAACATTAAACTAAGAGTAATACCTTCCTTGGCAGTTGAACAAAAATGTTGAGAAAGTTCTTTAATTTATTCAATTGTATACTCGTAACATACTTGCCATCTTCATGACATACTTATTGTATATCTTAAAGCTGTTTATGAGCAGCTGGGACAATGACTTCATGAGACACAGAAAATTGTGTATTGCAGGTAGAAAGTTCATATCAATTAGAGGAGATTTTGATCAGAAGTCAGTAGCTCAGTGGCCAGAGCACCTGACATGTTATCAGGAGGTCATAGGTTTGTATCCACCCAGCTCAAGATAATTTTATCTCTAAAATTGATATTAACATTAAACTAAGAGTGATACCTTCCTTGACTGTTCAAAAGAAAATATTTTAAATGCATTAATCAATACAATGATTCAGGTGATCACAACTAATTCTTACATATGTATATTAAATCTGCTTTATTTTGGCCTTAGCTGCTCCAATTCTTAATTACTTTATTACAAAAAATTTAAATTTCACTAGCATGTATTAAAACTTACAATAGCACTGCTCTCCACTATTTCATGAGAAGCAAGCAGCCAAATACATCCTTTTTTTCTCTGTTTGTCCTGTTGCACAAAGAAATTTAAAAAATAAGTTTGCAATATTAATGAAAAAATAAATAGAAATAGGATGTTATATTATACAATGTATATATATAATCAGGAATTTTGTTCTCATACCACAAAATAAGATTTAGAAAGATCATTAAGATTTTTACTTCTCTCAAGAGAGCTATATAAGGCATCATATTTGTATATTTATTTTATATAAATTCTGGATGAAGTGAAGTCAAACTCCCCCCCCCCCCCCACACACACACACCTTATACCAAAATAATTACATTAAATTCATAATCATTCAATAAAGCTAGTGTACACTTCAACTGGAAATAAGTAAAGAAAATTATAGTTTGCAAGCTTTATCACATCGCCATTCACCAACTTTCTCTGTGTACTGCCTTGGTATTTCATGCCATCATATGCATGCTCTGAAGAATAGCAAAGAATGGTATCAAACTGGTATAAATACTTTTGGAACTGGATTCAAAAAAGTAAATCTAAGCCACAAATTTCAATTAATACAGTTAATTATACTTAGTAAATGTAAATATTAATCAAAAGGAACTAGAACTTATACAAATTAAAGAACTGTTACTTTTATAATTCTTTTCTATAAAAAAAAAACAGTAGCCTTGTCTTCAATGGTTCAGATTAGGATTATCAAAAAAAATGGAAACCATTTGGCTGATGATTAGTATACAAACCAGGATTTGTTAAACAAGAATTCAGAATTGAGAAAGTGGAAATTTAACTCTGGGAATCTTTAGAAATGATACTATTTTGATTTAACATCTAATTAGGAGCTGAATGTTCCTTTTTGTGTGTGTTTGTTTAGAATTAGACTGTGCCTAAAGTTTAAAATGTGAGATGTTTTATATATGAACAGCAATGGGCTAAATGGTCAGGTCACAAGCCCCCCCTCCCCCAGCTTGTGAAAGTTGGGAGAACTCACTGGACAGTTGCTAGAATGTTAGAAGACAAATTTTAGCTTCACATCAAAACCATCCATACGTTATTTAATATGGTTCTCTTGCACAAGGGGCCATGTTTTAAAGTCCCATCCAATAGATAGCAGCTTTCCTATACGACTGAGAGCACAAAGGTGGGAGGGAGAGAAGGGGATAACAGACATAAATATCAACACAGGCACAGCTGAGACTTAAACCTGGGAAATCCATATTATGAACCTGTCATGCTACTAACAGAGCACCTTATAATGTGGTATGAATAACTTAATTTTAATTTGGATTTTAGTATATATTTAACAGTTTTTGACCCTATCACTTATCTCCCATGTATTTGATTGCCCTGTCCAAAATTTCCCACACAAGCAGTTTTAAAACACCCCACACCACATTAAAAACTCATATCCATATTTATAACAGAATCCAAATCAAAAACGTGAAATCACTTTTAGATAATGCATATTTTGCAACCAACAGCTGCTTTTCATTGCTAAAAACATACTCAGCAGCCTTTTCAAGAGGTTTTTATCTATGGCTGAGTAGATAGCACACTTGGCAGTCTTCAAAAGGACCTGGGTTCAAGATCCAGGTAAGATATGAATGCTGTCTTTTTTTTGGCCAAGATCTCATCTTCCTCACACATCTTTTCTATGGTATATTAAACTGGCAAGCAGCTGCTTGAGGGGTAATTTATTTTTATTAACATTAACTCATTATTTATATCACATAGAGAAAAATTCTAGACACTATTCCTAGATTTATGCATTTATGTTAAGTTTATACCTTATGAATTTAATAAACGGAACCAGTAATACTAAGAATTATAGAACATTCTTATTCTTACAGCAGTATGCGAAAACACTGTTATCCTTCCGGAACACGAACTACTAGTGCAGTAACAGTCAATATCATTTATGTAGTTTATTAGTTCTTCGATTCTGGTATCAACTGAGCCTTTCCTACTTAGATCTAAACCTTGCAGCTGTTTTTTCTTATTATCAGCAAATTCTACTGCCATTAAGAAATTAAATCTCGCGATAGGCTTGCTGCGCTACAAACTACACCTTACTCTGTTCTATGCACAATTTCCATTTCGCTGCAAATATTACAATATTTTACATAGTAAGAAACTTTGAAACTGTACGAAAGTAATTAATCATGTCAAATATTATCTGGAAATGATCTTATATTACTGCTGAACTGATAGTTCAAATCATAACAACACTTCGTGCTTCTTAGCCATGTGCAGAGCACTTTTCTTCCAGTTTCCGATTTCTGATTTTTAACAGTTGTGAGCAGTTGGAACCAATTGTGGTCTAGCGATTAGGAAAAAGTTTATTCTTGGATTTTTTTTTTTTAAATCTGCATTTAACTACACCGTGCAACTCCAAAGACTAATGGCAACATTTACAGCCCCAAACTACATGAGGAGGAGTTAAGCATCATTAAAAAAAAAATACCCCCCTCAAGCAGCTGCTTGCCACAGAGGTCTGACAGGAGCCTGTCAGTTTATATGCCACAGTACAAGATCTGAGAGGATGGCACAGAACTTTTATTATATTCTTTGCTAGCAAACAAGATATAACCGTAACTGCTATTATCATGTGGTACCGGCTGATTGTGATTCAAAGTCATCTGTTGTAGAAGGCGTGATGACCACAGATGGCATACACAGAGTCACGTGCATCTGAATAGTGCTTTTTGTGTTATACTATTTCATGTATTGAAACAAGTTAAATATTTAAGTCAGTGTATCAGTTTTAATTTTATCTGACAGCATTTGTGATCTCAGCCTGTTTACCAACTCTGAATATAGCGTAGTTTTTTATTTGGTACAATAACCAACATGTTGAGAAAAATTTGCGCATTGTTCTTAATATGTAATATATTTCACTTGAAATTTTTAACTAATGCAACTAACTTTAAAGAAGAGTATTTTGATCAACAGATGGATCATTTTAATTTCCTATCTTACGGAGAACGAACATTTCAGCAACGCTATTTATATAATGGTAAGACGCTGCTAAAAGTTGTTTTAGCTTTGAAGTTTTATGTAATTAACACGTGAATTATTCTTCGTAGCATTATAGTGAAAATCATCAGGGTGGGCTTAAGGCACGATAGAGCGGTGCGACCACATAGGGCGCCAAATTCATAGATTCATTGCTATCTAAAGTTGAATGGGGCGCACCGAAAAATCTTACATAGGACGCTGATAGGCTTAGAGCCGGATCTGAAAATCGTACTTAGTAAAAGCCAGAATATTTAAAAGTGGTGTTTCTGGTCGTAATCGTTATTTCCATTGTTTCGTGTAATGAAGGGCTAGAGTTTTAAAATTGGCAGCCTTTTAATCATAATATATTTTTACCTGGCCATAAGAATAAATATTTAGTAATTTTATAACTCCTTTAAAAAATTTTTTAGAAACGTGCATGGAGAAAGTAAACAAGTGTATCATTTAAATAGAAAATATAATAATAGCATGAAACTTTAACTAAAGGTTTTTGTTTGCACACCATGGGCTAAATAGCCAGGTCACAAGGACTCCGAAGGCTCAGAGAAGGTTGGGGGAGGGGACCCACTAGAACAGCTGTTGGGAGACAGATGGTAGCCTCCCATCAAGGTCATCCAGCATATTCTTTAACGTGTGCAGTGTATGGCTTTCCTGCACCTGGGACCACAGCTTAACATCCATCTGATGGACGGTGGCCTTTTCAAGCCCATCAGTTTCAACTGCCAAGTGTTAGCAACTGCTTATTGAAATCCATGACGTGTACTATTAAGAGTTAATGTTTAGAAGCTAGGAGAGTGTATTTATGCAGTTCTTTGGAGGAATAGTTAAAACAATTAAGTTACACAACTTCTTATAATTGTATATTTACTCTACAAATCATTAAGTAATTTAACATTCATCAGCAAACTAATAAGATTAAACTTATTTGTGACAAATCATATGAAAGTACATACTGTATGTCTTTAAAAAAAACATTAAAATTGTTCTAATACTTTCGTGCAAATATTCTTAATTTGCCTTTGCATTGTTTAACATTTCTTTTGGAAAAGTTTGAAAGAGATCTGAACTTTCTTAATTCCACCTGTTTTTAATTTTGTCATTTTGATTTAATGAAAAATTTGACAAGTGTTTTGCTTGAAATTAGGCTGTTCCAAATATTCTACCCATTTTTGAGTATTTGCTAACCAATTTATTTTTATTTTATAAACCAATACTATTTATTTTTGTATTATATGCAGTGAGTTTTTGAAATGTGAACGAGCTTTTAGTAATGATGAAGGTGTCCAATGGAACATAATATAGTGAAATACATCCTTACAGATTATCATTCATTTTATATACTGCCTTTCAAATAATAAATTTTCATATGTAGATTACTAACCTCAAAACTAAATTACCTACAAATCATTTGGTGTGTAGTACTGATGTAAATCAGTGTATAAAGGACTCTTGATAACTTAAGGGTTAATAGCACCTGAAAATATACATTTTATTGTAATATTTCAGTATCTTTGGAGAAATATTTTCATTCTCTTAAAAGTAAGTAATTATTTAAAAACTATATTTTTATCTACATTTTTTCTTTTATGAACTAGTATACCATATAGAATTGTTTGCTTTAGATACTTGGTGGGACAAAAGAAATGGGCCAATTTTTTTTTATGCTGGAAATGAAGGTGATATAGAAGGATTCTGGAACAACACAGGCTTCATGTTTGATATTGCTCCACAGTTTCATGCTCTCGTTTTCTTTGCAGAACATGTAAGTAATTATTGATTTTCAATTAAGAAAATAGAGGCATTTTTACTCTCAGCAATAAACTGAACTTATTTACCTACCTGAAGAACAATCATGAGTATATGAAAATTTTTGTGAGCATAAAAAATTATTTATTTATTAAGAAATAAAATCCTTAAAAATTAGTAATAAATAATTGCTAATATATACAAGATGGCTGTTACCATTTCCCCAGTGTTTATGCTTTATATCAATATAATTACTTATCATAGAGAGCTGCTACTACCAGACATTCGAATGAGAAATTCCAGCTGGAATTTGCATAAGCAGCAGATCTGGCCAAAGACATTGTTGTCCAAAAGTGACTATTTTTTTGCTCTCCTAAATGAATTCACAATTTTGATATCCCAAGAGAGTTTGCTTCTTGCTGCACCAAATAAATTTCTTCCACCTCCATATTTAGATTTAAAATCAGGTGAATCATAAAGCTATTACTGGTATTTCAAAATTACTAAATATTATTTGTTTTAAAAAAACTGAAGAAATGCAAAATTATATTTTTTTTATTGTTATTCATTAATAATTCACATGCATAAAAGATAATCACACATCATGTTGATATAATTATTATACAGAGAAAAGATTGAGCAAACTCAAACACAAGATTGCTACCACTAAAAATATGCTCCTTAAGTAGCCATTTGGAATTCTTCTACCAGGTATGCTATATGAAAATAATATCCTGATAGTACCCAGTAGTTATGTTTTCAGCCACCATATGCTTGTCTTAGAAATGTATACTACCAATTCATGTAGTCAGTGAAATCTTACTGTTGTGTTGTATTAACACCCAGTGCTATGCAAAATACAAATATCATGTGACTGATCATAGAAGCAATGACAGATGTATGCATATTTTCAAGAATGTATGTCACATATCGACATATTTGTTATAAAAAAGGGCAGGGCCAGTAAGTGAGGTAAGCACTGCATTGAGGACCATCAACAACAGTGCACCCATGAAATATCTGAAAAGGTACTGTGCATCAGTGAACAAATGTACCTTGATCTAGTGATGCACAAGTGCATCATGTTACTTGTGCTCAAGGTATCACATGATGCATGTGCATCAAGTATCATTAGTCCTTTCTATCTGAATCAGCACCAACTAGTGGCAACTGGATTGAGGTTAAAGAAACAGTAAATCACTGCTTTTTTAACCTCAATCCTGTTGCCACTTTATAGTGGCTTTCTAAAGTATGGGTATCGAGGTGGAGTGAACTATTAATGGCTTGATATATGTTCATTCATCCTCTCAGACCTTCTACTATGGCATATAAACTGAAGGCTCCTGTCAGGCCTCTGTGGCAAGCATCTGCTTGAGGGGGTATTAATGGGTACCCATATTAAACTCAATGATTTAAATGAACAAATTTTTCGCCTCAATGGCACAGTACTATTGCATTGGTTTGCTATAACACTGCAACTGCCAGGTCCAGGTTCAAGTCCTAGGATAGTATGGTTGTTGGTGTACTGTTAGCTCTGAGGTAGTCGTCAGCATGATTTCTTAGTGGGGTATGTCCTTATATGAGAAGGCCTGTACAAACTAGGAACAGTTTCTAGAACCTTTATTTGTCCTATATGCTGTAAATAGAAAAAAATACCTTCATAACCAGAGGCCAGCAAAAGACAAATCAGATAAGTATTCCTTCTTTAGATTTTAATCCTTTTTTTTTACATTGCAATTTTACCTTTTTTTCTTTGAAGCTGCCATTTCAGTAAACTACTACTATTTTTGCATGGGTAATTCTACTGTGGCATATAAACTGACAGGCTCCTGTCAGACCTCTGTGGCAAGCAGCTGCTTGAGGGGGTATTTATTTTTTTATTTAAATAGATGAAATTATACTATCAAGAATTTTTTTTGCAAGTTATTTCAGGCATCAGCCAACATATGGTAAAGCTCCATTCTACATAAATGTCTGTCCTAAGATTTGGCATTTCTTTGAAGCTGGAATGACATAATTTGTTAATAAAGAGCCTGCTGTGATAATGTCGTGTGTCATGAGCCATTTCTGCCTAGAAGTGTTTTCAAATCATCACATTGATATTGGAACTGCATTTTCACTTTCTGAACATGCATGAGTGTCTCATAACTGCTACTTAACCTAGAATCAACCTAATGGATATTTTCAAGGCACTGCTAATCTACTTTCTGTTATAAGAGAAACTGCAACTTAAGATCAACACATTGATAGTGATGTTTTCCTAAAACATAATAGCTTTTGACCTTCTCCCCATGAAACTCACAGTGGCATTGAGAACACATTTATTCATCATATATTTATCTGTATATACTCATCATATTTTTATCTAAGGTTGGAGTGCACGAGGCTCATAATCTGCAGTTCCCAGATTCAAGTTCCAGCTGGGTCAGCAGTGAGAATTATCTTTGCAAAACTCTCTGCCCTGCCCGCTGTCATCGGGGACACTGATGGGCTTGGAAATGCCACCATTCGTCAGATGGGACATTAAGCCATGGTCTCATGTCCAGGAGAGCCATACCCTGTGCACATTAAAGAACACACTGGATGGCCTTGATGGGAGGCTACCATCTGTCTCAACAGCTGTTCCCATAGATCTCCTCCCCCAACCTTCTCTGAGCCTTTGGGGTCCTTGTGGCCTGCCCGTTTAGCCCATTATGGGCAAACAAATGCCTAAATATATTTATCTCCTTCCCTGAAAATATGCAGATAAATAGACTTTTCCCTCCCGTTTGGAAATGGGGTGATAACCTAACCCTCTTGGAAAGGGAGAAATTGGTATAAACTTGATATATCGGTGTATGATTGTTGCTAGAATTGATTGGAATCAGCATTCTTGATCTGTATTTTTGGTGAGTTTGATTTCAATAAATAGTTATTTGAATTTTTTTTCTTCTTGAACAGAGTTAGAGTTAACTAAGCTTGTGTTTAAGAATCTAATTTGGACTTATACACATTAAGGTTAAATTTTGCTGCTATTTATGCTCATATGCAGAAAAAACTGGAACTATAATTAATAGATTCTGAAAAAAATTCATCGCCGCCACGGCGGGAATCGAACCCGCATCTCTCCAGATTCATGCCAGAGCGTGCTACCATTGCACCACGCGTCGGACAACGAATATTTTCAGAATATGACCTTTTAAGTTTTTCTTCTTGAGACGTGACTGTCTCAGTCACGTCTCAAGAAGGTACTTTTGAGACGTAAGAGAGTACTCTTGAGAGTTTAGAGAGTACTCTTGAGACGTGACTGAGACAGTCACGTCTCAAGAAGAAAAACTTAAAAGGTCATATTCTGAAAATATTCGTTGTCCGACGCATGGTGCAATGGTAGCGCGCTCTGGCATGAATCTGGAGAGATGCGGGTTCGATTCCCGCCGTGGCGGCGATGAATTTTTTTCAGAATCTATTAATTATTGTTTCTTAACAGGGAATACTGTGCATTCACTTTGGATTTCAAAAACTGGAACCGTGGTAAAAGCCTAAGAAATTTTGTATGAAATTGTTGGCCAGACATGGGACTACATTTTAATGTCCAGTACTATGGACATATCTTCTTCAAGTCTATCAGTATATCCCCTCTCACCAGAAACAGACTGCAAATTCTCAAATACTGGTACAGGCTATGAACATGATACTCTACCAGTTGTGATGGTTCACCATTCACTTTTAGGTTTCCTAACCAGTTATATTATTTACATTATAATTATTGTTTGGGTCCTTACCTTTTCCTTTGAACCATTGCCTTTTTCCTCCTGATATCTGAATTGACAACCATCAACTCATTTCTATTGTTGCCTTAACCATTGTCTTCACCAGGAGGGCTGAGGTCACAATCACTTGCATCATTGCCAATGTATGGTCAGTTATGCAAATGTGGCTTGTTGGCGTGTGCTTGCAGACATGCCAGCATTTGTCTTAAGAAGTAAGTAAGGTAATGATGAGTTAGTAGAGGTGTGGTGAAAAGCATTGATGTAGTGAAAAGTGCCAATATGGTTAGTTTGGTGTATCTGTGATTGTTGCTAGAATTGATTAGAGTCAGTACCTGTATTTTTTTGGTGTTTGATTTCAGTAAATAGTTTATTTATTAAAATTGATTGATTTTTTTTTTTTTCTTGAGCAGAGTTACAATTGAGTTAACTAAGCTTTGTTTAAAAATTTTATTTGGACTTTCACACATTTAGACAAAATTTTGCTACTATTTATGCTCATATACTGTAATTTTTACTTATATATATATATACACTGTTCACAAAAATTAGGGGATATTTCAAAATAAATATGAAGCAATAAAAAAAGAAGCATTTGAATTTTTTTTATTAAACAAGAACATCAGAAAAGCAAACGACAAGTCAAAGAAAGTTGTTCGATTATGCAAATGAGATGCAAATTCAATTGTCGTGATTGAGTAGCAAGTGACATATTGGTGGGGGTGAACAGAAGCATGTCAAACTAGACGAGAGTGCCACACACTGACAGCGATGGGGCATGGACAGGATCAGAATGTCCAGCAGTTCTTGTGGGATCCTCTTCCACTCTTGCTCCAGGGCAACTTCCAGCTCAAGAAGTGTTGTGTGAGGCATTGGACGGTTTGCCAGACGTCTTCCCAGTGCATCCTAAGCATGTTCAATGGGATTCAGATCTGGAGAATGTGAAGGCCAGTCCATGCATTCGATTCCTGCCTCCTGAAGCATGTTGTTGACGAGATGCGCATGGTGGGGCCTTGCATTATCGTCCATGAAAAGAAAGTTGTTTCCAACTGCTCCAGCATAAGGTACCACTATAGGGTGCAGGACCTCATCTCAATATCTGACAGCAGTCAGCAATCCGTTTCTGATGACCTGGAGGTTGGTACGACCACCAATGCTGATGCCAGCCCACACCATGATTCCACCACCACCACTGAAGGAGTCCCTTTCTCACATGAAACGTGGATTCTCCCGTGTTCCTCATTCACGCCAGATCAGTACACAATGATTGTCAGGCTGCAGACTGAACCATGACTCATCAGAGAAGAGGACAGTTGACCACTCATCACGGGTCCAATGATGATGCTCATCAGCCCACCTTGTACGAGTTCTACGGTGTTCCAGAATGCATACCATTGGTCGCTGGGCATGTAGTCCAACACAATGGAGCCAATTTTGTATGGTCTGGGTGCATATCCGTCGTCTAGTGGCAGCAAGAAACTGTCCCCGCAGCTCTGTTGCATTGCTGTGCCTGTTCCTTCTTGCCAATAAGGTCAAGTAGCTGCCATCTCTTGCTGTGTGGCAGATGGGTGACCCTGCCCTCGTCTTCTTCGTACTGTGCCAGTCTCTTGAAAGCGATTTCGCAGTCTGCTAATCATGCTTTGGGATGTTCCAAGTGCTGTTGCCACTGTCATCTGTGTTTGACCAGCTTCAAGACATCCTATGGCTCTCCAGGCTTCGCATTCGGGCAAATCGTGTTGCAGCGGCATTGCAAGGGCTGGGAAATTGCAGGATGTTCACTTTCAAGATCAGGGAACGTGCAGCTACTCCAGTACTTTCAGCCTTTTTTTTGTATAGTGCATTTTCACCAGTGACGTAAAAGTTGGTTTTGCATCTCATTTGCATAATCGAAAAACTTTCTTTGAATTGTTGTTTACTTTTCTGATGTTCTTGTTTAATAAAAAATATTCAAATGTTTCTTTTTTTTATTGCTTTATATTCATTTTGAAATATCCCCTAATTTTTGTGAGCAGTGTATATAAAAAATTATTTTTGGCAAGTGTATTTTGCCTGGTGCCCTAAATCATAAGTTATCCAGCATTTGAATTTGGGAGCATTACACTGTTCAGTAATGGAATAAAATTGAGTTTTGGCAATATAAATTATTGCCAATTACTCAGAAATTGTATTTAATACTTTTTATGGCAAATGCATTTTCCACTAGTATGTGTCATATGGAACTTAATGTCTCTACTTCTGGCACCACTGATGTTTCCTTTTTCCTCCACACTAAAGCTTTTCCCAGTTAGGCAATCATGTTGTATAATAGTGTTAATTCCAAATGGGTGGGCAAATGTGACATCATAATACCAGAAATTAGCAGTTAAATTAGCCACTGCTACTTGTGCAATTAGTCTCAAATTTGGTGAGGATGGTCCCACTTACCCTGTTGGGGTAACAGATCAGGTTCCTAGCTACTGTGGTTGAGAGTGATCCCTCAAAAAACTTACAAATTTTCTGGGAGTGCTGCTGTCACCTACCTAGTGATTGGAGTAGTATGTTGTGAGTAGTACATATGGGAAAGCTGTGAATGAAATTATCAATGGACATACCTTTGGCAAGATTTAATTGTGATTGGAGTAGTGCTTTAAAGGTGAAAATCTATGAATTGGACTTGATGGGAAGAGTTTTCAATCGACATATGTTTCACAGCAAACTTTTGCCATAGATTTAACTAATGCAGAATGTTTTTGGGTTTGGTTTGAATGACAATTTCTTTCATGTCTATGAAATTTCAAAGTTTTTGACCAAAGTACTCTAATAGTAAAATATTTCCATTACTAAACTCTGTACTGACTGATTATACCAGGCAAATAACCAAAGAAATTTATTTATTAACAATTACAATAAATCATTTGTTAATATTAACCAATAACATATTTATTCATCACTTTTTATAATAAAGGTTTTCTTTAGAAGATATAACTAGAAGAAGGGCATATTTCTTGTGGTGAATATGGAATGTTCATTTTTCAAATAAAAGTTTTTTATTTTGCACTTTTAACACCCTCTAGTAGTGGAAGTCATTGGGAAAATGCAAATAGTAATATTTTATTCGTACCAAAAAATAGAAAAACAATATTTTATTTTCCTTTCGAAACAAAAATGATGTATTTTTTTTCCAATTCCCTATAGTAAGGGGTCATATCACTGCTGTCTTTGTAAATCTCTTGACCATCACATTCTACCACTAAAATTTCTAATATAAATAGATTGTTTGCAATATTTGTTTCAAGTTTGGCCATTTTACAATTATTTCCACCACTAGAAGGCACTGTTAAAGCCATTGGGAGATTCGTAAAATCTAAATAATAATTTTCATCAATACTTATCCATCTCAAAAAGAACCTTTAATTTATCTCCAAAGAATGAAAAATAAAATGTCTACAAATTTGACAGGCAACAAAGGTAAAACAGTAGCTCTTTTTTTTAAAAAAAAAAACAAGTAACAATTCTGGTACTACTGTATCTTTAAAAGAAAGATATAATATCTTTATAAGAAAAGTTGGGCCAACCGGAAATTGGATTCCATGTTGTATGATAGCATTGCTGTAGTGAAAATGCTCAAAAACTTCAATTATGCTCATGTTTAGTGTCATTTTAAGAAAGGTTAACAAGAATCACAAGCGACCAGGTAAGAGATGCATTTAAAATATTATTCAGAGAAATTCAAAAAGATATACAAAAATAAATCATTTAACCAATCATTCAGATAAGTACAACATACAATGAAATCTAACCCTGTTTTTTCTATGAATGTTTAGACGTGCAGAACACAGAGATCTTCAAGAACTTAATCACCCAAATCTGTAGTGTCCAACATTATTTGTAAACTACATGCTGCTAAATCATCACCTAATTTTGTTATCAATTTAATGTAATTTTCATCGTTTACATTTGAATGATATGCACTGATTGCAATATTACATTTATTAGTAGTCAATGTGCCAATAATACCTTTGCTTTTATTTTGTGTAAATGTTATGGCATATTTCTGTTGCATTTACACTCTAAATTAACACTCAATTAAATGGAGGAGAAACAATATTAATAAATAATTAATACCCCCTCAAGCAGCTGCTTGCCACATAGGTCTGACAACAGCCTGTCAGTTTATATGCCATAGTAGAAGGTCTGTGTGGATGGCAAGACCTCAGCAGAAAAACAACATGAACATCCATGCCTTACCCAGGGCTTGAACCCAGGTCCCTTAGATCAGTAGCCAACATGCTAACCACTCGGACAAATTATTTTCCAACAAATCAATTACACATGCATGTACCCTTTTATTTAGAAGTGAAGGCTTATTAAAGAGAGAAAACACATTTTTGAAATCATTGCACAGAAATACACCATATCTACCTGCATATCATAAAATAGACAACATAAAAATATGCTACTCAATGCAAAACTGCACCCACTGAGTAACCTCAGTGGGTGCAGTTTTGCATAAGAATAATAAGTAATAAATAATTTTGAATAAGTTTCGTGGAATTGTGAAAACTATTTCTTAAACTAATTTTCTTTAGGGGAAAAGAGTTGTTTAAATGAGGCAAAACCACAAATGAAATTTATTTTCAACTATATTACGAGCAAAAAAATTAGGTAAATAGCAATCATTAAAATTATCTTTTCCTGCATATTGTAGTAGCATAATTTTAACATTAATTCATTTTCTCTGTTTTGGATATTGAAATAATTTAATAGTTAATGAGAGTTAATTTAATAGTTAAACATAATTATTTTCTTGCATTTTCCAAAATGTTATATAAAGACATATAAAAAAAGATATGGAAATGTGTAGCATCAAAAGTTTTGCTTACAACTCCAACCAGGAGTGTAACTGAGGGCTGTTTTGGGGGTTCACACCTCCTCCATGATTTTACAACTAGCATTTTCTAAAAAAATGTGTATAGGTTTTGTTTTTTATCATGCCTAAATATGAAGTGTCACACCCACTTCTGTAGAGTTTATTGCCTCCTAGTAAGTCAAACCCTCCTCCCATTCCAAAAACCTGGATATGCCACTGACTCCAATATACAAAGGATTCATTTGTTCTTAACAGCTGCTCAAATTCGTGTGAGCTGCACTGCTATTTGCTTGTGGTTCTTAGTAATCTTTCTATTTAGTTCACACACAAAAGACACAGCTTCTACACAGCAGAAGAAATTATGCAATAGTAAAACAACTTCATTCATTTTTAAACATTTTAATTTCAGTTTATCTCAACTTTTCAATGATTTTAATCTTTTTTCTTTTTCATTGTATCTTACATATATTAATTACATTGAAAGACTAGAGCTTCGCCTACAACAAGCAGATGTACATAATATTCTCAGCCCATGTTTACATCTATTGCTTGTTAATAAAAGTATTAATGGTTTCCACACTGCATGCAATTCTCCCATCCACAAGAGACAAAATCGCAAAGTATGACCAGCAATAGTTCTTTGTGCTAAGTGTTCCATAAGCCCCAGGATTCCCCACGGAGCCCATGATATACAGAAAGTTACAGTGAGAAGAAAAGAAGTAACATGATCAGTATGGGCATGTTCCATATCTTCTCTTATGACAATATGTGCACTACTGAAGATGTAACTGTATGTGTAGCAGAGTGTAAGAATGCTTGGTGTTAGAACCAATGATCCAAGGGTCACACTATAAGGTAGCATGTTACCTACATCCAACATACACATATAGCTGTCATCATAGAAACGACCCGTAGAGTTACCAAGGAGAGGTGGGCAGCACAGAAAGCCTGCAGTCAACCAAGTAAAAAGCACCCAGCACTTACAACGTGTGTGAGTCTGAATCACATCATAGCGGAGTGATTTACGGATGGCTAAGTAACGATCTACTGCCATCCACATAAATAGATAAAGGCATACTGCACACAAAGTTATATGAAGATAGCCACTAACACTACAAAGTAGGTATTTATAAGTTAATGACATTTCCAAAATGGCGGCAAGGGACAGAGGCATCACTATTAGACCCATAAGTAAGTCGGCAAAACTTAATGATAGCATGTAGAAATCCATTACTTCTCGATGCCCAGGAAAACTTGCTACAGTAGCAATAGCTAGCACATTTGCTACTATAATGGTCACACATATTACAAGAATGAATATTACTTCAATAGCAAAATCAAAAGTAGGCAAATGGAGAGTATTTTCAATTACTGAATCATCCTGATTTTCTTCATCAAAAATTATATATTCTGATAATGTACTCATCTTTGTGTGATCATCATCTGTAAAAAGAAACAAGATTAATTAAAATGACTTTAAACACATCTATATACTCTATGTGTAAGGGAAGTATTTATTTATCTTTATAGAAGTTTGTACAATTAAAACATTTTTAAAAGTGTATTAAATTGTTTTTTGCCAATGCACAGAACTTGAACCTACATCTCTCCAAATTCATGTCAGAGTGCTCTAACCATTAAACTAGCATTAGCTCTGTCATTTATTCATTAATATGGCTTAAAATGTACTTGAACTTTGTCACCCATGGTGTTATGGTTGACAAGTTTGGGTATATTTACTAGTCATCATAGTGGATAAATGATGGAATCAATGCTAGTTTAGTGGTTTATAGAACACTCTGGCATGAATTTGGAGAGATGTAGGTTTTTGAGTCCTGTGCATCAGCAAAATTCATTTTTTCCACAAAACTATTTATTGATTTATTGACTTCTGTCAATGAAGTAACTTGGTTAATAAGATATAATCAGATAATTCTGGGCATGGGTATTTAACTGTTTAGTTATGTATTAAATTATTCAGATCTTGATAATAAAACTAAAGATGAATCACAACATTATCTTTTTTAATCATTAATAACACTAAATAATGTGAAGAGACTTTATCGTTTGTTTCCATCTTGCTCAGTGCAATATAAAAAAGAAATAGATGGCACCAACAGTAGATGCCAAAAATCTCAGTGAATATTTTAGTTTTAAATTACTGGAAAAAAGAGCTGGTATTACTTCAATAGTAGAATACTCTGGCATGTTTCAGGAGAGATGAGGGTTCAAGACCCATATGTCAGCTAAAAATTTTTCCACAAAATATTTATTATCTTTTAAAAAACTACTAAGAAATCTAGAGGTGCTGAAACAGTGAGTATGTCTGATAGAAGAATAAATTATTTAAAGTATTATTTATTGAGATTAACCTTTCTTTTATCCACAATGCTCATAATAAAAAAAAATGTCCCCTCAAGCATCTGCTTGTCACAGAGGTCTGACAGGAGCTTGTCAGTTTATATGCCATAGTAGAAGGTCTGAGAGGATGGCAGGACCTCAGCAGAAAAACGAATAATAAATGTTGATGTTTTCAAAAATTATGTATTTTAATAGAATAAAAAATAATATTATCAATAGTGTAGGAATGACATTGCCTTACTGGTTTTCCAAGAAAAATGCATTCCTCCACTATTTTAAGTGACTCCTACCTTAAACCCCCCACCCCACCCCCCAGCCCTTCCTTTGCATGGTTCTCAGTTCTAGGTTCCAACTTACACCACTGTCAGTCATATGGAAATTTGCAATAAGAGTTGATGTTTGTTTTGTTTCGAAATTAATTAATCATCTAAGGCAGTGGTTCCTAACCTATAGTCCCCAGATTCCCAGGGGTGTGTAAAGTTAGTAAAGAGTTCATGAGCTACTTTTAATATTTCAGAAAGCTATAACACAAGTTATACATTTAGCAGATTACACAATATTGCCAAATATTATTGCTTTTGGCTGGAATTATGTAAGTTCAGTATGGAAACACTGGTTATCATATGATCACAAACAGTAATTGGCTGTTGATGACAAGAATTTCAGGAACATCAAATTTGTCCACTCAGATATTTAGATTCAAGTTTCAAAATTCCCATAAATAAAAAGTAGGTAAAGAACCATAGATACATATCACTCATTGTTGCTAACAGAATTGTGCATATAAGTAATCGTTGAAATATTTCAAAACGACCTACAGGCAGGTGCTCTGTTACAAATGTATTAACAACAAGGTTTGTACAAATATATTTTTTTACTTTACTACACTGCTCACAAAAATTAGGGGATATTTCAAAATGAATACGAAGCGATAAAAAAAAGAAGCATTTGAATTTTTTTTATTAAACGAGAACATCAGAAAAGCAAACGATTTTTTGATGCCATACATTTCCATATCTTTTTTTATCTATCTTTATATAATATTTTGGAAAATGCATGAAAATAATTATGTTAATAATTTTTGGTGTCTTACTCATTAGCATCCTGAAGGGGGGGGGGGGGGGGAGAGATGTGGCCCTGACCCTAAGTTATTGTAGAGTTCATATGCTTTGTTTACAATGCCTTTCACAAAAAAAAAATTGCAACTATCGTTAACTGTTAAATTATTTCAATATCCCAAACAGAGAAAATGAATTAATGTTAAAATTATGCTACTACAATATGCAGGAAAAGATAATTTTAATGATTGCTTATTATTGTTAACCTAATTTTTCTTGGGTATTAGGTGGTTTAACTTTGTAACTGATGATGAGGTTAGGAAAAGGAGTCTCAACCTCCCTTAAGCAGCATATTGTGCAGAGAGAGATTCTGCTGGTTTGGCCATGTTGCTCGTATGGATAATTATAGATTGGCAAATAGGGTTATGAACAGTGTGCCTAGAGGCCTAAGAAGGAGGGGGAGACTTAGGATGTGGTGGGCAATGTCAAACAGGACCTTGTTAAAATTGGTGTGCAGTGGCCGGATGTAGCTCAGGACAGATATGCTTGGAGAATTAAACTGTGCGGTCTGGTTGGACCTCCGTAGCCCATGGCTGCTTGAGGATGATGAATTTTTTTGCTCCTAATATAGTTGAAAATAAACTTCATTTTTGGTTTTGCCTTATTTAAACAACTCTTTTCCACTAAAGAAAATTAGTTTAAGAAATAGTTTTCACAATTCCACGAAACTTATTCAAAATTATTTATTACTTATTATTCTTATGCAAAACTGCACCCACTGAGGTTACTCAGTGGGTGCAGTTTTGCATTGAGTAGCATATTTTTATGTTGTTTATTTTATGATTTGCAGGTAGATATGGTGTATTTCTGTGCACTGATTTCAAAAATGTGTTTTCTCTCTTTAATAAGCCTTCACTTCTAAATAAAAGGGTACATGCATGTGTAATTGATTTGTTGGAAAATAATTTGTCAGAGTGGTTAGCACGTTGGCTACTGATCTAAGGGACCTGGGTTCAAGCCCTGGGTAAGGCATGAATGTTCATGTTGTTTTTCTGCTGAGGTCTTGCATCCACACAGACCTTCTACTATGGCATATAAACTGACAGGCTGTTGTCAGACCTATGTGGCAAGCAGCTGCTTGAGGGGGTATTTATTATTTATTAATATTGTTCCTCCTCCATTTAATCGAGTGTTAATTCAGAGTGTAAATGCAACAGAAATATGCCATAACATTTACACAAAATAAAAGCAAAGGTATTATTGGCACATTGACTACTAATAATTGTAGTATTGCAATCAGTGCATCTCATTCAAATGTAAACGATGAAAATTACATTAAATTGATAAGAAAATTAGGTGATGATTTAGCAGCATGTAGTTTACAAATAATGTTGGACACTACAGATTTGGGTGATTAAGTTCTTGAAGATCTGTGTTCTGCACGTCTAAACATTCATAGAAAAAACAGGGTTAGATTTCATTGTATGTTGTACTTATCTGAATGATTGGTTAAATGATTTATTTTTGTATATCTTTTTGAATTTCTCTGAATAATATTTTAAATGCATCTCTTACCTGGTCGCTTGTGATTCTTGTTAACCTTTCTTAAAATGACACTAAACATGAGCATAATTGAAGTTTTTGAGCATTTTCACTACAGCAATGCTATCATACAACATGGAATCCAATTTCCGGTTGGCCCAACTTTTCTTATAAAGATATTATATCTTTCTTTTAAAGATACAGTAGTACCACAATTGTGACTTGTTTCTTTTTTTAAAAAAAAGAGCTACTGTTTTACCTTTGTTGCCTGTCAAATTTGTAGACATTTTATTTTTCATTCTTTGGATATAAATTAAAGATTCCTTTTGAGATGGATAAGTATTGATGAAAATTATTATTTAGATTTTACGAATTTACCAATGGCATAATTATGATTATGCTGAGAATGAAAGTACAAATTGATGAGATGAACTGTTTCATTCGAGTTGTTGATGAGATTGATAGTAGAGTAGATTTGATGATAAACAGAGAGAAAACTAAAGTGATGAAAATTGGTCAGGCAGGCTGTGATTCAGTTAATCTGAATGGTTGCAGTCTTGAGCAGGTGTCACAGTTTAATTATCTTGGGAGCTATGTATCAGATAATGGTGATGTGCGGCATGAGATTAACAGACGAATAGGGATTGCTGCCGGGACATTTAAGAATCTACGGGGAGTGTGGAGAAATAGGTGTATACACCTAAAGACTAAAATTAGACTGTATAATAGTTTGATTCTTTCTAGGGTTAGTTATGGTAGTAGAAACTTGGACACTTTGTAAACAAGATAACAGGAAACTAGATGCTTTTGATTCCAGATGCTTACGCAGTATCTTGGGCATTAGGTGGTTCAACTTTGTAACTAATGATGAGGTTAGGCAAAGGAGTTTGCAACCTCCTTTAAGCAGCATATTGTGCAGAGAGAGACTCCGTTGGTTTGGCCATGTTGCCCGTATGGATAATTATAGATTGGCGAATAGGGTTATGAACAGTGTGCCTAAGGCAACAGAAAGAGGGGGAGACCTTAGATGCGTTGGGCAGGCAATGTCGAACAGCACCTTGTTAGAATTGGTGTGCAGTGGCCAGATGTAGCTCAGGACAAACTTGCTTGGAGAACTAAATTGCACGGTCTGGTTGGACCTCCGTAGCCCATGGCTGCTTGAGGATGATGATGATGACTTTCGTTCTAACTTTCCAGTAATTATATTAAAATACATGTTTAACTTCTTTCTGCTCTTGGGTCATCCACCTCGACTCTCAAAATAACATTGTTGCAAGGCCGCAGTGTCCCCACATTTTTTTCCTATAAAAGACGCAATGTATAATACTAATTTCCAGTAATATTTGATTTAAAAAGTATAGAACTATTTTTACGCAAAGATACGAACCATCAAGTGCCGGAATGGCGTCCCGGTTCAGTAATTTGAAAACATAGAGTACCGGAACGGTGTTCCGGTTTAATGATTCGCAAACATAGAGCACCAAAATGGTGGTCCGGTTCAGTGATTTGGAAACATATATTACCAGAACGGCGTTCCGATTTAGTTTTAGCACTCCTAGTAAATGCTTCCCCTACTCAAAAAGTCACACTTCGCCACTGCTCTATAAATGTATTTCTGTATATTGGCAGCAAGTTCATCGATGCATCAGATGATTCTGTAGGATAAACTTATTTACAAATTCGCCATCAGAATAATTTTGATAATATTTTGCATTTTTCTCACTGAAAACAAAACTTTTACGCACAATAGCAAACGGAGTCTTGAGACTTCTGGGTAAATAATTTTTTTGGTGTTTAATGTCGCCATAAGTTTCTCAAATGTTTCTTTTCTATGTTGGCCTGATAACATTCATAATTGGAATGTTTACTATTATTGATGTAGTTAGATGTAGTCTCTGTTTGAGTGAGAATTGTGTTATTTAATAGGGGCCTGAACAGTACATTCAGAAAACAATTACCTCTATGCGCAGTCTCTCATATGCATAGATTGGTCTATGGTCATGTGGGCCGATGTCGTCGTAAATTAGATTTAGGCTACAAAAGAACACTTTTAAAAACAGTGTAAAGGTAAGTTGCAAAAGAAAGAAAATTTTAAATTCCATAAAGTACTTTAAGAACTAGAGACAAAAAACTGAATCTTTTGCGCGACAAGATTCGCGTGCCACGGGTTGCCCATAGCTGCTAGCCCCTCGAGTTAGGAAGATAGAATAGCGACTTTCACATTTCCTCCTTTTTAGGGGGGGGGGGGGGGGAGAAATCATGAGAAGTAAAATAATTTATAACTTGTAACTGTTCTATAACTGTGTTTTTCTAACCCCTGGTCATGAGCTTCCATTTGATACACAACATAATCACATAACATAAATCAGTAAATTATTAAGTTTGTACGTTGCGTTCGAAGGATACGGTGGAACAACTGTTGTCAAATTCACAAACGACGGACGAAAAGAAATAGGAAGGTAGGTAATAATAACTACTCAAAGGCTGAATGGTGTTGAATTTTATTTACAAAAGATTGATTAAAAGGTAGAAATTTTGACCAAAAAATAATTTATTGTAAATTTTTTTTGCGATTACAAGAAAAATCAGAAATTCAAATTATGACTGATACGGAACATCTATAACAACACGAATCATCTATACGACAAAAGCCCGACTTGTGCATTAAAATCAATTATATATTTTGTACAAAGGTAAAATATCCATTATATATTTTACATTCATGACAAGATTTGCATGTAGTATTTTTATTGGCGCAGTTTGATTTTAAATCACTTTGAACGTCATACCTCATCTGCATGCAGTAATATTAAAATAAAAAGAAAGTAATTCTAAAATGTCATAGATTCTCAGTTCCTTCCAGAATGATTGCTGCACGCTAGAAATGTAAAGAACTTCATGTAATTTGATTGACAAGCTGAAGGAATGTCTGAGGTAATGTTACATGAAAGACATTTCCTAATACAGTCAGGAAGCGCGTGCTACTTAATTGCCTTAGAAACAACGCAAAAGCAATATTTCGGGAATGCATTAGGGATTAACTGCTGTGAACTGCTTTGGGTGTGGTTTAAAAGAGATAAAAATTGAATTTCCCCTAAATGCCCTTTCGATGATATCCACGAGGGCTGTACAGTCCCCGCCCTCCCTGCCCACGGTCAGTAGGGGACACCGATGGGCTTGGAAAGGCCGCCGTCCGTCGGATTGAACGTTAAGCCGTGGCTCCTTGTGCGGGAGAGCCACACCCTGTGCACGTTAAAGAACACGCTGGATGGCCTTGACGGGAGGCTACCATCTGTCTCCCAACAGCTGTTCCAGTGGGTCCCCTCCCCCAACCTTCTCTGAGCCTTCGGGGTCCATGTGACCTGGCCATTTAGCCCATGGTGGGCAAAAAAGTGCCGCTCAGAGGTAAAACAAACCAACACTGTTCATTGGGTACATCCGAAGTCAATGGGGCAGGGTTAACCCAAGTGTGCCCAATACGGCACCCGCGGGCTACTGATCACCCTTTAGCAAAATAGGAGTCGCCCACAGCATGGTGAGGAATAGAGGTAGGTTTTTTCTGCTAAAAATTTGCAGATTTATATATCGCAAAAATAGAAATGTGTTTTTAACACGTTAATCGCCAATTAAAAAATTTATTTTCATTTGTTTACTACTGATGGTGCCCGCTTTATTACTTTACATTCAAGCGTAAATAAAAATTTAATAACCCTTTAAAGAAATTCTAAATTAAAAGCAGTTCCTGTGTGAAAAGGTTTGGGCACCTCATGCGTAATAGGTAACACTCCAGGCTCATAATTCACAGTTCTTAGGTTTAAGTCCCAACTGTAAGAGCGTTGAGATTTATTATCGCTAACCTCTATTTGGCCCTTGGTGAGAAAAAGGAATGTTAGTGGATTTAAAAATACCGCTGTCCGTCGGATGATACGTTAGTTTGCGGTTCTGTGTACTCTGATCTGTACCGCAATACTCTGAGCACATTAAAAAATACCGCTGTCCGTCGGATGATACGTTAGTTTGCGGTTCTGTGTGCTCTGATCTGTACCGCAATACTCTGAGCACATTAAAACGTGGGTGGCTTTGACGAGAGGTTTCCATCTGTCTACTAACAGCTTGTCCAGTGGATCCCCTTCCCCAAATAGGGCGAGGGTTGACTCAGTCGGTAGTATTACTCAGTCGGTAGTATTCTCGGCTCGTAATCTGCAGTTCCCAGGTTCGAGTCATAGCTCCGCAAAAAATCCCTTGCACAAAAAATCCTTCGTCAGTAGGGGACACCGATGGGCTTGAAATGGCTGCCATCCGTTGGATGGCAAGTTAAACTTGACCCTGTATGTGGGAGAGCCATATCCTGTGCATGTTAAAGAACACACTGAATTGTCTTGACACACTGAATTGTCTTGAGAAAGCTACCATGTGTCTCCCAACAGCTGTCCAGTGGGTTCCCCCCAACCATCTCTGAGCGCTTGGGGTCCTTGTGACCTGGCATTTAGCCCATTGTGTGCAAAAAAGTGCCTCTCAGAGGTAAAACAATACAATTCTTCCCCAACCTTCCTTGAGCCCTTGGGATTACCCCAATACCCTCTACACATTAAAACATATGGGTGGCTTTGATGAGAGGTTTCCATCTGTCTACTAACAGCTGTCCAGTGGATCCCCTTCCCCAAGTAGGGCGGGGTTTGACTCAGTCGGTAGCGTGCTGGGCTTGTAATCTGCAGTTCCCAGGTTCGAGACTTAGCTGGGCCAGAATTAAGATTTCCTTCCGCAAAATCCCCTGCCATTTCTTCCATCAATAAGGGGTACGATGGGTTTGAAATGGCTGCCGTTCGTTGGATGGCACTTTAAGCTTGACACATTGTGTGGGAGAGTCATACTATGGGTTGGGTTGTTTTACCTCAGAGCGGCACTTTTTTGCACACCATGGGCTAAATCGCCAGGTCACAAGGACCCCGAAGGCTCAGGGAAGGTTGGGGGAGGGGACCCACTGGAACAGCTGTTGGGAGACAGATGGTAGCCTCCCGTCAAGGCCATCCAACGTGTTCTTTAACGTGCACAGGGTATGGCTCTCCCACACACGGGGCCACGGCTTAACGTTCCATCTGACGGACGGCGGCCTTTCCAAGCCCATCGGTGTCCCCTACTGACCGTGGGCAGGGCGGGGAATTTTGCGGAGATAAATCTCAACGCTGACCCAGCTGGGACTCGAACGAGTCATACTATGCATGTTAAAGAACACACTGAATTACCTTGATGGAAAGTTACCATCTGTCTCCCAACAGCTGTCCAGTGGATTCCCTCCAACCTTCTGTAAGCTCTTGGATCCTTGTTACCTGGCCATTTAGCCCATTGTGTGCAGAAAAAAGTGCCGCCCAGAGGTAAAACAATCCAACCCTTCCCCAACTTTCCATGAGCCCTTGGAGTTTTTGTGATTTGGCTATTTAGCCTACTGTGTGCCCAAAGGTGTACCCAAGATGTAAAACAACTAAAAACGTTGTGTAAGCAATTAGAATCAAAACCAACAAGTTTCATCTTTAGCTTATTTGTACAGCTTTCACGTTTCCCTACCACGGCAAACTTTAGAAAGATCCTAAAAAGTGTCGCTCAAAGATAAATCAACCCAACTCAGACCTAGCAACTGTCTTCTCTGAGCCATTGGGAGCCTTGTGACCTGGCCATTTAGCATTGGGTGCAAAAAAAAAGCACTGCTTAGAGGTAAAACAACCAAACTTTGTCATTTTATTCCACTACTTGCGCATATGTCCGCTCAGAAGTGAAACAACCTACAATTTTAAGTATTTTTCTTATTTGAAAATTACCTTTCCTTATTTTGCATTTTGCAAAAATGTTTTTCGGGTAAGAAATAATACACACCCGCCAAAAAAATATATAGCTGCCACCAAATGCTTTATGATTTAGCAGTCCCGTACACTTTATAAATGATAATTACAAAAAATATGGCATTCTGTTGAAAAAAGGTTATTCACAAAGAAAGCATGGTTTAGGATAATAAAGTACGGTAGCAATTATGTATGAAGCTCTCAATACTTTGCTAAAATAATGTCACTAAATTTCAGAAAACAACAACGCTCGTAAAGGAAAGAATGATGTAGGTAATCATGTGACATTACGTCATTTATTTTAAACCATTTCCTGTATTATCTTAAATTTTAAACTCAAACCTTAGGAGGTTTTCTGGGGGGTAAGGAGGCCATGCCCCCTCCCCCCTTTGTGAATATATATGGAGACGAAAAATTTTTAAACGTATAAACTCAATGGACATAGTAATAGTAACTCAATAACTTCTTGGGGGGGGGGGGGAGGCTCAGTCGGTAGCGCGCCAGGCTCATAATCTATAGTTCCCAGGTTCGAGTCCCAGCTGGGTCAGGCCACCGTCCGTCGGATGGGACGTTAAACCGTAGCTCCGTGTGCGGAAGAGCCATACCCTGTGCACGTTAAAGAACACGCTGGATGGCCTTGACGGGAGGGTACCATCTGTCTCCCAACAGCTGTTCCAGTGGGTCTCCTCCCCCAACCTTCTCTGAGCCTTCGGGGTCCATGTGACCTGGCCATTTAGCCTATGGTGTGCAAAAAAGTGCCTCTCAGAGGTAAAACCACCCAACCCTCTTCTCTTGACCTTTTCTGAATCCATGTAGTCCTTAAGGCCTGTAGTCCTTTTGCCCATTTTTTGCAAAAAAAAAAAAGTGCCTCTCGGAGGTAAAACAACCCAAGTCACGAGTGTATATTATACGTATTTTCAGTAAATATTTGAAAATCACTGAAACGGAGAAAAAAATTTATTACCGAACCACGTTTTGGGCTATATCATAGCCCTCCCCCTCTCCCATTTATTTTTTTCAATTCTTGATCTGGGTCTGGATCCTGGGGCGGGAGTGGCTCAGTCGGGTAATGCGCAACTCGTAATCTGTAGTTCGCAGGTTCGAGATCCAAATGTGTCAGCGTTGAGATTTATCTCCGCGGGATACCGATGGGCTTAGTGTGTCCTACATGTGGGCATTTAAAGGACACGGTGAATGGCCTTGATGATAAGTTTCCATCTGTCTCCTAACAGTAGTCCAGTGGGTTTCCTTCCCCCCCAACCTTATCTGAGCCCTTGGGGTCCTTGTGACCTGACCATTTAGACCGTTGTGTGCATAAGGGTTCCGGTCAGGTGTAAAACAACACAGAACATAGGGTTGTTTTACTTCTGTGTAGCACTTTTTTGGCATACAATGGGCTAAATGGCCAGGTCACAAAGACCCTGAGAGCTCAGAGGAGGTTGGGGGAAGGGAACCCACTGAACAGCTGTTGGGAGAAAGATAGTAACCTCCCATGAAGGCCATCCAGCATATTCTTGAACGTGCGCAGGGTATGATGACTCTCCCACACACTGGGCCGCGTCTTAATCCCATCCGACGGACGACGGCCTTTCCAAGCCCATCGGTGTCAGTCTGGCGCGCTACCGGCTGAGCCCCCCCCCCCCCCCACAAAAAAATTGTGTAACCAAACAGAATCAGAGACATCAAGTGTAATCTTTTGTTTTTATACAGTCCATGTGTCCCTATCACGGCAAATTTTACAAAGAACCTAAAATATGCCGCACAGAGATAATCAACCTATCTTCTCTGAGCCATTAGGTCCTTGTGACCTGGTCATTTAACTCATTGTGTGCAAAAAAATACCGCTCAGAGATAAAAGAACCCAAAGCAAGTGACTCGTATCAACCAAAAATTAGATCTCATACGATTAGGTGCTACAGCCAGGATCATATTTAATGTATCGAACTCTTTATCTTTTCCTCCGATTCTTGCTATTTTCTGCTGTGATAATAAAATAAATCAAGCAGTTGCTTGCCACAGAGGTCTGACAGGAGCCTGTCAGTTTATATGCCATAGTAGCAGGTCTGAGAGGATGACAGGACCTCAGCAGAAAACAACACGAACATCCATGCCTTACCCGGGGCTCGAACCCAGATCCCGTAGATCAGTTGCCAAGCGCGCTAACCACTCGACCACGGGACGGGGCTCGAACCGAGGTCCCGTAGATCAGTAGCCAAGCGCGCTAACCACTCGGCCACGGGACGGGGGCTCGAACCGAGGTCCCGTAGATCAGTAGCCAAGCGCGCTAACCACTCGGCCACGGGACGGGGCTCGAACCCAAGTCCCGTAGATCAGTAGCCAAGCGCGCTAACCACTCGGCCACGGGACGGCTTTCTGCTGTAACGGAGTTTCAATTGGTTTAATGCGCAGTCGATTTAACGGTATTGGGGAGTGACCTTTTTACCGGCATAGCTTGCTTCGTCACCATCTGTCCACAGTTGAAAGCACCGTCCCGCCTGCCAGAGTAATGAATGTATGCCCATGATTGATAGCACAAACCGAAAGTAATGATTAGTTGTGGCACTTAGCGATAAGTAATATAGAATATGATTTACCATATGCTTCAATAACACGTTAACCATAGCATTCTTGAAACTTATTTGGTTACTTACGTTACTCAGACTTACATTGGGAGAGCGACATTTTTTTTATTCGATGGGCTAAGAAGATTATTTTTCTTTTAAATTTGATCTCGCAGTTTCCTTTTGTTGTGTTGATTTACTTCTAAGCGGCACTTTTTTTTTGCACACATTGGGTCAAATGGCCCGGCCACCAGGACCCAAGGGTTCAGAAAAGGTTGCGGGGGGGGGGGGGGAGCCACCAATCAAGGCCATCCAGCTTGCTCTTTAACGTGCAGTTTATGGCATTCATGCACACGTAATCATGATTTAACTTCATATGTTATCAAGGAGGACGTAAAGCGTCCAAAAAGTAGGAGATAAAACGTGGTTCGTGTGCAAAGGCAGCTATAACGAGTGCGCTTTAAAGAACACGCTAGATGGCTTTGATGGGAGGTTTCCATTTGTCTTCTAATAGATATCCAGTGGGCCCCCTTTGCCCAACTTTTTCTGAGCCCATGGGGTCCTTGTGATCTGGCAATTTAACCCATAGTGTCTAAAACGTGTCTCTTAGAGGTAAAACAACCCAACCCTCTCTGGCCCTTATGAATTAGAGATTTAGCGCAGTGTGTGTCTAAAAAGTGCCGCTAAGAGCTAAAATAATCCAGGCTTTTCTCCAACCGTCTCTGAGCCCGAGGGTTTTTTTATGAGTTATCCCACTGTGTGCAAAAAATACGACTCAGAGGTAAAACAAGCCAAACACAAAGAATTGGTGTTCTGCACGCCTGACACGTTCCATCTCAATAGTTGGGCGGGGGTGGCTCAGTCGGTAGCGCGCCAGGCTCGTAATCTGCAGTTCCCAGGTTCGAGTCCCAGCTGGGTCAGTGTTGAGATTTATCTCCGCAAAACTCCCCACCCTGCCCACGGTCAGTAGGAGACACCGATGAGCTTGGAAAGTCCGCTGTCCGTCGGATGGAACGTTAAGCCGTGGCACCGTGTGCGGGAAAGCCATACCCTGCAGACGTTAGAGAACACGCTGGATGGCCTTGACGGGAGGCTACCATCTGTGTCCCAACAGCTGTTTCAGTGCGCCCCCTCCCCCAACCTTCTCTGAACCTTCGGGGTCCTTGTGACCTGGCCATTTAGTCCATGGTGTGCAAAAAAGTGCCGCTCAGAGGTAAAACAACAGGCTCGTAATCTGCAGTTCCCTGCTTCGAGTCCTACCAGCGTTGAGATTTATCTCCGCTAAACCCACACTCTGCACTCGATCAAAAAAGGGACATCGATGAACTTAGAAAGGCCATCGTCCCTCAGATGGGACGTTAAGCCGTCGCCCCGTGCGGGAGAGCCATACCATGCACGTTAAAGATGATGCTGGATGGCCTTTACGGGAGGCTATCATCTGTTTCCTTGCAGCTGTCCAATGGGTTCCCTCCCCCAACCTTCTCTGAGCCCTCGGGGTCCTTACGAACTGGCCATTTAGTCCATTGTGCGCGAAAAAGTGCCTCTCAGAGGTAAAACAATCTAACCCATATTTGCATTTATGACATAACTGTCCTCAATCGCATTGCAAATGTTTAACCGTTGTTAAAACCACCGTGATTTGCTTTAGAGCGAATAATTTAAATACTCTTACCTTTTGGACATACTTTCGGAAAAACAACACACGTGTAATCGCTTCCGCTTTTATATATCGGTGGGCTTGTTGTGCAGCGCTTACAATCCCAGTTGCTATAGCAACGGTCACGTTCTGCTCCTCACCCGTTACATAGCTAGATGTGTGTTCTGTGGGCGAGGATCACTGGTATGAAATACTGCCCATTTCGATAGATGTTAATGTGAGAGGATATTTTATTATGCTCTCTATAATCTTCACTTAATCAATCATTCATATATCACTTTTTCATTCAGTTGCAAGGTATTACCGAAGTTAAATTTTGATTTTTATTATAATTGTTTAAGGGGAAAAGATTACTAGTCAATTTTAAGCCTGTCTTAATAACTACGTGATTTTACTGCTAAAACATTGGATATGGATTTAATGAATTTCTGATTGCGACATCAGAACTTTTTATAGAGCTTTCGCAGCAAGTTTTCAACAGGCAATTTTAACAGTTAAGTATTAGAAGTACTGGATTTAGTTGAATTTTTCTAATTAAGTTGAAAGAGTGCAGGGAAATTGGCAAGGTTTATTTCATGTACAGAATTTATACTTACCATTTTTGTTACCAAATACAGTGCAAAACGGTTAACAGGAAAAAGCAAGGGGACCAATGTAAATCTTTCTTGTTAACAATATATTGATGAATACATTGCAGGCTTCTAATGCTATTCATATCGTACGCCTTAGTTTGAGAGTGAAGATCGGGACAATATATTATAAAATATATTATAAATAATTATAAATATATTATAAATAACACTTTGAGTAGGGGACACTGATGGGCGTGGAAAGACCGCCGTCCGTTGGATGGGACGTTAAGCCATGGCGCCGTGTACGAGGGGGGGGGGGGGCTCAGTCGGTAGCGCGCCAGGCTCATAATCTGTAGTTCCCAGGTTCGAGTCCCAGCTGGGTCAGCGTTGAGATTTATCAACGCAAAAATTCTCCGCCCTGCCCACGGTCAGTATAGGACACCGATGGGCTTGGAAAAGGCCGCCGTCCGTCGGATGAGACGTTAATCCGTGTCCCCGTGTGCAGGAGAGACGTACCCTGTGCACGCTAAAGAACACGCTGGATGGCCTTGACGGGAGACTACCATCTGTCTCCCAACAGCTGTTCCAGTGGGTCCCCTCCCCAACCTTCTCTGAGCCTTCGGGGTCCATGTGACCTGGCCATTTAGCCCATGGTGTGCAAAAAAGTGCCGCTCAGAGGTAAAACAACCCAAAGCCATGTACGGGACAGCCATACCATGTGCACGTTAACGAACCCTGGATGGCCTTGACAGGAGGCTACCATCTGTCTCCTAACTGCTGTCCAGTGGGTCCCCTTCCCCCAACTATCTCCGAGCCCTCAACTTTATTTGGTCATGAGGGTTTTCCACACATATTAATTGTTAACAAATTTGATAAATGGGGAATGGTAAGTCTATACCAGGCTTGGGGAAACTTTTTATATGAAGGCCCGATAGGAAACAAGTGGAAGGGCGTGCCGCACAGGAAGCTGAAATGGAAGGGCCGCCAAAAAAAAAATGTAATGAATAATACATGTATAACCACATCTAAAAAAAATCTAAAAATAAAAAATATATGTTTTATATATGTTTTAGAAAAAAATCTAAAACATAAACAATATAATTTTATTAAAGATTATTTTAATGAGAATTCGCATCGCTGAAGTTGTACTTGTCTTCTATACGTTCTTTTTCACTTTTAAAAGTTTAATTGTCATCAATGATACGTGGGCCGCACAAAGAAAGGTGGCAGTCTAGAACTTTCGAGCCGGTTGTTAAACTTAAAAGTTTTTATAAATTTCATATTCTTTGCATTACTCATTAGTTTGCATATTAGCTGTATTAAAGTAATCACCGCTCTCACCCCTCCAATACATCAAGTGAATTATTCCTTGATAAGGTCATATTGATTATTATCGCCTGATAATGTGAATCGATAATGCTTCTCTGAAGATGGAGTCATTGCCCTATTCAGCAGGTGAAGATCTCAATAAACATAATTTTTTTTCGGAGGGAAATTGCTTAGCTATGAAGAGATAATCTCAAATCATGTTCAAGATCCAGGAATTCGATCAGATGGGAATATTTCTGCAATATTCGTGTAATCTTTATAGAACTATGGAACCTGTAACATTTAGCAAGTGCATTGGACTGTGTTGTTTTGCCTCTGAGTGGCACTTTTTTTGCCCGCAATGGGCTAAATGACCAGGTCAGAAGGGCTCAGAGAAAGTTGGGGGAGGGGATCCACTGGATAGCTGTTAGGAGACAGGCTCCGATGAAAGCCATCCAGTGGGTTGTTTAACGTGCACAAGGAATGCTCTTTCGCACACGTGGTCACGGCTTAACGTTCCATTCAACGGACGGCGGCCTTTCCAAGCTCCATCGGTGTCCCCTACTGACCGAGGACAGGGTAGGGGAGTTTTGCGGAGATAATCTCAAAGCTGACCCTGGTAGGATTCGAACCTGGGAATTGCAGGTTACGAGCCTGGCGCGCTACCGACTGAGCCACTCCTCCCTCAAATATTGATTGGTATTACTTCTATCGATCTTTATTAAATTTCGTGTTATCTGAGAAAATTTCATTAGCCAAACAATAGAAAATTTTCGCGTTAAGGGATTTTTTCACCAAACTTTAGTTTAATGTTAACCAATATTTCACTATCCGTTTTCGTGTTAAGTGTTTTCGACTAGTTTAAAAATGTATTAAAAACTTTATGAATTTTAGTATTAAAATTAATTTGGAACTTATGAGGTGCAAAAAGAAAAATTTAGTTTTAAAATGTAGAGCTCAGATACCAAGAAAAAGTTACGGAAATATTACAAACTGATTACCATTAGTAGGAAAACGTTCAAAGAAACCTTTTTATTTTCGATTTTGAGTAATATATTAGCAGAGATATTCAACGTAGGCTTGTATCAGAAATATGGATTTTTCTGAGTTACACGGAATCTTCATTTTTGGAATGAGTTTCAAGTAATCGACTAAATGAAAAAGGTTCATTATACTCCGTAATTGTGCGTATGTGATATTGCCGGTGAAATTATGACTAACTGTGAGAGTGTATTTTTTTTTTAAATAGTAGCCGTACTCTGAAAAATGTTCTTAGATCACTGATCTTGATAAATGATCTGTTCTTTTCAATTGATGAACACGTAAAGTCGTAGTTCGGGAACAGACATTAGAAATATTACTCAACTGTTTTGCTAAACTTCATTTAAGATCTTTTTTATCTCGTTTTCCAAAAAATTAAAGTATGTTGTTATTTATATTTAGCATCTGTTGTCTGTAGACATCGAACTTATATTTGTTTTTGTAGATAAATTAAAAATTCTTTTTGTGTTGGATAGATATTGATGAAATATTACGATTCCCACTTTCCGAATCTCCCGAAAACTATAATTGCGCCTCTAACGGTGGAAAAAAGTTGAAAATTGCAAAATTTTAAACGACTGTTACAAACGATGTATTTGAAATCTTGGTTGTGGGATGTGAAGGTCGTGAGGTTTACATTTGTAACAATGAGTTGCCCTTTTACCCCCGGTGAATGGGAAAACGCAACATTTTTGTTTTAAGAGATACTAATTGTTTCTTTTTAGAGATAAATTAAAACTTATTTTTTTATATTGAATAGGTATTGTGAAATAATACGATTTGCACTTTCGGAATCTCTCAATAGCTATAATAGCTTTCTGACAATGCAAAGAGTTGAAAATTGCGAAATTTTAAATGAGCATTACAAACGATGTATCTATACTAAAAAATTTTAATTTTGGTGGTGGACTGTAAAAGTAATGAAGTTTTCAATGGCAGCAATAATTTGATCCTTTACCCCCAGGGTGTGTGGGAAAACGCAAAGTTTTTGTTTTAAGCAAGGCCGGACTTTGATCTTCTGAGGCCCTAAGCTAAGAGACCCCAAAAATTCTGAAGTCGAAATCAGGGGTGGATCTAAGAGGGGGAGGGGAGTATTCCCCCTAACACCACTGCTTTCAGAATGCTAGTAAGAATAATAGAGACAACACATTGTTAAACTTGTACACATTTCATTATTTTCAACTAGTCTTTTAAAGATTTTAAAACTAAGGGGGAAATGTTCTACTGAAAAGGAAACTTGATTATTCAAGGTATATTGAGTTAGTCTCTTGATCTCTTTTTATACTTTTTCCTGGCTCAATTGGGTCACTTGCTCTCCTTCCCCTCCTTTTTCTAAGATTCTGGTCTGATCGAAATATAGGTTTATTTTTCTGATTGAAGGGAACATCAAAAAGTAAACACAAAATAAATGTAGTGAAAACATTATACTAGCAATGGTATATAATGATGATTGTGTACAGCTGAGATGAACAGTGTTTGCAAAATATATTAATTTAAATATGGAAAAAATTCTTGACACAGTTATACTTCAACTTTAATTTTCTGTGGCCCCTCATGATCGTGAGGACCTAAGCTGTAGCTTAGTTTGTGGCTTTAGAGATAAATGGAAAATTCTTTTTGGGTTGGCTAGGTATTAATGAAATATCACGATTCACACTTTTCAAATCTCTTAATAGCTCAGTAGCTCCCTCTAATGGGCGGGGATGGCTCAGTCGGTAGTGCGCCAGGCTCGTAATCTGTAGTTCCCAGGTTCGAGTCCCAGCTGGGTCAGTGTTGAGATTTATCTCCGCAAAATTCCTCGTCCTGCCCATGGTCAGTAGGGGACACCGATGGGCTTGGAAAGGCCGCCGTCCGTCAGATGGGACGTTAAGCCGTGACCCTGTGTGCAGGAGAGCCATACCCTGTGCATGTTAAAGAACACGCTGGATGGCCTTGACGGGAGGCTACAATCTGTCTCCCAACAGCTGTTCCAGTGGGTCCCCTCCCCCAACCTTCTCTGAGCCTTCGGGGTCCATGTGACCTGGCCATTTAGCCCATGGTGTGCAAAAAAGTGCCGCTCAGAGGTAAAACAACCCAACCCTCCCTCTAACCGTGGAAAAAATTGAAAATGGTAAAACTTAAAACAAATATTACAAACAATCTGTTTAGGCTAAAAATTTGTCTCCTGGTTATGGAGTGTGATCGAGAAATACTGGTCTAAATTTAAAACCTCTAAATCAATTTTAATTCTGCATGTTAGATTATAAAATACAGTTTTCTGAAAATGTAATCTCTGCTAAAAATAGCTTTTTGCAAAACTACATTTTAATTTCAGCATTCATTAAAAAAAATGCATACATTAATTTTTAATCCAGATTTTAAGTTAATTCCTAAACCTATATATTTCAGAAAGATATTCATTTGTTTTGTATTGGGAGACCTCGTAAGATATAACCATATTTTGCATGATGGTTTTTGAGATCAAGGAAAAGATTTTAACAATGCTCAACCTCCCCCTCCCCTCCCCCCTTTCTCTCCTTCATCCAAAAAATGGGGAACTAAATGGTAAGAACTGGACTTACTAAATCCAGGATGCAGCTTCCTCTTATCACAAAGCAATGTAAGGCTTGGCCATCAAATTTCCTTTCCTCTCACCAAAAAAAAAAGAATGAACTTCTAATGGTTACAGCTAGAACTACCAAATTCAATATACAGCTTCCTCTTTTCATAATGTAGAGCCCTTAAGGAACTCCCCCCCCCCCCCCCCCAAGAAAAGGGCAATGCTTGAATGAATGCTGAGCATAATAAGTTATATGACAAACGAAAGCTTCTGATGCGAGTATCATGGGCTACTTCATATTGAGTTCCCTGCTTTCAGTCACCACCTCTTTGGGGGGAAAAAAGGAAAGAGGGAGAGGAAAATTTCACAGTGGTGATCCTACTAGTTTTGTGTCAAATGAAAACTTGCACCATATTATATATTTCAGACAGGCACATAATCAGGATTTAGTTTTGGGAGAAGTCAGAGAGTTGGACTTAAGTAGGGTCTCCCAAATACTCATTAGACAAGAAAGGTTAAAATGATATTTTATATGGAATAAAATTTTACAGTTGTCTTTTTTTTAATCTATTTTTGTGTCAGTCATATAGCATGTTGCTAAAGTAAAATTATACAAAGGCACTTGTTTTGGATTTCAAAGCAGGTAGACAAATTTGAGAGTTTGTAAAAGACAATGGGTTTGGGAGTAGGAGTCTGGGGGTTCTGGACCTCCCTGGGTATGCCCTTGATTTCAAAAGAGTTTAATTGAGTTAAAAGCAACAAACAATGGCAAGAAAATTGGCTACTTTTTATTTTTTTATGTTTTTCTTTATAATTAGTATTTATAATTTATATTTGCAGCGATTCTATGGAAAATCTTTACCATATGGAAATTCTAGTTTTGATTCAACTGTTGGTTTGCTGAGTATAGAACAAGCTTTAGCAGATTATGCTGTATTAATAACTCACATGAAGAATGTTTGGAAAGCAGAAAACTCTCCAGTGATTGCATTTGGTGGCAGGTAGGTTCCAAAAAAGGTTTTTTTTTTAATATTCTTCGAATTAATTTAACTTGCTTTTTTAACAGATTGACTGCCATATGAATGATATATAATTTGTACTTGCTCTAGACTACTCTGCTGCATGAATCATATTTGCTCTGCATCTAGTTTTTAGTTCAGATTGCATAACTCACCCATGATTTGTGCTATAACTAATAGCTTATGAGTGAAAGAAAAGTATGATGCCATGAATGACATGTTTAGCATAGCCAATACTGAACAATGAATAATGTTTCCATATTTATACACTAGAAAACTACATGCATGAACTTGTAAAAAATCCTGTATAAGCTTGCAAATCATGTATTTACCATGCAGCCCAGGAAGAATTCAGAAGAGAACTAAGATCTCAGTAGTAGAGAAGTGAGCTGCACCAGCTCAGGAGTACAGCTCTGAGAAGCGCTGTACTCCTGAGTCATTGTTTCACTAATATTGATATTTGATTTGTTTTGACGTTGATTGTGTCAGCTGTAACACTTCAAAGATTATTAACTTTTAAAGATGGGGCTTTTGTCTGATCCAAATTTATTTAAATTTCAGATATCTTTATCGAATGCCAGGCAATAATAACTTTCCAAATAAAGTTGAAATAGGGTTCGTTATTATGTAGCATTACTTATCGAGTAAGAATTCAAAAAGGATTGTCATGTTTGAAGTTTAAATCTAATCAAAAAATCAATTTACATTGCTCAAGAGAAAAATAGCAAAAATTTCTAAAACAAAGTTTATTTCCAAAAAATTTAAAGTGAGAGTTAGTAGAGATGTAGGAGTCAGAAGTATTGTGAGAAGTATGTGGTGTAGATAGGAGTTGTTAGTACTCCAACTTTTGTATTGAATTGGGTGAGTTTTAAAATTTTTAAGAAATAAACTTTGTTTTAAGCTTTTAACCTGTATTTGGTGAATCAGATTTTAAAGAAACCATTTTTGTATATTGATTTTTTTTAGCAGTTTAACAAGTTAACTAGGGTTTAGTTTTTTGTTTAAGATTATTGGTGGACAATTATATTGAAGAGAAATTTATCACTTATACATTCAGTAGGAACTTAGAACCCTATTTTTGGCAATATGTTTATTGTCTGGTATCTGAAATTTAATCTATGCAGCATTTGATTGATTTATGATTGGAGGCTTTACAATATGAAAAACTCTTTGCTTCCAAGGTGTAATATGAGAAGTCCCTGGTATCTTGTTTAGTGGCCTCATATTTTTCCTCTCTCTTGTAGCTATTGAAAACCTTATCTTTAAGAAATGCTTATAATCTCCTTTTGCAAAATGTTTACAGATAATTTTTAATAGCATTGAAATAAATACCAAGATCACCATTTCTGTTGTATTGCTTTCAACCTAATAAATCATCATCAGAGACAATTGGAAATTAGTTTATTGTTTTACCATTTCTGTTGTATTTCTTTCAACCTAATAAATCATCATCAGACAGCAATTGGAAATTAGTTTATTGTTTCACTATTACATTTGTGCTATTTAGGCTTTTTTCTTTTTTAAAAAACCCATATTGTTCAATAATCAAAAGCTGATAAATTACAGATTGATGCTTCCTAATGCAGTAGCATGCAGCTAGCAATTAACAATTTCACTCACTTCCATTTTTAAATTTGTAAGAATCTATCTTCAATTTTTCATCAGTGCATTGATACTTCTGTGGCTGTAATTGCACTTATTGTTTATTGTTAATGAAATGAATTTGTACTATTACAGCAGTAGTTCTAACATATTGGTAGTAATTTAAATGTGTTTGTGTTTCTGAAAATTTTACTCTGTAAACATTTTTTGTCCATTAAATTTTTTTACAGGCCAGTGTTTAAAAATTTGCATATTATAATTTTAATATGTGATGATTTTGTTTTTATTATCACAAAAAATTCCATATGTTGAAAACTAGAAGAATGAATGAATGATATGATTTATTCAATTTGCTTCTTTTGCAACTTGACTGTTTAAATGTAAAGTACATTTGTCTCTGTTATTATACTAGCTATGGTGGAATGTTGGCAGCCTATATGCGTTTTAAGTATCCCAATATAGTTACTGGAGCTATTGCTGCAAGTGCACCAATATATCAAGTAGCAGGACTTGTCCCTGGTGAAAAGTTCTTTGAGGCAATAACAAAAGTAAGATAATATTAAGTAGTCTAGAAAACAATTGGTTAATAATTCTGTGATTTTGTTTTAGATTAAAACTTTTTTTGCTCATGTTATATGCTTTTTTATAATATATACATGGTAGCTGGAAGAAGACTTGTGCACATTCCTTTATGAAGATGCACAGAACTGGCAACAGGCATGGCACCTAAACTCTGACTCTGCCTTCTTGTGATGAAGACCATTAATAAATTTCAGGGAGGTATTTTCTCCCAGTGGTCAAGCAGTTGTTGGGCCTGGCTACTGATTAAAGGGGCCTTGGTTCAACCCTAGGTAATGTTTGTGTTGTCTTTCCTGCTGAAGTTTTACCTTCCTCACAGATCTCTGACATATTTAACTGACAACCTCTCCTGTCAGACCTTCTTGAAGGATATTTTTTTAATTATTCTCTCCCATGAAGGAAAAGGAAGTGTGTGTGTGTGTGGGGGGGGGGGGGTCAGATCAGTTTTTCCTACTGATTTTAACATCTGTAATTGCTCTTTGCTTTTTTTTCATCATTCCTGAATGGTGGTTAACTTCACTGGTTTTTGATGCTCACAAACTAAGCCAGCCCAAATTGTCTGAGTTTTTTTTTACCTCCCTGGCTGCTTGAGTATTACATATGTCAATGTATGTATAAATATATACATACATACGTTGGCATATGTAATACTCAATTATGTATATAGCAGCTGAATATTCTCGGAATGAATGAAAAAGAATATTTCTTGTGGATGCTCACAAATGAAAGAGGATGTAATTCTTTATAAATGGGGAGACCATTTTTTTCTGTCGCTTTACCTACCATTGTCTGAGAAGTATGAAAGATATATAAATCTTCTGAATGAATAGAACCATTACAATCTGAAAATTTTTCATTTGAATGTTTGTGTAAAGTCAAACACAAGCAAAGAGCAAAGACACTTTAGATCATTCTAAACCTTTTGCATGAATTAATGTTAAGAAATTGATAAGTTATTCTTGGATAAGTCCTGCCATAAATGTGATATAAGAATGCAAACAAATTTTCTTTTAACTGTTAGTATAAGGTAACATATAAATTTTGTTTTTTTAAATAAATACCCCCTCAAGCAGCTGCTTGTCACAGAGGTCTGAATGAAGCCTGCAAAGTTATATGCCATAATAAAAGATGTGAGAGGATGGCAGGATCTCAACAGAAAAACAACACAAACATCCATGCCTTACCTGTGGCTCAAACCCTAGTACCTTTGATCGGTAGTCAAGCATGCCAACCACTCAGCCACAGGATAGCTGTTCTTTTTTTTGTAAGTTAAGAGGAATTTTAAAAAGTGAAATTTATTGTAAGAAATTTAATAAGTGATTCACAGGAAAAAGATTTGTATAGCATAAAATAAATTGAAAAAAATAAAGAGGAAAGTTACATTTTGACTGTAATTGGGTATAATTAAAAAAATATTTTGTTATAACTCCATATCCCAAAGATCTGGATAATGCATATTACTTAAAAAAAGCCTTCAAATACTGGAGCTTCAATTAGGGCACCGCTTTTACTCTCATTTGAACTTCTAGTCATACCACTGGCCTAAAAGCCAAATTCGGTCTTTTCAGTGAGAAATAAACTGAACTCACTCTGGTGGCCATATTTATTTTGAAGTGCTTTCAGAAAATAAAATGTTAATCCTTAAAAATGTTTTCTAGAGTAACTAAATAAGTGAAATATGTCATGTTATATACCAAATCGAAGAGTGTTTAATGCTGAATGTTAATAAAATAAAATATTTAAGTGAAATGTAAACTTTTTTATTTTTTCAAGTGCAGTAAAAAAATTTTTATTTTTTGACTTTTTTTATCAAACTATTAATGAAGAAACCTTTAAAATATTTATACAGAATGAAAAAGCATTTCATTCTAAATAAAATAACAACACAAAATTACCTGAAACAAAAGTCATGCGTTTGAAAAATATTTCTCAGTGTGATGGTCTGCAAAGCAAGATCTCCTAACACACAAAGTCACATTGCTTTCCTTGCACTCAAAAGCACTTACACAGTGTGTATTTCGTGCTTTGCACACTACACATTTTCTGCATGGCTGTTTCTTCTATTGAGTCTGTGGGATCATACTAGGAAACTATTTACAAAGTGGAAAAGTATTCCACCATTTAAAGCTCTTGCACTTTAATAGATAATATTGTAAATATTGATTGGAATGATTAACACCTCCATTTGTTGCTGTTGTATTTGACAACACATTTTGGTTTCGAAATGAACTCGCTTCTGGTTCCATGCTTTTGCCTAGCATTGTGGAAAGAGCTTAACATAAAAACATCTCTCTTATCAAGTCATTTTGAAACCAAAAGGGCTTTTTTTTTTTCCTAAATGAAATTATGTCTCTTTTCTTCAAGCTCTTTTTTATTTCAGCTTTAGGCAAACCATTTCTGTTTGGTATTACAGTACTCATTGCATGAGTGTTCATTACAAATAATGCCTGGTAGAAGCCTGGAGAAGAATACCAGTGGTCTATATACACATGCAAACCATGGTTGAGTAAATTGTCCATCAATTTTAGAACAACAGTAATACTCAATGTATGTATATAGCAGCTGGCTAGGAATATAGGCATCTTCTGGACCTTTCTGGGCTGGGTTTTTTTTTTACTGACTGTGTGTGTGTGCAGAAGGATACCTATCACTATCTTGTCAGGATGTTGATCGGCCAACGAACACAAAACTCAGTGTACTATGGATATATACACTTTATATTATATACACTGCTGGTCATTAAAAGTGCAACACCAGGAAGAACTCATCAGATTGTCCCAAAATATGCAAGATGTGCAAGATGCGTAGCCCATGGGAGAACATGTAAATGATTCAAAGCACAGCACATACGCACATCATGTGTGAAAGTAACGCCCCCTGAAAGTGGTATAAGAGGAGATTACAAAGAGCTAGTGTAAAGCACTGGAATTTTGTTTTCTCACAGTTCTTGCACACTAAAGGATCAAGTATGCCCCATCAAAGAACATGGTATCCATATGACCATGTTTCTGACTTTGATCGAGGGAGAAATGTGGGATTACGGGAAGGCGGATTATTGTACCGAGACATCGGTGCTCGTGTTGGATGGAATACTGCCACAGTGATGAGAATATGGCGTCAGTGAGTAGAGGAGGAACAAACTCACCGATATGAGGGATCTCAACATCCCTGTCACACAAACGAACAAAAGCGTAGTAGCATAAATGAGAGAGAAAATGGATTTTCATAGAATTCTCGAGCCCCTTTTACTGTGCCAGAACTCTCATTTATGCTACTACTCAAAAGGACAGACATCTTGTGCGCATGGCTTTGAATGATCGTATAGCTAAATCAAACACCGTAGCTCAACAGTTAGGGTGTGTTACACATCAACCAGTGTCTGCACATATAGTTCAACGTTGTCTGCAGCACCTTTGCTAGGCGGTCATTGCTTCAGCTGCCATTGCTCTACAACACAGGCATATGCAACTGCAATGGTGCCAAGAACATCACACATGGATGTGCGAATGGCATCGCATCATCTTTTCAGATGAATCCCACTTCAGTATGCAGCACCATGATGGACGAATCCATATCTGATAGTACCATGGAGACATGCATAATGCAGCACCATATAGGTCTGGCCCCTGGTGTTATGGTGTGGAGTGCCATTGGACTTCACTCACTCATGTGCATCATACTCATTACTTGTACTTTGAACAGCCAGCATTACATCACTGAGGTGTTGGAGCTTGTGGTCATACCTTATCTTCAGGGGCTCTCTGGTGCCATTTACCAACAGGACAATGCCCGACCACATGTGCCATGCATTGTCCAACAATTCCTGAATAGCCAGCATGTGACACTTCTTCCTTGGCCTGTGCGTTCACTGGATCTGTCCCCAATTGAACATGTCTGGTCCATGATCTCACGACGACTAGCACACCAAACACCAGTGGCTGCTGCAACAGATGAACTCTGGCTACATATCAAAACTGCATAGACTGACATTCTCCAAACACACATCTGATGTCTCATCCTCTCAATGCTGGACTGTGTAGCAGTGGTTATTGCTGCTCATGGTGGCTACACAAGATACTGATTTCTTTGTATTCCACAAATCTAACAGAGTTGTATTTGTAATCATTTTATCCTTGTAAAATAAGCTATGTATTCACTAAATATGGTTTTGATATCTCTCATCTTTCCTGGTGTTGCACTTTTAATGGCCAGCAGTGTATATACAACAGTGACTTCTCACCTGGTGCAGCCACTCACTATGCACAGGCTACAAGGATCCTCAGCGGTCCTTATTGCCTGTACATATCACTGCTTATGACAGAACAAAAGGCTTAATCAAGCCACCGACAATCCACCTGACATACGGAATGTTTCCTCGTCTGCATGCAAGTGTTGTTCTCCAAAAAACTGTCCTCTTGTTTGAATGAACCACCAGGTTAGGTCATGTGATGTTTCTTCGGGGGACGTTAGGGTGTCTCAGCCAATGGAACATGCACATGATTCGTGCCACGTTGATTCTTATTCCCACGTAAGGAGGCCTCGGGCTTTAACCAAGCACACGTCGCCTTTCTTCACCCAGCTCCTCAAACTGGGTCCGCTGCTGGTGCTCTATCACTAAGCAGAAAGGGTCCTGCTGCCAAAATGGCAATTCTGGCTCTCACTCTTTCCACCCTAACTCCAGAGACCCTACAAACAGCATGCACATTTTCCAATGCGGCTAGATTGCGGCTGAATAGTACTTCTTCCAGTGTACACAATAACAATCCAGGGATATGCTATTTTGCTGTCACACAAAACATATATTTTTATGCCAAATTTTTCTGGATTTTGTGGGCTGTACACCCTAAAATAAATTCTTCCTTTGAAGCCAATTATTGCTTAATCAATACATATTTCTCTGTTTGGAATATAGGATGTTTTGAAGCACTGTGTGATATCAGGAAGGAAATTTCCAAGTTTAGCTAAAGGATTATAGCCAGGTTCACATTTCTTTGGCCTCACAATGATATTATCACTGAGATAGATATTGGAGTAATACGGTAAATATTGCATGACATGATGCTTGGAAAGAATAGAGTGTGTGAGAAGATCAGTCAACCAGTATTGCACTACAGACTGCTTTCTAATAAGGCTCATATTAAGCACTAGAGCTAAAAAACTTTTCATTTCAGTAGCTGTTGTGAGTTTTCCACTGAATCTAGTTACCCTTGCCAAGGAACTTCCAGAATCAGTTTCCTGTTGCTGAAGCAAACCCTGACCGTATTAGTTTGCTCTGCAATCTCTTCAGATGTTCCGTCAGTTAAAAGTATTTTGAAAAAATATAAGGGGGTTTTAGCTTCCCCAGTATTAGGACCAGTTTGGGCTGTAAATTCATGATGTACTGGAAAAGCCAAACATTCATCTTTAGAAAGCTTTTTCTTGCATCCTTATGGAATAAAGTCTGTATCATCTTCGCTCAAGTTTTCTGATCCTGAATCATCAGGAAAACCAAAAAATTAATCCCCATCAAAATCTTAAAAAAATTCTCCATCATATTTTGATGAAGTTGAAGGTCCTACATGAAATTTCTATCTAGCAGATAAATTTTCACCTCCTTTTGGTGAAAAACCAAGGAATTCTTCATCATCAGAATGAACTAAATGTTTCTAAAAAAAATCCCAATTCTCTGGAGTAACTTTTATGAGCAATTGGCTTCAGGAACACAATATACATCCATTGTAAATAATTATATATTTTAAAAAAACTGAATATATTTAAATATATTTGAAAAGCTAATAGCTATGTAATTAAAAGTAAAGATTTAATTTTTATACTTTCCAATATCAGAACCATAGCATACAATCTGCAATAATGCATAACTTTGATTCCAGAACAAAAATTTCCTTTCAGGTTTGTTTATTTTTTCAGACAGTTAAGATTCTTAAGTTACATTTTTGTTAAGAACATATATCAAATTAAATACTAGTAAAAGAAATCAATAAACAACAAGTTAATTCTAAATGCAAAAGGCTGTAATTTAAAGCAGATAAGCAGATACATGCCTTCATAGTGACTTTGAATTCAAGTATTAATGAACGTAAATTTCCTGTTAAAATGAGTAAGGATCGGTAAAATAAAAGAAGAAAAGAAAGCAACAGTTCTGATAACAACTTCCACATAAAATTTAATTTTAGAACAGCTGAATAAAGAAGTAAACAGTCAGGATGCTCAACATACTAAACAAGTGACTATAATGACACCTGATCAACAATTGTAATGAGTTATGTATATTTATTTAAGCATATCATCAAATTTTTCAAACAGAATCAACAGGTGAAAAATTATATTGAAGTTTTAAATATATATTTGAAATTTCTATTTAAAAACAAATTAGAAAAAAAATGCTGCTTTTTGTTGAAAAAAAAGTAGATAAAATTTCCAATCTTGCACTACAAAACAGTAGATCGACTCTGGGCCTCTAGAATCAGAAAAGTGAAAATGGTATCCCCAGCTTGGACCCGCTAAGGGTTAAATATTGATATCAAATATAGAACAAAAAATTCTTGAGCCAATAGGATGCAAGACAGTTTCTACTCTAAATTCAGTCTTCCCTCTCTTCATAAGTTGTTATGTTGTTTTACCTCTGAGCAGAACTTTTTTGCACACAATCGGCTAAATGGTCAAGTCACAAAGATGCCAAGTGCTCAGAAAAGATTAGAGGATCCACTTGGAGAGCTGTTAGGAGACATGGTAGCCTCTTGTCAAGGCCATACACTGTGTTCTTTAATGTTCACAGGGCATAGCTCTCCTGCACACAGAGCTGCAGCTTAACATTCCACCCGATGGATCCTGCAACAGTGTTCCCTTTCTCACAGGGCAGAATGGGAGTTATTGGAGAAATTCTTAATGCAGGAACAGGTGGGAACTAGAACCTGGAGAACTCAGATTACAAGCCTGGCATGCTACCAACTGAGCCAGTGTATGATATACAAAATGTCTCTTCATAGTCTTTCAATTTAATCAACATGTAGAATATTCTAATGTATATGATTCTCATAATCTACCACTTATACTTACCATCTGTATTATTCCCTATTACCATTTTTTATTTATTATCTTCACAACATGGAAAAAGTTTTGTGTGGACTTTAGATCTGGTAGTATTTTTTATGCACTTTACATTTTCAGTTTTTTGGATTTTTTTTTCTCTCTTTCTATTAAAATAAAAGAAATATTTTCTTATCTTCTATTTCAATTTAAGCATTTGTAAGTAACATATTTTCATTATTTATTCTTAGTTCTGCTACTTCTTTTTTTTTCTTTATGAAAAGAAGCTTGAAATGACATAAATGCAAGATATTGATGTTGCAACTTGGGGAAACTAAACTGTTTATAATTATTTCATGATAATATAATTTGGCAAACACATCCTGGATGTTACTTATTAAACAATCCTAGTACATGGTAGCTGAAGGATAAATCCAATGCTTAAAGGGATATTTTTGTATATATTTTAGACCTGCTAAATGTAAATGTTTTCAAAACCGGTTGCTTAAATGAGAGTTACATGTGCACTGTTAGTTATGTCATTGCAATTGGGTTAAATTAGATTCATCTTTCTAACCCTTGAATACATTGTGATTATAAATACAATATTTAATTTCATAAACCTCCAATATGTAATTCTCTTATGAAGAAAAGTTGCATTAATATATTGCAAAACTTATTCAAGATTCAAATATATTTCTTTTAGGACTTTGAAGCTATATCTTCAAAGTGTGTGATCCAGGTGAGATCAGCATTTTCTCAGCTGCAAACTTGGGCATCATTTGGACCAACAGGTAAAACATGTCAAGCCTGTTCTCATAATGTAGCATGATGCTAATTGCAATGTAGTTTTAAGAAACTGTTTTTTAATGTTACTTAGAATACTATTATATTCTATGTAATAAATACAAATATTTCTATAAAAACTGCTATTATACTAGTATATCCTCAGGTCTATCACAGTAGTCTTGATTACCATTGGCTTACTATGTATATGCTTTAACTTCTACTAATCATTTTTCATCTTATTAGGATGAAAAATTTGTTATTGCTGTTTATTAAGGTTAGTGGTTATTGCTGTTTATTAAGGCCTAGTGGTTAGTGTGCTTAGCTTTGAAGCAAAGTTCCCGAGGCTGAATTCCAGCTATTAGATTAATAAAACATGGATATTTTCTTTCTGATGTGTGTTATCTTTCTCTAAAAATCTTGTCTTCTTTACAGATATTCTCTATGGTGAATTACACTGTTCAAAGTGAAAATCACAACACCGTGAAGGAAGCGATATATACACCTGAAACTGACAGGATGGAAGCTATGAAGGTAGATGTACAAATGATCAAAAAACAGAATGTGAGAACACAGGATATGTGCGTCTATTTCAGATTTGGCAGTTATACAAGCCTGTAGATGTCTCAGCATTCCATCAATTAGATAGTTAATGGTATCCTGAGGTATGGCATTTCAAACATCATCCAATTGGGCACGCAACTGTACCAGGTTCACCACTGACGGGAGCTAACAAATTCAGAGACCCATAAAGTCCCACACATTCTTAGTAACAAGTCTGACAAGTGTAGCGGCCATGGGAGAATGTAAACAACTTAGAGACTGTCCATTGTTGCTTGTGCAGTGTGGGGGGGCAGCATTGTCCTGCTGCAGAATCAGTCCAGGCATGGTAGTAAAGAAGGGTCATGCCACAGGATTAACGATATCATCAACGTAATGTCTCGCCATTAGCACACCAGAAATGTGGAACACAGGTGTCTGTCCACCATATGTGATGCCACTCCATGTCATTGTACCATGATGGGGACTTTATGGTGGCTAATGGAATATGCTACCTCATGTCATTGATGATGATGATGCCATGTGGACAAACGACCATCTGGCATCAAGACATCTGTGATAATCTGTGAAACAGAATCAGGACTCATCTGTGAAAAACACTCCTCCATTCTGTAGTCCAATGTTGCCTCACTTGACATCAATGGAGATGGTATAACCAGTGATATTGCTGCAACAGCAGATGGCAGACTGGACATCTCTCTCTCATTCCTGCATCATGCAAATGTTGTCTAATGGTTTGCGTGGAGACCATGGTACCTGTAGCGGTCTGCAGATCACTCTGCAGCACAGTCACTGTGGTACAGTCACTCTGGGTTGCAAATCGCCCTCTTATGGAACATATGATCTTTACGTCCTGTGGTGTGGGTGCTAGTCCCATACCTGTCCATGTCATTTGGTGCTCCATGATGTTGCATGAGATGAACTATTGCATGGTGCTCACATTGCACCCCATGCATGCATCAATTACTTGAAGGCTCATTCTGAAGTCTCACATATCAACAATTCACTTTCTCTCTCAGATGGCAACAGTTGTATCTAAGGGTTCTGCTGGAGTCTCCAAGACATGTTCTGAACATTTTTGCAATGTGCACTCCAACCTCACTGTTGGTCATACTATGATACGAGCTCATAGATGCCTAGTATTTATCTATGGCTCAGCTGGATGTCACGTGCCCATTCACTGTGGAACTTGGATCATTTGCATATCTCCAGTGGCTGATTCTCTCCTGCTATTTACATAACTCTATTTCCATTCCTTCTTGGTGTTGCAATTTCCCTTTTGAGCAGTGTATAATATCAGTCTGCTTTCAGACCTCTGTGTAAAATGTGATGCTGGAGGAGTAATTAATTTTTATTTAGATTATTTGTGAGATACTTTGATTGGTTTAAATAATGTGATAATAAGTTTATTACTTTATTATATTTAATTATATATTACTTCTATGTCAGCATTGTAATACAATTTTTAAATGTATGAAAAAAAATATGAAAGAAATTTCAACACAATAAAAATTAAAAGTCTGGCATATGAAGTGCAGTATATACAAGTATTTAAAGTATCAGCAATAATCACAATTTAAGTTACATTAATATTCCTGTATATTCTCAAGGACAGTGTGGCTCAATCAGCAATGCACCATGTTTGTAACCTAATGTTCCCAGGTTCAAGGTTTAGGTTCTAAATAATGCAGGCCAAATGTGCCTGCATTATTGAAATTTTTTCTGCCATAGGTAAGAATTTTCTCTGCCATGGTCTTGGAAAAAGCTGTGATCCATTGAATGGGATGTTAAACTAAGGTTCAGTGTGCAGGAGAGCGATACTCTGGGATGCTACAAACATGTTTCATTGTTTTGGCTTTGATTGGAGACTTTGCCCCTAACAGCTGTTCAGTGGATCCCTTTCCCAAACCTCTGAACCCTTGGGTCATTGTAACCTGCCATTTAGCCCTTTTTGTGAAAAAATGTGCTTCAAAGTGGTAAAACAATCCAGCTTGTATATTCTTAATTCATGTATTCTCTAAATACTGATGTAAGCAAAACTAGATTAAACATGATTTGTAATATGTAGCAGATGATTGTAGAATGCAAGTTAGCAGTTTTAAAATCATTAGTCATAAATGAGAAGGCTTAAATCTGTTTTTGTTGTAAGGAGTTGCTAGTAAAAATCTTCTGTGTACATTGAGTTAAATTTAAAGAAAATAAAAACATTTTATGTACTTGCTGATTTATTAGCAATGGATATATCATTAATTCCATCAAAATTTATATTCATTTTCATACAATTTTGTTAACTGTGACTTTTACTCTCAATCTCTACATACTTCATTAATTACTTATAAATGTATTTTGTGTATTTATTTGTCATAGGCTTAGAAAAAATTTCTCAGAGCTTTCATTTATGCCAAATTCTGAATTCAACTCTTGGCTACCAACATCTCTTACGGTGGACTAGAAATGCTTTTGTATCTGCTGCAATGATGGACTATCCATATCCAACTAATTTTATGGGCAGTTTTCCAGCATTTCCTGTAAAGGTATTTCATCCTACATTTAATCACAAATAAATTTATTAAACTGAAATAGGTGGTGTAGAAGGGAAAACAATATCTCACAATGATTATTTTCACTTAAAGTTTGTTTCCCTGATCGTGCAGCCTTCTTTTCTTCAATACAATCTCACTATTCTGCACTACTGTATTGTGTCAAATTATAGAAAGTCATTTGCACTTTGCTGATTTCTCTTGAGGCCTTTTCTCCTGGAAAGGTGTTTCTATGGTAGAAGTCTCCCTTGGGCAGACACTCATGCACAGTGGCAAAATGTCCATAGAAACAATGGTTCCCTTAAAATTATTATAAACAAAAAAAAATTATAAATTAAAATATATATAAACATTTTAACATAAAAGTATTTTTGTAACTTGAATAAGTTTATTCTAACGTAGATTTCATATTTATAAGATAGTCTTCGAATTCCCCTGTTATACATACTGTATAATTAACAGCAGCACCAATTTACTGGGTCAGTTGAGTTAGGAGTGTATGAAGAACCTCTCTTCATCGCTACTGCATTGCACACAACGGAAGTCCTATTTTCCATATTCAACCAGCTGAAATTCTTCTTATAGAATCAACCAGCATAAACTTTTCTCATGAACTCATCTTGTCACTTTTTAGATTATGTCATACCTTTCTCTCTAACCGCTACAGGTTGCTGAAGTGTTCACTCTGTAATTAGATTCTGCCATTATCAGTCTCCATCAAGTCAAAGGTAAGTGTTATTATTTTTAATTATTTTTTAGAAAAAATAAAAATTCATCCTGCTACATCCTTAATTACCCTATGTCCAGCTTTTCCTCATTCCAAATTATAAAAGAATTTCTTAATACCAATGTTTTGTCAGCAAAAATTAATCGTACTTATTTCGTTCATATACCACCTAACCTAATTGCCTCAATGCATATTTGCCAAAGAGATTTATAACTTTATTTTTATGTTTTACTGTTCTCCTCATTGTAATAACTAAAGATATTTTTATTACTACTAGGTATAATAGAAAACAAAAAAAAATATTGGTATACTTTTTAGGGACAAAGTTTGTCAAGGCTAATATTCAGTATGTGAAAAATATAACTTGGTGAAACATTTCACTCACATAAAGATTATAACCATTGTATTATCGTTCTCTAAGCTTAATGTTGTATCACTGTACCAATTGTACTGCACTACATTCAAATATATGAAATTAGATGCACTGAAAAGTTTTGAAAGTGTGATAGAAGCATGTGAAAGATAATTTAAAATTCGAAATTTATGTAAGTAATCATTGAAATATTTGAAAACGACCTACAGGCAGGTGCTCTGATACAAATTTATTAACAACTGGGTCTATACAAATATAGTTTTTTTACTTTATTATTATTTTAACATAGAAAGACATGAAATGAATCTAATGAATCTTTTCGTGCATAAAAATAAGCTTTCAACTACGTCAACATATGTCTTATAAATGATATATGCCACATGCTGGCTGATACTGGAAGTTATTGCCAGATATTAAGTTTGTTTGGAAACTTTTGATACTGAAATAACAAATTTATAAAAGAAATGTGCATCATTTCGCTTTTTTCAATATTCACGAATTACTATCAAGTGAACATATTGTACGTCATGATAGTGATTTAATTAAATATTTATGTTCTCCAGAAATGCATTGCTCAGTATAAACTATTGAACTGTTTTAAAAGTTCAATTCATTACCTATAATATAATCTGGGTCAAACTAGTTTAAACTATGATGTAAATTCTAAAGGACCAAAATATCGAAGTGGTAGGAAAGTTTAAAACAGTTCATATAAAAATTCTGCCACATTTCAAAAGTAATTGTTTAGAGTCAAGTTATAAAATGCTATTAATATTTCTCATTAAGTTTTCAAGCTGCATTCAACTAGTATGATTCATTTTTTTAATTGAATTAATGAACCAAAAACATACTCATTGTAGGGGGCCCCTCATTAAGCATTTCAATAATAAATAACTTGTTGTTCACTTGCATCTCTCAAACATAGGGAATCTTGAAACAGTATATATCAGGGCTACTACTTAGTAGCTGTCTATGGCATAAGAAATATATTCTTTAGTCCTTGAAGATTTTTGAAAAAGTAGTGTTTTTTGAAAACAAACTATGAAAAACAAATGGCTTGAAACCGTGAAACATTAAACACCTGTAATTTTATTATAAATTTCAGATTTTGCATTCAATCCATATTTTTTTTTACTATTTTGTATTAAAGTCATAATTTTTTTTGGCTCTTTACTATTTTGCTTTCAGGCCATAAATACATATATATTTTCTGTTTACTTATAATTCAAGTTTAACGACATATTGTGCTTTTCCACAGTATTCGATGTGTTAATTTCAGAAGATTAAATTTAGGCTATTTGAATGTTAGTACTATTTGATTGTTAGTACTATTCAGAAACCTACTCTGATGCACTACAAAATAACACCCCAACCACATGCAATTTCAAAAGATTAAATTTGAAACGCTTTACTTCTGAGCAGAATGGGATCCACTGGGCTACTGTTAGGAGACAGGTGGAAATCTCTTTAAAATCATCTAGCATCAACTAGCATCTAGGACAGGAAATTACTTACTGGACTAGGAAATAAAATGAGATTCAAATTAATTCTCTGTCATTTCTTCTTAATTTTGGAATGGCCACACTCAAAGCTAAACATTTTTACCCTTCTCGCTAGCGATGAGTTCTGGCTCGAACTTTGTTGGGTTGAGATCGGGTGCAAATAGATAGATTAAATGTTTCATGCTCAGAATAATTTAAATTTCAAATAGTTTTTTTTATTTTGGAAGACATAAATATAAAATATTTTTGATTATAATTTTGACCTTTTAATCAGTCTTTAGCAATAAAAATAAGCACCACATAACTTTTTTTTTGTGTGTGTATATTTTCTTATTGTTTAATAAATTAATGGTTTTTCGCTTTTGTCATGATTCTACCCAGGAAATTTCAGTTTTTGGGAGTATTTCCTATTTCCAATTCCAAATAGTACTAACATTCAATTTATTACAAAACGATTTCAGTTAATACTATCAGAATAAAGTAACTGATTAGTGATATTCATTTCAGTATATATGTTCTGTAATGTGTTTGAATTTCTTTTTCCCAAAGTGGGCTCAAGTGGGTGCATATTCAAAAAACTGAGCCCAAAAATCATCTATACTTTTCACTAAATGGTCTCCTTTAATGTTTTGCATGTATTTTTCTGACTTCCCCATCAAAAGTCATCAGAATAGCCTTTGCATTTAAGCATGTTGTTGGGGTGTTATTTTGTAGTGCATCAGAGTAGGTTCTGATATTCCCAGGCTTGAGTCCCAATTGTGATTTACTTCCATTAACCCACACCTAGCTCTCAGTGAGAAAGGGGATACCAATAACTCAGAAAAACTGTCATTTGTTGGTTGAAGCTTTAAGTTGTCACTCTGTGTTCAAGTCAAGTTGTTTTACCTCTGAGTGGCACTTTTTTTCACACAATGGGGTAAATGGCTGGGTTACAAAGACCCTGAAGGCTGAGAGAAGGTTGGGGGAACCCACTGTACAGCTGTTAGGAAACAGATAGTAGCCTCCTGTCAAGGCCATCCAGCATGTTCTTTAATGTGCACAGGCTGTGGCTCTTCCACATGCAAACAACAGCTTAATCTCCCATCTGACCGACAGCAGCCTTTCCAAGCCCGTGAGTGTCCCTTACTGGACTAGGACAGGATGGTAAGTTTTGTTGAGATAAATTTCAGTGCTGGCCCAGGTGGTACTCAACCTGAGAACTGCAGATTATGAACCTTGCACACTATCGACTGAGCCATCCTAGCCCTGCATTCAGGGGAGCCCTACTATGATGAGTACATTGAAGGAGACGCTAGATGATTTTAAAGAGATTTCTACTTTTCTCCTAACAGTTGCCCAGTGGATCGCATTCTGCTCAGAAGTAAAGCGTTTCAAAATTGGCATAGCAATGGTGCGCATACCTGCTTTTCGAATGGCAACAAAATTTCACATCTTCCCCATGTCTCTTTACAGAATTTAACATTGGAAGAAGAAAATTTTATTGCAAAATATTTAAATTTAAATACTTGATAAATGTTATGCATTTTTAAAAAAATTTTGAATGTGATATCTAAATATTCAAATTATTTAATTTTAATCATTTAAACAAAAAATAGCATGCCTTCAGTAAAGAATGCTTTAAACATACAGAAATTGATATTAATAATTTCTTTAATTTATTAATATAATAATAAATATTATAAAAAAGTTAAATTTATTTATTGTTACAGGAAATGTGTAAACTACTACTTTCAGCTGAAACATCTGTATCAGGTCTGTTATCTGCTGTTGCCTTATATTATAATTCCACAGGTAATGTTCCATGTTTTGATATATGGAAGGAATATCTTTATTGTGCAGATCCCACAGGTTGTGGTTTAGGTTCTGACAGCAAAGCTTGGGATTATCAGGTAATTATATATTATATACATATATACACACACCCTTGTTTAAAAAATTTAAGATTAGATTACTTTGCAAACAGTTGCTTGCCACAGATGTCTGACAAGAGCCTGTCAGTATATGATGCCATAGAGAAGATTTATGAGGAAGGTGAGATCTCCCATGCCTTATTCAGATCCCTTTGTTCATTAGCCAAGCATGCTTAACCACTCAGTCACCTTAATTTTTTTAACTTTCAGTCACTAAATATCTACATCCAGTGAATTTTAAATAATAATCATAAAGGTAGAATTAGGTTGTTTTACCTCTAAGGGACATATTTTTGTACACAATGTGTTATATAATCAAGTCACAAGGGCTCAGAGCTAGGTAGAAAAAGAGAATCCAATGGACAAATGTCAGAGACACACATTTTCCTACATGAGGTTTCATGACTTAATGTGTCATCCATCACGTACCAGCCTTCACTTCAAAAATCAGTGAACCTATATATCAGGTGCTCTAGATAAAATATTTCTTTTGGGGAAATGAGTGCATATATATATAAATATTTGAAAAGTAATAAAGATTAACCCTTAAAATACCAGAAGACATTATAATTTCCAGAGAAATTTTCTGCAAATATTTATATTTTGGCCAAAAGAAAATTCTTTTTTTAAATATTTTTTTAAATTAAATATGAAAATAAAAAATTTGAAGTGTGTAAATTAACATGACCAAGTTTTGTCAGTTGTTTACTTCAAACTAAAAATTCTACAGCTCTTTAAATTTTCAAGTTTAGGAGAAATGAAAATTAATCCAGCACTGTAAGTGTTAATGAATAGTGTATTAGTGTCATTCCTATTTCATAGATGACACCAGAATCCATAGAAAGGAAACTGAGAGGATAACTATGATTATGAACCCTGATTGTGAAGTTAGGAAAATTCCAGAAGGGTAGATCTGACAAAATCAAAGAAGCCTGTCACCTGAACAGTTCACCAAGAGAACCTTATAAATATCATTGAGAAAAATAGTTGTAAACCTACAACTTTACAGAAAAATGATTTGAATAATCTGCTAAAAGTTGCTTACCTGACCAAAACTGAAAAGTTAATTATTAGAGACCTTTCAAACAGGTATACTTATTTCCCTCAGTGGATCATTGATGTTTAATACATTTTCAAATATAATTATTTCCCAAAATTGAGAAAAGAGTAAGAAATAGATGTTCAACACTGAAGTAGCAATCATAATCTTCCTTCATTGTCTAATGTTGTATCTTGATAACTTATTATGCTTCAATTTTTCCCTCATATCTATTTGCAACATGTCTCTTTTTTAAACATTTCTTGACATGGAAAATAGGCAAATTCTGGGCCAATTCTAAAATTTCTTCAATGTCATCCAGCCCACAAGGAAGACATTTGTCTACTTGAAAAAATTATTGGCAATAGCTAACAAGATGTCCACATTTCAACTTAATATATTAAGAGAAACTTACAGATTACTGTATTTGTAAGACAGCAACCAAGAGAATGAGAAACATTTATAAAACTATAAGATCAACATAACATTCCTTCCAACATCAAAAGAGGTTGTGTTTATTCAATCTCAGAAAAAAACCTCCAACCACACACTTTTTAACTGTTAACACTTTTTTTTTAAGTGTTAACAGCACTTTTTAATCTGTTTTGCAGTATTAGCGGAATTAAAGGAATCCCTGAAGAATGAATATCAGAATGCATCCAGTATTAAAAGCCAAAACCTTCAAGACTGGGTAAAGTTTTTATTTGATAGTGTATCAAGACACTGCATTAGCAGCAGATCACATTGCTGTAACACAAATGCTTTGTTCTCCCAACTCCTTGGAAAATTTTATGATGTATTCTGTCCCCCACTCCTACTTAGCATTGAACATCACTATAAATAGAACAACAGTTACTAAACCGAGCTCACTATTAACTTTCATCTGCAATAGCAACTTGAGGTAATCCAATGTTTGCTATTGGCGTTAAACCAATTGCAATGTAGCATGATATTTCTTTTTTTTTTCCTAACCAAATTATTATTAAACTGCATCATGTGTAAAGTACCATGAAACATACCAATGTATGTAAATTTTCTTACTGACATAAGCATTTTATGTCACTAAGGAGGTAGATGGTAGCCTCCCGTCAAGGTCATACAGCAAGTTCTGTAACGTGCACAGAGTATGGTAACTCCTTAAAGGTATAGTGGAAGGTACAGTCAAATGCAACCTGGGTAAAAAGGGTAATCTGACTTCAAAACGGAGGCTCATTGTTGGAAGTGTGATGTGCAGGAACATTCATAATGGAAGGGATAGAACTCAACAAAAATTGTAGGGCACAATATTCCTAGTATATGGAGAATGGCAACAGTGCCAAAATACATCCGCCAATCATAGCAAATGTGAGAAGAAAAAGACTCAGAGACAGGGACAGGCATTTGTTTGCATGAACTGTATGACAAAACAGAGCTGCTGTAGTTCATCAGCTGTGAGAGATGACCCTAGCAGTTTTTGAAAACCCATTTCAAAGAGAATTATGCACAGAGAGCTGAAAACTTTGAAATTCAGAAACTGTATCATGATACATATGAAATATCACATAGGTGTTCATAATAAGTGGCCAGGAAGTGTAGCTGTCCTAGTTAGTCACCTCCACATCTCTTCATGATCAGGAAATACCAAATGCATAGTTTTTCAAAGTACCCCTTGAGGCCAACACCAAGAAACCTTCAAGTATTTGGGGGGAGGCTCAGTTGGTAGTGCTTCAGCTGTTGTAATCTCCAATTTCCAGGTTCAATCCAACCTGGAACAGTTTTCGGATTTATCTCCACAAAACTCTCCACCCTGCCCTCAGTCAGTAGGAGACGCCAGTGGGCTTGGAAAGGCCATCGTCCATCAAATTGGACTTTAAGCCATAGCCCAGTGTGTGGAAGAGCCATACTCTGTGCACATTACAGAACTTGCTGTATGACCTTGATGAGAGGCTACCATCTATCTCCTAACAGCTGTCCAGTAAGTCACCTTCCCCCAATCTTCTCTGAGGCCTCAGGGTTCTTGTGACCTGATCATTTAGCCCATTGTGTGCAAAAAAAGTGCCATTCAGAGGTAAAACAACCCAACTCAGAATTGAGTAAAATAAGGAGATACACTGGACAGCTGTTAGGAGAGAGAAGGAAGCCTCTCACCAAGGTTACAAGAGGAAGTGTTAGCAGAGAAAATTTCAGTTCAGGTACAGTAGGAACTAACCTGGGAAAATCAAGTTACAAGCTTGGTGGCTACCAACTGAACCACTTCCCAAGCCAGTTAACACTGAAATTAACTTGCAATATGCATTATTGTTTAATAATTCCATTCAGTTAATTTTTTTTTTATGGACATAGGCTTGTACAGAAATTAACCTAGAAGGGGGAACAAATGGAGTGACAGATATGTTTCCAGTTCTTCCATTCAATTCCACCATGAGAAAAGACTATTGCTTGAAGACATGGAAAGTTGTCCCACGGAGAAATTGGCTGAATATCATGTTATGGGGGAAAAGTAAGTGTTTGCTACTGCATCTCTTAATAGTCTTGTGAAAAAATATTAATATAAAAGTATGTCTGCAATTTTATTTAAAATAGTAAAATACTAAATTTACCTGAAATCAAGGTGTTCCATCTGTTATGGGTTTTGAAAATCCAATTGTCCATTTGATGGGATGTTAATCCATGTGCAGGACAGCTATGCTCTGTATGTATTAAAGCACTAGCATATGCAGAAATTTCCATTGGGGGGGGGGGATTTGAGGACTTTAGAAAATATATACTGAACCCCTCAAGAGGGAGGGTTATAACTAGAACCCTGCATGGATTCATATTTCTGATTTATGAACATTGAAAAACACTCTACAGATAAAAATTTAATGTGACACAGATAGCAGGTAAAAAGCATGGGTAAGCATGGTGAATTAAACCATGGATATGATAAAATCAGCAAGAAATGGGCAAGCATTACAGCATTGTGGATGGCTGACATGAATGAAAAAAATTACTTGAGATAATGGGAGAAAAACCTGATAACAATTCAATGATAATATTCGCTTTAAAAAGAAAAAAAAATGCATCAGAATATGCATTTAAAATTATGCAATTAAAAAAAGCTTATTTTTATGTGAAAGAAGCAATATTTTTGTTGGCAAAACAGAATATTAATTGAAATTTTTAAAAGTATGTCTGCAATTTTATTTAAAATAGTAAAAGTATACCCACAAAGGGTATTACCCAATTTCATCAAGTATTACCCACAAAGCTGCAATTTTGGGAAAATTTCAGCCATGAAGATCACTGCATTGCCATAGTGAAATGTAGAGAGAGTCAGCACTGAAGAACCAATCATATCCTTTCTTCATTGTCACATGTTCTATCTTGGTAACTTCTAGCAGATTGAGTAATAGAAAGAAGTGTCATCCCATAATCATGAATAATCTGCTTAAAAGAGCAAATTTACATTTAACTAAATTTTTATCTAATTTTTAGTAAGGCATGTTTTTCTGAAATATAGGCTGCTTTTTTTATCACAGTATTTTTATAGTTAATTATTATTCATTAATAAAATGCAAACTCATTTTTTCCACATAAGTATTTGATTTTTATGTGAACAGGTGATTTTGTTTATATACTACTGAATAAGCCCTACCTAGTCTAGTGGTTAGTGTACCTGACTACCAGGGCCGCCGAGAGAATTTATGGGCCCCTATGTAATATTATGCTCCCCTCCCCCCCCTTTGAAAACTTTTTATCTTTACAAATAATTAATAGCAATTATTCTGGACACAATGATGACATTCAGAGGAAAAAAAGCCTGTTGCGTAGTCAGGCATGCATTTTTTGCACCTTCACTGTCCACATTCACTTTTACACCGACTTCAAACAAAGTTCTACTCCCTTTCTTAATAACTTCCAATTTTTTATTTCTCTCCTTGCGCTTCTCAGCTCCTGACTTATGCTTATACTTGTCCATTGTTCAGTTAGACTATAGCACCAATGAATATATCATTTTACTAACCAAATGACAACGAAATGGTGAAACAAATGTACCGACAAGAGACTTTTAAACTGTTATAATTTGTAACACTGACACACAGACCACAGACGATATTACTGGAACTCGAAACATGAACAATGTAATATACCTGATCACACGGGTTGGGTTTGGGAGAGTCCAACTGTTGCTACTGCTGCAGGGGTGGGGTGGTTAACAGAGAAAATACAAGCAAATGCTGTAAGTTAACGCTGACAAAAAAAGATGTTAAGAAATGGTTCGTTCAACTACTATTAATGAGATAATATGTCATAATCCAACTAGTGTTTCTTTTTAAAAGCATATTATAACAAATAATGTTCTTATGGAATTTTATAGGATCGATATATAGCCTAACTAAGAATAATTTTTGTAAGAAAAAGTAAAGAGTCACTTAATCTGACGGGCCCCTATGCACTAGTCCCCCTTGCCCCCCCCCCCCCCCCCCCCCTGTCGGCGGCCCTGCCTACTACTAAGACCAGCAGGCATGTCCTTGTGTAAGTGTTTGTATGTTGTATTGTGATGCTCCCTCATTCACTACCTCATTCATAGGCAAAAAAGGTTTGTCTTGGTGTTCCCTATCTCCCATTGAAATTTGTACAGGGAGTTTTGAAACACCCTGTATATACACTAAATGGACAAATTATTATATACACCCCGATAACAATATGCAAAGCAGAAGTATCGCATCCAATCATGTGAGATGCTGAAACTAGCAATGCCTATAAAATAGAACAAGTCTTTACATGTTGGAAACCAGTCACAGAAAAGTAATCATGGGTAAAGGCAGCAACATAAATGAGTTTGACTGTGGCCAGAAAGTAGGTGTGAAGAAGTAGTGAGGAAGGCCAGTTGTTCAATCACTGTAACTGCTGAACTGTTGGGATTTCCACATCAGTCTATTGCACATGTATACCAAGACTATATAAAATATGGCAAAACTTCCAACCAGCAGGAGAAATGTGGATATAAACGTGCAATTGACTCGCAAGCTGAGTGCAGATGGTTCTGCATTGTTACAAGGAATTGCACAGCTATCATGGAGCAGATAACATTGGAATTGAATGAATCCGCATCCACAAGTATGCACAAAGACTATCCATCATACCATGGGAAAAATAGGCTATGACAGTCGACATCCACATTGTGCCCCCTGGTTGACTGCAAGGAACCAAAAAATTAGGCTACAGTTTGCAAAGGCCTATCACAACTGGAGTGCAGAGGACTGGAAACACGTCATCTATCTGAATCGCGATCCATGGGAGGCTGCGTTTGTGGTGAAACCATCCAAAGCGATGTACCCAGCTTGCAAAGTTGGGGTCATACAGGCAAGTGGAGGCAGTGAAACAGTTTGGGGTGTGTTTACATGGGCTTCCTTGAGGTCCCTCATACCTGTTGAGACCTCCAGCACGAGGTATGTGAACATTTTGCTGATCCCCACCGGCAACTGTCGATGCTCTACAATAGGTGATCCTCACTTCATGGGCAGCAATACCACCTCTGTGTTTTCAAAACCTCATTGAGTCCTTTCCATGACATCTGGTTGCTGTTATGAGAACAAAAAGTGCAGCAACAGGTTATTAGGTAGATGTATGTAATAATTTGTCCATTCATTTTATATATGTACTGGAAATCATTCAGTGCCTTTAGTAATTCTTGATTTCTACCCCATCACCCTGTTTAACCTGAATATAATACCAGATCTGAAAATTCCTCTTATTTCTGAGTTCTCTACTGCCTGAAATAGCCGTATTCACCAATTTTTAGCTCACCTGCACCAATATATCGAATTTGGCCTTAAAGATCCTGCCGCATCCAAAATTTGGCATAATTTCTAAGATCTATGACACAAAATAACCCCATGAACCAATTTTAGCTTTCTAGCACCAATAGATCTGAATGTGACCCTTGACCTCGAAAGACTTTCCTGATCTAAAATTTCGTAACATTCTCTACATCTACAACTGGAAACACCCTTAGACCCTAATTTTCATGTTTCTAGCACTGGTAGATCATGGTTTGACCTCTACATGACCTCCATATGACCTTTAAGGACATGTTGGAGGTCAAACTTCAGATTTTTTCCAAGAGACTATGACCCAGATTACCCTAAGTGCAAATTTTCAGAACTCTACCATTTCTGCATCATTGTTAGAATTAGTATGATCCCCTGTCAGTCAGCCATCAGTCAATCACTCATAATCATCTAAATATATATTAGATGTTCTTTTTGTGGTTATTTAATATGCAAATATAAATAATGTCTCATAATATTTAATCAATGATAAAGACACAGAGTTACTGTTGATATAGAAATCAATAAATACTTATGCAACAAAAAATTAGTTCTGCTAATGTGTGGGACTTGAACCCCTGTCTCTCCAGATTCATGTCAGAGTGTTGAGCCAAAGTGCCAGATAACACTCTGGCATGAATCTAGGGAGAAGTGGGTTCAAATCTCATGCATTGGCAAACCTAATTTTTTTCTACATAAATATTTATTGATTCTGTCAACAGGTAACTCTGTATATTTACTGTTGATTCATTATTTTATTACTAATGCTTTAGTATAAGTGACTTTCTTATTGACATCTTATTCAGAGCAACACTGGAAAAAGAAGGTGCCTTCCTCGATATGTCAGAATCACATACTCTCCAAAATGGACACATTCAGAAAGATTTATAAGTCACATTAGCGGATAAATGATAGAACACTGTAATATAAATCTGTAGAGATGTGGGTTCAAGTCCTGCACATCAGCAAAAGTAATTTTTTCTGCACAATATTTGTTTGATCATTAACGATATTTAACAAGTAAAAACTAGATAAGAACTTGAGGAGCCTTGAACCAAAGATTATTGGAAACGTGCTATTCACACTTTGAGCTGAATAGTTACAGACAGATTGATGGAAACAAAGCGAAAGCAATGGGTCTTTATTTTACAAACAAGATGAAGCTTGCAAATTATTAGTAGTTTTAATTAACCCATAACTATTGATTTTAATGTAACAAGTAATTTGGAAATTGTAGGAAAGATAAAGTGAAATTTGAAGTAATTTTATAAGTTACAAATAATTTGTTTAAAACATAAATAGCATTAAAAGAATTTGTTAACAATGTGAGAAATGGTGCAGGTTTTCTATCATCAGTTATTTATGCAAATTAGCAACTATTTCAGAGAAATATAATTTCAGTATTAATAATTGAGAGACACTGCTGAGGAAGGAAAAAATTAATGCGACACTTTAGCATCTTATGCTTACTGATATATATTATATATAAGACCATTTGCTAGTGCCTTTTCTCAATTTTATTCATTCCTAACCACTTGCTAGCAGGAAACCTGTTCAGTGGATAGTTATTAAATAAGCTAGAGAAATTTAATGTTATTAGGAGATATGGGTTATCCACCTGATTAAAAAACAATCTTTTCCACCAAAGTAAAAATTATTATTATTTCATTTCTAATGTTTTTTTTTTTTTTTAGAAATTCTCATACATTATTATATTTTCGTGTTTGCAATGTAAGCTGTAATATGTTGAATTTTGATTAATTTATTTTTTAATATTCTATTTTTTTTCTAACTTGACACATGACAGTTGTACACTGGTTTCCATAAATTAAGGAAAATCCCTACGTTATTAAGTCGGTGGGAGGCTAATGTCAAAGCTCTATAACTTCTAAATTAAGTTTTTTTTTTGTTTTGAAAAATGTGATTGCTAATAAATATCTCAAATCAATATCTCGATTTTCAACAATATTCGTTCAGTATTTAATGAGTTATGTAAGTTTGAATATTTAGCAATAACAATGCCAGCCACAAAAATTGATTTCAGAAGTTAATTAAAGCTTAATAATAAGTATTGTATCAAAGTGTTTAATAAGTTTGTATTTTAGAACTTTGTATAAAGAATTCTTTCACTATTCTTCAGTTTTATATAAGTTTCTTAAGATTGACATTGCTGTTAAATATTCAAACTTCCATAACTCATGAAATACTGAACAAGTATGAAAAATCGAGATATTGATTTATTTGATTGAGATCTTTGTCTTCAATCATGTTTTTCAAAATAAACAAACTTATTTTAGAAGTTATATAGCTTTGATGTTAGCTTCCCATTGACTTAACAAAGAGATTTTCCTTAATTTATGGAAACCAGTGTATTTTAATATAATGAGATTATACCAATATAATTATTTTTAGTATTGTAATGAGCATGATGATGATAGATGTCATATTTGTTATGTCAGTTTATAGGATTTTGCATATAATCATTAGCAAAAAATATTAAATCAAAGCAATATTTAATTTGTATATTTATGCACATTTGCAGATATATCAACTACATCCAACATAGTTTTCAGTAATGGTGACTTAGATCCTTGGGCACCAGGAGGGGTAAGTGTTTCTTTATTGTGAATGTTGTATTTATATCAAGTTTAAACCAATTACTTACCTGTGTTCAACTTCAACAGTTTGGCAAAAAATTTCTTTGAGTGAACTTTTTGTAAAAAAAAAGTTTTGTCACTTAATGCTGCCTATATCAGAATCACATGCTACCCATATGAATTACCTACCCATGGTTAAGGCTGAATTTATAGATTGCCATTTCATGTCCAAAGTAGCAACAATATGTCGGGGAGAGATGGTGAAAGTGGCCATGAAATGGAAGCTTCAACAGGCATGCAGCATAGTCTAGCCACTAGACAGAGAGAGGCACCAGTGCTGAAATTGTTCCTTTCGTTTCCAAAATGCTGATTGCAAATGGAATGCATGTTCTGATGTCAGGTTTGTGTATCTTAATATATAAGAGAATGCATGGAGTTTGACTGCACTTTTTGAAACTGCTTTGTGAGAGCTTTTATCTTCTATTGAGCTTTGAAATGTGGATTTTTCAGATTCAGTTAAAGAACTGCCAATTTCTGGGTGAAAAATTACGACCTGAAAACATTTACCATTTTATTAAATTAAAATCTTTTATTCTTATGGCACTGTTAAATGTTTTTAAGCACTTCAACAAATGTTTTATGCAATTAAGTATCAAAATTTATTAAGGAGATTTCATGTACTGTAATGGGTAGTGACAGGAGCTTTTGGGTTGCTAGTGAGTGACAAGTTTATTTTTTGATGTTCTTGCCGACAAGTGACAACTTAGTAGAATTTCAGAAGGTGATGTGGGATGCTGATAATTTATTTGATCGAGGTTTCATGACTGCAATAGTGTCGGAAGTAATTCATGATACTTTTGGTAGCATAGAGTGCTTAAAAACTTTAAGATCCATGATGTGCATTTTGCACCCTTACTTTGGGCACATTGTCAGGTGACAAGTGAACTTTAGGCATTGTGTGAGAGGCAGTTGGTTGTTGAGTGTCGGGGGAAAAATGGGGTGCCATAAATTGCAGTATCAGTGACTCAGCTCCGAGGTTCGGAGTGGCTGGCAAATGTGTGGGTGGCAGTATTGTAATCTGCATGTGAAGGAGGTTGGTAAGAGACTGTGCAGTTATGGAAACTGTCCAAGATTAGCAAGTTTCTAGGGAAGTATCATATTGTGAATATATTAAAAATTCCTTTCCTTTGTTGTCCATTGCATTGGGATTATAATGAGTGGGGTAATTTTATTTACTTTATAAACTTCATTCATCTCAACATGTTAATGAGGACATTAATAAGTAGGGATGGGGGGTATTGGGAAGTGTGTGTGTGTTGGGGGGTATTCTAATCACCGATTCTTAGTATGAATTAAGGTAATTTTTAAAGGGGTCTGGAGGGTTATGTGCATTAATGCAGATGGGAATGGGGATCAGAGGTGAGTATGGGGAGTGTGTTTAGGGGGCATGGTATTTCCAAGGGGTAGGTTATATCCCTTAAGGATCAGATGCCATGCTATGAGAAGGGGGACAATGTCTGTGTTGCAGAGTTCAGTTAATTTTATGTTAATAAGGATGTTTTCTGTGATAGTTAGTTGCAATTTGGTGGGTGGGGTTATTACAATTTTAATATAAAAAAAATAAATACCCCCTCAAGCAGCTGCTTGCCACAGCAGTCTGACAGGAGCCTGCCAGTTTATATGCCATAGTAGAAGGTCTGAGAGGATGGCAGGACCTCAGCATTACAATTTTAGCTGAGTGAAAATAGATGGGTAGATTGTTTTTGATGATTACTTGAGATAATGCGGTTTTTTATAGTTTATTTAAGATGTCATATTTATGTTCTTTAAGTCAGGTGTTAAATGGACATTAGGTTTTTCCCTATGTATTTGTCTTTGGGGAAAATTTTACCTGTGAGTTGAATACAGTAACCTCCTCCAGAGTTGGGTATATGGTCATGATCATTTTGAACAAGTCAGGATATAGTATGTGATATTTTAATTGGGACTTTATAATGGAAAGGGTTTAGGATATTTTAAACAGAATGCGAAATAATTATTGATATATGGTAGGGCTGTTGCGTATTTTCCATTTCTTTATTTATAGGTGTTGGAGAGTTTTGGAATTTTTTGCATTTAATTCATTTATGAACTTTGTTGATGATGTGTGAGGTATATTTGACATGTTCAGTGAGTTCAAAAATATATTTTATTTCATTGTTTAGTGCGTCTTGGATATTGCAGTATGTATAGGCTCTGGTAAAGTGCAAATAGAAAGTTGATAATTTGTAATTGTTTGGGCAGAGATGCTAGTTATTATGTAATTCCTGACGTATTAACTAGCACCTCCACTCAACAACCAAATGCTCTCACCCAATCCTAAAGCCTCTCACTTGCCACCTGATGATGTGCCCAAAGTAAGGTGCAAAATGCGCATCATGGACCTCAAAGTTATTAAGCACTCTATGCTACCAAAAGTATTATGAGTTGCTTCTGGCACTATTGCAGTCATGAAACCTCTATCAAATAAATTATCAGTATCTCGCATCACCTTCTGAAATTCTACTGAGTCATCACTTACCAGCAAGAACGTCAAAAAATAAACTTGTTGCTCGCTAGCATCCCAGACATTCCTGTCACTCCCATTCTCTACATTATGGTACATAAAATCTCCTTAATAACTCTGGATACTTGATAGCATGGTACTTTTGTTGAAGTGCTTAAAAACGTTTAAGAATGTTATAGAGAATTAAAGTTATTTAATTTTAATACTGCACCATGAAATGAAGCTCTACTGTAATTTTTGTTACCATTTTATGGTACATAGGATCAGAATGATGAAAACAGCTTACTTTTGACTTTTAAAGGGTCAGTTTAATTTATTTAAAGGGTTCTATTTATATTCTAAATATGTATAAATGGGAAAAAATAGTGTAGTCCAAAAGACCTCACCAACTGCTTCTGTTCCTCAATTAAGAAAGTGAAGCATAGTGAAAGCTGTATTTTAAGAGAATGCAGTAATTACTATATTTTGAATGTTTTTAACTTTTACTTTACCTAAGTTAATGTTAAAGATTTTAAAAAATGTATTATGGATCTAGTTTGTGTGACATCCTGTAATATATAGCAATCATACAATAGTGCCTTTGTCACCTCTACAAAGATCACCTTCTGCAAAAAAAGATTACACCCAGAGTTGTGAACTGACATTCAATAGTCTTCTTTACAATTAACTAGTTTTGTGAATATATTATCATATATTCACAAAATTTGTATATATATATTATCATTGATAAAGAACTTATCATCTACAAAACTCACATGGTGAAGGATATATCAACAACTTCTGATTCATGTTGTAGTACAATTGAAAGTGAAAACTGAAAATTTTCACTTTCAATCATCACAACTCATCAACTTTTATTCCATTTCTGAATTTCCTGAAGATCGATAGTGAAAATTTTATTGCATCAGAAGACATTTATACATAACTTGCAGGCTATACATCATTATTATCAGTTAAAGTATTATGATATTGCTGCATAAGTTTGTTATGTATGTCACTTTGTTTCTGACAGTATATGGGGGTGGCTCATTCAGTAGTGCACCAGGCTCATGAAATGCAGTTCCCAGGTTTGAGTTCCAGGTGGGAGAGTGTTTGAGATTTATTTCTATAAAACCCCCACCTTGCCCTCTGTCAGTAGGGGACATCAATGGGCTTTGAAAGGCCATTAGATGGGAGAGACATATCCTGTGCAGATTACATGCTGGATGACCTTGATGGGAAATTACCATCTGGCTCCTAACAGCTGTCCAGTAGGTCCCCTCCCACAAACCTCTAAGCCCTTGACACACAATGGGGTAAATGACCAGATTACAAGGACCTTGGGTTCCTTGTGCCTGGTCATTTAGCCCATTGTGCACAAAAAAGTGCCTTTCAGTGGTAAAGCAACCAAATCCCGAGAGTATCTGCATTTACTATCAACTTAAATTGGCATTAATATTGCTTTTTTAAACAGTGTTAATGTGATAAAATCATACTTTTATTATTGACTAGAGTGCAACTATTTACAGGCTAAAACAAGAGATTTACAGACATGTTTTCAATTAATAAATAATGAAAGAAATAGGTAATCTTACATTTAAAATGTGACATATAACTGGTACTTTATTTCAGATTTTTAAAAAATGGCAGCAAAGTATTATAACTCATATTTGTCATTTTATATTCCTTTTTTTTGTCTTGTGAGATTTGTATGTTATCATAAATTTACATATAATGATAAATTTTTACTATTTAATATAATTCTATATGTAACTTTTTAGGTTTTGAAAAATATATCTGATTCAGTTGTATCAGTTCTAGTGAAAGGTGGAGCTCATCATCTCGATTTGAGGTATCAGTTCATCCATATTTTTAAGATCAATACTATCTCGGAGTATTGAATATGTATTGTAATTAGAACATTAAAAAAAATTGTCTAGAGTTAAAGTTTAAAATCTGCCTAAGATGATACAGCAGTAAAGTTCTCATATTCATGCATTGGAAAAGACATTAAAATATTAGGCTGTGCAGCACAATCCTTAACCCTTCCAGTGTCCTGCCTGAAAAACAGAGTTCATCCAGAGGCCAAGCTATTTTCTCCCTATGCTCATTCAAAAAAAATTTAACTTCAAAACTTTTTTGCCAAATAACTAATGAAAGATATTATGTCATGTTATATGCCAAATGAATCAGCATTTAATTCTAGATTTTCTGAAAATATAATATTTAACAAAAAAAAATTACTGGTTTTATTTTAATAGAACATTTTTTAGAGTCATGTAGTAAAAAAATGCATCTGGCAACACAAAATTAAAAAAAAAAAACTAGACAAGTGATTATAATGCCCATGAATAGAAAGGCTATTTATTTCTGAATAACATATATATATAAATAAAAATTTCTGAATAACATAAAAAAAAATTTTTTTGCTTCAAGTAAATATTTCTCTCATTTTATAATTTTTTTCTTGGTACTACACTGAAAAATCCCAGGCTTTTAGCCAATTGTGCTGAGTCAAATAAACAAATGAACTTTAGAATTGTTTTAAAAAATAACCAATCAGTGGAAATATGTCTTGTTATATACCAAATTAAACAGAATTGAATTGCAAATTTTATGAAAATAAATAGTATTAACAAATTTACAATATGTTGATTTTAATAAGCCTTTTCCAATATGATATGGTGAGAGAAAAAAAAGATCACACTATACAATTAAGTCTTAATTTTGGAAAACCTGATGAATAAAAATATATTAATCAAAAGGAAATTTGTTCCCGAATAATATAATATTTAACCTGAAACATGATTTTTATTTCTTTTAATGATTCCTTTCAGTATCATATATTCGGACTTCTCACATTCATGGGATTTTCTGAACTGGTTATGAAATGGAAAAAAAGTTTCTTGGTCGCCTTTTTTATTAAACATTATGAATTTTTTCTTTGGGTGTTTAAGTTTGGTGATGTTGGCTAAGTGCAGAAAGGTTTGTGCACCAAAGCAAAAATAAACGTTATATCGTCAGAGTGGCACAGTCAAGATACTAGGGGGTGCTTTTAAAATCATTCAATAATAACATAAAACTTGTGATTTTTTTAATGAAATTTTTCTGGGGAGAGGTGAAACATTCACAGTGAGTTTCCTGGAGGGAGGGAGGGAGGGAGGGGGGTAAAAACCCTTCCCGAAATTGCCCCCCCCCCCCCCCCCCCCACACACACACACACACATGAGGACCGATTTCTGTGCCAACTAAGTACATTTTAATTCCATATCCAAGACCTCATTCATTTTCAAAAAATGGTATAAATCCAAAGTTCTTTTACTAAAAAACCAAGAAATAATAAAAGAAAAATTACATATAGCCTAATGGGATATCCTTAATATATTCGCAGTAACTTTTAAACCAGCCATTCAATGTAGCATAACTCAAAAAGATCGATAAATCCGCTGACCAAAATATATGGGAAAAAAATGGACCATTAATTTACGGAAATAAATTTGCTTCAGTATCCAAGAACTCATTCATTTTCAAAAAATTATACCAGATCAAAGTTTATTTTACTGGAAAAGCAATTAATAATAGAAGAAATTTTAACAGATAACCTAATGTAATGTTAAATAAAATATCCACAGTAACAAGTTGTAAGCCAGCTACCCGATGTAGCATAACTCCACAAAAAAAGACAATAATCAATCTATGGAAAGCTCGATAATTTATGGAAATAGAGTAAATCTACAGAAATGAAAACTAAGGTTTAATTATTAAAAAAAAGGAAATAAAATATCAAATTTATGCAGGGTTTTATAATCCAATTTGTTAGGAGGAAGTTTTTAACTTAAGTCAGCCATGTAAACAACTTGACATGTTAAGGAAGTCCTTTTTGTTTCCTTATCCAATACCTCGTTGATTTTCAGGAAACAATACAAGATCAAATTTCTTTTACAAGAAAAGAAAGAAATAATAAAAGAAATATTAACATATAACCTAATGCAATGTTAAATAATATCTGCAATGACTTCTAAGCCGGCCATCTGATGTAGCATTACCCCAGAAGATCAATAGATCAGCTGACAAAAAAATTATAATTGTGGAAAATAAATCTACAGAAATGAAAATGAAGGTTAATACTGAGTAGATTCATGATCACATTATCCTATATCCGAGAGGAACTCTTTCTTTAAATATCCACTATAGAGTCACTTTACTGCATGTGCAAGCAATAATTGGGTCACTGTACTCAACCAAAGACAACTGCACCTGCTACCATGACATACTTTATACTGCACTGAACCTTGGAACAACTTTGGCTTGCTTCCTCCTTTCTAAGAAAACTTTTAGTTACAGTTTCAATCTGAAAAGCAGGAAAGTCACATAGAATGCTGGGATAAATGATAAAAATAATTCTGGGAATACTGAAATAGGTTTATGGCAGAAGGGAGTGTAAAGTGGGGAAAAAATGGTGGTATGTACTTTGCAATTACTTCAAAATTCTTCTATTTTTAAAAATAGCATTTTTTTTTAAATTATCGGGATATTGTCAAAACTTTAAGGAAAAATTTGTTGATAATAGTTCAAATCAAACTTATGAGCTTAAATCGGATGATTGCTTCAGCATAGTATAACGTTAACAAAAAATCGGCAATACCGTATAATGCTTCTAAGAAATGGCAATTAGAGGCTGTAACAAGTGATTTATATTGTAGTTTAATAAAATATGTATCAAATGAAAAGCAAAATATTATTTTTCAAGCCTGAATTATATATATATATACACAGTCATATCAGAATAATATGACCACCTACCACAGTATATATATATGGTAGGTGGTCATATTATTCAGATACGACTGTGTATATTAAAAAATTTTACAATTTATTTTTTTTTAAATCGATTTTTTTGTACTAAAAATTTATGCAGCCATCCTCCTCCTCATATTATTAGTTCTGCAAACATATACAGATGATATGGACATTGGAAGGGTTAATAGAGGTGGCAACTTCCCAAATTATTTAGACAGCCCACATGCAACAGTGATCTGAAAGAGACTGTCAGTTTAATGCAACATAGAGCAGGCTTGTTATCAGTAGATAGCATCAAATAAAGCCATTGGACTGGCTGTTCCTTGAAGAAAATGTAGTAATTGTTAATTTTTTTTAAATAATAGTATATCACAATATTTAATATATATAATGACAAAAGCTTAAAAACTTCGTTTAATGAAAGTATATTTTTTAAATGATATATATATATAATTTAAATATTCCTTCCTGATAACTAGAATTATGTTCTAAAATACTGAAAAGTTTGCAATATATTTTGAAAGCTTTTTTTTTTACCTAAGGCTTATATTCTTGGACACATAATTTTAGTTATTTCAAATAAACGTTCAATATCCTGTCAATCAGCAAATGTTATGAAAAGATGATCACATTCTGTTTTATGGTGTATTGCTGAGTGGTTAACACCGATGGGCTTGGAAAGATCGCCATTCATTGGATGGGGCTTTAGGCCGTGGCTCTGTGTGTGGGAGAGTCATACCCTGTGCACATTAAAGAACACACTGGATGGCCTTGACAAGAGGCTACCATCTGTCTCCCAACAACTGTTCCAGTGGGTCCCCTCCCCAACCTTCTCTGAGCCTTCCGGGTCCTTGTGATCTGGCCATTTAGCCCATGATGCAAAAAAGTGCCGCTCAGAGGTAAAACAACAGCAACAAAGCTGAGTGGTTAGCATGCTTGGCTACTGATCAGAGGGACCTGGGTTCAAGCACTAGCTAAGGCATGGACATTTATGTTGTCTTTCTGCTGAGATCCCACCATCCTCACAGACCTTGTATTAATGGCATATAAACTAGCCTGTTAGACCTCTGTGGCAAGCAGCTACTTGAGGATGTATTTTTTTTTATTTATTTATACTGACATTTTTTATTATAAATATTAACAGGGAATAAACAAGTTAAATTATCCATGGATGAAATCGGTTTGCTTTTAACATGCCACTTAATAGAGCAGAATTCACTCTGGTGGTCAGGTTAATTTTGAAGTGCTTCCAGCAGAAAAAAAAGAACAACATTGAAATAACTAATGGACAGAAATAGATCATGCCACATATCGAAATAAAGCGCATTGATTTGTTAATTTTTAGAAAATAAAGTATTTGAGAAAAACTGCAAGCATGTTAATTTTAATAGTTTTTATTTAAAGCAATATAGCGAAAAAAAAGTAATTTCATTGGATTTGTACTTCTTCTGAAATAACTAATGAACAGAATATGGCATGTTTCATCTCGGGCATGTCCAACCCGCAGCCTTGGACAGCTAGTAATGCGGCCCACAAAACTATAAAGTTTACAACATAAGCTTTCAACATGATTATGTGATTTTCAGCGAGTTTTTGATATCCCACTAGTTTTATGTTGCCCTTTCTTATTTTATAATAGAAAACATAAGAAAATAAATGAAGTTTTATTATTCATATACATTAACTATATTATATCTTATTTATGCGGCCAAAAACAATTTATCTTCACTCAGTGTGTCCCAGGGAAGTCAAAAGGTTGGACACGCCTGTTTTATCTTAAAAAGAAGTGTATGCATTATGTAGAATTAAATGCTCATATACCCAAAACAGGTTAATTATATAATCCCATATTTTTTTTTGTACAATACAACTGAAAGCTTCATCACAGTCACTGTTTTATATTTTCACTGGTGGTGTCAGCATTTAGTACTAACCAGATGAACATGTTATTTTTGAGGAAAAGTTGAATTGCAAGAGTTTAGAGAACACTCCCTGAAACACAACATATAAATTCATACACAGTGACATGCCTGCTGGTTTAGTAATTTGTTATGCTATCCACTAGTCCACGTATGTACTTTTATTTTTCCCCCTTTTCTGCAGCTTTATCAGATATTTGAATCAAATTTATTATTAATTATCAAATTTAGTTTGTAAATTTTCAGGATTGATTAAAAATGTCTGAATGGTCAATTTCTGTGAGGGAGGGTTTACAAACACTTATAAAATAAATAAAAATAAATACCCCCTCAAGCAGCTGCTTGCCACAGAGGTCTGACAGGAGCCTGTCAGTTTATATGCCATAGTAGAAGGTCTGAGAGGATGGCAGGACCTCAGCAAAAAAACAACACACACAACCATGCCTTTCCCGGGGTTCGAACCCAGGTCCCTTAGATCAGAAGCCAAGCGTGCTAACCACTCAGCCATTTGGGAACATAGTTCCCAATGGATATGATGTTGATTCTGCTCTGGACCTGGGGCAGGGGGTGACTCAGTCAGTAGTGCACCAGGCTCATAATATGTAGTTCCCAGGTTTGAGTCCCAACTTGGTCAGCATTGAGATTTATCTCTGCAAAACTCCCCACCCTGCCCACAGTCACTAAGGGATTACTGACCGGTGTGCTTGGAAAAGCCGCTGTCTGTCAAATGGGATGCTAAGCCATGGCCACATGTGCGGGAGAGTCATACCCTGTGAACATTAAAGAACTTGCTGGATGGCCTTGATGAGAGGCTCCCATCTGTCTCCCAACAGCTGTTCCAGTGGGTCCCCTCCCCCCAACCTTCTCTAAGTCTTTGGGGTCCTTGTGACCAGGCCATTTAACTCATAATCCAAAAAGTGCCGCTCAGAGGTAAAACAACCCAACCCAAAGCTCTCGACACAGAAGTGTGTCCCAACACTTTAAGGGTTAAGTAAGTTAGCAGAGTTTGATGGTAGAAAATATCAGAATGTCAGTTTTCTATTTTGCTTACCTAATATTGATTTTTTTTATTGTTTTTTCTATATTCTGGAGTTTGTTAGAGCTTTTACTGTAATTAATATTTTTATAGTAATTTTTTCGTGAATTTCATTATACTGTTTGAAGAGTAATAATAATTTTTACACTTTGACAACTGTTCACTCTTTACATCCCTACTAATGTTGACTCTTAGGTAAGTATTGTATTAGTTAATGATACTTGTATTAAAGGTATAAAGAGAGTTTAATTGCCATGCCAGATTTAGCCTGACCTTGGCAGGTTAGGCGCTCGTTTACATCTCACTGGCCTTGGTGGAGTTTAAACCTAAAGCATTTAAAAACAGCGTCACAGGTCATACCATTTTACTTCAAAAGCCTACTAAAACACAAATTACACTAGACAATAAATTGAAACTTTTTTTTATAGCATTGGTCAAATAGGATGTTTTTAATTTTGGGGTGCTAAATTAAAATATGGCTGTCAAAAAACTGCAGCACATACAGTATTTTTTTTTTTTAATTACAAATTGATGTATTTCAAATTTCAATGAATATGCATATTTGCGAAATGAAAATAAATGTTTATTTTCATTTCCCAGATAATATAATTAAATTAATTTATAATATTTTATTAAATTGAAACTTAACACTCATTAATTAATTGTATGATTACAGTGAAAAAAATTAGAAATATCATAGTTGTAGACCACTGAATATAAAGTAACAATTGAAATAATATTGAAATGCAAAATAAGAAAACATGGGCAAGGATCTTTTATATTTACAAGAAGCTCATTTTTGTCTTTTATGTGCTGAGGTATCTTCCTTCTGCAAGAACCAGCAATAGTCATCCATCATTGCTGGGTCCCACCTGTCTTGTATCTCTCCTCCATGGTTCGAATATCCTGGTGAAATCTTTTCCCTTGCTAACCACTGACAGCTCCTAAGTTCTTGGGAAAGAAGTTGAGATGCAAGTGCAAAAAAATGGATCTTCAAAGATATTCGACAGCCAAGATTTCCATAATGTTCGAGAAGATCTTGAATGAGCTGATGGTAGTTTTCCTATTTGTGATTGCCCAGAAAACCCTGGACCACAGACGTGAAGGATTTCCATGCAGCACTCTCATTCATATTCAGTTTTTCTTCGAAGAGAAGCTTCCTGATATGAAGACCAACAAAGTTCCGTACTTTGAGTTTGGCATCACTTAGTTTTGGAATTTTTCCTTCAAGTGCAAACACCCTTTGCCAGTTTTGTCCATAGCCTTTACAAAGTTTTTCATAAGCCCCAGTTTGATGTTCAATAATGGGAGCAGAACATCAGAGGTGTCAAATAGAGGTTTATATTTCACGTTACTCTTTCCAGGAATAAAAACATCTCTTCTGGGCCAGTCTTTTGTCTTATAACGTTCTTTTATTGCCCTACTGTCCCACAAACACAGAAAACAGCAAAATTTTGTGAAGCCTCCTTGAAGCCCGAGCAAGACAGATGTGACTTTTAGGTCACCACATATTCTCCACTTAAACTGGTCATATTTTATAGCAGTTAGTATTTTTTCCATGCTTTCATAAGTTTCCTTCATTCCCACACGTGTCACTGAAATGGGAAGTTTTTGATTTCCTTTATGCAAAAGGACAAATTTTAAGTTGAATTTAGACACCATTCCATCGGGTCATAAGTTGTTCCAATTTATTCCATCAACCCTGAAATATCTGTGCAGAAACAGAAACAATCTTGCATCTCATAATAAGCAGATAAAGCCAAATTCCTCTTTCTGATCAGAGAAACTCTGCTAGCTTGGCCAGAAGATTCCACTCTTGAAGTCTTGAACCTAAAACCTCAGCTTGTTGTTTGGAAAGTCCTAGATCTCGAACAAGATCAATTAGTTCATTTTTCTGAATCTGATGAGGCTCGTCTAACTTTTTAGGGGTGTATGTAGGATCAGGATATGTATGTGCTTCAAAGTGTTCCTGTGATGAATGTGAATCCATCTCCTCCCATTTGGTTGGAGGTGTTGGTATAGGAAGATCTTCTCCATGAGTTACTGGCCTTATGGCTGAAGGCACATTTGGATGTTGTATATTGCTTCTGTTCTTTTTTGAAAAGCCCAACACTTTAGTTAAACAAAAATAAGAATCATGCAAGTGACTAATTGGCTCACACCAAACCATTGGAACTGCAAAGGGCACGGATTTTATCTTACCTTTCAACCATTCACTCAGGCCAGCAAAGCACAAAATGCAGCACACATGTGGAGCCCATGTTTTGTACTGATCTCCAACATGACATCCAAAATACAAGTATAGGCTTTCTTTACAATCTTTGTCAAAGAATGACCCTGGGATTTTAATATATAATTTCCACACACGTAACAAAATTTTTCTGGCACATTAACACATCCACAACACTGCCATTTAAATGCTAAAATTCACTCTTCGACATAGAGCACATGTTCCTCCTACAATGAAAGCAACGAAAATGGAGATCTGTGGTTATGTTACTGTTACATATTTTCTCCCACTTGGCAATCAGTGTTGCCAGCCACAAAAAGTAAAATATCTAATATCCTCCCAGTTGCCTGGAGGTGTTGGTATAGGAAGATCTTAATAGGAGGAGTCAAAATGACCAATAACGTAGAAACATAACGCACTAGCCATTTTTTAAGGCAAGATCTGAAATCAGCACCTGAAAAATAGTTAAAGGCAGCTACAATTGTTCATGCTGTAAAAATCTTATAAACCAGTGTTATTATTTTTACAACAAATCGCTTAATAAAATAAATGCAGATTTTGAAGTTGGTGCAATTGATTCTTCCAATTAATTTTGAAAATATTTAGAATAATTATAACAGCATCTTTTGTTTTTAAATGTTTCTAACTTAATAACTGTGTAAATATTAAAAGAATATTGTTGGAAATCAAAGAATTAGAAAAATTTGAGTGAGATCTTCAATTTTATTCCCAGTGGCCTTTTTCTATTAAAAAAAAAGCTTATTTTCAAAGTTAAGGAGTTCTGAATGTGTCTTACCATTCACATAACATGAAAGTATCAGTAAACGTTTTGTAATATAGTGTATGTAAGAGCATGAAATTTATATTATTTCCTTTAATGATTAAAATACACTGCCCACAAAAATTAGGGGATATTTCAAAATGAATATGAAGCGTTAAAAAAAGAAGCATTTGAATTTTTTTTTATTAAACAAGAACATCAGAAAAGCAAACGACAAGTCAAAAAAAGTTGTTCGATTATGCAAATGAGATGCAAACTCAATTGTCGTGATTGAGTAGCAAGTGACATATTGGTGGGGGTGAACACAGCATGTCAAACTGGATGAGAGTGCCACACATTGACTGTTCAGTAGGGTGTATGGTCACCCAAGACTACCAAAACACACTGACAGCGATTGGGCATAGACAGGATCAGAATGTCCAGCAGTTCTTGTGGGATCCTCTTCCACTCTTGCTCCAGGGCAACTTCCAGCTCAAGAAGTGTTGTGGGAGGCATTGGACGGTTTGCCAGACATCTTCGCAGTGCATCCCAAGCGTGTTCAATGGAATTCAGGTCTGGAGAACATGAAGGCCAGTCCATGCATTCGATTCCTGCCTCCTGAAGCATGTTGTTGACGAGATGCGCACGGTGAGGCCTTGCATTATCGTCCATGAAAATTAAGTTGTTTCCAACTGCTCCAGCATAGGGTACCACTATAGGGTGCAGGACCTCATCTCAATATCTGAAAGTAGTCAGTGATCAGTTTCTGATGATGTAGAGGTTGATACGACCACCAATGCTGATGCCAGCCCACACCATGATTCCACCGCCACCACTGAAGGAGTCCCTTTCTCACATGAAACGTGGATTCTCCCGTGTTCCTCGTTCACGCCAGATCAGTACACGATGATTGTCAGGCTGCAGACTGAACCGTGACTCATCAGAGAAGAGGACAGTTGACCACTCATCACGGGTCCAATGACGATGCTCATCAGCCCACCTTCTGCGGGTTCTACAGTGTTCAGCAGATAACAGAATGCATACCATTGGTCGCTGGGCATGCAGTCCAACACAATGGAGCCGATTTCGTATGGTCTGGGTGCATATCTGTCATCTAGTCGCAGCAAGAAACTGTCCCCGCAGCTCTGTTGCATTGCTGCGCCTGTTCCTTCTTGCCAATAAGGTCGAGTATCGGTCATCTCTTGCTGTTGTGGCAGATGGGCAACCCTGCCCTCGTCTTCTTCGTAGTGTGCCAGTCTCTTGAAAGCAATTCCACAATCTGCTAATCACACTTTTTGATGTTCCAAGTGCTGTTGCCACTGTCATCTGTGTTTGACCAGCTTCAAGACGTCCTACGGCTCTCCAGGCTTCGCGTTCGGGCAAATCGTGTTGCAGCGGCATTGCAAGGGCTGGGAAATTGCAGGATGTGCACTTTCAAGATCAGGGAATGTGCAGCTACTCCAGTACTTTCAGCCTTTTTTTGTATAGTGCATTTTTACCAATGACATGAAAGTTGGTTTTGCATCTCATTTGTGTAATCGAACAACTTTCTTTGTCTTGTTGTTTGCTTTTCTGATGTTCTTGTTTAATAAAAAAAAATCAACTTCTTTTTTTTATCGCTTCATATTCATTTTGAAATATCCCCTAATTTTTGTGAACAGTGTATTAGTGATGGTGACACTTTGGATTAAATAGCATGTTTCAGAAAGCTTTTCTGCTAAACAATGCCTGTAGACTGATGTTACTTTTATTAAAAAATAATTTTCACACATATAATATCAAGTCAGGATTTTTTTATTAAACAAATTTTATATCTCATTTTACATTTCACTTTATTTTGTTCTCACAAATAATGTTTCATTATGCACAGAGGTCACAATGCAGCTGATCCCCCTTCAGTAAGAGAAGCGAGGAAGTTTGAAGTTGAAAATATAAAGAAATGGCTTGCTAAATTTAGCAAGTGAATTGAGTGCAGAAAATTTATTTTTTATGCAATATTCAAAGTAAATAAATTGCAATTGTAATTTGATATTGGGCTTTTGTTTTCAAATTGTTTTGCGTGTGTATTGGATCATTCCATCTAATAAATTTTTTAAAAAGTGTCAAAAAGTATCAGTAAATTCTTTTTCCAGAAACAGAAAGTGAGAAACATTTAAAAAAAAAATGTCTACATGCAATTTTATTTTAATACATAGTATGTATAGATGATTGTCAAATAATGAAGATTGAAAATGAGAAATTGGTTCTTGTAAGAAACATTGTCAAATAATGAAGATGACTAACTCTGTGCTTAGAAGTGTTTCTGTTCTACATGTGGTGTTATAATATTTAACCAATCTAGAATGAATTTGTATGTGCTTATATTGTCTTTGGTCAGTGACAACTGAAATATTCGTTATTGTTTACAAATATAATACAGGCTGTAATGGTTTGAACACACAAATTTATGAAAGAAAAAGTGAAAAATATTTTTGGAAGGGATTATTTTGAATATATATATGAACAAGGATAGGTCAAACAGGTGAGGCAAGGAAAGCACCCAAGGTGTATTCTTGTATGTTAAACTCAATAATATAAATGATCATGAAAAGTAGTGGAGAAATCATGTTAAATACAAACGACAAGTAATGTTATTCAAAAACCACATTTAATTTGAAAGCTGTGTTAAACCAGAATCATGGTAGAATTCCTTAGTTGGGGACTGGTGTATAAGGATCCAAATATGTAGAGATGTCAAATCTGAATCAATTTCTGGGCCCATTTTTGGTATGTGGAAAAGACGATAAATGAAATTGTTGGTAGTAAGAGATATAAACTGTTGCTGTAAGCCCATATAATTTCGTCTCTCCTTAATAATTGTTGATATTTGATAGCATAGTCCATGTTGAAGTGCGTAAAAACATTTAACAGTGTCATAGAGAATTAAATAACTTTAATTTTAAATACAGCACTGTGTACCTCTACTCTAATTGTTGTTAAAATGATATACTTCATTTTTACATCAGCAATATTAATGTTCGTAAACACTTAGAATTATAAAGCTATAGGATGTTGATACTGTTTCAGATATATATATAATTCAGTAGTAAAGTATCACAGGAGATGTTCTGTAGACAGGGGACTACTGAATTACTGATTTATTAGCCGAAGAAATCATTAGCTGCTAATGGTGTAGTGGTTAGCACGCCTGGCATATTACTGGGAGACATGGTTTGAATCCCACTCACGGAAAAACTAAATATTTTCAGCTGTTTCATAAAATATATAAAATGATTGGAATGTAGCAAAGAGGACCACTGCAATTGAAATGATGAACTAATGCTCGTATGTGGGACCCATATCATTTGTTATTCTTGTGAACGTCTTGGTGTTGAATAAAGATGCTGACTAATATTTTAGTAAATTCAAATACAGTGGACCTTCGTTATAGCGCTGCTCGCTATACCGCGCACTCGGTTATAGCGCGGGCGATGTTCGCGATAAGTTCAAACATGTTTATACAGGTCCGTGCGGCGTTAGTGAGTATCGCATTTTATTGTTACTGCGTATTGAGTAATTGTGTATGTATTGAGTTCCTGCGTGTATTTTGAATAGTGTTTAATTATTGTATGCATGATGAGTAAAAGAAAAGCTTATTGTAAAATTTATTGTGTCGCCACCGCACCGCTCGGTATAACGCAGTTCACCTTATAACGCGGGTGTTGTTTCCCGCCCGACATGCGCGTTATATTGGGGGTCCACTGTACCTGTTTGCAGTTGTTATTCAGTTCATGAGCTTGTTATCACAACAGTACACTTTCTCTAGTTCAAGAGGTGTGAAATATGTATGATTATTTTTGAATATTCTTCAGTAACTCATCAGTCTAGGAGGCTATGTCTTATACACATAGTGCGGGCCACGTTTTGTGCTTCCATCTCTCATCAGTCTTCAGTGCTATAGGGATATCTTGTAGATGGGAAGTGAAATTTTAAGTTTCAGAATAGTCTTTGTCTCAACTTCTGTGATCAATTTTTTTAAATGAACTGTTCCAATAATCGGTTTTATAAGGTAATTGGTTGCGATTAACATAGTTTTCCTTCATTTTGTGGGGCGGGGGTAGCTCAGTCGGTAGCGCGCCAGGCTCGTAATCTGTAGTTCCCAGGTTCGAGTCCCAGCTGGGTCAGCGTTGAGATTTATCTCCGCAAAAATTCCCCGCCCTGCCCACGGTCAGTAGGGGACACCGATGGGCTTGGAAAGACCGCCGTCCGTCGGATGGGACGTTAAGCCGTGTCCCCGTGTACGGGAGAGCCATACCCTGTGCACGTTAAAGAACACGCTGGATGGCCTTGACGGGAGGCTACGATCTGTCTCCTAACAGCTGTTCCAGTGGGTCCCCTCCCCCAACCTTTTCTGAGCCTTCGGGGTCCATGTGACCTGGCCATTTAGCTCATGGTGTGCAAAAAAGTGCCGCTCAGAGGTAAAACAACCCAACCCTTCATTTTGTCAAGTAAGTAAGGAGTATTTGGCAACAGATAATGTTGAAGTTGTATTCATTGAATGCTTGAGGGACTATGATGATGGTTCTAATGATAGTGAACTAAGTGAAAATAAAGCTGATAATCCAAAGAATGAAAATTGTGTATATGTAACCTTTACAATATGAACTCTTTCAGTTAGCAGAAAACATTTTATAATATATATGATGCAAAAATCAAGCAAAATAGTGTGGGGTTATTTCTGAAATAACATTTGACAAGTCATTTAACACATTCCATGTGGGTCACTGTGTATAAATTCACCTTCCCGCATTGAAGGGGCTGATAAAAATAAATAGATATGCATATTTTTGACTAATAAGAGACGTTATAATAAGTTCTTTTCTTTGTATATTTTCATAAATTCAAAAAATAACCAAAAAGCCACATTCTAGTAACACGATAAAAAATACATTGGCTTCTAGTAATAATTTATCAACTATATTCCGAAATTTTATGGGGCGGGGGTGGCTCAGTCGGTAGCGCGCCAGGCTCGTAATCTGTAGTTCCCAGGTTCGAGTCCCAGCTGGGTCAGCGTTGAGATTTATCTCCGCAAAATTCCCCGCCCTGCCCACGGTCAGTAGGGGACACCGATAAGCTTGGAAAGGCCGCCGTCCGTCGGGTGGGACGTTAAGCCGTGGCCCCGTGTGCGGGAGAGCCATACCCTGTGCACGTTAAAGAACACGCTGGATGGCCTTGACGGGAGGCTACCATCTGTCTCCCAACAGCTGTTCCAGTGGGTCCCCTCCCCCAACCTTCTCTGAGCCTTCGGGGTCCATGTGACCTGGCCATTTAGCCCATGGTGTGCAAAAAAGTCCCGCTCAGAGGTAAAACAACCCGAAATTTTATGCTCTTTTTTTTTATCGCTCCACATTTTGAAAATTAATAGAAATTGTTGCAAATTTGATATTTGTGCGTAATCAAATGCTTGAATTTCTCTGTTGGGTACATATAGCATCAGTGTGTTTACTTGTGCATGTACCTACAACAGAACACACTCGTTTCCTAAAATTTGATTGTCGTACAACTATTCAGGTAGGCATGCAAATATTCAGATTTTTTAATTTTATGGTCTGTTTTTGTCAAGTTGTAGAGGGTTATTATAAAAGAATACCCATATTTTAAGTGCTATATTTTATTAAATAATTAAGTAACAAAAGTAATTGTGTGTACAAAATGTCAAACACTCAAGTTTCATTTTGTGGACATCATTGATAATGTCACACTGATGTTTAATCAGTATCGTGCATTAATGTTCTGGCCACCATTTAAAAACTACCTTCATTATTAAAAAATGCCTACTAGTTAAGAAGGTTAAATGCCACCTCTCTGAATCAAACAAATGTGGAGGCACTTCTAAAACAGCACTTTATTCATGCACAATTTAGCTATTTTATGTGCAATGACCCAATTTTAACATTGAAATAAGAATTGATTATGTATTATACCAAAACTGAATTTGGAAAGGTAATTTTTTGAATAATCAAACATGAATAAAATATAAACGAACGAAATATTGTTTCCTTATTAAATTGAAAACTTACACCAGCATTATTGTTTTCCATATGCAGGGGGCGGGGGTGGCTCAGTCGGTAGCGCGCCAGGCTCGTAATCTGTAGTTCCCAGGTTCGAGTCCCAGCTGGGTCAGCGTTGAGATTTATCTCCGCAAAATTTCCCCCGCCCTGCCCACGGTCAGTAGGGGACACCGATGGGCTTGGAAAGGCCCCGTCCGTCGGATGGGACGTTAAGCCGTGGTCCCGTGTGCGGGAGAGCCATACCCTGTGCACGTTAAAGAACACACTGGATGGCCTTGACGGGAGGCTACCATCTGTCTCCCAACAGCTGTTCCAGTGGGTCCCCTCCCCCAACCTCTGAGCCTTCGGGGTCCTTGTGGCCTGGCCATTTAGCCCATTGTGTGCAAAAAAGTGCCGCTCAGAGGTAAAACAATCCAATCCAATTCCATATGCAGGTTTTCAAGTTTATGAAAATTTGCATTCATTAACTCAAAACACTTCTGTATATTTATCATCAGCGATTGGAAGAATATCTTATTCTAAAATAAAAATCTATAGAATACCTCCTTATTCCTCCTATATCCTTATGCTATTTATGCCTTTCATTTTCGAAACTAATCTAAGAAGATTTTAATTGCGTATTTTATGTATAAATATCATCTACTAATGTTAGAAGGGGATTATTTACATATGATAAATTGTTGGTCTGTAAATGGTAGCTAGGTAGTCACTGGAAGGAGAGCTATGCACCAATCCCCTGTGATGACGCATAGAACCGGCCAGGCCTAGCACCTAATGTCCGACCCCGCCTTCTCGTAGTGCAGACCGTTAGTACCTTTCAAAAGAGATACTCTCTTGTGGAAGTGAACGGAAGGGGAGGGCTGCCAGATTAGTGTGGCCTACTGATCTGGACAACTATGGCTACTTTTTTTTTTCTACCCTTCTGAGGAGTGGTGAACCACACAGGGTCTTGATACTGACCATATACCAACCTGAACGGAATTATGGATCCTGATTTTGCTGCACTGGTGGGCTTCTGTGGAGGGAAAATCTTCCGATGTGTTTTCTGTTTGTGGGTTGACAGCCCCAAGTGAATAGATTCACAGGATATGTTTATCAGCTGGTGGATAATCCTGAGCAGAGGTCATCGCAGGCACCTGAACTTTTTGCTTCTATTGGCATCGTCAAATTCTACATTGGAGGAAGTCTTCCAGTGTAGATGGCTTCAGCCTTTAGTAGTGGGAGAACGGGTCTTTGCCCCATGTCTGCGATTAGGGGGCTGTTTGATATTGTAGGCATTCCATCTCTCAATAAACATAGTTTCTTTAAGCATCCCACTAACCATTTTCTCTCCATAGGTAGTTGGAATGTGAGGACTCTGCACAGAACTTTTTCTCTTGATGTTCTAACACAAGAATTCCACCATTATAATTTAGATATTCTCGGCTTGCAAGAGACCAGATGGACAGATAAAGGTCAGATTCTTAAAAATAATCTTAAATTTCTCTTCAGGGAGGGACGACAATAAGCATCACCAATGGGTGGGACTGCTTCTCAGCAGACACGCTAGAGATGCTCTTCTAGGATATGAGTGCATTAATGAAAGGTTTCTTACAGCAAAATTTCACACAAGCGTTAAAGACTTGAATGTTATCTGCTGTTATGCCCCCACTGAGGATGAGGACAGGTTTTACGGACAACTTCAGGATATTTTGAATTCTGTCAAGAATTACCCTCGTTCTTGGTGGCTTCAATGCCAAAGTTGGTACTGACTCTGACCTTCGGGGAGGAGTAATAGGCCCTTTTGGTATTGGTAGCGGCAATGGGCAACGTCTCCTACATGTAAGTAAACTCGATGGATATGGTTCATATCTCAATGGTTTATATTCCACCCATCTCGAAACAAAGAACGTAATAAAAGAATGTGTTTTGTCCAGAAGGGAGAACCACCATGATTTTCAGTTCACAACATGTTTTTTACCCATATCAAATTTTAGGGGAAGTGAGTTTTTTCCATTTTGGGTAACTTTTTGTTATTCAATCATAAAACATTGATTAATACTACTCTCAACAACCCTTGCAATATGTGAATTTATACCATTTAATATATAAACGTAATGTTTTGCAAAACAGCTTGTTGCTGGAATGATGCATTTTCCTGTAAAGATATATAGCATATGTTGTTTAATGTTACCATTTTAAAACTATTTAATATATAGGGTGGAGTACATACACCAGATCATGATCTTTTTTTGTACATGATGCTGCATTGGAGCGTGTGTTACCAGCAAGATTACGTTATGAATGTTGACTGTTCCTGAAGTTGTTGACAGTGACAGTCCCTTTTTCTGGTTTATAAATCAGAAAGTATGTGTGTGGGGAGGAGGTTGACTCGGTAGAGCAGGTTTGTAATCAGCAATTCCCAGATTCAAGTACCACTAGTGTTCGCGTTAGATTTATCTTTGCTAAACCACCTTGTTCTCTCGGGCAAATACGGGAGACTAATGGCCTTGGTAAGGCAGATGTCCATTGGATGGAACATAAAATCATAGCCGTATGTTCTGCAGAGCCGTACGCTGTGTTTATTAAAGAACATGCTTTTGGGGGGAGGGGTTGAGGAGGTTACCATCCATCTCATAACTGTCCAGTGGGTCCCCTTTCCCCAATTTCCTTAGGTTCTTTCTGACCTAGAGTTCATTGTGTTCAGAAAATGCCGCCTAGAAGTAAAAGAACCAAATCCATAAAGTGTAAAATAAACATAATTCCATAAAATTTCTATGGCCTCGGTTGCCAATGTGCCATGAAACCCCAAACAACCATAAAATTTCTAACCAGATGTCCTGAAGTTGCACTTCAGTAAATTTGTAGTGCAAAATTTGTATATGCTATAGATAGTCTGTTGGTTAAAGTTGCCAATCCGGGTAGTTTTTTTTTTTATGGGGAGCGCCTTAAAAAAATATTCTTATAAGAATATTTTTATAACTGAAAAGATTATCTTTACAGGGGGACAAGTGCTCCTGTGGATCCCCATAGCTTTAGATGTAGGAGATATCCACTATGCAGTGGTGCTTTGCATATTGCACAACGACTTTCATTGCTCAAGACAACACTGGCCTTTGCAAAGAACTTAACGAATGGAGAATTATGAGCTCATTTTCACATCAATGGAGTAGTGGATACCCTCAACTATTTAATCTGGGCAGCAACCAATTCGCATGTGATGCACAGTTGGTTTAGGTTGTTTTTCATCTGGGTGAGGATGATGTGAGTAGTACTGTGAAAAAGTGTGAATGACAAGAGAGACTGGAATTTTCTCTGCCTTGGGGTCCATGTGACCTGGCCTATTGTGGGCAAAAAGTGCTGCTTGGAGATAATACAAACCCAACAATATTTAACCCTTTGCACTCGAATGTTTTTTGCTAAAAAGTTTATGAAATTTTTTACAACCAAAATAAAAATAAATCGTACATAAACAATATAAAATCAAACTCATTTTAACTGCTGCTAATTTCATAATTTGGCTCCATTTTTTTTAAGAGTTCCAGCTGGGTCAGCGTTGAGATTTATCTCCATAAAATTCCCCGCCATGTCCACGGTCAGTAGAGGGACATCGATGGGCTTGGAAAGACTGCCGTCCGTCGGATGGAACGTTAAGTCATGGCCCCGTGTATAGGGAGCCATTACCCTGTGCACGTTAAAGAACACAGATAGCCTTGAAGGGAGGTTCCCATCTGTCTCCCAACAGCCGTTCGAGTGTCCCCTCCCCCAACCTTCTCTGAGCCTTTGGAGTCCATGTGATCTGGCCATTTAGCCCATGGTGTGCAAAAAAAGTGCCGCTCAGAAGTAAAACAACCCAACCCAAAGTTCCATTTTTATAACCACTAACTACAATCTCCACAAAATATCCATAGGATATTTAAGACGACAGATGGATATCTATTGGTCATCTTAGATGTGGGGATTGTATGTTTTTTTTGCCCACACAACTACAAAGTTTAAAATAATTTTAATTAAACACAATGTTGTACTATGAAGTGCACATAGACAACAGATTTACACGTCTAAAATGTAAAGAGGAAAGATGACGATTTATAAACTAGTTATTGTCGCCATTCGAGTTGCTGTATCAAACCAAGTGGCAACTGAGGGTCGCCACTCGAGTGCAAAGGATTAATAGATCATCTTATAGTAAAGAAACTTTTTCCCGAAAAATTCCGTTTCGAAGTTTTCATTAAAAAGCAAAAACTATGTATTAAAAGTTTAGGAGATATAAAGTAATAGAGTTCGTAAAATGGGTAGTAATTAAATTTGAATGGATCGAATTTTGGCATCAGCTGTCTTCAAAGTAGTTCATTCACCTGTGTTTGATTCCCGACTGTCGCAATTTGTTTACACAAAGTATTTTTATTTCCTGTAAGCAATTCACTACTGCAATAAAAAAAATTATTTTTCAATGGATTTTCAGAAACAACGTTGTGCTTGATTTTTTTTTCTTCCTTCCTAGGCGCCAATAGACTCAATAATTGTCCAAATAGTTCGTGATTGAGCTCAAAAATTCACCAATGGTTTGGGTTCAATAATTGTTTATATAGTTGGATTTCGAAAACAAGAATTGTTTTTATAGTTCGAATTTGGGCTCAATAATTATCCGAAATGTTCTGGCTTGGGATCAAAAATTATTTACATATTTCGAGTTTGGGCTTAATAATTGTCCAAACAGTTTGGACTGAGCTCAACAGCACAGTTTCAATATTATCTAATTTGGGTTTGGGTACCTTAATTATTAAAGAGGTTGGGGTCAACAACTCTTTAAATACAATAGTTAAGTTACTATCGAATAGTTCGCGCTTGCGCTCAGCACCTGCCGAATAATTAGGAATCAATAAATATCCAAATATTTTGAGTTTGAAGTCAATAAGTTTCCAGAGAGAGTTATGCTCAGTAATTACCCAATAGTTCACGTTTGAGCTCAAATATTGCCCTGTAGTTCTTGCTCAATAAATATCCAAATAGTTCGAGTTCAGGCTCAATAATTGTCCATGCTTTGGGCTCATTAATGGTCCAAATAATTCTCGAAACAGTTCCAGCTTGGGCGCAACGAATAGCTGTGTCTCAATTTTCCAAATAGGGTTAAAAAATTGTCCAGATGGTTCGGGTTTTAATTCAATGAATTCCAAATAGTTCAAGTTTAGGCTCAATAATTATCCAAATAGTTCCATCTTTGTTTCAGCTAATTGTTTGCCAACAATTGTTCAGGCTCAAAAATGGCCAAATACTTCGGGATCAATAACTAACCAAATAGTTCGGTTTCAGATTCAATAATTGTTGAAACAATTTATGCTCAGTAATTAACCAAATAGCTGGGACTCGATATATATTATAGAATCTGTCAACTAAAACTCATCTACAATATAAAACTAATATTTATTTATTTTTTTAAATTGTGCTTAAATAATACAAATACTATAAACTAAAATCGTTTTGAAAAAGATTGATTTCAAAGTTTTTTAAAAATTATTTTCAGCCTTTAACACTCTGTAAGATTGTAAATTCCATGATGGTAAAGAGGCAAATCATTGTTACCAATTTAGGTGATAAATTTAACACCTTGGCATTTGCCATCTAAATTTCAGATTGCAGTATTGGTAAAAAGTTTTACAATTCCGTTTTTTTTTACAGAAGACGTTTATTGAAAACTTTTGTATGTGGGGAAATCGGCCGCTAAGAGGCAAAGTGCAATCCAACATAACTGATTTAAAGCGGGGAAAAAAATTCAATTAGAAAGTCACCTCCAACAATTCATTTTTGGTCATTGCATGAAATCAAAATTCATTATCCTATTTTTTTCTAAAACATGCCATTAAATATAATCCTTACTTTGATACTTGACAAATTGTAAGCCTATCAGGAAGATAAAATTCAAGAATACGTGGATTGAAGACGTTTATATTAGCAGTCATCCCTTGCTACCATAGAATTCTTTCCTAAATTGAATTTGCAATTTGGAAGTGCGAAAAAGGCTTATCAAATCATTATCTTACAGTCAAAATACTTCGTACATTTTATTTCTGTATTTTTAGCTTTACTTTTAAAATTATTTTTTTTTCCTTTTGGGTTTTATTTGCAACAAAAAGTCAAATCATAATGAAATCGAGATCAGCGAAAACAAAACGATAGATACAAAGCAGAAAAGCTAAAATATATTCTTTCGCTTTCTTTGACAATGCTGTTTCTACTTTTAATATGTTATTTTACCTGATCATGTTTTACTTTTTATGCTTGTACTTTTTCTGATCAACATGTGGTTTACATATTTTATGGTTTTGCTATCTGTGATCACAACTCTATTTCTGCTTTTTGTCATTAATATGTTTTTACATTTGATATTTTCACTTTTTTTCATCTTTAATAATTCTATTTTTTCTGATTAATCTGTTGCTTTTACTTATTATTGTTAATTTTCTATGATCATGATTTTTTTTATTATTATTCTTTCTACGATCATTATGGTTTGTTTTACTCGGATCATCATACTACTCCTAGTTTTTATTATTATTTTGCTTTCTCTGTTCATCGGGTGCTTTTCTTATTCTACTTTATGTGATCCTTATGTTCGTTACAGACCCTGGTTTTTTAATGTTATTATTTTTTCTTATTTTTCTGATCGTCATATTTCGTTTACCCTTTTTTTTTCTTGTTTTCTGCTTTTAACCTTATCAGCATGCTTCTCCTACATTTTATTGTTATACCTCTATCACTCTATAATCATCGTGTTCTAATTCCACTTTCTTTGATCATCATGCTACTTTTTATTGTTTTGCTTTCTCTGAACATCATTTGTTTCTATTTTGCTGTTTTGCTTTCTCTGACCATTTTATTGCTACTTCTGATGTTTGATTTTTTTGATCGGAGTCTACGCTTTGACTGTCATATTTTTTTGGTTGTTCCTACTTTTTATTGCTTCTCTTTCTCAATAATCACGTCGTTCTTACTCAAATATTATTTAAACGCAGATATATAGGCGTTACAAAGTGGAAAATTAATACCTAGATTTATTTCAGGTGAAAAATTGTCAAATATTTCAAGATTTTTGTTGTCCAATAGTACTAGTAAATTCATAAGAATGGATAACGCTTTTTTTGCCCGTTAGATTTATTTACCCAAGTACTGCAATGAACTATTTTACATGCTTTTACGAGCCGAGCACTTTCGACTGCACTCAACAGTCGTCTTCAGGGTGGCGTACAGTTCCTCGGAGAGGCGGATCATTGGTGAAAGGTTAGGAATAAGCAAAAATAATACCTTTCTCTTGCAGATATTTTTGCTGACGAGAGTCCTGCAACGGAAGAAAATTTCGGCATGATAGTGGAGCAAAAGTCACTAGGTAGCAGCAGATCAGTGCTTTGCCAGTATCATTTAGTTTCCATGTTTTATAGAAATTAAAATTCTTGCGTAAGGGGTAAATTCAGAGTGTAGATCTCAGAAAAAAAAATTTAAAAAATTCTGATCCGGAGTGGTGTTTAAAGTTAAATAAGAATCAAGGTCAAGAATGAAAAAGGCTTCAAACAAAATTTGAACTTTTCATATTTAATATTAACAAAAAGAGACTTTCTTTCAACAAACTTCTGGATAAGAAAGTTTAACGATTTGTGCTGGACTGAAAAACAGAAAATCTATATCATATGTAAACAATTCCACTGAGCGGCTTCAAACTCGCAACACAATATTAAGTAGGAATTTGAAACTTCTGATTAAACGTATAGAAAGGACTGCATCACAAAACCTGGACATCATTCAAAAAAAGCGTTTTAGGAGATTTTTTACAAATGTAAATCTAAAGCGAATTTATTGGAAACGAATAGAAGACTTAGTAAAGGAAGGGAAATTCTTGAATACAAGCAATTCCTCCTTATAGAATGGTTCTCTTGTAGGGCAGATGTGTTGCAACCACTTCAATGGTTGCAACTGTAGTGGTTGCAACCTAAGATACTAATTATCGATACTGTTTTACTTCCGAGAAGAAGGGAAAAAAACCTTCGTTCAAACCGTATCCGTATGTTATAGTAATAAGATGGGAAGTTTTCCGTAAAATAAATGGGACAGAAAAACGTTACATGGATAAAACCTGTTCATAAATTCAAACTTCAAAAAGAATTAGCATCAAAAGTTAGCTTTGTAAGCTTTCTAAATTTATTGTTATTGGTAAGTATGTTACGAGTTTTTGTTTTTCCCTTATTGAATCTTTAAATGCGTATTTCTTATTAAATATATGGTGGAGTTTTTTGACGTTTGTGGTGTTTTTAATGTATACTCGAATAGAATTGTTTAATAAATTTCCTGTTAAGAATAACGATCTAATTGCTCTTATGATGATAATAGAAAAAAGTCAGCTATATTCGTAGTATGCTGTGTAATTGAAATATTAAAATCTGATTATACCCTTGAAGTTATGTGATAGTATTATTAGCGTGTTTAAAAGATTGTAAATCAAGCTTTCCTTTCATTGAAAGGGCAAAATGTTATGTAGGCATGCAGCTATTTGGTCAGTTTTTTTTTAATCTTTGGGAGGTTTAATTTTTATAAATCCATGTTATACGTGCAGTGGCCACTTCATCATTAGGTACAGTTTCAAGTTATGTCAATAATAACTCAGAATACTGTAACTTCTTAATAAGCATTTTATGAAAAAATATGATGTAAGATACTTTAAAGATTTTGATGAAATCTATATCTTGATTTACAACAATAGGCATTCAGCATTTAATGAGTTATAAAAGGTAAATAATTTTGGGGCAGACCTGCAGTTTACATTGCTCAGGTGCCATTTTTTTTAATACAACACTCAAATTCCAGACTCCTAGTGGTTCCTGATTGCGACAAAAAAATTTTTTTTCTAGAAGAATTATATCAAAACAGTTTTTTAAAATTAGTTTTTGGCGGTAGTGCAGATCACAGTCCTCAGCCGCCATTTTTTTTGACGTAACGTAACAAAACGGATCTTTTATTTGATTCCCACAACCCCAAAGACCCTAACCCAAACAGGGTTTTCTAGAAAAAGATTGTTTTTTTTTGTTACCATAGTAATGAAAAATCCAAGTTTACGTCAAACACAAAGTACTGTTACCGTGGTAACTGTAACTCTCCTAATATTAAATAGTTTCAATTCCAAAATATCTTTAATAACTTTTTATTTACCATATCTTAATAAATTTTCCAAAAAACAACATATTAATTATTCTAGCTATCACTAAAAAATCCTCATTAAATATACAATACACACGCACTTACCTATAACCATACAAGCATATTATCCAAATGAATTATAAAGCAAAAATGATGAAAAAAATCAAATGTAACATCACACTCCCGTCAAATCACACACACGACATGTGACTCCACATTACCCACCCAAAAGAAACAAATCAACGAACCATAGAAACAAATCAACGAACCAAATCAACGAACCATAGGCCACCAACAACCAACAGTTATGTTTCTACATCATACTTTACACTTCGACGTCACACACCACTTGACCAATGCCATCTGTCGGCTGATGACCGTAACCTATACACCAACTTAGTTTTCTAACAAGAAAACACTAAATATTTGATTTAAACTAATGAAAAATGTATTTCAATAACATGTTTAATAACATAGTTATTTCAATAACAATGTTTTTATAAAGTTCTGCAAATTATAACCTAAGCAACCATATTACTAGCAGTGAAGAAGCTGTACAATGAGAAAACACTGTGTAAAGAAAATAAGAATAGACACTTATTCCTAAGAATAAAATTTTGTTTCTGCAAATAAAAGAAAACCAACAGAAATAATAGTATCCAAGGTAAATTTTGCTAACTGCACATATTGCTATATGATGAATGTTGATCAGTACCATCTGGGGCTAGTTAGTACAACAGCCTGTTAACACTAACAAAAGTACTTTCATACATAATTTAAAAGAAAATGCAGATATCAATAATTACATCAGGAACCTGATGGGGAAGCTGTAGCCTACCCTGTCTTTCCATAACCTGTCCCTGTCCCGTGGGGAGGATTTAGCTGTCACTGCTAATGCCTTCTTGCAGCACCTCACCTCTTCCCTTCCTGTCCCACCGCTGACTGATCAGGATACTGCTCAGCAGCCCTGCTATAATGATCCTTTCACCTTGCAGGAATTTGCCTCTGCAATTGGGGCTTCAAAGCACTCCTTAGCCCCAGGCCCTGACAACATCAGCTATACTCAGTTAGCTAACCTCTCACCTGAGGCTCTGCTTGTGCTTCTTAAAGCCTTCAATCATTCCTGGACCACCTGCACAGTACCTGATTCATGGAAGGCAACACACATCGTGCCTATCTTGAAGCAGGGAAAACCCACCACTGAGCTGTCCTCTTATAGGCCCATTGCTCTATCATCTTGCCTCTGCAAGATCTTTGAGAGACTGGTCCTTGGACACCTAGAATGGTATCTAGAGTCCAAGGGCCTCCTCCCTGACAGCCTCTCAGGTTTCCGCAAAGGGAGGTGTACGTCTGATAATCTTATCAACTTCACCTTCGCTGCTGATCAGGCACTGTCTGAGGGACAGACTACGGTTGCTGTCTTCTTCGACATTCAGAAGGCATTCAACTCCCTGTCCCACTCGGATATTCTCTGTAGGCTCCATGATCTCTGCCTCAGAGGTAATATCTTCCACTGGATCTTGGCTTACCTCTCTGAGAGGACAGTTTGTGTGAAGCTTCACACAGGCAACATGCCCAGTGCCTCCCACACTATCAATCATGGAGTACCTCAAGGGGATGTCCTCAGCCTGATGTTACTGAACATCTTGCTGTCAGGCCTACCCTCTCGACTCGAGAATAGAGTGGGTATTTCCATCTATGCAGTTATCTCTGTTCTATCCAGTTATCTGGTTCCCTAGCCAGGACCTCTCCTATGCTTAGTTCAAGATGAAACAAGCTGTGTCCACAGTCGTCAAGTTCTTCGACAACCTAAGCCTCGCTCTTTCCTCTGATAAGACTGTGGCCATGGTTCTCATGAAGAAACTCTTCCTCCCACCTTCCGTGGCCTCATGCTTGGGCCAGACCACATCCAGGTCGTCAAACAGCATAAGTTCCTTGTTGTGGTCCTGGACAACAGGCTAACATGGGGACCTTACACCCAGCATCTTAAGACAGTTGCCACAGCGCAGAGAAATATACTGTCTTTCCTTTCTGTACTAACTGGGGTAGTTCCTGCAAGACCCTCCTGGTCTTGTACCGGCACTTGATCCTCTCCTGCGTCAACTACACTGGTCACCTTCTGAGCAATACCTCTGCTTTACTGCTGAGCAAGTTGGCCACTATACACACTATATCTCTGTGCCTCTGTCTTGGACTCTGCCCTAACACACCAAATGCATGTCATTGCAGAGGCTGATGACATGCCTTTCTGCCTGCACCAGAAGAGAGATATACTGTGTCATCTCTCGAGGCTCCATTCCATTCACTTTAACCATGAGCTTCTCAGGAAGTTGCAAGATAGACTCTGCTATCACCGTGTCTGCCACTGACTTCTATGACCGAATCGTCCCTGCCAGCTCCACTGCTGGCAATACGCTCTTCCCTGACCTTCCACCCTGGAGTAACAGTGATCTTATGATCAATGTCACTGTCCCTTCTCTAGGTCAAAGGAGTGATGCAGATCCAGCGGCCATCAGACTTCTCTCCACCTCCTATATCACTGCACGATATGAGAGATGTTCTGAGGTCTACACTGATGGAACTGTGGACCGGGAGAGGCCACATGCTGCCTCTGCCTTTGCCATCCCTGATACAGGCATTTCCAGAGGTTTCAGTCTCCCGTATCTCGTTTCCGCCACTTATGCAGAACTTCATGCTATCCTTGAAGCTGTACTCTTCATCCTCAGCCTCCAGAGTGGCACCTTTGTCATCCTCTGTGACTTGAGGTCAGCCTTGGAAGCTCTCCAGAAGCGAGACAGCAAGAGCTGCAACCTCTTCCTCATCCGGAAGATCACGGAGACTTGCTTCAAGGTCACTTCTGCTAGAATCATGGTTGATTTCTAGGGGATACCTGGCAATGAGCTTGCTGATCACATCGCAAAGGAAGTGCTAGAGAGTCGGAGGTGTGCAACTAATTACCCTCTCTCTCTCAGTAACTGCAAGAGTTCTATCTCACAACTGATGAGCCAGTATTGTCTTGCCCAGTGGCAGAAGGACAGCAGCTGTTCCTCATTCAGGTACCTGGTTGACCCTTCTCTCACTGCTCCTAACCTTGGTAATCTCCACAGATATGAGGGGACCCTCCTTCATTCTCTCTGAGTTGGTGTCATCTACAGCAACTCTATGCTACACACTCTTGGCAGAACTTACAGTTCAGACTGTGCCACTTGCAGCACACCTGAGACTGTATCCCATGTTCTACTCAACTGCTCCTGCTACAATGCCAAAAGAGAAGCTTTGTTCTGGGAGCTTCATCCATTGGAACCACCGACTACTCCATCACCTCCCTTCTTGGTAATCACCACAATGTGAAGCTGCAGTGAACGCACTTCCGAATGGTCACTGATTTCTTTCACAACATTGGCCTCTTCTGCAAGGTTTAATATTTTCTTTTTTTTCTCCTGATTAGTACTCTTATTAGCTTCGAGAGATAGCTGAGAGGCAGTTTCTTCTGCATTGCTATCTCGCCCTTTTGTTGTGACTGGTGTAGGGAGCGCCTTATTGGAGGCTAATTTCACCAAAACTTGCAAACTTGAATAATGACATTGAAGACAGCTATTCTAACAAGCACATACTAAACAATGAATTGCTATTACACAATTAAAGAAAATTGCACAAAAAATTATCAGACAGCTATTTTAACCTGAACTTACTGCTAAACAATGAACGGCCATTCCACACATTATACCTTCAAGAACAAAGCAATCTTATCAGATAGAACAAGCCTAAAAATTGAAATTGTAAACAACCTGCCACCAATCTACAGTATAAAAAAGCTCCAAAAACTAAATATTCCCATTAACTCTTTAACACCCAGGAAATTTCAGAAAAGGGTAGAGGATATTAAAGACAAAAGAATAGCACTTTTTGTATGAATCCATTTCAAAATGTCTGCCATTATGGGTGTTAAAAGTTTAAAGAAAACAAGCCTAAAAACATGAATTAACATATAGAATACACTGCTGATCCACAATATAAAAAGCCCCTGGCATTAAATAAACCCATCAGAAACAACAAGCCTATAAAGTACAAATTATCATAAACAATGCACCACTGATCCTCAGTATAAAAAAGCCCCCAGCACTACATAATCCCATCAGAGATGAGCCAGAAAAGCATGAATTATTCTTTACAATGCGCCTTGATCCACAGAATAAAAAATTCCCAGAACTAAATAATCCCATTAGGGACAAGTTTAAAACATACACATTATTTGAACCACTCACCACTGATCCCAGTATAAAAAGTCCCCTAGAGCTGAATAATGCCATTAAAGACAACAAGCCTAAAAAAACACGAATTATCATAAAAAATAACTCATTCGAACTACTAGCTCTGGTCTGTAAATGATAGCTAGGCATAAACTGGAAGGAGAGCTGTGTACCAATTCCCAGTGATGATGCACAGAACCAGCCAGGTCAAGCGCCTAATGTCCAACCCTGCCATCTCTTGTGCCTAATGTCCAACCCTGCCATTAGTACCTTTCAAAAGAGATATTCTGTTTTGGAAGGGAACGAAGGGGGAGGGCTGCCAGTTCAGTATGGCTTACTGATCTGGTCATCTATGGCCACTTTTTTCTTTCTTTTTTTCAACCCTGCTGAGGAGTGGTCAATTTTAACAGGGTCCGGGTGTTGACCATTTATACCTACTAGACTGGACTGGACTTTGTGGATTTAAGCTTTTTTATGAATCCTGGACTTGCTGCACTGGTGGGCCTCTGTTGAGGGAGAATCTGCTGCTGTGTTTTCTGTTTACTTCTGGGTTGTCAGCCCTAAGTGAACAGAGGCGTAGGATACCTTATATCAGCTGGTGGATAATCCTGATCAGAGGCCATCGCAGGTACATGAACCTCACTTAGCTAGTTGGGTATCGTCAATCCTAAACTGGAGTAATGTGTCCCAGGCAGGCCATATGGCTCTTGAAAAAGTCCACTTGAAAAGGTGTTGCCTGAAGTTCCTACCAGCATCGGTGACTTCAGCCTTTAGTGGAGGGGGAACAGGTCTTTGCCTCATGTCTGCGATCAGGGAGCTGTTTGATATTGTTAGCCCTTCCTATCTCAATAAACCTAGTTTCTTTAAAAATCCTACTAATCATTTTCTCTCTGCAGGAACTTGGAACGTGAGGACATTACATAGAGATTATTCTCTTGATGTCCTGACACAGGAATTCCAGCGCTATAATCTAGATATTCTAGGCTTGCAAGAGACCAGATGGAGAGGTAAAGGTGAGATACTTAAAAATAACTTTAAATTTCTCTTTTCAGGGAGGGACGATGGAAAGCATCTCCAAGGTGTAGGTTTGCTTCTCAGCAGACACGTCAGTGATGCTATTTTAGGATATGACTGTATTAATGAAAGATTTCTTAGAGCAAAATTCAAAACAAAAATTAAAGGCTTGAATGTCATCTGTTGTTATGCCCCCACAGAGGACTCTGATGAGAACGGGAAGGATATGTTTTACAATCAGCTTCAGGATATTTTGAATTCTGTGAAGGAGATATTTCTCTTGTGCTAGGTGACTTCAGTGCTAAAGTTGGTACTGAGTTTGACCTTTGGGTAGGAGTTTTAGGTTCCTTTGGTATTGGTAGTTCCAAAGGCAATGGGGAACGTCTCCTACAGGTAAGTAAACTTAATGGTTTACAAGTAACTAATATGTAAATCTGTAATCTGTCTGTAAATGGTTGCTAGGTAGTCACTGGAAGGAGAGCTATGCACCAATCCCCTGCGATGACGCATAGAACTGGCCAGGCTTAGCACCTAATGTCCGACCCCGCCTTCTCGTGGTGCGGACCGTTAGTAACTTTCAAAAGAGATACTCTCTTGTGGAAGTGAACGGAAGGGGAGGGCTGCCAGATTAGTGTGGCCTACTGATCTGGACAACTATGGCTACTTTTCTTTTTTTTCTACCCTGCTGAGGAGTGGTCAACCACACAGGGTCCTGGTGCTGACCATATAAACCTACTGGACTGGACAAATATATGTCTCTGAGCTTGATTATGGATCCTGATTTTGCTGCACTGGTGGGCTTCTGTGGAGGGAAAATCTTCCGCTGTGTTTTCTGTTTGTTTGTGGGTTGACAGCCCCAAGTGAATAGATTCACAGGATATGTTTATCAGCTGGTGGATAATCCTGAGCAGAAGTCATCGCAGGCACCTGAACTCTTTGCTTCTATTGGCATCGTCAAATTCTACATTGGAGAAAGTCTTCCAGTGTAGATGGCTTCAGCCTTTAGTAGTGGGGGAACGGGTCTTTGCCCCATGTCTGCGATTAGGGGGCTGTTTGATATTGTCGCCATTCCCTCTCTCAATAAACATAGTTTCTTTGAACATCCCACTAACCATTTTCTCTCCATAGGTAGTTGGAATGTGAGGACTCTGCACAGAGCTTTTTCTCTTGATGTCCTCACACAAGAATTCCACCGTTATAATTTAGATATTCTCGGCTTGCAAGAGACCAGATGGACAGATAAAGGTCAGATTTTTAAAAATGATCTTAAATTTCTCTTTTCAGGGAGGGACGACAATAAGCATCACCAAGGCGTGGGTCTGCTTCTCAGCAGACACGCTAGCGATGCTCTTCTAGGATATGAGTGCATTAATGAAAGGTTTCTTACAGCAAAGTTTCAGACAAGCGTTAAAGACTTGAATGTTATCTGCTGTTATGCCCCCACTGAGGATGAGGATAGGTTTTATGGACAACTTCAGGATATTTTGAATTCTGTCAAGAAAGGAGATATTACCCTTGTTCTTGGTGACTTCAATGCCAAAGTTGGTACTGACTCTGACCTTTGGGGAGGAGTAATAGGCCCTTTTGGTATTGGTAGCTGCAATGGCAATGGGCAACGTCTCCTACAGGTAAGTAAACTCAATGGATTCAGAATAACTAACACTTATTACAAACACCGCGACATACATAAGTACACATGGGTTTCACCTGATGGGCTGCATAAGAATATGATTGATTACATATTAATTAACAGCAAATGGGCTAGTTCTGTTAGGAATACCAGGGCATATAGGGGAGCTGAAATTGGATCTGACCATTACCTTGTTAAAAGTGTCTTGCAACTTAAACTTAAAAAGTGTTGTGCTAGGGTTAAAAAATTTACTTTTAATACTGAAGCTCTGAAAGATCCAGTTATAGCCAAAGCTTACCATGATAGGTTACTTAGTCATTATGACAGTCATGGTTTGCTTACTACTGAAGTTGAGGAAGAATGGGATCATTTTAAACAGGCTTTTTTGGACACTAACAGTACTCTTTTAGGAAAAAGGAGCACAAGAGGCAAAATTATCTGAGTGATAAGGCACTGGAGCTTATTTCGGAAAGAAAGAACTGCAGGAATGCCCTTAATCAATACCCTACTAGTACTAATAGAAAGCATTACAGAGACCTTAATAAACTTGTAAAGGATCAGTTAGCTGCTGATAAGAATCTTTGGCTTGATGGTTTGGCTGACAAAGCCGAGGAAGCAGTTAGACAGCACAACAGCAGAGAGCTGTACCAGATAGTTAATGTTTTGTGTGGTAGAAAACGGACAGGCATACAAGGATTGAAGGATAAACAAGGTAAGGTTATAGAAGGGGAGGATTCTGTCATGGCTAGGTGGGCTGAGCATTTCAGTGATGTTCTAAACAATGTAGTTAGTTCTGCTCCCATTGTTTGCAATGATGATAGATGCATTGGTGGCTTTAATGTTGGCCCTATAACACAATCTGAAGTTATTTTGGCTGTTTCTAAACTTAAACTTCATAAATCCCCAGAAGTAGATGAAATTACTACAGAAATGCTCAGAGCTGGGAATGTTTCAGTTACCACTTGGATGACTGAAATTCTGAATATCTTTTATGATAAAGGCATGGTTCCTAAGGATTTTACCAGAGCTATTGTTATCCCTATTTTCAAAAAAGGTGATCGCAGTTCTTGTGATAACTATAGGGGTATCAGCCTACTCTCTGTTCGAGGTAAAGTTCTTTCCATGATTGTGCTTAATAGAATTAAGAATCTGGTTGACAGGCAATTGCGTGATGAGCAATGTGGATTCAGAAGTGGTAGGGGATGTGTGGATCAGATATTTTCACTTAGGCAGATTCTTGAGAAATGTTTAGAGTTTCAGAAACCTTTGGTTGCTAGCTTTGTTGATTTCAAAAAGGCTTTCGACTCTGTTGATCGTCATAATTTGTGGTTGATTGTGAGATCATATGGTATACCAGACAAGTTAGTTAACATTATGAAAGCTCTCTATAATAACACCGAGTCGTGTGTGAGAGTTGGTAAGGCTTGTAGCAATTGGTTTAGCATTACTTCTGGTGATCGACAAGGGTGCATTTTGTCTCCTTTTCTCTTTAGCTTGGTTATTGATTATGTTATGCGAAATTCACTTCAAGGGAAAGATTTTGGCCTTAAATGGGCTGGAGATACGAAAATTTCTGATTTAGATTATGTTGATGATTTAGCCCTTTTGGCAAATGATGTTATGAGATGAACTCTTTCATTCGAGCTGTTGATGAGACTGGTAATAGAGTAGGTTTGGTTATAAACAGAGAGAAAACTAAAGTGATGAAAATTGGTCAGGCAGGCTGTGATTCAGTTAATCTGAATGGTTGCAGTCTTGAGCAGGTGTCACAGTTTAATTATCTTGGGAGCTGTGTAACAGATAATGGTGATGTGCGGCATGAGATTAACAGACGAATAGGGATTGCTGCCGGGACTTTTAAGAACCTATGGAGAGTGTGGAGAAATAGGCGTATACACCTAAAGACTAAAATTAGACTGTATAATAGTTTGGTTCTTTCTAGGGTTAGTTATGGTAGTGAAACTTGGACACTTTGTAAACAAGATAACAGGAAACTAGATGCTTTTGATTCCAGATGCTTATGCAGTATCTTGGGCATTAGGTGGTTCAACTTTGTAACTAATGATGAGGTTAGGCAAAGGAGTTTGCAACCTCCTTTAAGCAGCATATTATGCAGAGAGAGACTCCGTTGGTTTGGCCATGTTGCCCGTATGAATAATTATAGATTGGCGAATAGGGTTATGAACAGTGTGCCTAAAGACCTAAGAAAGAAGGGGAGACCTAGGATGCGGTGGGCAGACAATGTCAAACAAGACCTTGTTAGAATTGGTGTGCAGTGGCCAGATACAGTAGATGTAGCTCAGGATAGACTTGCTTGGAGAACTAAATTGCATGGTCTGGTTGGACCTCCGTAGCCCATGGCTGCTTGAGGATGATGATGATGAATATGTACTACAAACACTGGGACATTTATAAATATATGTGGCTTTCATCTGATGGGTTGCAGAGGAATATTCTAGATTATATTTTAATTAACAGCAAATGGGCCAATTCAGTTAGGAATACCAGATCTTACAGGGGAGCTGAAATTGGGTCTGACCATTACCTGGTCAAAAGTGTCTTGTAGCTGAAGCTTAAGGGGGGACCCCACCCTGAGTGCTCTAAAAATAATCAAACTTTGACAATTTTTTTTTTTTTTTTTTTTTTGCTTATAATAAACAATGCAGTGACTCCAAACTTTTTGCATGTTGTTAAGGCATGGTTATTGTACAAAAGACAAAATTTAAGTAAAAATATTGTAACGGTCGTCCTGTGGCTCCTCATTGGTTGACCTCTGCGGGAAAGATGCGCCCTTGTGATAGAGTGCACTGGACATCACAGGAACATCTGAGAACAAAATTATTAACAGTTTTACAAACTTTGGGACATTGGCTGTAGTGTATTTAAAAAAAATTCGAAAAATTGACAAAATGACTGCATTTTGAAAAAAAAAAAGTGATTTTTTTTCCCTTAAAAAAAGGCACTAAATTGCTCGCTAAAAATCGAATAATTAAAACGTAAAACAAACCTACACTAGGTTTTAGAAAATTCGTTTTGTGCATTTAAAAAAAAAAGTAAATCGGATGAAAGATTCCCGAGATCCGCACTCTACCAGTTCAAAAAATGTTTCGAGAAAAATGCTTTTAAAGATTTAAGTAACATTTACTCTGTGATTAAGTAAGAATGATCACTCGGTTTTAGACAGCATATAACTCACGTGGCTTAACAACTTCTGGAAGCAACAACAATGCCATCTAGTGTACAAAATATGTATTTTGTTTCTAGCTTACGTGGTAAAAAGGTTCACTACCATTATTTTGATTACGCACATCCAATACATCAAGTATAACAAAGAAAGGACCACTCCCTTCTCATCCAGTAGCGTCCTTTTTACCGGGATTGACATGACCTCGTATTTGTCGCTGTAACTTCGTAAGGAGTTCAAATTTTGAAAAACTGTTTCAAGACCATATTCTACACTTCATAAACTTTCGAAAAATGCAAAAAAAAAAAAAAAAAAATCGATTTTTTCAAACCCTCAGGGTGGGGTCCCCCCTTAAGAAATGTTGTGCTAAGGGTAAAAAAATTAGCTATTACACTGAATGCTTGAAAGATCCAGTTATAGCCAAAGCATACCATGATAGGCTACTTAGTCATTATGACAATCATGGTTTGCTTACTGCTGAAGTTGAGAAAGAATGGGATCAGTTTAAACAGGTTTTTCATGAAACCAACAATACCCTTTTGGGTAAAAGGGAACAAAGGAAACAAAATTATTTGAGTGATAAGACTATGGAACTTATTTCTGAAAGAAACAAGTGCAGGATTAATATGAATCAATAGCCTACTAGTTCTAACAGACGGCATTACAACGAGCTTAATAAACATGTAAAGGATCAGTTAACAGTTGATAAGAATCTTTGGCTTGATAGCTTGGCTGAGAAAGCAGAGGAAGCAGTTAGACAGCACAATAGCAGGGGGTTGTACCAGATTGTTAATGTTTTATGTGGGAAGAAACAGACAGGTACACAGGGAATACACGATAAGTTAGTGTAATGAGAGCTCTCTATAATAACGCTGAGTCGTGTCTGAGAGTTGGTACGTCTTGCAGCAATTGGTTTAGCATTGCTAGTGGAGTTAGACAAGGGTGCATTTTGTCTCCTTTTCTCTTCAGTTTGGTTATTGATTATGTAATGCAAAATTCTTTGCAAGGAAAAGATTTTTGCCTTAAATGATCTAGAGATTTCAAAATTTTTGATTTAGATTATGCAGATGATTTGGCCCTGTTTGCTACTGATGTTGATGAGATGAATTCGTTCATTAGGGCTATTGATGAGACTGGTAATAGAGTAGGCTTGGTAATAAACAGAGAAAAAACTAAAGTGATGAAAACTGGTCAGGCAGATTGTGCTTCAGTTGCTTTGAATGGCTGTACTATTGAGCAAGTGTCTCAGTTTAATTATCTTGGGAGCTATATAACAGATAATGCTGATGTGTGGCATGAGATAAATAGAAAAATAGAAATTTCTGCTGGGACTTTTAAGAATCTATGGAGAGTGTGGAAAAATAAGCATGTACACCTAAAGACTAAAATTAGGATGTATAATAGTTGGTTCTCTCTAAGGTTCAAAATTTCCTCGCCCTGCCCACGGTCAGTAGGGGACACCGATGGGCTTGAAAAGGCCGCCGTCCATCGGGTGGGACGTTAAGCCATGGCCCCGTGTGCGGGAGAGCCATACCCTGTGCGCGTTAAAGAACACGCTGGATGGCCTTGACGGGAGGCTACCATCTGTCTCCCAACAGCTGTTCCAGTGGGTCCCCTCCCCCAACCTTCTCTGAGCCTTCGGGGTCCTTGTGGCCTGGCCATTTAGCCCATGGTATGCAAAAAAGTGCCGCTCAGAGGTAAAACAACCCAACTCTCTCTAAGGTTAGTTATGATAGCAAAACATGGACCCTTTGTAAGCAGGATAACAAGAAACTTGATGCCTTTGATTCTAGATGCTTACGCAGTATCTTGGGCATTAGATGATTTGACTTTGTAAGTAATGATGAAGTTAGAAGAAGGAGTCATCCTCTTTTGAGCAGAATATTGTGCAGAGAAACTGCATTGGTTTGGCCACGTTGCTTTTATGTGTAGCTGCAGAATGGGAAAGAGGATTATGAACAGTGTGCCTAAAGGTATCAGAAAAAGGGGGAACCTAGGTTGCGATGGACAGACAATGTTAAACAGGACTTGCTAGAATTGGCATAGAGTGACCAAATGCAGCAGCTGTAGCTCAAAAGAGACACGTTTGGAGAGGAAAATTACACAGTCTGGTTGGACCTCTGTAGCCTATGGCTGCATGAGGATTTTGTATGTATGTATGTACTAGCACTGTGATCTAATATCATGTACTGTGTATGTGGCTTGCAACTGACAATTACGTATTTAACTGTGAAATATGTATTTAAGATTACTTAACATCGTAGTAAAGGAGCCTGAGGAAGCCAGTATGTGAGATATAGTGAAATGTGTGACTGGTGGGGGACCAACCATTGGTGTTTTAAACTTGTTTTGTGTTTCCTTTGGGAATTTTTAAGAAGTTTTAAGTCTTGGGAATTTGCAAACAACCGTTGAGTAAGTCAGTAAGAAGTTGTGTGAAAAAGTGCGACTCTCTAATGAGGAAACAGCAAGAGCTTGCTTAAAAGGACTGGTATATAGAAACTGATATTGAGATCCAAGTGTACCAAGAGTAATATCGCTTTACAACAGGCAGTCCCTACAAGTGCAGCAGCATCTTATAGACGATGATTTGGACACTTCATAAGATTGGTCAAAATACTTCAAACAACAACAGAAGGAAATTACAGCCTCTGTACCTGTGCCAGCAAAAATCGACATCTTCATATTACGAACTGGTAACTATGGTTTTTTACTTTTCTATTGCATCTTTGCAAGGGAAAGGCAAGCTTTTAGAATATGTCAACTAAGAACCTTTAGATAAGAGCATGACTGCTCATAAGATATTGGTTACCTGACTCTACTGTGTTGTATAGCACTCCTCTCAATTTTAATTTTGAGGAGATAAATCTCAATGCTAGATAGTAATGTACAGTAATTAATCGTGAAATTAAATTATACATACATTACTGTAATTGTAACTAAATTGAAACTAGGTTGTCTGAGATAGGTAGGGCGCACAATATCAAACAGCCCCCTGATCGCAGGCATGGGGCAAAGACCTGTTCCTCCTCTGCTAAAGGCTGAAGTCACTGATGCTGATAGGAACTTCAGGCACCACCTTTTTTAAGTGGACTTTTTCAAAAGCCATATTGCCTACCTGAAACACATTACTCCAGTTTAGGCTTGATGATGCCCAACAAGCTAAGTGAGGTTCAGGTACCTGTGATGGCCTCTTAGGATTATTCACCAGCTGATATAAGGTATACCATGCCTCTGTTCACTTAGAGTTGACAACCCAGAAGCAAACAGAAAACACAGTGGCAGATTCTCCCTCAAGAAAGGCCCACCAGTGCACCAAGTCGAAGATCCATAATCAAGCTCAAATCCATAAACCTGTCCAGTAGGTATAAATGGTCAACACCAGGATCCTGTGAAGTTGACCACTCCTCAGCAGGGTTGAAAAAAAAAAGAAAAAAGTGGCCATAGATGACCAGATCAGTAGGCCATACTGAACTGATAAGGTACTAACGGACTGCGCCAAGAGAAGGCGGGGTCGCACATTAGGTGCTAGACCTGACTGGTTCTGTGCATTATCACTGGGGATTGATACACAGCTCTCTTTCCAGTTTATGCCTAGCTACCATTTATTACTCCTTGAAAAAAATTTTTTGACTCAAAATATTTTATACAATTAGACATCATATGTGTACCAACATTTATGCCGAAGGTAATTGAAATCTGTGATGGGTGGTGAACTGGTCTGGTTGAATTGACATGGAATGACCCATATGGGATTGTGTTAGAATACACTGTATAACCAAAATATTAGAAATATTACCTTAGCATCGTATAAACACCTCATGTACCTTCAGAACAGTTTGAATCTGATATGGAATAGATTCAGTGAATATTTGGAAGTTGTCTTGTGTGATGTGAAGCCATTCTTATCGCAGTGTAGATCAGACAACTAATGTGGTCAGGGAAGATGACTGCATTCTCTACCACTCACAGACAGATTTCACATCATCCTAAAACTGTACCATCTCCAACAGGTAAGAAATAAGCATAGCAACATGTATTTGATAAGATTGCTTAAATAAGCTTCAGCATTTTGTCTACCCTTCAGACATCAGTATGCCCAATCTATGCCATGTGAACATTTCTTAACACAATGATACTCTATTCAGCAGCTTATACAGTGGATTGTTTTACCTCTGAGCGACACTTTTTTGCACACAGTGGGCTAAATGGCCAGATTGTAGTAATATGGCCAGATTGTTGCCTAGGTATCCCAAAGGCTCAGAGAAGGTTGGGACAGATAGTAGCCTCCCATCAAGGCCATCTAGCATGTTCTTTAATGTGAACAGGGTATGACTCTCTTGCACATGGGGCTGCCGCTTAACATCCCATCTGACAAATGGCAGCTTTTCCAAGTCTATCAGTGTACCCCTACTGACCATAGGCAGCGAGGGGAATTTTGAGGAGATAAATCTCAATGCTAGCCCAGCTGGGACTTGATCCTGTGAATTACAGATTACTAGCTTGGCATGCTACCGACTAAGACCCTTGCCCTTTAGCTTATACAGTGGTGTGACACAGGAAAGTTCTATCACGTCATGCAGTTGAGTTCATACTCTGGCTCTGCGACATACAGCAAAGAGCATATATATATATCACAATCCATCTGACTGCATTTTTTTTTCACCACTCTACAGTCCACTCATACCTCTCCCAAGACCATTGAAACCTCACTTTTCAATTTTTGTCCAACACAAAGAGATTGTGCATTGTTCAAGTTGATATGGGTTGAATTATACCTGTGTAGGAAGCAATGGCCATTTGGTGCATAACTGAATATCAATTTGATCTTGCATCTCTGTAATGCTCTGCTTTTTTTTTTCATGGAGTATTGAAAATCTATCACAATCTGCCAGACATTGAGATTCTGTCTGCTAACCATCCTGTATACACTTTAGATATGGTAATCTTTGGATAGTCCTGTAATTTCTGTAGTTTTGGTTATGGTTGCAGCAGCCTGCTAAGCATCAGCTATATCTTTTTGGAAGTCAATTTTATCATATATCATTTCCATCTCATGGTCAAGTGTTGACCAGTGACTGTGTTGCTTTTATTTAAGACAACCGTGGGATCAGATGACTGTAACATGTCTCCTTCTCCTATACATGTCTATGCTTTACATTGCAGTTGTAGTAAATAGTGCATGATTTCTAATCTTCTGATCTGGAGCGGGTACATCAGTTGGTAGTGTGCCAGGCTTATAATCTGCATTTCCCAGATTCGAGTCCCCACTGGGCCAGTGTTAAGATTTATCCCTGCAAAATTCCCTGGCCTCGGTCTGTAGGGGACATCAATGGGCTTGGAAAGGCCAATGTCTGCCAGATGGGGTGTTTAGCCAGTGTCCCATATGCAGGATAGCATACCCTGTACACATTAAAGAACACTCTGGATGGCCTTCATGGGAGTTCCCACTGGGCCAGTGTTAAGATTTGTCTCTGCAAAACTCCCTGGCCTTTGTCTGTAGGGTACATCAGTGGGCTTGCAAAGGCCACTGTCTGCCAGATGGAGTGTTAAGCCAGTGTCCCATATGCAGGATAGCCATACCCTGCACACATTAAAGAACACTGGATGGCCTTCATGGGAGTCCCCACTGGGCCAATGTTAAGATTTATCTCTGCAAAACTCTCTGGCCTTTGTCTGTAGGGGACATCAATGAGCTTGGAAAGGCCACTGTCTGCCAGACGGGGTGTTAAGCCAGTGTCCTATGCAGGATAGCCATACCCTGTACACATTAAAGAACACTGGATGGCCTTCATGGGAGGCTAATAGCCATCTGTCTCTTAATAGCTGTACAGTGGGTGCCCTCTCCCAACCTTCTCTAAACTCTTGGAGTATTTGTGACCTGGCCATTTTGTCCATTGTGTGCAAAGAAAAGTACCTTTCGGAGGTAAAACAACCCAACTAATCTTTTGGCCAAGCAGTGTATTTATGCAATAATTATAGGATTAATTGCATTTTAAATTTTAACATCTTCAAATTTGTTACTTCATTCTCCATTTTTATTAATGTTTTCCTTTTTGTGTTATCAGCAGTTGCATACAGATTTTTACTAGGATGATGGCTGAAACTGATGAAGAACTTACCATACCTCGTGCAGCAATGAATAAAATGATTAAAGAGCTACTTCCACAAATTCGAGTAGCAAATGATGCACGAGAGCTTATATTGAATTGTTGTACAGAATTTATTCATCACATTTCTTCAGAAGCAAATGAAGTTTGTAACAGACAGCATAAAAAGACTATATCAGCAGAACATGTTTTAGGAGGTAAGTTAATAAATGTTTCACAGACATCAGTTTGTTTGTCCATATTTCTGATAGCACTTAATTTGATAATAATTCAATTTTTTCCATATATTTTAAATTCCTGTTTCCGTAATTTTTGCTTCTTGTGCTTTAAAAAAGTTAAATTTGATTATATATTTATAGAAACATGAATTGCAGTATTTAAAATTGAAAATAATGGAATAAAAACAAATTAGCTAAAAACATATTTACTCCAGATATATTCAGGGGTAGATTAACCATTAAAGTGTTGGATTATTTATCATTACTGGCCAGCATAAAAATTTAAAGTGCAGTAAAATAAACTTTAAAAACTTGATTGCTCAACAACAGAGAATGTTTTTATTATATCTCAATTTATTCTGAATTAAGTAACTAAAAAAACATGGTTTTGTTATTATACACAATGTAATTTGTTAATTTTAATGTTTAATTTGAAAAAATTTTAAAAGGGAAATTTCTTTTAGAAAAAATATAACTTGCAGCAAAGTTCTCCATCAGCTAGTTATTATCTAGTTAGTACTTTAATTATATCTATTTTATTTTAATATATTTAGTTATTATCTAGTTAGTGCTCCATTATCTAGTTAGTGCTTTAAATTTTTTGCAGGAAAAAAAAGGATGAAATTCACGGATCAGTCGTGCTGCAAAGCACCAAAATTTACGGGACAAAGTTGTGAAATTCATGCATTTAGGATTACAAATCATAAAAATTTCACATCAGTGGTGCTCAATAAACAAAGTAATGATAGTTAAATACATACAACTGCTTAAAAAGAACAAAAAAATGATTAGCTTCATTTCGGTTCAACTCACATCGTATATCAATCCAGTGAGAAATTCTAATACAGTATATTGCCCTCTTTTACAGCAATTGTCTGCATAATGTCTCTTTATTAAAAAAAGATTGCACTTTATTAGTAATGTTTGTTGAGACTGATAGATATTGAAGAGACTGGGAAATCATTCTTTTTGAAACAACCAGAAAATAATTAAATTGTCAGTGTTATAAAAAAAAATTTCACAGTATTGCAATGCGACTTTTAAGCTGTTGTCATCTTCAAGGATGGAAATACTGCTGAAAATCATATAATAAACATTATTCGCAGAAATATTTAAGACTTCAGTTAAATGGGATCGAAAATTTGCCATGCTTTAAACAAACCCTGTGACAGGCTGATGAAATCTGCAATTGTTTTGCATCACTGAAATGTTGCCCAATTTTTTCCACACATGATCAGAGTATGTTTTCTGAGAGTGTTTGATCACATACTCTTGGCTTTCGCTAAGTAATTTTAATTCCAAAGCATTCATTTCATTATAGACTCTGTGCTGTTATATAAGAGGACTTCAAACAAACTGAGTGATTGAAAATATTAGCATATATTTTTTTGATTTGATTCAAATCACTTCTAAGGAATCATTTTTGCACATTTCAACTATATCTTTTGGTTTCTGCTCTCCTTGTTTTCTGCTGGAAAATGTACTATAATCTTTTGGATTGGATTGTTTTACCTCTGAGCGGCACTTTTTTGCATACCATGGGCTAAATGGCCAGGCCACAAGGACCCCGAAGGCTCAGAGAAGGTTGGGGGAGGGGACCCACTGGAACAGCTGTTGGGAGACAGATGGTAGCCTCCCGTCAAGGCCATCCAGCGTGTTCTTTAACGCGCACAGGGTATGGCTCTCCCGCACACGGGGCCACAGCTTAACGTCCCAATGGGACGTTAAGCCGTGGCCCCGTGCAGCATCGACGGACAGCAGCCTTTTCAAGCCCATCGGTGTCCCCTACTGACTGTGGGCAGGGCGGGGAAATTTTGCGGAGATAAATCTCAACGCTGACCCAGCTGGGACTCGAACCTGGGAACTACAGATTACGAGCCTGGCGCGCTACCGACTGAGCCACCCCCGCCCCCATAATCTTTTATATGATCACAGTAATAGAGTACAATTTGGAACAAATATCCCATCTTATTTGAAGAGGAACTTGTGCTTTGTTAGGTTTGTTTTCATTTTCTAGAGGAAACATATTAAAATGAGTTTTATGTGCTGAACAAGTGATGAATTTACATTTAACCACTGCAACCAAAGTATTAATGGTTTTGAATTTTTGTTATCATATCTCACCAACAAGATTTAGAAGATGAGCATTATGCATGACTTGAATTGCATTTACTAAAACAAATTTAAGACTTTTATTCCCATGCTTTGAACATGTACAAAGTGTTATTGGTAACATAAGCTATGACAACAGAATGTGATAATTTAAATTTGTTTATGCATCGAAAAATTGCTATAGTGAACTGGAGAAATGTGGAGTTCCAACACCAAATTCCACTTTTCCCCCAATGCATCACTCCATTAACAAAAGTAAAGTGATGTAGAGGGGATTTGAATGGGATTGTCTCACCCACTTAAGGAATGAAATATGGGGAGAAGTTTTGCTGTTTAGTAATGTAGAAACTTGTTGCTTAAGGGAAAGTAAAGGTTATTAAAGTAAAAGTCTCATGTCCACATCAGTTTTTCAAAATGTGTTTTCATACATTTCAGTAAAACAAGCACAGCAAACACACAAAACGTGGCAAATTTACCCAAACTAACTCTTCCTTTTTGTGACATCAGAATTTTAACAATTTTAAAATTAAAAAATTCTGGTAAGTCACAGAATTTTAGGAGAAAAGAATCCAAGAAAATGTGTAGACTCATAGTCACATTGGCTTGTGAGAGGGAATCTAGTTAACAAACAAGTCGGTGTCTACTGCAGGATAGCTTAATTCTTATTATTGAAATGTCATGTTGTTCCTGAAGAGTCTTTGTCTTGGGTGCAAGAGTTCATGGATTGAGAGAGTTACATTTGTTGAAAAGCTAGGCAGAGGGATGTGTAAGATGCTGAAGTATCTGAGATGTTGGACATGTTAACTTTTGGATTCATAAACAACCAGTGCATGTCCACAACTTTTTAACTTAAAAGCTATTACTGCAAATTAATACACATGCTCTGCTTTTTGCATTGTTGTTCCAGTACATCATCGTATGAAGGATGGCAGCCACAGCACTTGAACAGCTGTATTATACAATTAAAAGACCTTCTTGCTCAAAAGTTAATTTAAAATAATTTAAAAATTCTCTGTCATTGAGCAATAAAATTTCAGAGTTTATCCTTCAAACTATTTGGATGTTGAATGTTCTCAGGAGAAAAACTCTCAGAAGCTTTTCGGAGCAAAGACAGCGTTCCGTCTTCAAGTACGTAACATCACTTCACTGAAGACGGAGCGCTGTCTTTGCTCCGAAAAGCTTCTGAGAGTTTTTCTCCTGAGAACATTCAACATCCAAATAGTTTGAAGGATAAACTCTGAAATTTTATTGCTCAATGACAGAGAATTTTTAAATTATTTTAAAGCTGTATTATATATGTATATTATCCATTTAAAGCTTCTAAATTTATGCTTGCAGCCGTCCCGTGGCTGAGTGGTTAGCGAGCTTGGCTACTGATCTAAGGGACCTGGGTTCGAGCCCTGGGTAAGGCATTAATGTTTGTGTTGTTTTTCTGCTGAGGTCCTGCCATTCTCACAGAGCTACTATGGCATATAAACTGACAGCTTCCTGTCAGAACTCTGTGGCAAGCAGCTGCTTGAGGGGGTATTTATTTAAATTTATGTTCAACATAGGTGACCATTCAGGAGTTATAGTCGGCTAAAGATGATGTTGTGCCTGAAGTACAAAGCAGAAAAAAGAGACCCAAACAAAAACTACTCTGAGCAAAATTTCACTTGTAAAAAATTTGTTTTGCACTGTATCATTCATAAGAATTGTCATTGTTTCATCATTGTTCCATGTTCTATGTTTTTTACTTTCATTCCAACTGAAAATGGAAAAAGTCATTTGGAATTAATTTCATTCCAAATGACTTTTCATTCCACTGTGATGAACAAGTTCCATTGAAAAATATACTAGGATGCATATGTCCCCCCATAAATACACACACACTCCCCTTGCAAAATTAGAAACCTTTTTGATGTTGCAGGGTCAGTAATAAATTCCTTGCCATAAATACACAGATCAGTTTTTAAAAAAAATAAAAGAAACAAATTTGGTAGTGAAATTTAATGCAGCTGTAAAAATAAATACCCTTAAGCTGTTGTATTGTTCTATAGAAGATGCATCAAATAAAGAATTAGCTTTAATTTATTCCCTTGAATATTGAAGCAGGTTACACTAAGTAGAAAATAAGCAAAGTACTTTCTTGTTTACTTTGCAACACAATGAAGTCAATTCTGTACATTGAAATATGCAGGGCCATGGGCCTACTCACCTTCAATCATTTAACTTTGCACTGCATCCCTGCAACAAATGTGGGGGTGTTGATATAGTTACAGTACTGTGCGAATTAGTTGGGACAAGCAAAGGAACACCAAGTCCCTTCCGCTGCAGAGTCTAAACTGCTGCAAGTCTAAACTTGTTTGTGACCTTCTGCTGCAAGTCTAAACTAATCTAACAGACCCGTTGAAGGAATGATGGACAGCAAAAAGTACATACATAGGATTCTGGAGGCGAAAATGGTCCCAACACTGCAGAAGCTGTTTCCTAATGGCGATGGGGTATTTCAACAGGATCTGGCTCCATACCACAATTCTAAGCTTGCTAAGAGCTTCTTTATCCAGCAACATTTGAAGGTATTGCAGTGGCCAGGAAATTCACCTGATCTAAACTCCATTGAAAATTTGTGGGCCATTATTAAAGCACGCATATCTAAGATGGATTGCACAACGAAAACCAAAATGATAGAAAGTGTCATGCCATGACCCTGAAGTGAAGGAGATGTGTGGAAAGCTAATGGGATCATGGTTGAGAGGGTGAAAGAAGTAATTAAAGCTAAGGGGAGTCACATTCACTATTAGCTACACTATTAAACAAATAAATATTTTAATTGTGTCTTTGTTACCGCATTTTCCTATTGTCCCAACTAATTTGCACAATACTGTATATGACATAAAAGGAATATGACAATCAGTTAGAGGTAATTAATAAATTATTAAGGTAATTTTTCAGATTTTAGAGTGTATCAATGCAGAGGAAGGTGTAATAAAATTGAACAGGGCCTTTTTGAAGATTTTTGTGGAGGTTTTTCAAAACCAGATCAGTTTAAAAAATGATTAGGATAAAATGGTTTAGCAGGTTTATTAAATTTTATTTTGCTTTTTTATTCAATAGTGTCCTCTGTAAAACAATATGTGCTCCATATCCACCTTTCTTTGTCAAAATGCCTACTCCTGCAAGTGTTTTTGTTTCCTCTGATAGATTGGATGTGGCCCTGATATTATATTAATTAATCTGTGTCATTTATCTACTTAAGCCAGCAAATGCACCAAGAATCATCTCACTAAAAGAAGCACCCACATGATAAGGGTGCAAAATGCTGCATAGTGGAGCATTTTAAAAGTTCTTTTGGGATGTTCAACTTTGTTCGTTATTAATGCAGCACACTGCAAAACTTTGCATCATGTAATAGCTAAAATTAGAGAAAGGTTTGCAGTTAAATTTTGTTAGTATATAATTGCATTTTTCTATAAAATTACTGAAGTTCGTAAGTCAGTGTATATCTGCCACATTTATTATAAGCCTCACATTATTAAATCAATGTTAGAACCATATGTAGTTGGTATTTATTCAATTCATCTGCCCAATACTCATAAAAATAGAGCAAATTGAATACCTCCATGCCACTGAAAAGATTACACAAAAGCACAATTATAATAGACATTACAATTGACTTATTTTTAGAGAGCATTATTAGATTTCATAAAACTTGGTCACCCATTGGACATGGATCTTTACGTAGCTCAGATACAACATGGCTTTCCATAATAACATCTATCAGGACTTACCATTATGGATTACTAATGCCATCTATAGTCTCCAAAATATAGACTACTTTCATCCATGGTCATCTGTGTAAGGAATATTGACTTCTATGTTCTAAGACAAATGAACTGCACCTTTGTGGAACTGAACCATGGTGGGGAAAGCATATTCTATGTCATCACCACAATTTCATAAGTAGGGGACACCAATGGGCTTGGAAATGCCATCATTCCGTTGGATGGGACATTAAGCCATGGCCCCATGTGCAGGAGAGCCATACTCTATGCGCATTAAAGAACATGCTGGATGGCTTTGACAGGAAACTACCATCTGTCCCCCAATAGCTGTTCCAGTAGGTTCCCTCCCCCAACCTTCTCTTAGCCCTTGGGATGCTTGTGACCTTACCATTTAGGCCATTGTGTGCAAAATAGTGCTGCTCAGAAGTAAAACAACCCAACCCACACTTGCATAATTAGTCATTATTGGTAATATGGATGCAAACTTACCTGCTGACATATCCAAAATAGTATTTTTTTGATGAGATTGATTACTTGCTCTCTAAAATAAGTCAATTGTAATGTCTATTATAATTGTGCTTTTATGTAATCTTTTCAGCAACATGGAGGTATTCAATTTGCTCTATTTTTAACAAAAATCATTGCCGTAATCTGGATCTGGACAGTTTCTTGCTTTGACAATAGGACTATATTGACCGTAGAGTTATTTTGATGATCCTGGTAGGCTGCACCCCGAAGTTAGTCAAAAGTGCTACGATAACTGCTACACAAAGGGTTTCAGAACATTTATTCTAGTAAATGTTTTTTACAATCCAGTACTACACACACACCGGCCACTGAATTAGAAACCTTTATTCAGTGCTGAGTTGGACCTCCTTTTGCCCAAATTACAGTACATATGCAGTTTGGCATAGATTCCACACCTTTACATCTACAGCATGCCAGGCATTCACCAGACAGCCCTTTAACTGGCTCAGATTTGACTGAAGAGGACTTTTTCCCCGATCTGTTTTTCTGACATGTTCCATACATTCTCATTGGGGTTCAGATCCAGGCCTTGTGGTAGCGAGGGAAGATGGTGAAAATCGCTGTCATGCTCGCTGAACCACTGCTGAACACATCTTACATGATGGACAGTAGTATTGTCGTCCATGAAATAACTGTCACCTGCTGGATAAAAAGTCAATATTGCAAATGAACTTGATCGGTAACAATGTTCAGATAATCCTTGGAGGACACTTGACCTTCCAGCAATATTAGGGACCCGTTCCGTACCAATAGAACATGCCCCACACCATAATACTGCCTCCAGAACCTTCAGTTGTGTTTACAAGGCAAACTAGGTCCATTACTTCATGGGGCTCCCACCAAACTCTCTGCCTACCATCGGTATAGAACAAGGTGTACCGCGACTCATCATACCACATGACTCCACATGACATCCATGTTCATTTATAAAAGGAATCTATGTCATATATTTGCCATTAGGGCTAAATTGTGGCTTAGTAGCCTTTTTCTTGCTGCCTATAGCTGCCTTCATAGTGCATGCTAATATACTATTGTCAATACAGCTTTATCATGTAAATAAATTTATGATCTTTTAGCTGTGAAGAGAATTATTTATTATTTATTATCAATCTTCCAATGTCCAGTCACAGTGTTCCTGACACCACTGTAGACGAACCTTCCGGTTCTTCGCAGAAATCTGTGGTTTCTGTATAAGCATTCCACTGCTAATACTGATCCTCTTCAATTCCCTGCGCAAAACTCGCTGTGATATGGGTCAGGAACAGCCTTCATTAAATGCTTTGGTTGCTGCACACAGGAATTCCTGTTTCTCCATACAAGCCTTCTTAGACGATGGCAATTTTGTTGCTGACAGGTTGTTGTCACACTACACTTATGCCTCTTTGACAAGCAATGTGGGTTATTTTTCCACTGATTAAAGACCTGATATATCTCACTTTTTGAGAAATCAGCTCTTCTGTTTTTAAAATTGTCGCTCCAGCCAGACGGACAGCCACAATAAGCCCTTTATCGAACCCTGAAAAATCCTTTGTTTTTCCCATTGTGATCAACACTACTGATGAGCAGCAGTCTTAAATAGTTGCCTAGATCATGTGGTGATGCACGTGACCACATATTTTGCATATATGCTGCACAAGTGACATTTATGTACATCTGCATAAAGGTTTCTAATTCAGTGGCCGGTGTGTGTATAGAACAGCAGTAAAGGAGAAAAAAATGCTAGTGGTGGTCTTTTAATTGCATAGAAATGAAGCTCCTTTTCATTATTTTTTTTTAGCATTAGATGCTTTAGGATTTGGATCATATAAAGAAGAAGCAGAAGCTGTTTTAAAAGACTGTAAAGCTGTAGCTGCAAAAAGACGTAGGCAAAGCACAAGATTAGAAAATCTAGGCATTCCAGAAGAAGAACTACTGCGACAACAACAAGAATTGTTTGCAAAGGTTAGTTTTGATTTTAGCAGATAAAATAAACTGTTTTGAAAATTAATTTGTTATTATGTTCACTTCATTTTTTAAACCCCATGAAACAAGTTTTAAATGGAAATTTTCTAGCTTTAGTAATATTACATATTTATTTATTAAAGGTTCTTTCTTTAAAAAGCCTGTGGTCAGGCTGTTTTTCAACTGTGTTCAGTCACAAAAAAGTGAACTTTAGAATTTTTTTGCCAAATAACTAATGAAAAGAATTATATATGCATGCCAAATTAATCAGCATTTAATTCTGGATTTTTTGAAATTAAAATTTTAACAAAAAGTAAAAGATGACTGGCTTTATTTTAATCCTTCCCATGCCCACATCATTTATAAACGTTGACAGAATCCGAAATGAGAAACCAAGGACATCTATGTCCATTTTTAGTACAGCAAAATAAACATCAATTTAAAAAAAATAGAAATTGCTATTTGAAAATTTTCTTATATATAATATATATATCATAAAAATACATCATTTAAGCGTGAAAAATAATACTTTTTCCATTTGAAGCATAGTTTAGTAAACTATGACATAAATAATTTGCTAAAAGCCATCTGTTGCCATTTGTTAGACCTGATGTATGGTATTGTCAGTTTATTTGGTAACGTTATGCTAAACCACCCCCTGGTTTAAGCTCATAGGTTTGATTTGAACTATTATCAACAAATTTTTTCCTTAAAGTTTTGAAAATCTCCTGAAAAATCAACAAAAAACTGCTTTTGGAAGTATTTGTGGAGTACATTCTTCTGTTGTTTTTCCATTTTATGCTCTTTTTCTGCCTTAAACCTATTTTAATATTCCTAGAATTATTTTTAGCATTTATCCCAGCATTCTATGCCTTGTTTCAGCTCTTCAAAGGGGTGGCTCAGTTGATAGTGTACCAGGCATGTAATCTGCTATTCCCAGGATCAAGTTCCAATTGAGTCAGTGTTGAGATTTATCACTGCAAAACTCCCAGCCCTGCCCTCAGTCAGTAGGGGACACCAATGGGCTTGAAAAGGTTGCCGTCTGTCAGATGGGACATTAAGCCATGCCCCTATGTGTGGAAGAGCTATACCCTTTGCATATTAACCCTCCAGGCATCTTGAATATGTTCCCTCGCCACAGCTAAGTGGTCTTCTAGTGGTACTGATGTAGCAGCAACACCACACACCATTGCTTAAACCTTACTGTGGTGCTTACAAAGCAGAAAGAAGGATAAATTCCTAACACCAGGAGGGTTAAAGAACACACAGGATGGCAGATGGCCTTGATGGGAGATGACCATGTCTCTTAACAGCTGTCCAATGAGTCCCCCCCCCCCCAACCTTCTCAGAGCCCTTGTGACCTGGCCATATAGCCAATTGTGTGCAAAAAAGTACTGCTCAAAGGTAAAACAATTTTTATTGCAAAATACTTTTAAACGCATCCAAAAAAAATTTTCATTCAGAATATTTTTGTGTTTTCATTTATTGCTGTAATACACTTTATTATTGTAATATAATTATTTTGTTTATCAAGTCTTTTTTAGGAACATATAAATGTGGTATATCTGTAATTTAAAATGTAGAATTCCATTTTAAATTAGTCACTTTTTTTACTTGAAAGCTTTGTTATTATTCTAGCATATATCTTTTCTCATCATCAGGCTCGACAACAGCAGGCTGAGATAGAACAGCAGGAATGGCTACAGATGCAGCAAGCTGCCCAACAACAGCTACAATTACAAGAAAGAAATAATCGGACAGATGATGATGATGAATACTGATTAAAAACTACACATTGTGCAGCTTTGTGTGTTCAATGGCTGTTTGTGGACCAGAATAGCAAATGTCAGTTCTCATAAACTTTTCTCCATTGTATCTGTTAATTGTATTATCTTTTCATCAGTCTTGTTGAAAGTTGGAAAACATCTATTTCCCCCTTTTTTTTCATAGCACCAGTATATGTAAAGATTAATATTCAAAATATTTTACAACAAACAATATGAATTCTGATATCAGTCCATAATTAAGTCTAATATCTTTATACAAAATTAATTCTAGTTTTAATTCAAAAATGATGATATAAGATTAAGAAATGAAATGCATAACTATTCATCATCACCTGAAGATTCGATATTGAGAGACTTTTTTTATCAAAAAAAAAATCAAATCATAAATTTGGTCTTTAAGAAAGAAAAAAAAAAATTTTTTTTTACAAGACATTACAAATGGATTTTTATGACAAAAATCTTTTATGGGCTATCTCCAGTATGATAAAATTCCATTTTTTTTTTTGTCTCACAACCACTTTTAGCAGAAATTACATCCTCCATTCATGTAAGTTGAACAAAACACGTTTTTTCCATACAACTGCAGTCGGTAGCTTGCCAGGCTCATAATCTGCAGTTCCCAGGTTCAAGTCCCAGCTGGGTCAGTGTTGAGATTTATCTCTGCAAAACTCACCGCCCTGCTCATGGTCAGTAGGGGACACTGATGGGCTTGGAAAGGCCACTGTCCATCGGATGGGACATTAAGCCGTGGACCCGTGTGCGGGAGTGCCATACCCAGTGCACGTTAAAGAACACACTGGATGGCCTTGATGGGAGGCTACCATCTGTCACCTAACAGCTGTTCCAGTGGGTCCCTTCCTCCAACCTTCTCTGAGCCTTCGGGGTCCTTGTAGCCTGGCCATTTAGCCCATTGTGTGCAAAAAAGTGCCGCTAAGAGGTAGAACAACCCAAATCCCTACAACTGCTGTCTCCTTTCAAAGAAGAAAGACATGAAAAATTTTGTCGCGCTGAAAATGGCCTATTAAATGGATTGAAAGGTGTTCAATGGAAAACAAATAAGGAAAAGGGTTAGTGAAAGTGAAGTCAATTCTTAAATGAAATAATTATATTTATTTTCCATAGCTGAGATATATAAGATTCTCAGTATCTGATCTTTGATAATGAATATTTACACAATTCCTTTTACACCCTTCAATTGCAATTTATGTATTTTTACCCTTAAATAGCCATAAAATGAAATTATGTACAATTCTTTTGTAAGTATTTGCCAACTTCTAACATCATAGCATTAAGTGGTAGAATAAAATTGTTTCAAATTTCTAAAAATGGTGTATATCCCTAAGCATTTTGAAAAAAAGTAAAGCAATTCTATTGCACTTATATGTTTTGTTATACATCTTGGGGGCTCAGTATCCTTGAGTAACTTCAAATTTTAGGATCCTCTGCAAAAATTCAAAAATGGACCATCCAATAATACTACATTCTTGCTGCATACAATTTTTGCTCCGAAGTATTTTGTATCATCTTCCATAGAACCAAGTATTGTTTGTATGACAGACAGTTACAAAAATTAAAATAGTTGGTTTCTGATAAACAGAAATTCAGTGTGTAGCAATTTATAAAGTCCATTCAGATTTAATGACTGCTACACCTGCAGGGGGTCTAGGTTGGCTCAGTTTATAGTGTGCCAGGCTCATAATCTGTAATTCCCAAGTTGAGTCCCACCTGGGAAAGCATTGAGATTTATCTCCACTAAATTCCCACCCTGCCCTCAGTCAGGAGATACCAATATGCTTGGAAAGGCCACTCTGTCAGATGAAATGTAAAGCTGTGCCCTTATATGCAGGAGAGCCATACCCTGTGCACATTAAAGAGTAAACTGGATGGTTTTTATGGGAAACGACTATTTATATCCTAACAGCTGTGCAATTAATCCCCTTCCCCAACCTTCTTTGAACCTTTGGGGTCCTTGTGACCTGGTCATTTAGCTCATTGTGTGCAAAAAGGTATTACTCAGAGGTAAAGCAACCCATGTACACCTGCATGAGTATTTTTAATGCAGATAGGCCATAATAATTCTTAACTATAGACTATAGAAATCCAATCAGACTGTAATTTTTTCAGTTTTTTCTAGTCTGAGTAACAGATGCTACATTTGGCAACTACAGAACACTAATAAAGATAACACTAGACAACAAATTGAAACTTTTTTTATAACATTGGCCAAAAGGATGTTTTTAACTAATTTTGGGATGCTGAAATCAAATATGGCTGAGAAAAATCTGCAGCATATACAGTTTTTTTTTAATTACAGATTGATGAGCTTCAAATTTCAATGAATATGCACGTCTGGGAAATGAAAATAAATGTGACTGTTTTTATTAAATTGCAACTTAAAACTCATTAATAATTACATGATTATAGTGAAAAAAAAATAGAAACGTCATAGTTATAGACAACTGAATATAAAGTAGCAAATGAAATAATATTGAAATGCAAAATAAGAAAACATAGTAAACAAGGTAAACATAAAAACAAGGTAAGGATCTTTTATATTTACAAGAAGTTCATTTTTGTCTTTTATGTGCTGAGGTATCTTCCTTCTGCAAGAACCAGCAGTAGTCACCCATCATTGCTGGTTCCCACCTGCCTTGTATTTCTCCTCCATGGTTCAGATATCCTGGTGAAATCTTTCCCATTGCTCATCACTGACAGCTCCTAAGTTCTTGGGAAAGAGGTTGAGATGCAAGTGCAAGAAATGGATCTTCAAAGACATTCAGCAGTCAAGATTTCTGTAGTTTTTGAGAAGATCTTGAATGAGCTAATGGTAGTTTTCCTCTTTTTGATTGCCCAGGAAACCCTGGACCACAGATGTGAAGGATTTCCATGCAGCACACTCCTTCACATTAAGTTTTCCTTTGAAGGACAGTATCATTCAGTAGCTTCCTTATCTGAGAACCAATAAAGATCCCTTCTTTGAGTTTGACATCAGTTTATTTTGGAAAATTTTCCTTCAAGTGCAAAAACCGTTTGCCAGTTTTGTCCATAGCTTTTATAAAGTTTTTCATAAGCCCCAGTTTGATGTGAAGTGGTGGGAGCAGTATAACAGAGGTGTCAACTAGAGGCTTATACCTCACATTACTCTTTCCAAGAATAAAAAACATCTCTTTTGGGCCAGTCTTTTGTTTTGTAATGTTCTCCTATTGCCCTACTGTCCCACAAACACAGAAAACAGCAAAATTTTGTGAAGCCTCTTTGAACCCCAAGCAAGACAGATGTGACTTTGAGGTCACCATATATTGTCCACTTAAACTGGTCACTTTTTATAGCAGTGAGTACTTTTTCCATGCTTTCATAAGTTTCCTTCATTCCCACAGCATGTGTCACTGGAATGGAAGGTTTTTGGTTTCCTTTATGCCAAAGGACAGCTTTTAATCCGAATTTTGATGAATCTACAAATAGTCGTGAGTTATTCCAATTTCTTCCATCAGTCCTGAAATATCTGTGCAGAAATACAAACCATCTTGCATCTTGTATGTAATAAGCAGATAAAGCCAAATTCCTCTTTCTGAACAGAGAAATTCTGGTACCCTTGGCCAAAAGATTCCACCCTTGAAATCTTGAACCCAAAATCTCAGCTTGTTACTTGGAAAGTCATAGGTCTGGAACAAGATCATTTAGTTCATTTTGCTGAATCAGATGAGGCTCATCTAACTTTTTACGGTATATGTAGGATCAGGATCTGTATGTACCTCAAAGTCTTCTGATGAATGTGAATCCATTTCCTCCCAGTCGGTTGGAGGCATTGGTATAGGAAGATCTCTATGAGGAACTGACCTTATGGCTGAAGGCACATTTGGATATTGTATTTTGCTTTTGTTCTTTTTTGAAAAGCCTGATACTTTAGTTAAAAATGGCAATTGTGCAAGTGACTAGTTGGCTCATGCCAAACCATTGGAACTTCAAAGGGCATGGATTATATCTTACTTTTCAACCATTCACTCAGGCCAGCAAAGCACGAAATGCAGCACACACGTGGAGCCCATGTTTTGTCCTGATCTCCAACATGACATCCAAAATACAAGTTATAGACTTTCTTCATAATCTTTGTCAAAGAACAACCCTGGGATTTTAAAATATAATTTCCACACACATAACAAAACTTATCTGGCACATTAACACATTCACAACACTGTCTTTGTGCCATTTAAATGCTAAAATTCTCTCTTCAATATACAGCACGTGTTCTTCCTACAATGAAAACAACAGGAATGGTGATCTGAGTTTAGGTTACTGTTACTTGTTTTCTCCCAGTTGACAATCAGTGTTGCCAGCCACAAAAAGCAAAATATCTAGTATCCTCCCAGTTCCCTGGAGGTGGTATAGGAAGATCTTAATAGGAGTCAAAATGACCAATATCATAAAAACGTGATGTGCTAGCCATTTCTTAAGGCAATATCTGAGATCGGCACCTGAAAAATAGTTAAAGGCAGCTGCAGTTGTTCTTGTTATAAAAACCTTATAAACTAGTGTGATTTTTGGAATTTTCCACCACCTCAATCTAGATTTGTCCCTTTTCCTGAAGCTTTTAGGCACACTATTAACAACTCTTCACTAATTTATCATTTTACAGACAACATGACTAAACTTACCTCCTCCTAGTGAAGATGCTACTTAAAGACATCTGTTGACTCCTTCATCTCACACAGGCTTGTCCAATCCAAGGCATATGATCTGTATGTGGCTCATTGCAAAAGAATTTACAGCTCATAAAACAAATATTTAATATAATGTATGTAGCTCATTTTTCCAATTTTTTGGCCAACCATTTTTTCAGTGCATAATTTTATGATTTTACCAATTTACAGTATTCATTAAAATATATATTTTTGTTTTTTAATTGCAATATTTTCCTGATTCCTTCAAAAAAATTTTATATCAGATTCATTACTCATTATAAATGTATATTTTCAGTTTTAAGTAGAGTTTTTTTTTTCTGCAGCTCTTTAAGAATATAATATCTTTATCTAGTGGCTCTTCATGAAGTTTGGGTTGGACAGGCCCAATCTCATTGTTATTTATGTAAACTATCCTAATAATCAAGTTGCATAAGCTTCTGGAATCATAACTTCAGACCTCCTATTACCTTGCTTTAAAAGGGAGAAAGTTTCACTACCATAGTGAATTATGGAGGGCCAAACTCTCATATAGCCTAGTTTTAAATTTTACTGAATCTGCCTTTATTTTCACATTTTATAGTTGCTTAAATGTTCCAGCAGCAATATCTATTCCTTTCTTTACCTGAATGTTTCACACATTCAGGTAAATAACAGTGCATTGCACAATTCCCCCAGATGATTTAGCTGAGCAACTTGCTCAAGAGCACAACTATTCGAAAGATTTGAAGCACCACCCACCTAACCAATTTGAATAATTTTTAGTTTTATTTAATAAAAATAAATTTTTTTAATTTATCGTGAAACCTACCAAATAATCAGTTACATCAACAACTCTAATGAAAAAGTGTATCTTATCAACATCACTTGCTTAAAAATGGCCAAATTTACATTTCAAGCACCTTTTGTCACACATAGTAGCATATCTGTATGCAGTATTTTTTTTTCTATAAAAACATTCATTTGTTTCATTTATTAACAACTATAAAGAAAGAAAAAATCTGATTGAAATTTGATGGGATTTTAATGAAATTGAATAATGCATTTTCATAACTAACTGTCATAAAATTTGTTTAATATTATGCAATTTAAATATTTGTTATATAGTAATAATAAATAAATACCCCCTCAAGCAGCTGCTTGCCACAGAGATCTGACATGAGCCTGTCGTTTATATGCCATAGTAGAAGGTCTGAGAGGATGGGAGGAGCTCAGCAGAAAAATGACACATACATCCATGCCTTACCCGGGGCTCGAACCCAGGTCCCTTAGATCAGTAGCCAAGCCTGCTAACCACTCGCCCATGGGGCAGGGTTATATAGTAAACACATATAAATCAAATTTTAATTTTTCAGTATTTTTGTACCTATTTTTTTATCCCTATGGGCTTGGAAAAGCCGTTGTCTGTTGGATGGGATGTTAAGCCATGTCCCCATGTGTGGGAGAGCCATACCCTGTGCACATTAAAGAAGACACTGGATGGCCTTGACGGGAGGCTACCATCTGTTTCCCAACAGATGTTCCAGTGGGTCCCCTCCCCCAACCTTCTCTGAGCCCTCGGGGTACTTGTGACCTGGCCATTTAACCCATGATGTGCAAAAAAGTGCTGCTCAAGGGTAAAACAACCCAACCCTTTTTTTTATCTGTTAATCAACAAATTATATTCTCACAATCCATATCCATTGGAAGTTCACTTTAGATTGTTAAGAAATGGTGCATTTCACCACTCCAAAAAACTACTATCAAGGAACCATGGTTTTTCACTCTGCTAAAAGTTGAAGAGGATGTTTTTTTTCACTTTGAATATATAAAATATAACTCTATAATACTAGCATCCCTATTAAGTTGGTGTTCCTAGGCAAGTACCTAATGTGTCTTATGGGAAATCTGGCCCCCTAAAACACTAAATGATCAGCATAATTTAAAGCTACTTGCAAAAGTCTGGCAACACTTCTACAGATGAGTTGTCTTTATGCTTCAGAACTTTGTTAGGTAGAAGAAATTCATTTTAATGCACAAGACGATCAGCATGCAGCACACATGTGGAATATTTCATTCAGGGTGATTCAGGGTGAATCTGAAAAAGTGGGCAAAACTTTACGGGGTGGTAGAATGCAGCTATACGAGCAATATTCGTCATAGAATGTATAGTCGGAATGCAAGCGGTGAGAAGTTAAAAGGTAGTTTTCCACTGTCACATTTAAAGAATGAACACAAGAAGGAGAGGAGATACTTCAGAAAACATTTTATTAACAGGAATGTAATTGAGGTACATGCTCAAAGAAATTGCTCAAAAGAGCTGCCGCCAGCTGTAATGCAGGCTTCACACCTGCGGGATAGGGACTGACGCACATTTTTTGGATGCGAGGACCGACCCTTTTATACCATTTCCAACGCCACCTAGCGGCTCGCCGTTTGTGTTCCGCCCATACTTTCTATGATGAATATTGCTCATATAGCTGCGTTCTACCACCCCGTAAAGTTTTGCCCACTTTTTCAGATTCACCCTGTATATATACTGAATGAAAAATGGAATTTTGAATTCAAATCTTTTTACAAATCCCAATATTGTAAAACAGATCTTGAAATATGTGTAAAGCTAAAACGTTATGCTTTTTTCATTTCCTTTTGCATTTGGTTATTTTTTTTATCTATTCTCATATTTAATATCTTTCAAACTAATGTGATTTGCAAGAGTTTCAATCATTGAGTCCTTATAAAATTTCTTTTCAAACAATATTTTTTGTATCATCCTACAGAGTATGGTTTTTAATAATTGTTTATACTGCTGATTTTTTTTAAATTCTAAATTAGTTTTGTCTGTTTTTTAGCAACCAATTTGACTATCTATAATAATTTTAATAATCACTTCAAAGAAACCTTTAAGAATCCTCTAAATGACACCACTGACTTTGCAGTGTGAACACTGGAAGGCCAATGTGCAAAAACAATGTTCCAGCCAGACAGCAAAAATGCTAAAATTATAATGTTCATAAAGTTCACAAAAAATATTTAGATCTCAGTACAAATTCATATAATGAAATTCCCAAGAGTTTAAAGCAGTGGCATATCCTGGAAATTGAAACAAGGTATTCAACTGGAGCGTAATTTGTGATGGGCAGTTTCCCAGTACTTTTACCAAGGAAAAGATTTAACCTGCTAGAATTTTCATTTTAAAATATTAATTGCTTAAAATAATGAGCTTTATTTTTTTACTGAATTTATCATATTTAAAGTATGAAAATAGTAACTTATGTCTTGAAAATATTTTGTGTTGTTTATTTTTTCAAGTCAAATGTCATATCATTTGATCTACAGGATCCAGTACAATGTCAAATCCCTTTTGGCATTGGTTATGAAGGCTGAGATAAGCATATTAGTTTTATGAAATAAAAGCGATCAATTTGCAGTAGGGATGGCTAATTTCTAATGATTGAGGGCAAAACACTAGTGCTTGAAGAGGTTGAAAAGCCATAGAATATGAATTCACACAAGCAATCAAAATTTTAATCACAAAAGGAAATTAGTATCAAATAATGCAGGTAAGTATGATTAATAACACTCTTAATTTGAAAATAAAGAAGCGATAAAAGAAACTAAATTTATTTCATTGATAATGGCGAAAATATTTATGAATAAATTAACGAGAGCATGGTAGTTATTGTTAGAATTACACACCCCAAGGTACATTTTGATTGATTGTTTTGGGGATTTATGGTTTAAGGGAATGAAGGTCATGATGTACCAAACAAGATCAAAAGGGGAAAAAAGCTCCAAGGCACAAAAAGTGGTAGTGAGCTGTTAATATCAGTGTGGTGGCATATTTTTTTTTACTTATGCAACCCGAGAAGAACGGAGATAATGCAATTGAAATTCATGTCCGAATTTTGACCTGTAAAGTGTCAGAAGACTCTGTGGATCCCAGAGCCAAATGCAGTCTCATAACCGTTTGGAACTATCATTCCCAAGATAATATGTCCTAAGAGGTTTTTTTTTTTTCGAAAAAAACTGCCATTTTTAATCGTTTTTTTTTTTACTAATCCTGAAAGTTTATCAACTAAATTTGATAACAGCAGATTTTTGCCGCATTTGAAACACCTGCTAGTAAGCAGTAGCGAGCGGGTAAACGAGTGTAATGTATTCTAGTAAGTACATTTAACAATAAATGGTTATTCTGTGTACAAATGTACTTTTTAGGTTAGTTTTCGACTTATTGCCGTCCCGTGGCCGAATGGTTAGCACGCTTGGCTACTGATCTAAGGGACCTGGGTTCGAGCCCCGGATTAGGCATGGATGTGTGTGTCGTTTTTCTGCTGAGGTCCTGCCATCCTCTCAGATCTCCTACTATGGCATATAAACTGACAGGCTCCTGTCAGACCTCTGTGGCAAGCAGCTGCTTGAGGGGGTATTTATTTATTTATTATTATTTTTCGACTTATGACAAAATCTCGGGAACGTAACCTGTTCGTAAGTAGGGAAACACCTGTACCTTCACTTTGTCTCTGCCTGCCCGACCTTCTTTCATTCTGCCTATCTGTAGACATCGAACTTTGTTATTTATAGGTTTTGATGAAATATGATTCACACTGGTGGAACGTAAAGACTATGAAGTTTTAAATTGGCAACTATGTGTTGGATCCTTTATCCTTAGGGTGGAAAAACGCAACATTCGTGTTTTTGAATATAAAAATTCCTTTTTGGGTGTTATAGGTGTTAATGAACTATTACGTTTTTTACTTTCTAAATCTACCAAAAGGTAACCCTCTAACATCTCGTACCACTTCCAGGGGACGTTACTGTCACACATGATGTGCTACGCTTTTAATCATTTACATGGGGGGGGGGGGGCTCAGTCGGTAGCGCGCCAGGCTCATAATCTGTAGTTCCCAGGTTCGAGTCCCAGCTGGGTCAGCGTTGAGATTTATCTCCGCAAAATTCCCCGCCCTGCCCACGGTCAGTAGGGGACACCGATGGGCTTGGAAAGGCCGCCGTCCGTCGGATGGGACGTTAAGCCGTGGCCCCGTGTGCAGGAGAGACATACCCTGTGCACGCTAAAGAACACGCTGGATGGCCTTGACGGGAGACTACCATCTGTCTCCCCAACAGCTGTTCCAGTGGGTCCCCTCCCCCAACCTTCTCTGAGCCTTCGGGGTCCATGTGACCTGGCCATTTAGCCCATGGTGTGCAAAAAAGTGCCGCTCAGAGGTAAAACAACCCAACCCAAACCCATTTACATGGGCTACCCATCTTGCATATTTCGGGACAATCTGATGAGTTCTTCCTGGTGTTGTACTTTTAATGGCCAGTAGTACTTAGGTAGTTTTAATTTATATCGTTAGAGATCACTAAATGTGGAAACGGAGAAACGTTTAACGATTGTTGCAAGTATCTGTATGGTAGAAATTTGAAATTTCAAGAGCTATTCAACAGAGAGCAATAATCTGCCCTTTAATCTGAGAGAGATGCGAGAAAAGCAACTTTAAATTTAAGAAATAAAGGAAATACTATTTATGTTGTGTGTTACTAATAAAATGCTACTCCTTGCATTTTCCCATTATCCATTAGTTCGATTTAAAACTTTTAAGGAGTGAAAAAGTAGATAAGCGAAAATCTTTCTTTTCTCTGAAAGCGAGAATCCCTCATGCGTCAAGGCGATCTGCATTCTAGTTTACTGCATTGTTTTAGTAAGCACTATTAAAATTAATATATTTGCTGTTTTTCTCAATTATTTTATATTCTGAAAAGTTCTCTTTGTTTTGACATATGGCATGACCTTATTCTGTTTATTAGTTACTTCGGTATAAGTTTTTAATGTTCTTTTTTTCTGTTGGAAGCATTTCAAAATTAACCCGCTACCAGAGTGAGTTTTGTTCTATAAACCAGGTAATAAGTAATACATTTCTGTTATCCAATACTGTAAAAATTAATGTTATATATATAATTTGTAATTTTTAATATGCACTAACATTTAAAAGTTCTTCATTTTTAATTTAAACATTTTTCTCCTCCCTTCTTTTGCTCTGGGAACAAACAAATTGAATTTACAAAAGTATCTGATGATAGTGTAGTGGTTAGCATAGCTCGCCGGTTACTAGGAGATGTGGTTTCGAATCCCACTCACGGCAAAACCAATTTTCTTCACCGTATAGCCATCCCATGACTGAGTGGTTAGCGCACTTGGCTACCGATCAGAGGGACTGGGTTCCAGTCCCAGATAAGGCATGGATATTTGTGTTGTTTTTTAGATGAAGTCCTGCCATTCCCACAGACCTACTTTGGTGTATAAATTAACAGGCTCCTCTCAGACCTCTATGGCAAGCAGCGGCTTGAGGGGTATTTATTATTTCACATTGTGACTTTTGTGTTGTGTGAAAGGAAAACCATTCAAAACTTCCTACTTTGAAATAAGTTCGTTATAGCTATTTGATCAGTTATTTTTGTAACTTGGTTTTTTTCTTAAAAAGGCCATAATTCTGCTGTTATTTAAATAAACAAATTTAGCACATAAAAACTGGCCCCCCTATGCAAGTGCCTTATGGGAAATCAGGCCCTTTGTGCAAACTGAGCGTGTCTTCCAATGGATTACGGAAAATCTCGGGGAGGAGCGTTTTGTTTTATTTAATGTGCACTATCATACACGAATTTTATTCGACATTTTGGAAAGAATGATTTTTTACAACCTAAAATATTGCTTCTGTTATTTTCAAACGGGAATAAACAAAATTTGCATTAAAATACAGTTTCAATTATTTCAAATGTGATTCATTTTCCTTTCTGTAAAAATTGTTATAAGAGAGCATAGGAATAGAAAAAAATCGACAATAGTAATGGAAATATTCTAGTTTTAAGAGTTAAATACAATCGTAAGTCAGATCGAAAAAATCGGGTCAACCCACGGCTGTCATCACTTAACAAGTTCATGGCTACACTCATGCTTTGAGACAATGAGTTCTGGTCCACAACGATCAAGCAGAGTAATTTCTACCAGAGAAAACAAAGCTGATAGTTCAGGGTCTAATTATTCGTTCAAAGATACAGAGAAAAATTCTGGACTACTTTTAATAGCTGCAATAAAATTTTCGCGGGGTGTGCTGGGCCTATCAAAACGCCAACACATGGGTGATGGCTTCGTTCATTGTTCCCAAGAGATGTCTTTTGCTGCGGAGGTGGCTCAGTCGGTAGCACACCAGGCTCGTAATCTGTAGCTCCCAGGTTCGAGTCCCAGCTGGGTCAGCATTTAGATTTATCTCTGCGAAATTCCCCGCCCTGTCCACGGTCAGTAGAGAACAACGATGGACTTGGAAAGGCTGCCATCCGTCGGATGCGACGTTAAGCCATGGCTCCGTGTGTGGGAGAGCCATACCCTGTGCACATTAAAGAACATGCTAGATGGCCTTGACGGGAGGCTAGCATCTGTCTCCCAACAGCTGTTCCAGTGGGTCCCCTCTCCCAGTGTGTCCCTTCTCTGAGCCTTCGGGGTCCTTGTGACCTGGCCATTTAGCCCATGGTGGGCAAAAAAGTGCCACTCAGAGGTAAAACAACACAACCCTCTTGCCGATACTCCCCCATTTTTACAAACTTCCTGCACAATTTTTTTTTACTGGATCCTGGCCTGCCAGCTGAAAACTAATGATTAACTGGGTTTATTATTATTAGAACAAAATGATTCATGCCAATCGTGTAATTGATTTGTACGTAACAAAATTACCCTGAAACAGCTTCTTGCTTTAGAAGTCGGGGTAGCTCGCCACACTCTAAATTCTCACTCGGATTCAAGTCTCAACTGGCGAACATGAGATTTATCTACACTGAACCCACACCCTGCCTTATGTCAGAAAGAGGACACTGATGGGTTTGAAGGGCTGCCGTCCATTGAATTGGATGTAAAGCAATGGCCCCATGTGTAGGAGAGCCATGCCTTGTAAACGTTAAAGACTTTAAGCTTCGACGAGAGGCTAACATTGAGAAAGGTTACCTTCCCCAATATTTTCTGACTCTGACCTGGACATTTAGCCGTTTGCGTTAAAAAAAAATGTCGCTCAGAGGTAGAACAACGTGGCGGAAGCTTATCAATATAATATGCAACAACCTGAATAGAAAGACTACAAGAGGACAATCGCTTAACCTTGTCAGAGGTACGAATCCACATTCATTCAACAGTAGCCAAGATCGCTAACCTGATGCTATTTTAAATTCTGATACTAAATATTTTATTCATAGCACTTTATGGTGTATTGCATATAAACATTTTAACTCTGATTCTGTTTATATTTGCATCTTTTTATGTATCGTTTAACTTGCTTTTAAATAACCATTTTTTTAAGATGGCCATTGTAGAAATAAATAATAATTTTAATTATAGAAACATATTTGGCAACACAATTAAACCTTCATTACTTTCTACGAGGGAAGTTGTAAGGATATTGTATCGTCTGTATTTGTACTTTCCGCCATTTTGAGTGTTGCATAGCATGTCTGATTTCAGTGTCGTAGCTCCTCCAAAATCATTTTCAAGAAACTATGATCCAAGAGCCGCATTTGCGGAAGCTGTTCAGAGAGCTCGACAGGTACTTATATTCTTTTATTTATTTTTTATGGGTGCAGGTAAAATATTCAGTTGCTTTGTATTACACGAAAATTCATTGAATGCTGTAGTTTGGTAAAAGTTTATCTGGTTAAGTTTTACTTTCCTTAGCAATACTGTATCCCAAAATGTCATAATGCCGGATATTGTGCATTAATTATAAGTTTTGTTAATTAGCAGAGTTTATTGTTGCTGCCATTTTTCCTCCCAAAAGTAGTCTGTGAAAGTAGTCCCATCTCCATCATAATCTCAGAACCTTACGACCGATATGTACAAGAGAAATTGGATTTTTACAAAAACAAATAAAATTGCCGAAAACAAGATCCAAAAAAAGGATTTGAAACCTTGTTTACGTTAAAGAACACAATGGATGGGCTTGACTGGAGGCTTAAATCTGCTTCCTGCCCAGTGGACATGGTCGTTTAGCCCATTGAGTACGAAAAAAAAAATTTCCGGTCAGAGGTGGGGGGGGACTCGGTAGCGCGCCAGGTTCATAATCTGCAGTTCCCAGGCGGGTCAGCGTTGAGGTTTTATCTCCGCAAAACTCACCGCCCTGCCCACGGTCAGTAGGGGACATCGATGGGCTTGGAAAGTCCGCTGTTCGTCGGATGGGACGTCAACCCGTGTGCGGGAGAGCTATACCCTGTGCACTTAAAGAACACGCTGGATGGCCTTGACGGGAGGCTACCATCTGTCTCCTAACCTGTTCCAGTGGATCCCCTTCCTCAACCATCTCTGAGCCTTTGGGGTCCATGTGACCTGGCCATTTAGCCCATGGTGTGCAAAAAGTGCCGCTCAAGAGGTAAAACAACTTACTGTCAAATACTAAAATTCGTCATAACGACTACTTTTCACTTCATAATGAGCAGAAGTGCAGTGTAGGGTCCTCAGCCGCCATTTTGTTTTGCCGCGGTGAAAAAAAGTCCGAATTTTAAAATTTGTCCGCTCTGCATCTACGTTGAAACAAATAATCTCGTTAGAGAACTATTTTAAACAGCATATATCATTCATAAACATTGGAAGAAGCGGATGGGTATTTTATTGCAACTCAACGTTATAGGTTTTCTGGCTTTCCTAGGAAAAGTCCAAACACGGCGGCTTAGGACCCTATAATGCATCATCATCATCATCATCCTCAAGCAGCCATGGGCTACGGAGGTCCAACCAGACCGCGCAGTTTAATTCTCCAAGCATATCTGTCCTGAGCTACATCTGCTGCATCCGGCCACTGTACACCAATTCTAACAAGGTCCTGTTTGACATTGTCTGCCCACCGCATCCTAGGTCTCCCCCTCCTTCTGAGGCCTCCAGGCACACTGTTCATAACCCTATTCGCCAATCTCTAATTATCCATACGGGCAACGTGGCCAAACCAGCGGAGTCTCTCTCTGCACAATATGCTGCTTAAAGGAGGTTGCAGACTCCTTTGCCTAACCTCATCATTAGTTACAAAGTTAAACCACCTAATACCCAAGATACTGCGTAAGCATCTAGAATCAAAAGCATCTAGTTTCCTGTTATCTTGCTTACACAGCGTCCAAGTTTCACTACCATAACTAACCCTAGAAAGAACCAAACTATTATACAGTCTAATTTTAGTCTTTAGGTGTATACGCCTATTTCTCCACAATCTCCATAGATTCTTAAAAGTCCCGGCAGCAATACCTATTCGTCTGTTAATCTCATGCCGCACATCACCAGTATCAGTTACGCAGCTCCCAAGGTAATTAAACTGTGACACCTGCTCAAGACTGCAACCATTCAGATTAACTGAATCACAACCTGCCTGACCAATTTTCATCACTTTAGTTTTCTCTCTGTCCTATAATGCACCATAGCCTAATATTGAAAATTTATCGTTATAAATCAAATTCATAAAATGTGTTCTCCAAGATAGAATGATCCATAAATTATTTTTATTCTCTAAAATAAACTTTACATAAACCAACAGAGCAAAATCTTAAAAAAAAAAAACGGTTATTTTGCGCTTTGGGGATTACTTTGGAAATTACTTTGGAAATATAGGTTCCAGTTTAGGCTAGGTCCTTTCCCAGTTAACGGGCAATAATCTGTAGCCGATTCGCGGTTTGTATTATATAAAAAAAAAACTTAAGTAATTCTGGGGGGGGGGGGCGTATCTTAGAAATACAAAAATCGGTAAGAATATAAAATAAAAAATAAAATGCTTTAGATGCTACCTGCTGATGGCGGCCATTTTTTTTTTTTTTTTGACCATCATTTATACGTTTTCAAAGCCCTCATTAATTTCAAGAACTATCCGACTACCGCAATGTAAAAATAAAAAAGCCCCAGAAAATAAATAATTTTTTTGGGGGGAGGGGAAGCAGTTATTATAATGGCAGGTGATTTACTCGGAATCTGAATCGGTCCGAAGCCCGTTAACTGGGAAAGGACGTAGCCTAAACTGGAACCTATAATTTACCAGTTAAAGTGCAAAACAGCGCCAAAGTTTTCGATGCACCATAACTCCACCGTGCACTTCTACCGACTCCAAACTATATAGACAATATTAGTTAACGGTAGGGCAATTATAGCCTGTAAATGGTAGCTAGGCATAAACTGGAAGGAGAGTTGTGTACCATTCCCTAGTGATGATGCACAGAACCGGCCAGGTCTAACACCTAATGTCCGACCCCGCCTTCTCCTGGTGCAGGCCGTTATTAACCTTTCAAAAGAGATATTCTCTTTTGGAAGGGGAAGGCTGCCAGTTCAGTATGGCCTACTGATCTGGTCATTTATGGCCACTTTTTTCTTTCTTTTTTTCTACTCTGCTGAGGAGTGGTCAACTTCACAGAGTCCTAATGCTGATCATTTATACCTACTAGACTGGAATTGTTTATGGATTTGAGCTTGGTTATGGATCCTGGACTTGCTACACTGGTGGGCCTATGTTCAAGAAGAATCTCCCGCAGTGTTTTTTTGTTTATTTCTGGGTTGCCAGCCCTAAGTGAACAGAGGCATGGGATACCTTATATCAGCTGGTGGATAATCCTAATCGGAGGCCATCGCAGGTACCTGAACGATGATGCCTGTAGTAGCAAAGAGTTCAAGTGCCTGCGATGACCTCTACTCAGGATTATCCACCAGCTGATATAACATATCCTGTGAATCTGTTCACTTGGGGCTGTTAACCCACAAATAAACAAAAACACAACGGAAGATTTTCCCTCCACAGAAACTCACCAAGTGCAGCAAATTCAGGATCCATAATCAAGCTCAGTCTAATTTCAATTTGGTAAGTTTATATGGTCAGCACCAGTGTGTTTTGCCCATTCCTCAACAGAGTTGAAAAAAAAAAGTAACCATAGTTGTCCAGATCAGTAGGCCACACTAACAGCCCTCTCCTTCCGTTCTCTTCCGCAAGAGAGTACCTCTTTTGAAAGGTATTTACGGCCTGCACCACGAGAAGGCGGTGCCGGACATTACGTGCTAGGCCTGACCGGTTCTATGCATCATCATCATCACAGGGGATTGGTGCATAACTCCCCTTCTAGTGACTACCTAGCTACCATTTATAAAGCTTATATTAAACAGTTACCAAAAAATGTACAAAATATGTAATTACAAAATGTATAGAAAAATTAAGAGTATCTGAATCAGTGCAAATAAAGTAAAAAATACTGTTCCGTTAATGCTTATTATTATTACTGCTGAAATGAAATTGAGATAAATATGTATAAATAAGAATTTGAATGCATGTTTTATTCGTAACAGGGATTCTTTCGGAAGCTTTCCTCCTTTTTTTCATAAGTTGGTTTCGATTTACACGGTGATTCCCCGTAACCTGTTTACCACGTAAATCGAAGGATGGGTGTATTGTAATTCACATTTTTCTAATATTTCAGGAGATTTTAATTTCCATCGTTCGAGGGCATTTATTGTGGAAAGGAAAAAACTTTACGTAAATTTTGCAAATGATCCAAAAAATTTTAAATTACGGTTTGACTATTGTAATAATTTTTGTTGTACGTAGTGAATTCTGCAGAAACAGCGTTATCCATGCAAGATTCAATCATGGGTTCCTATGCCAATCTCAGCAGTTCATAATTTTTTCACTAATTTTTGAAGTGCTGCATAATTACAGAATTTTTCTCTGGTTCTCTACTATTGAGTCTTGCATTAATAGTGCTGTTTTTGTGTGTCTATAAAAATTCACTGAATGGACAAATTATTATACACCTACCTAATAACCTGTTTCTCCACCTTTCGCCTTCACAACAGCAGCCAGACGTCTTGGTAAGGACTTGATGAGGTGTTAAAAACACAGATGTAGTATTGCTTTCCGTGAAGCGAGGATCTGTAGTAGAGCATCCACAGTTGCTGTTGGGGGTTGGCAAGCTGGAACAGATCTTTCCGATTTGTACGACAGATTCTCGATGAGGTTAAAGTCTGGCAAGGGAGAGGGAAATTTGTGATATGGCATTATCCTGCTGAAGATGGCGTCATGGTGTGGAAAGAATCGTTAAGAACAGGTGTAGATGATTGGCAAGGATGTTCACATACCTTGTGATGGAGGTCTCAACATGTACGAGGGACCCAAAGGAAGCCAATGTAAATGCATTCCACTTGCCTGTATGACTCCAACTTGGCAAGCTGGTCCATTGTTTCGTGTGGTGTACGCTACACAAACCCCCTCCCATCGGCATGATAGAGTTGAAACCATGATTCATCAGACCAGATGGCGTGTTTCTAGTGTTCTGAACTCCAGTTGCGATAGGCCTTTGCAAACTGCAGTCTAATCTTTGGTGCCTTGCAGTCAGCAAGTAGACACGATGTGGATGTCGACTGCCATAGCCAGTTTTTTTCCATGGTGCAACAGATGGTCTTTGTGCATAAGCTTGTGAACATGTCATTCAATTCTGATGTTATCAGCTCCATAGTAGCCGTGCAATTCTTTCTAATGATGTGGGACAATCTATGCTCACCTAGAGTCAATTGTACGTTTATGTCCACATTTCTCCTGCTGGTTGGAAGTTTCGTCATATTTCACATAGTCTTGGTATACACTTGAAAATGTCTGATGTGGAAATCCAACTGTTGCTGTGATTAAACCGACATTCCTCGCTGGCCAGTTTACCATGATTACTTTTCCATGACTGGTTTCCAATGTGTAGAGACTTGCTCTATTTATAGGCATTGCCAGTTTCAGCATCCCACGTGACGTGATACTTCGGCATTACATATTGTTTTCAGAGTGTATATAATTTCCCATTCAGTTTGCTTATTTCATCATCACATGTATCTCTAGGCTGTCTTCATTCACAAGTTGATGCCATGAGCAACTACTTTTGGGAATGTTTAATAGTCCACGTAAACTGCAAGCAGTTATTACGATAACTCAGTGACACAGCACCTGACATGTCATGAAATAGGTCATGGGCTCTTATCCCACTCTCAACAAAACTCTGTTTTTAGGTAGCTTTCGGAAAAACGAGTTAATGTTTCACTTTGCCATGTGTCTATCTGGAGACATTCAACTTTTTTTCTTCAGAGATAAGTTGAAAACTTTTTCTAGATTGGATAGGCATTGATGAAATATTACGATTCTTCGCACTTTAAAACTCACCCAATTACTATTATTTCGCCCTCTGAAAATTTCAAAAATTTAAACGAATATTGCAAACGATCTATTTTATCTAGAAATTTAATATTTTAGTGGTAGAATGTGATGATCAAGTGGTTTATATACTGGCAACAACAATTTGTCCCAACCGCTGGGTGGTGGGAAAACGCAACTTTTTGCTTTAAGAGAGTAATGAAAGATTATTTCGGAGTTAATTAGGTACTAACGAAATATGGTGATTCATAGTTTTCGAATCCTCCGCTTTTAATGTACGTTGTTAGAGAGCACTAAATGTACAAAATGTGAAACTTGAAAATTTTTACCAACGATATATAGACATTCTGCTGGTAGAATATGTTGATCAAGGACAGATAACTTACTAACAGAATTACTAGAAATATATAGAATTTTTACTAGAAATCAATCTGTGACTATTATAGATCGTCACTCCAACCCCTATTTGGATATAGTCACCGGATCAAAAAAATACTTCTCATTTCTGAGTTCTGTTGTGTGAAATAGACCTCCCTATTGATGAATTTTTAGTTCTCTATCACCAGTATAATCCAAATTTCGCAACACTTCCGAGATCTACGACTGAAATACTCCCAGGAAACAATTTTGAGCTGTTTAGATCTAAATTTGATCTTTGACCCCAAAGGACCCTCCGAATCCGAAATTTTGTAATGTTTATGAGATCTACTAACCAAACACCCCCAGACACCAATTTTCACGTTTCTAGCACATGTAGATGACATTCGACCTTTACGTGGCCTCCATTTCACCTTGAAGGACATGTCGGAGGTCAAATTTCTTGTGTTTTCCCGAGTTCTACTCTCCCCTCCCCCCTGTCGTACACCTCGGTACATCCCCAGATCTACGAGATCTGGGGGTAATCCATATCGTAGATCTCCGAAAAATTCCGAAATTTGACCTCTGAGTGTCCTTTAAGGTCAAATGGATGCCACGTAAACGTTGAGTCGTGATCTACAAGTGATAGAAGCGTGGAAATTGGTGTCTGTGGGTGTTTCGGGTTTTAGATCTCGAAAACGTTACGAAATGAATCGGAAGGTCCTTTGGGGTCAAATTTAGATCTGCCAGTGCTAGCGAGCTGAAAATTGGTCCCTGGACGTATTTCTAGTTCTAGATCGCGAAAATTGTGCCAAATTTTACATGGAATGGGTCTTTCGTGGTCAAAGATCAAGTTCGATATACTGGTGCTGGAGAGCTAAACATTGGTGAAGAGGGGTAGTCAAATAGGGATAGGAGTGGCCAGCTAGAAATTTATATGAAAGATACTTCACATGAATCATATATGTTACCAGGGCCTGACTAATCTAGTGGGGGGGGGGTTCCCAACAGGTCCCCCCAATCTTCTCTGACCCCTCAGGGTCCTAATTATCTAACCATCTAGCGATTGTGTGCAAAAAAAAGTGCCGCTCAGAGGTAAAACAAACCACCCTGGATCTGGAGGGAAGGCATGCGCCACTCCCTTTCAAATTATAGGCAAAAAAATTATTAAACTTATATTTCATGCATTTGTCAAGAAATTTTTAGAATTGTGAAACAGAATGAGAAATGTTATACTGCATTTGAAAATCCAGTCTCTTGCCCCCCCCCCCCTCTTTTTTGTTTTGGCTGGATTGTGTTTGTCCCCCCCCCCCCTAGAAAAAGGCATGTAAACGTAAAAGCCCGAATTTTGGTAAAACTAGAATTTGCATGTCAAACCTAGGTTTTACCAAACAGTATCGGTAAAAGCTCGAAAATTTGTCTTATTTCGGGGGTTTTACCAATGGGTCGTGGTGAATGTTAGGATTTACCATAAGTAAGTAGTAAAAGTCGGAACTTTGATCTATCCTGAATGTGCATCTCGCGACATGTTCAAGGAGCTACCAACCTTAGAACCTGCCTTCAGTGCAGTTTAGTGAGGTGTGCCATTCACTACAGTTTTGAGTTTCGTTGTGCTGTTCTATTTTACTGAAATATTAAAACCTTTTTTTTCTTAAATTTCATTATTATATTTTATTAAAACAGGAGTTATTCAAAGATTCTACGAAGTTTTAGTACATGCATTAGGTTAAAAAAAAAGGGAAATAATTATTTCTATTTAAAGAAAAGTTTGTTAAATGTCTAAGTGAAGTGAAAGCTACCAAAACTTTGTTCAATAAACAATCAATTTACTACAGACAACTAAAACATTTTGCTGTTCTCAATATAGGGGTGAGGAGAAACTCATAGCACCAGTTTCTGCGACGATGAAGAAATTCATTATTACAACTGTATGAAAACTTGGAAGGTCTGTTTAGCATAATTCCTGAGACATCTTTGAGACAAGAGCAGAAGAAGAACGCGAAGGAATTGAATCGAAACTTCAAAAACAATGGTTGAATTGATTATGACATACGACTGTGTGAGCCTTGTGAAAAGAATAAAAAAATGTATAAAAGACGTAGTTGGGAGACCTAGACAATGAACTCTCGTTGTTGTCAAATTGGTCTCATTGATTTGCAGAGCAATCTATATTTGTTTACTAAGATCATGCGACAAAATTTGTTATCCAGTCACTGTAGAAAAAAAGAGCAGAACATCTCTTGTATTCATTTTTACCACTTTCTATGCTTCTAATATTCTCCATTCTAACAACTGACGAGTATTTTGTAACAGGGTAATGATGTGGAATGACGTAAAAATTGTTCATGGGAAACAACGCCACAATCAGGGGTCTATAGAACATGTTAATCAAGACGTGAAAAATATGATAGCTTGGATGGAAACCAATTGGAGGAGCATGGTCTGAAAGTCTAAATATTTGTACAAGCAATGAAACGCAGCTTATCGTGAAGGAATAAATAAAAAATAAAATAAATACCCCCTCAAGCAGCTGCTTGCCACAGAGGTCTGACAGGAGCCTGTCAGTTTATATGCCACAGTAGAAGGTCTGAGAGGATGGCAGGACCTCAGCAGATAAACGATACAGACATCCATGCCTTATCCGGGGCTCGAACCCAGGTCCCTTGGATCAATAGCCAAGCGCGCTATAAAGTATTCACCTTATGAGGTAATGTTCTTTTATCCACCCATCTGTGCAAGCTCCTGTATGCGGTGAGGGGATCACCCTGTGAAGGTTCGACTAGCTCGGGTAACTTCACAGAGGCCTGAACACACGCCTGCATGTAGGTTGTGCATGGTGACCCATATCCCGGGAAAGGAGGATCATGGTGACTGGAGAAATATCCTGGTGAATGGAGAAGTATCCCGGAAACGGAGGATCCTTATGATTGGACTACTCATACACAATCGTCTTTATATATATAGGGTTGACTGACAAAGATCATTCTATCTCTAACTATGATGCAGAAATGGTCTGCTCAGGAGTCCTTGTTTTCTCAGTTAATGACTGGCAGGGTCTTCTTTGGCCGCCTTGCCATTGGGGAGCTGTTTGTCGCAGGGCTGGACAGCGAATTCCTTAGCTGCTAGGGTGAACTCTGTAGAACAGGGAGTAACCTTGCCCACTTGCGTGTACAGGTTTGCAAGTTTCCTCACACATTAATTTTGTATTTTCTTTCTTTTGTGAGAATGGTTTGTCACCCATACCATTTTATTCTTTCCCTTGTATTTTGTGGGAACTCAGTTCAGTTTCTCACATTTTCTAATTTCATTTTGCTTTTATTTATTTGTGAGGGCTTGTCTCACTGTCTTTGTGGTTACAGTACCTGTGCAGCCTGGGGCCCCCTTGTTGGGCTCCCTGGAGGATGGGGACAGCAGGCAGTGAACCACACAAGAATAATCATGAGAGTTGATAATGCAAATGATTCGATCAATGCCACTAAGAGGGTTCGGCATGAACCCCTATCTTTGTTTTTCTTGTACGCCATTGTCTTCTTTGTCTATGTTTCGTCCTCAAGATTCCTGATCATTCACTCCAGAGGTGATCAGGTAATTAGGGACATGTTCACATTTTTTTTCCATAAAGGTTTGGTAAGTCCTGCAGGTGCGCAGAAATCCATTAAGTGCTTAAGATCTGGTGATTTGCAGGTTGAGACCTCTTGTTCCAAACACTCAGTACTGTTCCTGAAGGTTCGAGAGATTGGTGGGGTGACTGTCACGGTCACTCCCCGCACAAAACTTTGAATTCCTGTTGGGGTGTGACCTCTGAGGAGGACTTATCATACACAATCGTTTCGATTCTCAAAATCACCGTTTCGACATGTCATGATGGTAAATTGGTACCCACTCGGGTACTGATTATAACCTTCAATATTCCACTCCTTCCTTCTTCCACAAGGCAGGTTATTTGCCTTGCGAGGTACGGCCATATATATCGAACCCACTGCACTGCTTTCAGTACCATATATACAGTCATGCCTGCACAGCTTGCCGGGGAAAACCTTGTGCTCACTGTGGCAGCAAGGATCATCTTGATCCTGACTGCACAGCAGAAAAGCCAAGCTATATAAACTGCAGTGGCGGTCATCCGGCATATTCCCACAACTGTCCCAAATAGAAGGAGGAAAAGAAGGTTCAACATTTGAAAACAATTAACATCTCATGCTAAGGCGAGAAAACTCACTATGCCACCCGCCTCACCTGGCAAGATATCCTATGCCAGTGTGGTCATTGGAAAGCACATTCTTCCAATGACTTCGGTGATGGTGCAGACATACATCAGTGTACCACTTACTAAATGTTTCTTGCCTGCAGCTAAACACCTCCTGGCACAGGTGAAACTGACATTGGTGTCGACTTCTACATCAACCCTGGTTTCCATTCCTGAAATTCAGCTTTCTACTTCTACTTTAAGGCCTCCTCTTTCCCAGACCTTCCAAACCAAAGGGGCCTCCACCAGGGCCTAAAAAGAAAAATAATCACTCCTCCACAAACAGCAGTCACCGATTCCTGTTCCTTGGATGATTCCGAGGACATGGATACAGACTGCCACCTATTCATTAAGCTGCTGTCTGCAGCAGTTAGGTTGAATAGTATTGGTTGTCTACCCACTCTTCTAAATCCTGAAATGGATACACTCATATAATGGAATTGTCGTGGATTCCAGAGAAATCTTGACGACATCAAGCCCATCTATGTGTACCTACAGGAGACATGCTTGCAGCCAGTCACAGATCCCACTAACCAGCACATTTCACTAGTTCGCTGAGACGGATGGAGAAGGTCCAGCTCGCGATTTTGAAAAGCTTGTGGCAGTATTTCTTTATTCTATTAGGAGTTTGGGCTAGCTTCCAAGTAAATTGGGTGTCGCCATCCTCGTGAGAAACCATTCTCCATTCCAGGTCGTACCCTCAGCAACAACTTAGAGACAGTTGCCATTCACCTCATGGGATTTTTGTTGACTATCTTCTCCATCTACCTACTTCCTGGCAGTATCTTCCCGGGAAAACCTCGATGACCTCGTTTCACAGCTGCCCCCCCCCCATCCTTTCTCATCATGGGGAACTTCAATGAATGATCATGGAAACTTTGGGGCAATGCTGACACCAATGGGAGGGGTGGGGTCCTGGAGCAGTGGCTCCTGGATCCTTCGCTCTCCATGTAGAACATTGATGGCAGTATGTACTTTCACTTCCCAACCCTCACATTCACTGCCATTGACCTCACCATCTGCTCCTCCTCGATCCTTCACCATTTACATGGGGAGTCGAGGACAACCCTTATGGATGCGATCATCTCCCTGTGGTATGTAACATCTCCTGTGGGGGGGCCTTGTGACCTTTCATGTGTATCAAGGGTTGATCGCACTGATTGGAGTGGATTTTAAGTTCTCTCCGAGTTTGACCACTACTCTGTCAGCCAGTAGCCCATTAATGTGGCAGTAATGCAGATCATAGATGCAGCTGCATATACAATTCCTCAAACTTCGACACAGTTTTCCAAAACCATGGTGGAATTCAGATTGCACCAGAGCTTGTAAGGCCCAGAACAAGGCTTAGGTGGTGTTTCAGAGATATCCGACATCCCCCAACCTTGAAACGTTCAAACACCCCAGGGCGAAAGCTCGTTTCGTCTGGCGCCAAGCCAGAAGGAATCATGGATCAAATATACATCTTCTATCACCTGCGCGACCAGTTCTAAGAACGTGTGGGATAAAGTCCGGAAGATGGGTGGAAACTATATGTCCCACTCATCGATCCTGGAGCACAATGGACAGGCAATTTCTGGTCCCAAAGCAATTGCCGACACTCTGGGGGAGTCTTTCTCCTCCATCTCTTCATCGTACTCCCCCGAGTTTCTGACCCAGAAGAGCAAGGCAGAATGCTCTCTGTTGTCCTTCCTCTCAAATGGCCTGGAGCCTTACAATAGGCCATTCACAGCAGAGGAGCTTCGCCTTGCTCTGCACACCTCTTGTGCATCTGCTGTCAGACCAGACAATGTCCATTTTGCCATTCTCCATCTTTTCAATCGCATTTTTCTCGAGGAGCAGTTTCCGGACTCCTGTCTGGAGGCCATCGTCTTGTCCTTCCCGAAGCCTGAAAGGATTCCAAGATTTCTTCTAATTCTCGTCCCATTGCATTGACGAGCTGCATGTGCAAGGTGTTGAAAAGAATGGTAAATGCCAGACTCACTGGTATTTAGAACAGTACAACCTTCTTTCCAACACCCAGTGTGGCTTTTGCAGGCAATGGTCAGCTCTTGACCATTTGTTTTGCCTTGAATCGGCTATCAGAAGTTCTTTTTTACTTAGAGAGTATCTGGTGACAATTTCCCTCGACATTAAAAAAGTATACAACACTGCTTGAAGATTCGGTATTTTTCATGACTTCAAAAGCTTTAACTTGATAGGTCACATGCTGATCATCATCTCCTACTTCATATCACCAAGTTCTTTTCGTATCCGTGTTGGCAACACTCTGTCACGGACTTACCCCCAAGAATAGAGGGTACCACAAGGCTGCATTCTGAGTGTTACTCTTTTTGCTGTCAAGATTAATTCTATTATTATACAACTTGCTCCATCTGTAGGCCTCTGTTGACGATTTTAGCATCTTTTGGCATCGTCCAGCACTTGGGTCATTGAAAGACAACTGGAAATTGCCTTGAACAGTCTCTCAATTTGGGCAATGGCCAATGGGTTTCGGTTCTCTCTACAGAAGACTGCTTGTGTGAACTTTTGCCACAAGCATAATCTTCATCTGGATTCCAAGCTACGGCTTGACGATTTCAGTTGTGACGGAGACGAATTTTCTTGGTCATCATCGATCGGAAATTGACATTTTTTACTACACATATATCATCTCAGGTCCAAGTTCACGCAGGCATTGAACATCATGGTTCTCTCCTGGGGAACTGACCCATGTTCTTTGCTTCACCTGTATCATGTGCATGCCTAGTAAAAACTGGACTATGGATCTTAGGTGTACGAATCCGCCTGGGATTCAGTGGTGAAGGTGCGGACCCACTCCATAATTGGACCCTCCGTGTTTTCACAGAGGCCTTTCGTACCTTACTAGTCCAGAGTCTTATGTTGAGACTGATGAACCATCTTTATCTCTTCGCTGTCAGTAGTTGTTCCTACAATATGCATCTAAATTGCGATCCCTTCCGGGCCATCACACTTGGAACTGCCTTTTCAGTCCGAAGTGGGAGATTCCTTATACTTAATTGCCCAACTGTTATTTGCCCTTTTGGTTGCCAAAAAATCTTTTGGTGCCCTATGGACAGCCAAAAAAGTGCCGCTCAGCGGTAAAACAACGTACCGTATCTGACAACTTCATATGGCGTCCACAATTTGCACGTCTGCACCAAACATGCAAATTGTGGACACCCTGCCCTTTTCAGTTCCATGATTTGCATTTTTGCTTGAAATGTGCAAATTGTGGATGCCCTGTCCTTTTTGATAGATAGTCATAATCTTCAAAAACAGTTCCTCTTGTTACATCTACTATTTCTGCCGTTTTGATTACTGAAGCTTCTGCAAGGCGCGCACCAATGATCGTGCCCTTTTGGAGGTCACCGAGATCTGACATGTCAACAATTACACCACAAGTAGTTCACTTCAAGTAGCAGTGCTACAAGCGCTGTTTCACCTGCGCTTGTAGCACTGCTACTTGATAACTGACATTGTACTTCTCTGCTTTATATACCTCACATCGAGGGTGATGTCGTCCCTGTGATATGCATACAGTGCATTGCATTCATATGTACTCCAGTCGCTGTTGGTGTTGCCATTATTTTGATAAACCCCTGTATATCTTAACGAAACCTGCACAAGAACTGATAAGTTGAACACTGCTGCTGCCCTGTTAAATACCTGTGGGAAGGGATCAGTCACACGTTATCGAGAATGTTCTTATTGGCACATAGTCGACATGACTGCATCAGTGATCTTGAAACTAATCACTTCAGTAGTAGGTACAAAACATGCAACTTCAGCAATAAACATACAAGTCGTGGATCTTACTCTAGTCCTTCATGATGTTCTGATATTTGTGGGCAGCAGTGTATAAAGAAGAAAGTTTCTCGGTGTGTCTTTCCTCTTATCCACTTGGTCCCCAGAAGAGCTAGAGACACCAAACTTTGCTTGAACGTTCCTTTCCCCCAGGGGAAAAACATAAGCAATGTGAAAACCCATTATTGGGTAGGTGAGTGAAAACTTCTCAGAATCCCAGTAGACATAACATTGGTGGTTAAACATTGGTATTTCTCAGACTTTAGGTTAGCAGTTGTTCAAAACCATATAGGGAGTGCCATCTACTGCAATTTCAGCCAGTTTCAGACTCCGCTAAAAAGAAAAATTACACCAAGGGGGAAGGGAAAAACCGATCAGTTCTAATGAGTTTTATGCCAAATGAAAACTTTGCAAAATGGTGAGTACTAACTACTATATATTTCAGACCTCCCCTAAAAGAGAGTAAAAAAATTTTACTGGGGGGGGGGGTGGAATTGTTACTGATCTCCAAAAATAATTGCTGCAAAATTTATGTTATTGCTGATAGAAATCACAAGGGGAACAAAATGATCATAATGGGTTTTATGCTAAAGTAGCAGATATACCTGGAATTGCTCAGGTCTGCCAGGAGGTCTGAATATATGTACTTTAGAGAATTTGAGCCCCCCCCCCCCACCTCTAAAAGTGTTTATGCTAAATGAAGCGCTTGTGACATGAGTGTCATCTATATGTTTTAGAGAGTTTCAGACCCGAACAATACAGGGTATTTCTACTAGTAATTAATAATCTTAACTGGTTAAGTTTCATAAAGCTGTAAAGGCAGGAGTCTTGCTGTGATAATTCGTTAAGCTCTTTTGCTCATAGTAAGGCACAATATAATCACAGATGCATGTATTCACATCTTATCAAAATATACTATGCACTGAAACAGGAAATAGAACCTTTCTTTCAGTAAAATAAGTGTGTAGGGGATTTCATGAGGGAATATTGAACAAAATGAGTCGAGTCCTGCACGGATGTGGATATCCACAGTTTTATCCCTGAATACCTGCATTTAAAAGCTTCCATCAGGTAAAAGCTTAATAGTAATGCGGAATACAGATGAAAGGATATGATAAAATATGTAGAAGCATTATCAAACATTATTGCTGAAATGAGTGAAAAAAACTACTTGGGATAATGGAAAAGGAAACCTGAAAATTCAATGACATTCACCTTAAAAAAGAACAAAATTCTTTGAAAAAATAAAATCACAAATTGAAAAAAACTTGATCTATGAGGAAAAAGCGATTGTTTCGCTGATAAAGCAGAATATAAAATGAAAAAAATTGCTAGACTATTACCAGTGGTGTACAGGAAAATCTGGGAGCCCCTTTTGTTTGATTTAATGTACCCCAGGTCTGTAAATGGTAGCTAGGGAGTTACTGGAAGGAAAGCTATGCACCAATCCCCTGTGATGAGGCATAGAACCGGCCAGGCCTAGCACCTATGTCCGACCCCGCCTTCTTGTGGTGCGGACCGTTAGTAACTTTCAAAAGAGATACTCTCTTGTGGAAGTGAACGGAAGGGGAGGGCTGCCAGATTAGTGTGGCCTACTGATCTGGACAACTATGGCTACTTTTCTTTTTTTTCTACCCTGCTGAGGAGTGGTCAACCACACAGGGTCCTGGTGCTGACCATATAAACCTACTGGACTGGACAGATATATGGCTCTGAGCTTGATTATGGATCCTGATTCTGCTGCACTGGTGGGCTTCTGTGGAGGGAAAATCTTCCGCTGTGTTTTCTGTTTGTTTGTGGGTTGACAGCCCCAAGTGAATAGATTCACAGGATATGTTTATCAGCTGGTGGATAATCCTGAGCAGAAGTCATCGCAGGCACCTGAACTCTTTGCTTCTATTGGCATCGTCAAATTCTACATTGGAGGAAGTCTTCCAGTGTAGATGGCTTCAGCCTTTAGTAGTGGGGGAACGGGTCTTTGCCCCATGTCTGCGATTAGGGAGCTGTTTGATATTGTCAGCATTCCCTCTCTCAATAAACATAGTTTCTTTAAACATCCCACTAACCATTTTCTCTCCATAGGTAGTTGGAATATGAGGACTCTGCACAGAGCTTTTTCCCTTGATGTCCTCACACAAGAATCCACCATTATAATTTAGATATTCTCGGCTTGCAAGAGACCAGATGGACAGATAAAGGTCAGATTCTTAAAAATAATCTTAAATTTCTCTTTTCAGGGAGGGACGACAAAAAGCATCACCAAGGCGTGGGTCTGCTTCTCAGCAGACACGCTAGCGATGCTCTTCTAGGATATGAGTGCATTAATGAAAGGTTTCTTACAGCAAAATTTCAGACAAGTGTTAAAGACTTGAATGTTATCTGCTGTTATGCCCCCACTTAGGATGCCGATGAGGATGAGAAGGATAGGTTTTATGAACAACTTCAGGATATTTTGAATTCTGTCAAGAAAGGAGATATTTCCCTTGTTCTTGGTGACTTCAATGCCAAAGTTGGTACTGACTCTGACCTTTGGGGAGGAGTAATAGGCCCTTTTGGTATTGGTAGCTGCAATTGGCAACGTCTCCTACAGGTAAGTAAACTCAATGGATTCAGAATAACTAACACATATTACAAACACCGCGACATACATAAGTACACATGGGTTTCACCTGATGGGCTGCATAAGAATATGATTGATTACATATTAATTAACAGCAATTGGTCTAGTTCTGTTAGGAATACCAGGACATATAGGGGAGCTGAAATTGGATCTGACCATTACCTTGTTAAAAGTGTGTTGCAAATTAAACTTAAAAAGTGTTCTGCTAGGGTTAAAAAATTTACTTTTAATACTGAAGCTCTGAAAGATCCAGTTATAGCAAAAGCTTACCATGATAGGTTACTTAGTCATTATGACAGTCATGGTTTGCTTCCTACTGAAGTTGAGGAAGAATGGGATCATTTTAAACAGGCTTTTTTGGACACTAACAGTACTCTTTTAGGAAGAAAGGAGCAGAAGAGGCAGAATTATCTGAGTGATAAGGCACTTGAGCTTATTTCGGAAAGAAAGAACTGCAGGAATGTCTTTAATCAATACCCTACTAGTCCTAATAGAAAGCATTACAGAGAGCTTAATAAATTTGTAAAAGATCAGTTAGCTGCTGATAAGAATCTTTGGCTTGATGGTTTGGCTGACAAAGCCGAGGAAGCAGTTAGACAGCACAACAGCAGAGAGCTGTACCAGATAGTTAATGTTTTGTGTGGTAGAAAACGGACAGGCATACAAGGATTGAAGGATAAACAAGGTACGGTTATAGAAGGGGAGGATTCTGTCATGGCTAGATGGGCTGAGCATTTCAGTGATGTTCTAAACAATGTAGTTAGTTCTACTCCCATTGTTTGCAATGATGATAGATGCATTGGTGGCTTTAATGTTGGCCCTATAACACAATCTGAAGTTATTTTGGCTGTTTCTAAACTTAAACTTCATAAATCTCCAGGGGTAGATGAAATTACTACGGAAATGCTTAGAGCTGGGAATGTTTCGGTTACCACTTGGATGACTGAAATTCTGAATATCTTTTATGATAAAGGCATGGTTTCTAAGGATTTTACCAGAGCTATTGTTATCCCTATTTTCAAAAAAGGTGATCACAGTTCTTGTGATAACTATAGGGGTATCAGCCTACTCTCTGTTCCAGGTAAAGTTCTTTCCATGATTGTGCTTAATAGAATTAAGAATCTGGCTGACAGTCAATTGCGTGATGAGGAATGTGGATTCAGAAGTGGTAGGGGATGTGTGGATCAGATATTTTCACTTAGGCAGATTCTTGAGAAATGTTTAGAGTTTCAGAAACCTTTGGTTGCTAGCATTGTTGATTTCAAAAAGGCTTTTGACTCTGTTGATCGTCATAATTTGTGGTTGATTGTGAAATCATATGGTATACCAGACAAGTTAGTTAACATTATGAAAGCTCTCTATAATAACATTGAGTCGTGTGTGAGAGTTGGTAAGGCTTGTAGCAATTGGTTTAGCATTACTTCTGGTGTTCGACAAGGGTGCATTTTGTCTCCTTTTCTCTTTAGCTTGGTTATTGATTATGTTATGCGAAATTCACTTCAAGGGAAAGATTTTGGCCTTAAATAGGCTGGAGATACGAAAATTTCTGATTTAGATTATGCTGATGATTTAGCCCTTTTGGCAAATGATGTTGATGAGATGAACTCTTTCATTCGAGCTGTTGATGAGACTGGTAGTAGAGTAGGTTTGGTTATAAACAGAGAGAAAACTAAAGTGATGAAAATTGGTAAGGCAGGCTGTGATTCAGTTAATCTGAATGGTTGCAGTCTTGAGCAGGTGTCACAGTTTAATTAGCTTGGGAGCTATTTAACAGATAATGATGATGTGCGGCATGAGATTAACAGACGAATAGGGATTGCTGCCGGGACTTTTAAGAATCTATGGAGAGTGTGGAGAAATAGGCGTATACACCTAAAGACTAAAATTAGACTGTATAATAGTTTGGTTCTTTCTACGGTTAGTTATGGTAGTGAAACTTGGACACTTTGTAAACAAGATAACAGGAAACTAGATGCTTTTGATTTCAGATGCTTATGCAGTATCTTGGGCATTAGGTGGTTCAACTTTGTAACTAATGATGAGGTTAGGCAAAGGAGTTTGAAACCTCCTTTAAGCAGCATATTATAGAGAGAGACCCGTTGTTTTGGCCATGTTGCCCGTATGAATAATTATAGATTGGCGAATAGAGTTATGAACAGTGTGCCTAGAGGCCTCAGAAAGAAGGTGAGACGTAGGATGCGGTGGGCAGACAATGTCAAACAGGACCTTGTTAGAATTGGTGTGCAGTGGCCAGATGCAGTAGATGTAGCTCAGGATAGACTTGCTTGGAGAACTAAATTGCACTGTCTGGTTGGACCTCCGTAGCCCATGGCTGCTTGAGGATGATGATGATGATGATGATGATGAATGTACCCCATCATATACTTGAATTTTAACTTTTTGAAAACTTATATAATCAATATATCACACTTCGTAATTCATAATTCGAAATTTAGGAATAAATCAGAACCGGACCTAAGAGAGGAAGGGTGATTCATTTTCCCCTCTATTGAAAAACTAGAAGGATAACATATCGCCTCTGGCGAATATGAGATGTTCGTTTTCAGATAAAATGAAGTTTTTCATTTAAGCACCCTTTTAGTATTGTAATTCGTACTAACTAATTGGTGATAGGCAAATGTAAATATCATCTCATGTATCCTTAAAAATGAAAAGGTTGGATTTCCTTTTCTCCTAGAGTTAAGGGGCAAATCATCCAGTGTATATAAAATAAATTTTTTCATTTATTTTAATAAATTTGTTTATTCCTAATATATTGAAATATTAAAAATTTTAAAACTAAGTACTAAACTGATAAAAATATGGAGCAACCTATCGAATTTTAACAAACTTAATTTAAAATGACTGAATTTTTATTCTTCATCAACATTTTCTGTTAGCAGAATTTCTAGCATAATTATATCGTTTGCAATATTACTTCAAGTTTTATGTTTTCCCCATTTAGCGCATTCTAACGATGGTTAATTAAGGCCAGTTGGAGGTTCCAAAACTATGAATCATCACAGTTCGTTAGTACTTATTCAACTAAAAAAGAATTTGTCATTATCTCTCAACAAAGATTTGCGTTTCCCCACCCACCATGGTGGTAAAGTGACAAATTGTTGCTGCCAATATAAACCCCTTGATCATTACACTCCACCACTGAAATATCAGATTTCTAGCACAAAAAGAGCGTTTGCAATATTTGTTTAAAATTTTGAAAACTTTTTTTCAAAATTTCCCACCATCGTAGGGTGCAATTTAAACCTTTGAGTGGAAAAGTGTGAATTATAATAGTTTATCAATACCTATCTAACTCAAAAAGAATTTTCAGTTTCTCTCTAAAAATTATTGCATAAAATACAAAACTACATTTTTCCACCCCACAAGGGGTAAATGTGAAAAACATTGTAAATCCATGATATTTACATTTCACAACCAAAATTTTTAACGTAATTACATCACTAGCAATACCAGTTTGAAATTCCTCAATTTTTAACTTTTTCCACAATTGGAGGGTGCAGTTGTAGCTTTTGGGAGATTCCGAAAGGGAGAATGACTCGTAATATTTCGTCAATATCTATTGAACTCTAAAAATAAAAAAGTCGACCAGAAAATATAGATTAAAAATGAGACCCATCAGTGCCAGGTGCCATTTAGTTGTATGAAATAATGTTTTTCATTGTTTCATTATATATTACATTCTTAGTAAGTACATAGGTTTTTTGTATCAGACCGGTGATTCTCTATGCTTCACCCATATGGGCGAATACTACACCCATCAATATTCGTAAGATTCAGATCTTATAGAACAAGATTTTGAGAACTGCGGTCGATGCCCCCTGGTTTGTTACTAACAGACAACTCCATAAAGACCTGGGCATCGACCATATATATACATATAAAACGCACATCAAAAAGTTTTTTTGAGGCTGTAAGCAATAATCCCAATGAGATTATTTCTTCTCTGATTCTTTACGATCATACTGTTTTGAACAAGCACAAGAGGCCTAAAACGGTAGCGTTCCCTGAGGAGACCTACCCGTTTTAGGTTTCTTATACAAGTTTACTGCTATTTTTAGCTTTTCTTGTTTGCCCTTAGGGGAATACCTAAGGGTGGTTTACTTATATATTTTGTTCTTACTCATGCCAAATAGGCATATCTTTATGATGCAGATGGTTAGGGGTAAAATTATTACCCAGTACATCGAATATGATTATACGATCTACATAGGTTTTGCACAATGACTTTGTTCTGCCATGCACAGTTTGAATATTTTCTGGTGTTATAAAGTTACCGCTGCGTGACAAATTGTATTAAAGCAATTCTGCTAGGTATCACATTATCTATGGCTAAGAATGAAATGATTTGAACAGATAAATTTCTGAGCGAGGCAATACAGAATTCGGTTTAGAAGCTTCTGACCTGGGAGTACCATTGAGTACTTCAAATTATGGCTGCTTCTCTCTTCCCCTCAAAAAGGAGAGGAATGTCAAGGTGTATGGGGGCGAATCGATTGTAACCAGTTTTTATGCCAAATGAACACTTGCCAGATGAGAAATGCCATGCATACTTTATAATTTCTGACCCAAGGAACCCAGGATAAATATGCTGGTTCTTAATATCTTAAGTTGTAAAAAACCTAAAATAATCCATAAATGTGTGGCTTATTTTAGTTTAATCCTTCAATCCGTGTATACCTGTCCGTTTTCTACCACAAAAAAAATTACTATCTGGTACAGCTCTCTGCTATTGTGCTGTTTAACTGCTTCTTCGGCTTTGTCAGCCAAACCATTAAGCCAGATATTCTTATCAGCAGCTAACTGATCCTTTACACGTTTATTAAGTATTGCTTTCTATTAGGACTAGTAGGGTACTGATTAAGGACATTCCTACAGTTCTTTCTTTCTGAAATTAGCTCAAGTGCCTTATCACTCAAATAATTCTGCCTCCTCTGCTCCTTTTTTCCTAAAAGAGTAGTTAGTTTCCGAAAAAGCCTGTTTAAAATGGTCATTCCTCAACTTTATTAGTAAGCAAACCATGACTGTCATAATGACTAAGTAACCTATCATGGTAAGCTTTAGCTATAACTGGGTCTTTCAGAGTTTCAGTATTAAAGGTAAAATATTTAACCTTAGTATAACACTTTTTAAGTGCAAGACACTTTTAACAAGGTAATGGTCAGATCCAATTTCAGTTCCCCTATGTGTTCTGGTATTCCTAACAGAACTGGCCCATTTTCTGTTAATTAATATATAATCAATCATATTCTTATGCAGCTCATCTGGTGAAACCCATGTGTACTTATGTATGTCATGGTGTTTATAATAAGTGTTAATTATTCTGAAACCATTAAGTTTACTTACCTCTAAGAGACATTCCCGTTGCAGCTACCATTACCAAAAGGGTAGTGTTATCACCCCTCCCTAAAGGTGGAATAACCTCCCTTAGGGAGTGTTATCACCCCTCCCTAAAGGTCAGAGTCAGTACCAACTTTGGCATTGAAGTCACCTAGAACAAGGGTAATATCTCCGTTCTTGACAGAATTCAAAATATCTTGAAATTGTCCTTAAAACCTATCCTTCTCATCATCATTGGCATCCGCAGTGGTTGCATAACAGCTGATAATATTCAAGTCTTTAATGCTTGTCTGAAATTTTGCTGTAAGAAACCTTTAATTAAAGCACTCATCCTAGAAGAGCATCACTAGCTTGTCTGCTGAGAAGCAGACCTACCCTTGGAGATGCTTATTATCTTCTCTCACTGAAACGAGAGATATAAGATTATGTTTAAGAATCTGACCTTTTTCTGTCCATCTGGTCACTTGCTAGCCTAGAATATCAAGGTTATAACGGTGGAAATCAGTGTGAGGACATCAAGAGAATAATCTGTGCAGAGTCCTTACATTTCAACTACCTATGGAGAGAAAATTGTTAGTGGGATATTTAAAGAAACTTTGTTTATTGAGAGAGGGAATGCCGACAATATCAAACATCCCCCCTTAATCGCAGGCATGGGGCAAAGACCCGTGCCCCCAGTACTAAAGGTTGAAATCTTTATTATTTGCACTGAACATATGATATCCATTTAATATTGTTAGTGATAAATTTTTGAAAAAAAATTGTAATTCGTTTCAAATAGCAGTACAGTTAATGCTTTAACCGATTATCAGTATCCGACGTAATTTTTAATACTCGTGAAATCAACAATTTTAGTAGTATTGCTATATTTTCTTTTTGAGGATAAAACACATTTTACAACTAACTGTGAAATTATATATGGCGATGTGCAAAATTATTAGACGACCAGAATTAAATTTAAATATACCGTAAATAATTAATTTTTTTAATTATTATTTTATTATTAGTATTTGAGTCACCTTAACGATACAAAGATTTATTGCAGACAAAGTTTGTGTTAATGAAAATATAAATGCTAATTTCTTTTAAGAGTTTTAGTAGACTCACAAATTCATGTCGGGTTAGGCTGAAACGCTATAACTGGCTGTATTTGGTCAGCTGGTCGTAGGTCACCCATTACTGTTATAGACGGATGTAACTCTCTCTTTTTTTTCAACTATTTACTTTGAAAGTTATTTAAAGGCAATTATGATTCACTCCTAGGGTTTAGTTTGTCGATAAATTGTCGTTGTGGCCACAGTTTACCTGATTTTCAAATTTTCATACTTGCGTTAAATGTACTGGCAGCACAGTTTAGTCCTCATTTCTTTGTACGAGGAAAGTCGTACTTGTTATTTGTGCAAGAGTTCGCCTTTATACTTTCCGCCATTTTCTCTGTGGTTTGCACAGCATGTCTGATTTCACTGCTGTAGCTCCTCCAAAATCACTTTCAGGAAACTACGATCCAAGTTCTGCTTTCGCGGATGCTGTTCAGAGAGCACGACAGGTATTTAATTTTATCCTATTCATGTTACATATATCTATTGCTATTGTTTAGGAGCGCATTCCATAGCTTTGTTATGCAGTCGAATACTTTCCCAGACAACCTGTAATCATACTAAGTTTAATCCGGTAAAAGTGTACTTGACCCAATTTTTCATTTCCTCTGCAGTAACTAGTGTTAAAGATCACTTGCAACTGAATATTATACACCAAATATAGATTTTTTTCTGATTGAATAATTGAAATCGGCAGTTTTTGACTGTGTTGTGTATATGTTTCAATATTATTAAATCCACAAAACCCATAACTACAAATAATTGCAGCATGTACTTTAATCAAATTAAATGGGAATTTAGCCCTTTTCCCACTAGTGAAATATTTTAAATTTTCAATTGTAACAAATTCATTTTAAGCAAAAAATTTTAATTTTAATGGATTTAACCTAAAGAATTCCAGCTGTTGGACTGAATCAAAATGCTGAAATTTTGATATACAAAGGAGGTCTTGGTAGCTGTAGATTAGATGTTAATGTGTATGTTTTTTCTCCCAATGAATGTTGAAAGAAATCGTATATATAAATAGAATTGAGTCAAATTTTTGTGACTGTTGAAGTTAATATTGATGTACATAGTTGCGAATGATTTTCTTTTTTTCTAAATAATGAAATAAACTTGACTATTCAATACCCACTAATAAATCAGCACTTTGACGTCGATTCAAATTTTAGAAGAAGAATTGTCTTGAGCCGGGTGGGATATGAACCCATGACCTCCTGATAACATGTCAGGTGCTCTGGACCACTGAGCTACCGGCCTCGATCAAGATCTCCTCTAATTAACGCTATGAACATTCCTATTATATCACATATAGGCCCTAGATCAGCGGCCGGTAGCTCAATGGTTCAGAGCACCTGACATGTTGTTATCAGGAGGTTGTGAGTTCGTATCCCACCCAGCTCAAGACAATTTTGCCTCTAAAATTTGAATCGACATTAAAGTGCTGATTTATTAGTGGATTTATTTTTTTCTATTGGAAAGAAGTAAAATCTGATTCAAAAATAGCAAAATAAAATATCTTCAGTTTGCATAAAGTCTGGAGGTTGTTGATCCTGCCTTGATATTCTGTGAGATTATCACTGCTGCTACAGGTCATGAATGTATTTAACCATAACAAATGTGTTTTATAATAAATATTAAAATTCTTGAAATATTTAACATATTTCTCCCAAACTTGGGGGGGGGGGTGCTCAGTTGGTAGTGTGCCAGGCTTGTAATCTGCAGTTCCCAGGTTCGAGTCCCAGCTGGGTCAGCGGTGAGATTTATCTCCATAAAACTCCCTGCCCATGGTCAGTAGGGGACACCAATGGTCTTTAAAAGGCTGTCATCCGTTGGATGGGACATTAAGCCATGGCCCCGTGTGTGGGAGAGCCATCATGATTCGATGCCAACTTGACCCTTTGATGGGGAGAAATTCTATCCTCTCCATTGATCATAAGTTACTACTTTACCATACAGTTCTTAGACCTGTTATATGCAGCCCCCATATGGGGCTAATATGACAAAGGGAAATACTAAGAAACTCCAGATCTATCAAAATAAAATCTTCAGACAGGCTGTAAATGCCCCATGGTTTGTGACCAACAGACAAATACATGGGGATTTAGGCATCCAACATATTTACACCCATATAAAGCAGATCTGTAAGAAATTCTTAGAAGCTGTGGACACGAATCCTCACAATTTCATTACTAACATTTTAAAGTATGATCATGATCATATGAGCAGATTCAAGAGGGCTAGACCATTGGTTTTTGATTAGGAACACTTTATGGTCTAGTACCCTGATCTACCATATTTATCATTGTTTTCCTGCCCCTTTGGGGCTCACCTTTTGGTGATTTTTGTGTTGTCCTTTGCGACTCATGTCATTTATTGGATATCTTCAGATAGAGAAGGTTATGGAATCTTTATCCTGGTACTTCAAAAAATCTATTATGCTACATGCTACTGGGAGTGTTACCCGGGCACGTTAACCCTTCCGGTGTCTAGAACATATATAACCGTTTTTAGTACAATAAAAGAAAGCGATTTAAAAAAAAAAATAAAAATTACCGTTTTAAAATTTTTTAATAGGTATCTTATAAAAATATGTAATTTAAGCTTGATAAATAATATTTCATTTTTTTTATTTGATGCATATTTTATTAAACTACGATATAAATAATTTGTTAAAGCCATCTGTTTGCCATTTCTTAGAACATAGATTCCCAACGGGGGCGATACCGCCCCCCCAGTGGGCGCTGGAGCCTTCCATGGGGGCGATATTATGATTTTTAATAGATAAATTAGGTACAGATAATATGCAACAATATTTTTTTAATTCATATAAAATTAACTATTATGGACTAGGGGGGTGTTGAAATTTTTGTTCTCTTTTAAAGGGGGCGATGGTCCAGAAAAGGTTGGGAATCACTGTCTTAGAACTTATATAAGGTATTGCCAATTTTTTTGTTAACATTACTCTGTGCTGAAGCAATCCCCTAATTTAAAAGTTCAGAAGTTGGATTTGAACTATTATCAACAAATTTTTCTTTAAAGTCTTTAAAATCTCCTGAGAATTAACAAAGAACTGCTACTTTTTAAAAATGGAAGATTTTGGAAGTAATTATGAAATGTGCACCTTATTTTTTTGGTATATCGCTGTAAAAATTGTTATTAAAATTAATATGTTACTACAGAGTTCAAATTTTTTACTACAATAAAATTCAGAATTAAATTCTTTTTAATTTGGTATATAATATGAGCTATTTCTGTTGATAAGTTATTTATTAAAAATATTCTAAACATGACCTGTTTATTGGACTGCAACAAGCCTGGACTTTTTCTCAAAGTATAGCATGGAGAAAAAAAATTCAAAATGGAAGAAATGTTTACTTTAAACAAGAATTTTTTTTGTTTTTGTTTAGAAATAGCCTTTCTATTCATGTGCATTATAATCATTTCTGTCTATTAGTTTTTTTTTATATAAATTTTTATTTGTGTTGCCAGATGCATTTTTATACTACATGACTCTAAAAAAGTCCTATTAAAATGAAACATATGGTCTTTTTTGTTAAATATTTTATTTTCAGAAAATCCAGAATTAATTGTTGATTAATTTGGCATATAACATACCATAATTCCTTTCACAAATTATTTGGCAAAAAAGTTCTAAAGTTAAATTTGGCCTCTGGATGTAAATTAGTTTTTCAGACTGGACACTAGAAGGGTTAAAGAACACGCTGGATGGCCTTGACGGGAGGCTACCATCTGTCTCCCAATGGCTGTTACAGTGGGTCCCCTCCCCCAACCTTCTCTGAGTCTTCGGGGTCCTTGTGACCTGGCCATTTAGCCCATGGTGTGCAAAGAAGTGCCACTCAGAGGTAAAACAACCCAACAATAACTTGAGCAAAATCAGAAGCTGTATACTTAATGATATTAATTTAGGATAAAAAATGCCACCATGAATAAATTATTACTAAATGAAGTGTAGAAACTGGCTTGATGAAAGAACCAAGTGTGGCTTAGTACAAGTCATTTATCCAAGTTATAACACCTCAACAGAGTACAATACTGCTTTTAGTGATGGCCATTGGCCATACTTGGGTGAAACATATTAAATATTTTAAGATTTTTAGTATACCCAGTCCCCATCTAACATGAAAAATATTCAAAAATTTCATGTTAGATGAAATTGTGTTAATCAGACAGAATGCTCTTAAGAAATAATATAATGGGGGTTGTATGTTTCATACGTGCAATGCGTTTTTACAGAAAAGAAACAATGATAAATATAGAAATGAAAAACTGTTAACTACAGTTTTATTTGAATGCATGATATATTTAGATGATTGTCAAGTGACAAAGATTAAAATTGATAAGGTGATTGTTGTAAAAATTGTTTAGTAATGAAGATGACTGTATATTTACAAATATATCTACTCTGCACAGCACAAGTTAAAATCTTTAGACCTATCAGGATGAATTTGTACATGTGTACATTATTGTTGGGCAATGACCATTGTAATGCTCTTTATTGTTTACAGATATAGTGCACTTCATAGCTGTTTAAACACTGCTTTGCATAGGTAAATGTGAAAAATCGTTTTAATAGTGCTGAACAAGAAAAGCATTTGAGATGACCTTGTGTCTTAAGTACAACATGTTATTCTATAGAAGTAGTGGGGAAATTGTGTTAAATGGAATGGCCATGTTAGTTGAAAACTAGTGGTGCTATATAGGGAGAGGTTGACAAACAGCATTCCATGGTCACCTTGTCTATGAGTGACTTTAAAATAATTGTTACTTAAAAAAGAATGGAAATGCATCACTTTTGGATTATTGTTGTGCCTTCTCATTGATTTATTTTATTACAATGCAGTCAGTATATTAATTTACAAATCTAGGCAATAATTACATTAACTTTTCAATTTTGAGCCCTTAACAACTATTTTAGTAGCCCTGAAAAGATGGCAATATTATTCATTTGGGCATTTGACTGAATAACTGATCTGAAATCTTGTTGATTGAGAGAAATGATTTCCTAGGATTTTTACAGGGATGGAAGGGGGAGGAAAATTTGGGGGAAATCAAATAAGGTTGTGGGAAACAAATTTCACTTCATCCCCTCGGAATTTATGAATATGCCACACCACTGGTTCTCAGCATTATTGGAATTATATGCCTTTCACAAGTAGGAAAATATAAATAAAACTTCAAGCTGTCCTAAATAATTATATAATTATTATGTTATGCCACTGAGAAGCCAAATTTGGAACTTCCTAACCATTAAATTTTTTTTATGAAAACTATCAATGGTGATCTCCAGTGAATTTTTATGCCCAGTTGAAATTTCCATGCTAATTTGAATTACAGTAATATTTATTCAGTATTTAAAGAGTTAGTAAACCTCAAACATTTAACACCGACCCCACTTTTAAATGTTCATCTTAAGAAACATATTTTCTTCAAAGTACACAAAGCAACATTATGCATCTTTCTAAAATTACATTTATTTCAGCAAATGATTTGTTTTAAAAGTCAAATGTGTTTTAAATTAGCCTTTGAGATTAATTCGTATGCCCTGCAATATTCTGCGTAGTGTTTCAGCTTCCAGAACTTTTTAATTTTTAAACAAATGTGACAAAAAAAATTAAGATTTGAGTGAGAGGTTCCATTTATCTTAAAGGACATTCATTCATAAAAAAATTATTGTTGCATATTATATATTGCATTATTATTGGACTTCTCCATAAAATATTTGTTACTACAAAGCTCCAAATTTCTCTTTTCACTGACTAAATGAAAAAAATTCAAGATGATTCGATAGAGCAAAATGTGACATTTTTAACAAACTTGTAATCCAGAAAATAAGTGAAAATTATAACTAAAAAAAACCCCCCAGAAATGGCAGCCAATAGAAATTGACCTCTCCCTATATATAGGAGAGGTCAATTTGGGGGAAATTAAAAACAAGCCCTACTTTAAAAACCATGTTAAACCAAAATCATGTTGGTAGAATTAGTTAGTCAGGGACTGGTGTATTTAATTTGGCTATAAATCAAGTCATTTTGATGTAAATGTATTTAGTGGTCCAGTAATAAATAGGCACTTTTTGACGTCATTTCAATTTTAGAGGAAAAATTGTCATGTTATCAGGAGGTCGTGGGTTCATATCCCACCCGCCTCAGACAAATTTTTCCTCAAAAATTGAAATCGACGTCAAAAAGTGCCTATTACTGGATGTTGAACTGTCGAGTTTATCTGAGTTTTTCTCAATATTTATTATATTTAGTGGTGTATCCTGAATCTTTTGTCTTCTGTGGGAAATTTTTATTTTGACATTGTGGTGCAAAGCAGGACTGCTTGTAGTGTGCAGGATTTGTAGTAGTAAGGATTTGAAATTAACCAGTTTTATTGTACTAGTCATATTGCAAAGAACATTAGGTGAATGCATTGCATTAATATGGCCAGGTATTTGAAAGGGGGAGTTAGGAAAGATGCCTGGGGATTATAATTGAACTCTTTTCCTATATGCACACCATAGATATGATAAGTACACATAACTTGTCTGACCAATTTCCATCACTGTAATGAATGAGTTCTTCATCAGCATCATTTGCTAAAAGGGGCTAAATCAGAAAATATTTCTCTAGACTACTCAAGGCAAAATCACTTGCAGAGAATTCTGCATTACATAAGCAGCAACCAAATCAAAGAGGGAAAAGCTAAAAGCCATACCAATCCACATATGACACAGTGTTACAATAGGGAGCTTTCATTATACTAGCTAACTTCTCTGGTAAATGATTTGATTTCATGATCAACCATAAATTATGATGATCAGAGAGTCAAAAGCCTTTTTGAACTCGACAAAGCTAGTAACCAAAGGTTTCTGAAACAAAATATTTTTCAAGAATCTGCCTAAGTGACCAGGTTCTGTGCTGAATAGCAAATTGCAATCAAACTGTATGATTGTCTTTAAGGAGTAGAGGAACCCTGATTAAGAGACTAGAATGCAACCATCTTGGTTGATACAATTTATAATAGTCTGGGTACTGAAGGCAGTTTCTGACCTGGATTAAATGTAACTGGCATAAGGCTGTGTAATGTTAACATGCTTCCAATGTGTTACACAATGATCCTATCTAGAAGGGAGGGGGGGGGGGGTCATCAGGTGTGATATCCAGCATGGTGCTCTTAATCAACACCTCCTATAACAGAAGACCAATGCACCAAATTTTTGATGTCACTTAAGTAGTCCTACTATAGAGACAATTCTTGTATTTTTTATTCTAATATTATTACTGGCAAACTCCAGTACTAATCTTTATACTAATGCTTATTTATAAATATATTTTATTTAGAAAGAAAATTATTTGTATTTATTATCAATTATAATAATTCTAATTAATACAAATAAAATTTCTCCTAAATAAAATATTTGTATATACAAACATTACTATAAAGATTAGCACAGAATCTACCAGTAATAATATTAGAATAAAAAATATAAGAAATGTCTATATGATAGAACTACTTAAGTTGATGTTATAAATTTGACCCTCTGGCTTTTTGTTACAGGAGGTGTTTTCTTGATACATCCCATGTTATTACCTCCTCCGCAATCTTCTGATTACTTCATGGGATGTATTGAGAGTGGACAGTGTATGCCTGTCTTGACTCTTTTAGAAGAAGCATATCGATCGTATCATCTTGCATCAAATGTCTCCATTGCTGCATAGCACACTGCTTTGTCTCAGACACCTAATGCACTCTATACACCAACAAATGGTCTGGTAGTATGGATATCTTTTGTTCTTTCAACCATTATGTCAATTGTCTTTAACCCTTATAGTTCCATTTGTGTTCAATATGAAATTTAAAAAGCTGTCAAATTTATCCTGAAGTAAATAAGAAAGAACTTTTGTCATGTTATTGTATACAATGTAATTTTCATGTTTAATTAAAAAAAGCATTTAAAGGGGAATTTTTTTTTAGTCAACATATAAGAACTTGCAGCAAAATTTTTTGGGAGCTATAGTGTTTTACTAGTACTTTAAGAGTTAATTGGCTTTTGAAATGTCTGGAAATGGATGACTAATGTGAGTTGGAGGGTCCCATGCACCCACCTGTATTGTGTTCAAGAGGTGCATGGGACCCTCCAACATACCTCTTGAACACAATAATACAGTTGGGTTTCAAAGTGTTTCCTATGTATTGTTGCATTTACCGACTATTGCTAATACCTTTGACAGTGTAAAATATATTCTTTTTCATTTACTGGATGGTTTTTAGAATCTTACAAAATGACAATTTAGGCCATCAAAAAAAAAAAACTTAAATGCTTCTCTGAATTAAGCTTTATAGTGGACATATAGGAAACAGCAGCTTACATGAAACCACCAAGTTTATTCCAAGATTTATAGCATAGAAAATAAGATGAATCAGCATAATGAGCTGTATGGGGTGTGATCCTATCTTTACTACTTTTCTATGTAGCCTTGTTGCTTTCAGTGGTTTTTAAGTCTTCCTGAATGCAGAGTTGTATATAGTGAAGAATTGAAAGCAAAGCCCCATTATACATCATTCTAATAGGTATTGTTGGCAAATCATGATATATTTTCTTTTTGCATCGCTAAGAATTTGTTATATAATTTTCTAGGTGGCAAATTAACTAGCTGGTCAGCAGCATTAACTCTACTGCTAAGTGTCACTATGGCACATTGTTGGAAAATAAAACTGGGATAAAAGTCAAAATTACTAATCATGCAAATAATACAAAATTAATGCTGTACTGAAGCTAAATGTTCAATATTATTGAAACTTAATTTATAGAGAAGAAAAAAAATCTATTCAGCAGATACCAAACAGAAACTGAAAGGCTATTACTGAGCCATTGATGATTACTGAGCCATTTATGAGCCATTGCTATTTTTGTTAGAGTAACCTGGTGTAGTGAGCCCTTCATTGGAGGCTAATTTCACCATGAAAACCATCTAAACCATCTAAACCATCTAAACATAGAATAACCATCTAAACTTTTTGTGGCAGTGTTTCCCAATTTGATTTGCATTCAGAACACTTTCACTCCTGAAAATGTTTTGTAGAACCCTTAATAAAATTTTTAATATGAAACTGAAAAACACTAGATCCCAAATTACTAAGGTTAATAAATAAATGCTAAACAAGGATATAAGATCAATATATTATTTATTTTTACATAGAAACGAAAATTACATTTCAAGTATATGAAAAACTTTATTTTTAATATCGTAATGGAATTTTCTTACTTAACTCTTATTTTCATTACACAGAACCATGGAGTTCTTCAAACACCTTCTGAAATACTGTTCTAGGGCATCAGCTTCTCAAACACATTGCAAACATTTATTTATAATTAACATTTCATTATTTTTTTTATAAATATTTTACTTGCTAAATATGTACTATTATACATTTTTAGTTCTGTATTAATATCCTAATATTGATCATTATTGCTGCTGAAATAAGTCTGTTTTATGCTGCAAAACAATCTTAACCTGCTGGTTAATTTTGAAATGTTTTCCACAGGTAAAGTAAGAGAATTATAGAACCTTATCCTGATGTAAATAATAGAACTTGGTCACATTACTATACAGAATGTAATTTGTTAATTTTAATGGTTAATTTAACAAAAACTTTAGAAAGTGATTTATTTTGACAAAATAATAAAAACTTGCAACAAAATCTATTAGTAACTATAGTATCTTCTGGCACTTTTAACCCTTAAAGTGTCCAAAGAAAGTATAGTTTTTTAAAACTAGGCTTAAGTAACCTTCATGTTAATATGAATTTCTGCTATTTTATTGTTCAGAATGAAATGCTCTTTCATTGAGTATGTAACATGGCCTATAAATATGTCAGCCATTGAAGAATATAGTTCTAAAGTTCAGTTGTTTTTCTACTTAAAAAAAGTTAAAAACTAAAAAAAAGTTATGTTTGCCACAATTTGCATGCATTGTGAGAAACCTGACAGTTTAACGGTTAAAAGTGGGGAGGGGGGGGTGCTCAGTCGGTAGCACGCCAGGCTCGTAATCTGTAATTCCCAGGTTCGAGTCCCAGCTGGGTCAGCGTTGAGATTTATCTCCGCAAAATTCCCTGCCCTGCCCACGGTCAGTAGGGGACACCGATGGGCTTGGAAAGGCTACCGTCCATCGGATGGGACGTTAAGCCGTCGCCCCGTGTGCGGGAGAGCCATACCCTGTGCACATTAAAGAACACGCTGGATGGCCTTGACGGGAGGCTACCATCTGTCTACCAACAGCTGTTCCAGTGGGTCCCCTCCCCCAACCTTCTCTGAGCCTTCGGGGTCCACGTGACCTGGCTATTTAGCCATGGTGTGCAAAAAAGTGTCGCTCAGAGGTAAAACAACCCAACTTAACGGTTAAAGGTGGCATAAAAATCCAGCATTGATTTTTAAAGTAAAACCTGCTTAATATGAACAGCCATTCATTTGGAATAAAAGTGAGAGTTTTAATATGTTGTAATTACGAGGGGGCATTCAAAAAGTTCTTGACATGCATTTGTATTCTACAGAGTGTGTCAAGGTTAAAACTATTACTCAATCTCAACCAAACTTTTACTGTCCTTCAAAGTACTCCCCTCCAGCATCTATGCAAAGTTGTAGATGTTTGTGCCAATTCTGGAATGCTTGGTGCTACTCCTGTTGGGGAATACTCTGCAGCTGATTGTATACATTTTGTAAGATCTTTTACCCTTAAAAAAAGCTTCACAGCAGTTCCTTTTAAATTTTTGGTAACAACCAAATATTGCATGGTGTAAGATTTGTGAAATATGCAGGATAGCTGTTTGATTTTTATCTGCTACAGATAGGCTGTAACTTGCTGGGTTTTGTGAGCACTGGCATTATCATGAAAGAGAATCCTTGATGCACCTGTTGTCAGATGCTGTTCCTTCATCTCTTTAATCATTTTGGGCAAAACAATATTGGTGTAGTTTTAGCCATTTATAGTCATTTTTTCAGGTAAAGGTGTCCACAACTACTCCTTGGGAATTAAAAACAAAAATTGTGATCCTCTTCCTTTAGCGAAAGTCTAGTTGGAGGATTTGGGGACACAGTTCATCTTTCACAGCCCAAGCATAGTTGTCGATCTGAGAGTTGTATAGTAATAAAATCATGTGTCGTTACATGTGATAATGTCTGTTAACCATTTGGTCATTGTCAAACATTGCAGTCATCTTGCATGAGCAGACTCTGACCCTTTTTTGCTGTTCTGTCATTTTTTGAGCTATCCATTTGACACAGATCTTTTAGAACTTGTAAGTGTTTCTGAACAATTGTTTCCACACTGCATCCTTGGAGAAAATGTAAAATCTTTCTGTCGTTAGTAGGCTCCAAAGCAACAGTGCAGAAATTTTGCAGGCCTAGATTTATGTGATGTCAGTGTGAAGAAAGAAATGATATGGCCTTTGTTTTTAACACATAATGACGTTTTGACAAGCTTCAAAACAAGTCGTTTGTTAACTTCAGAGGAACGAGTGCAAATCTTACAGACATGTCAAGAACTTTTTGAACACCCTCCATAAGAGCATATCTAGTATACACTTATTCCTTGATTGCTGATTATCACTGAAAAATGGATTATTTGACCCAACATATGATTGCTAAGGATCACTGAATATATCATTTTGATCTATTTGAGTATGAAAGTTAAGCTAAAATTTAGATAGTTTTCAGGACCATTAATGAGTTATACATAGTGCCCACCAGCACTTTGGTGATTGATGGATGAGTTGGAGCAAAGCTTGTTAGTTTATTATCAGCTATTAAAATGCTATTCTGAGTGGCCATTTCTGATTACATGGGTAATTTAATAACATGTAACACTGGAAAATATTATTTGTATTTACTTATCCATATAACTTAATAGAACACCATTACTTGGGTTTCTGATTAATGACAATACAGGAATATAGGCTCTATACTTATAAAATACCTTGGCCTCTCAAGGGTTTCTGCAATCAAAGGCCATTGAAAAAAGGAAGGAAAATTACCAAAACGAGACAATATAAATACTAGTCAGAGAAGTAAAATTTTCCTTAGCCGGGTGGGATACAAACCCACAACCTCCTGATGACATCGGGTGCTCTTGACCACTGAGCTACTGGCCATCAAGCAAATCTCTATTTGATGCTATGAACTTTTCTACCCACAGTGCAAAATTCACTGTGTCTCATGAAGACATAGTCTAAACTGCTAATAACCACTAATAATAGATGATAAGAATGTCATGAAAATTGATGAATATTGAATCAGTTGTTACTGATGATAGAGCAATATCTTTCTTGTCTGTGAAACTGAGACATCGAGATATTTCAGTTTAACCAAAAAGAGTCTCATCATTGCAGTATTCATGTGTTATATACGATGCCATATATCCTAGCCAATCTCTGGGATGTGAGATTAGGCAAGGAGATGTTCTGTTAATAGCAGAACTCAAATCTGCCAACCCTGCTGTGGCCAAGAGGACAAGACAATCAAATCCAGGAGCTGTTGCTTCACTTTCTTCCTTGCCAAAAATGGCCACTTCCTTGTTGAGGTTTTCACTGGATAAGAAAAATAGCTATCCCTGACTAGCTCTCCCTGAAGCTAAAGAATTCATTCATGTAAGCTCACAGCATTATATGACTAATTCAGTAATTTAATAAAATATTACGGGAAAAAATCCTGTAGATAAGAAACACTTGAAATAATTGGTTGAAAAAAATTTGGTTGTCCTGAATGATTGGAACTCGGGTTTTCATACTCATATAATGCAGTGAGCATCAATGACAAATATTACTACTATCAAATGTGGTGACTTGGCTGCCCAATTCCTGATAACAGATGGTGCCACTGACAAATCAACAAAAATTGCAGGAGTGCTTATGTCACTTTGTTGAAAAAATGGTTAGTTCGTCCAGCAGTTGATGCCTGACATGCTTTTGGAAAACCTGGGTTCGAATTCCAGTCAGGATAATGAATTTTTTTAAACTAATTATTTCAAGTGTTACTTGTCTACATGTTTTCCTGTGATAATTTATTGCTAATATAATTTAACTGTTTTTATTCATCATGTTTTCCAACATTAAGCCTTAATCGCATAGTCTGATCTATTTTTTTCGCTATATCAATGCGAAAGCATCTTATTATATTTTATATTCTTGTAAATTTTTATTTTTATAAAATTTGTAATTAAATTCTGTTTTTTTTTTTTATAAATAACCAAAGTTGATTTCTTGATATGACTTCGCACATTTGACAAAAAGCCCAAAACTTTTCTCAAAGTAAGGTACCGAGAAAAAAATGACAAAACTGAAGTAATTTTCTTGCTTCAAGTAAATATTTTTCAGAAATAACCTTTCTATTTGTGGGCATTATAATTATTTCTGTCTATTAGTGTTTTTTAAATAAATTTTTATTTGCATTGTCAGATGCATTTTTATATTACATGCATCTGTGAAACCCTATTAAAATAAAACTAGTCATCTTTTTTTCTAAATATTTAATTTTAGAAAATCTGGAATTAAATGCTGATTAATTTGGCATGTAACATGCTCTAGTTCCTTTTGTTAGTTATTTGACAAAAAATTTCTGAAGTCAGTTTTTTGGCTGATCATAGTGTAAAGTAGCTGGGCCTCTGGATGTAAATCAGTTTTTCTGGTGGGATGCTGGAAGGTTATAAAAATGATAAAATTTTATGATGCAAAAAATACAGCAATACAATAAAGGCTAGTTTAAAAAAATGTCCAGCAGAATTAGTGGAGGGAGGGATAGATAGCTAATGTTTTGTAGTTATCGGTATTAAAAATTTTGAAATTAATTTCAGTACTTTTTCTTTTTGTCAGATTGCTGCTAAGATTCATAGTTCAGGAAGTGATAGCAATTCTACAACTGGAACAAAGCGTCCTCTTGAAGACAGTAGTAGATCATCAGGTAAATGGAAATTTCTAAATCAAAATTTTGAACTGTAACTATTTGGTGCCTTTGTAATATTATTTTTATGTATTAAATATTTGACTTTAAAAAGTAATATCTATGGTTGGGGAAATTTTGAAACATCTGGCCAACTAGCAGTTTCTACCACAAGCAAGAGAAAGGCATATACCAGTATAGATTAGGGAGAGGGGAAAATTAGATCAAAGTGGGATACTGGTATAACAATTATAAAGTCCTTTCCCCTGAGTAGTGGGGGTTGGCTCAGTTGGCAGCATGGCAGCTCATAATCTAATGCTCCCAGGTTCAAGTCCCAGCTGGACCTGTTCCAGTAATTACTAGGTGTGCTCAATAGTTAAAAATTAATTTATCCATTATTATTTTTTTTTCTCTTATTTTATTTTTTCCCTCTTCTCCCTTTTCCTCTCCTTACCTTCTTTTTATTTTAATTTTTTATTATTTTATTTATTCATTTTTCCCTTCTATTTCTTTTTATCCCTTTTTTAAATTTTTATATTTTTTCTCTTTGTTTTCAACCCCCCCCCTCTTTATTTCCTTTTTATCAATTTATTCCCCTGCTATTTATTTTTAATTATTTACTTCATCCTTATTAAAAAAATTATATTTCTTGTTTGCTCTATCTTACACCTTTTTTTTATTTTTATTCTATTGTTATTGTTTTTTACTTTTTCTTCCTCTCATTTTCGTTTTTTCTTCACACGACAACCCCCCTGATTTATTGACTACTAGCCATGTCACGTGCTTCAGTGGAGACTCGGGGAGGGGGGTGGCTGGGTTCACATTATTTTTATTTTGGTGGGCCTGCTCTATTGCCTTGTGAGTGGTAGGATTTGGGGGTGAGAGCCCTGACCAGCATCACTCCTTACAAGCCAGGTTCTACCCACCTTGAAGACCATGGGCGTCTGTTGGCACTCTTCCCTTCCTAGGCCTTCACTACATAGGACCTTGGTCTTCGGTCCCAGGTGAATGCCTCTCTTTTCACATTCTTTCCTATGAACCTTTCCTTATTTTAAGAATGACATGTTTTCAAGTATAGCAATATATACCTAAGTTTGGAATTCAAAATTAAAGCCTTTTCTAACATTATTTGGACTTTCATTTTAGATTGAAATTGTTTGGCACTTCTAAAAAATTCTAAAAGACCTCCTACACACCTCAATGATTAAAAATCCAGACTTATACTGATTTATCAGCAATGTTCAAGTTCAAAATGACAGGTCCTTTCTTTGCTGTTCCTCAGCAAGAATGATTGTTCTATCAGAAGGTTTTCCATGAAAAGAGATGTGGGAAATATAGCATCACCCATATGATGTAGTGCTATCCAGTACAGCAGAGCATCAGGTTTTGCCATTCAATTTACTACAGATGTCCTAAGTAAGAAAGGGGACACCATTGAGCTTGTAAAGGCTGCCATCCATTGAATGTTCCTTGTGTGAAATTATGCCTCCTTTGAAGAGGCATAATTTCACACAAGGAACATTCCCTGTGCGTGTTCAAGAACAATGCTGGGTGGCTTTGACTGGAGACTTCTGTCTCCTAACAGCTCTTCAGTGGATCCCTTCCCCAACCTTTTCTGATCACTAGGTTCTTGTGGACTGGCCATTTAACCCCTTTCATGCAAAAACGTGCTGCTTAGAGGTGAAAGCAACCCAACCTTAATGAATGAAACCCTATTGCAATTGAAATTCAAAATCACCATGCTTCTATGTTTTTATTTATTAAAAATATGTTATTTTTTACTCATTTAAACAAGCTCAATACATAGTTTTGCACTGAATGACAAACAAAATATAAAAGGTATATAGGAGTTCGTATACACAAAACATTGCACATATGAAAGATTAAAAAAAAAGCTATTTAGTAAATGATTATACATATATAATCCTCAAGTAGCCATGAGCTATGGGAGGACCTTTTAGGTTGTTCGGTTCAATGGTGGCATTGTGCTTAGTAACTGATCATCCAATAATTATAGAGTAGAATAAAAAAAAAAGCAAACAAAGATTGAGAAATAATGATAGTTGTAAGGTGCAGTTCGCAATAAATTGTCAATGCAGGGGGAAAAAAAGGATTTTGGATAGATTTTAGCCCAAAATGCTTTAAACCACTCTAAATTTCTGTACACTCCCTTAGTGGAAAGGAGTCTGCCCATAGGTTCATGTGAATGATTTATGTGTTGTCATGCTTTTTCATGTGGTGGTAGGATTGTAAGCATCAAAATGCACCAAAGAAGGTAACCAATTAATATATACAGCCAGTTCCTTATAAAATTCAAATTTTGTACTTATTCGTGTTCTTTCATTATTTGCAAATTAGGAATTATTAATAATTGCACTATGTTAAATTATAAGTTTATTTAACAGTAGTATAATTGTTTTATACGTTATTTCAGATGGTACACCAGAACCGAAAAAATTGGCATCGGTGACTGACAGTAAGTATTTATTTGTAGAATATTTATAGTATGTATTATTCCTGTCAATACTGAATACACACTATTGACTGGTAATGCATTACAAATCAGTTGTCTAGCATAGTGGTATTGAAATATTTACATCTGTTAAAATTATGCTGTAATACTTTGATTGGAAATACTGAAACTATTTTCCTGTTGTTTATGCTGTTTTCGTAAACTATTATGATGTAAAATGTTTTAGATTAGATGAAGGGAGGGAGTAAACCGAACAATTTTACAAGGAAGATAAGTCATCCCCTTCCCCCCTCCAGGCACATTTATCCAACACTTTTAAACAACTCAAGTTTCTGCATTTGTTTACTCATTTGCAGTTTGGTTGTAATGTACACTGTTTTTAACTGGATTGAACAATGATGTTCCTAAAGCCAAAAGTTTTGCAGAAATTATGTTTTAAAGAATATTTCACAATGGTGCAATATACAAAATTAAAAGGACCTTCTTACTCAGAAATTAATTAAAAATAATCTAAAATTCTGTCATTGAGCAATAAATTTTTGAAGTTCATTCTTCAAACTATTTGCATATTAAAAGTTTTCAGGAGAAAACTTGAGCTTTTTGGAGCAAGGACAGTGCTCCATCTTCAGTGGATGACACTATATGGTTTTATTAGGGCTGTTTAGAGCTTCTTTTCACATGTCGTGAAGGGTGATTCCTATGTCTCGGTGGGGATGGGCGACGTCATTATTTTAAAAGTCTGTGGACTATGGTTCTGTAGTAAGTGTGTGTGCATGCAAGCAATGTGGTATGCTCCCAGTCTATGGTTGCCGCATTTTGTATTGCTAGCTTGGCAGTGGTTATCATTAGCTTGTTTTGCTTGATATATGTTTGATGCTCTGCGAACCTCTCTTGTAGAGAGCATATAGTTTTCCGATGTGGTAGACAGTGGAATTATCTCTTCCACGATTGTTTGAAAAAACATTATGGCTCTCCATCATTTTGAATTATTAATTTTCTTTGGAGCATCACAAAGCATTCAGCTGTTCCAGACTGATTATTTCAAACTGAAATGTTACCTTATCAAACTTATATGAAAATGTTCTTTTTATATAGAGAGTGTTTATTTTACATTTCTACGATATAAACAATTTGCATGTTGTTTTTTTTCCAAACTACACATTAAATTCAGGTTAGGAATCTTATTTTACTGTGACAAATATTTTTAGTTACATTTTGATGCTCTGTACTTTTGATTTTTATTTGATAATAAAACTCTTATGGTGTAAAATGTAGGAACTTAAACTTTATAAAATTTCAAACTCTTAAACATATTTACTGCTGCATTCCTGGTTGTTGGGGCTTTTATAGTTTCACTGAGTTTCTTGCAGGCAACAGTATTATGAACTTTGGAATTTTTAAACTTTCAGAAGTGCTATTGTAAATAACTATGATGTAATATGAATAGTATAGACTAGAACTAGTCTTATGAAGTGATAAAACATTTTCTAACACATATGGGACATAATGATATGAAAGAAGTATAGGGGTTTATCAAAATAATGAAAACATCGATGGCAACTAGAGTACTCGCAATGCGCCCTATGCATATCACAGGGACGACGTCACCCACACTGTGAGGTATAAAAAGGGGTGAAGTATGATGTTGGCTATCAGGTAGCAGTGACACAGGTGCAGGTGAAACAGTTGTGTAATTGTCGATAATGTCAGATCTCCACGACCTCCAAAAAGGCATGATCATTTGTGTGTGTCTTGCAGGAGCTTCAGTAATCAGGATGGTGGAAATAGTAAATGTAACACGAGGAACTGTATCGAAGATTATGACTACCTATCAAAAAGGACAAGGTGTTGCCTCTAAACATGCGAATTGTGGATGCCATGCAAAGTTGTCAGACAAGGATAGGTGAACACCTGGCAGAATGATCCCGTTTCTGTCGTAACAGTTCATCAGGAATTTCATGCCAGCATTTGTGGCCATGCTGCAATCCACAAACCTCTGATTACCAACATCAATGCAACAAAATGTGTAAAGTAGTGCAAAGCACTTAAAACCTGGGATGCTAAAGACTGACAACATGTCATCTAGCCTGATGAATCATGTTACACATTGTTTCCCACCATTGGTAGAGTGTAAGTTTGGCAAAAACCTGCAAAAGTGTACCACCCTGACCGTGAAGCATGGAGGTGGATCCCTGATGCTGTGGGGTGCCATATTGTGGCATTCCTTAGGGCCATTAGTTATTCTGCAGGGTTGTGTCACATCCACAGTGTATGAATCCATTCTCGGAGACCACCTGCACCCAATGTTGTGGATCCCTAATGGCTGTCCCTGATTTCAAGCGAATAATGCAACCATGCATTGTGCAAAACCTGTCAAGTTGTGGTTTGCAGAGCATGAAGTACAGCAACTACCCTGGCTACCTCAATTCCCATACCTCAATATTATTGAACATTTGTGGGAATATCTGGAGCACAAAGTCAGATCACATTTTTCACCTCCAACATTACTGGGCAATTTTTTACAGTAAGAATGGTCCCACATTCCATTACTGTATGTGCAGCATGACTTGTAAAGTCTATTCCACTCCGAATTGTGTCTGTTCTGAATGCCTGAGGTGGGCCTACAGCTTATTAATAAAATGTTCTCCGCCAACAGTACGTATTTCCATGGGGCGGGGGTGGCTCAGTTGGTAGTGCACCAGGCTCGTAATCTGTAGTTCCCAGGTTCGAGTCCCAGCTGGGTCAGCGTTGAGATTTATCTCCGCAAAATTCCCCGCCCTGCCCACGGTCAATAGGGGACACCGATGGGCTTGGAAAGGTCGCGTCCGTCGGATGGGACGTTAAGCCGTGGCCCCATGTGCGGGAGAGCCATACCCTGTGCACGTTAAAGAACTTGCTGGATGGCCTTGATGGGAGGCTACCATCTGTCTCCCAACAGCTGTTTCAGTGGGTTCCCTCCCCCAACCTTCTTTGAGCCTTCGGGGTTCATGTGACCTGGCCATTTAGCCCATGGTGTGCAAAAAAGTGCCACTCAGAGGTAAAACAACCTAACCCACGTATTTCCATTATTTTGATAAACCCCTGTACATTTGGTTGGTGGAGGCATTAGTATTTCAGTTTTATATTTGTGTGTGTGTGTGTGTACTTTTTTTATATGTGTCTTAGAAATCACAAAGGCCTGCAATGATATTTTTCTAAAATTAATCTTTTGTGAAAATTTGTTGTGGTAAAAATGTTTCGTTCTTATATTATTTTTCATATAAGCAAATTATTTGCTGTTAAAAGGTTTAGCAAATCATACTATATAGTTTTTGTAGACATTATGTGCATGAAGGCTATATTTTTTTTTCCTTAGGTGTTGGTGTCCAATTGGCAGCAATGCAGCAACAGAGGTAAGTAAGGAAAAATTCATTATTTTTATCTTGACTGGTTGCAGAATGAAGAAAAAAGAGTGAATGTCTCATGAATTATTCTTCCTCTGATGAGGCCACATATCATTTCCATAAGTACTTTAAAGTTTTACAATATTTCCATAATGATTGTTGTAAAAAAAACTTTCTACCTAACTGGATTGTGCCATAGTGTGGTAGCACACTGATTTGTGATCATACTACAACAGCTGGAGTTTGGGGTTCAAATTCTGTAGGACTCTGATGTTAGGATGGTAACATTCCTAACTGGTCCCTATGTCTCTCTGTGCTGAAAGCTTTAGTTTTGGCTGGCTACTCTCAGGTGTCCTGTTATATTTCTAAAAAATGCCAAACACCATTGAAAAACAGTCGCATAAAAAATTGTTTGTTAAACTTTTTTTAACCATGTAACTGGTAGATTATTAAAGTGCTCACCTCTGATATTGCAATTTATATTTTATTACCAAAACTTGCAGAACTCTGAAAACATGCTCATAAACTTATGACAGAAATGATCCATAAATGAATTGAATTTCGAATTTTTTAGAATTCTGCTGGTATGGTAATATTTTATAAATTGCAATATTAGAAGTGGACACTTGAGTATCTACTAAAAGCACAGTTCTAATTAGTGATAGCAAAATGGTAGAGAGAAGACAAGTTTTTTTACTTTATATTTTCCAGTGGTATACACCTTGGATTTGATATAACCCCGTAGGTAGAAGTCCATTAAGGTCAAATCTGGTGGCAAAGACTATAGTTCTCTAAGGGTACATCATCTCATGCCTTAACTGGCATAGTGGTTAGGCAGCTAGCGACTGATCCAGCAAGGCAAACTTTGTGTGTTGTGTTAGCTCTAACTAAGGCAGTGGTCAGCAGTGACTTCGGTCTTAGTAGGGCATGTCCTTGTATGAGAAGGCCTGTATTAAGCTAGGAGTAGCTTCTAGGATTCTTCTCTGTCCTATATGTCACAAATCAATCAATCAATCTAACCCAGTGTTTCCCAACTTGTGGTCGTTGACAGCAGTGCCAATAATTTAAAAATTTTCATCTTTAATTCTCAACCACCACTGCTGACTACTGAGCATAGAGAAGATAAAGTTGGGACCAAAACCGAAAGGCGAACTGCTGCATGTGGAGACCAATCTCAACACAACACACCTATCACGTAATAATGTTTGTTAACATCTAGTCCTTCTTGCAAATGACTAGTTATTGTGGATGGTTTTAGTAGGGACTTTTTTTTTACGTGTTATTTTTTATCCCTTCCATTGAAAATGAGTAAACAAATTAAACTGTTGGATATTTTAAAAAGAAAACATGTTGATGAAATGAAAGATGTGAAACCGGACCGAGTGGTGTGTCTGCAACTCAAATGTGATTTGGGAATGAATATACATGAAATGTATAATAATTTCATAATACATGAAATGTAGAAGTGTGGCTACACATTTTCCAACTTTAATGCCACCTAACAGTGAATATTCCAACTATTGGAAGATTCAGAAATGTAAATTGTAATATCTTATCGATACCTATCCAACCCAGTGCCCATCACACTAGAAAGCCACATTTCTACTGTATTTAACCAGAGCAACATATTGCTTCTAGCAAATATGGAATGCTTGGTTTTGAAGAAGGTGTAAAAAGATTGGGAACCACTGATCTCACCAATCAGGCGTTGTACAATACTGGTCCAGTGATTCTATTGTCCCAAATACTGTGCCAGACATTCGTTGACCAGCATATCTGGCGTTTCACCACTCATCCCCAGGAGAGATGGCAAGTGCCATGTGATTGGTGTTCTGCTTGTTGACCATACTACCCCATGTGAATTGTGCTTTGTCTGCCTACAGGATGCTGGACAAAAAGAATGGATTATTATATAAGATGTTCATTACAAAATTGAACCACTCCATATGTCACTTTCTTTCCTTCCATCAAATCATGACCCCATGATATGGGTGGTGACTACCATGATTGGGCAGGATTTTCTACACATGGCATACTGATTTCCACTTTCCTTTGGTAGCACTCTCATATCCATTAGTGTAAGTCTATCCAGGTGTCAACAGGACTTAAGCTGACAATTCTGAAATGTTGAACACTGTAGCTTGATGGATGAACTTGGATGAAAACACCTCCCAGAAAATGTGATATGTGTCATTGTGCAGGTTCTCTGACATTGATGCATATTGATAAGTCTTCAACCAGTTCGCCATGAAGTGTTTATCCCTCATTGCCACAACGGCTTTTATCTTGCAGCCCGAGAGGAACATCACTTGCATCATTTTCATACATATGTTGTTATGGAGCATGACATGTTTTTAAATGCATATTCACACCAACTAGACAATCTTGAAGCTCAGTGTTTACAGCCTTAGATCCACTCATTTCATACGCACGATATACTGTTACCTACTATTTCAGTGCTGCTCTGCAACTTTGTAATTCACCTTAACTCTCTCTCATTGTTCATTAGTTGCATTTGCCAACTCCCTATATTTGCTGTCAAGAGTCTACAGTTCTTATTTGAATGGTGCAGTCCTTTACTACAGATATGTTACCCTTTTAATCATAGCACTCCCTGTTAGCCATTTACTTGGATGTTGTAGGACTTGTCTGTGAACCTTTATGTAACCAGAGCAACATATTACTTCTGGCAAATATGGAATGCTTGGTTTTGAAGAGAGTGAAGTCCATTTTCTACTTTATCACTCCCTAATGGTAGAATGTAGGGTTTGGAAAATGCAAAGAGTACCTATCATTCCCAAAAAGAACTCTTAAAACATAAAAAGTTGTTCTCCGATCACCCTGTGATAATAAGTTAGCAAATTTCTGCTTATGATGTAAACTCTTTAATTACCACACTCTACCACAAATATTATGTATTTCTCACTTGAATAGATCATTTATAATATATGGTATTGTTTTAAATTTTGCGTTTTTAATTGTAGAAATGCTTTAGTGACTTGTACTATAAAGCAACAACCAATTTTACATTTTCCAACTTCAAGGCCTTCTAACAGTGGAAATTCCAACTATTTGAAGATTCAGAAAATGTAAATTGTAATATCTTATTGATACCTATCCAACCCAAAAATTTATCTCTTCCATGGCTGCATGAGGATTTTGTATGTATAGACAAAAAAGTTGAATGTCTATAGACAGATATATGAACAAGTGATAAACTGGCATGTCACAATGGGATTAAAACCTTGAATATGCTGTATTCCAAGAGTCAGTTTCAGTAAAGGTAATAGATGTCGAGTAACTGAAATTTATTTTAACAAAGGTGGTTTTGGGTTGTTACCTTAATATACTATACAAGACATGCAACATTATGTGTGGACAGTGACATGGTGACACGCAACATTATGTGTGGACACGCAACATTATCTTATTATATAAGACACGCAACATTATGTGTGGACAGTGACAATGTGTGAACAATTTTGCTTGTGTTTAATCTATTTGTTAGTGTTAATATACTAGAAGCAGTATGACTATTCATATAAGCAACAACATGGGTACACATAATTGGTTAAATGGCCAGGTCACAAGAACCCCAGAGGCTCAGAGTTGGGTATGGGAAGAGAATCAACTGCATAACTATTAGACAATAGATGGAAGCCTGTCAAGATCATCCAGTGTGGTCTTTGCCCTTTCACTACCATACCAGCCCAAACTGCAGGAAGAAATAGCATTGAATGGATGGACTGATTTAAAATCGAAAGAAGAAAGAAGAGGAAGAAATAGCATTGATTGGATGGACCGATTTAAAATCTTGGCTGTTTTGGGTTGATATATTAGTAAAAGAGTTAACATGTTCAGGGTGTGACTTTCCTGCAAAAAAGCCACGGCTTTACGTCACTTCCTACAGACAGTGACCTTTCCAACTTTATCAGTACCTCCTTTCTGAGTGATATTGATAAATCTCAAAGCTGTCACAGTTGGAATTTGAACTTGGGAACTGTGCAGATTATGAGCGTGGTGTGCCCCTTAAATGCCTATAATGGCACTAAACGGCCGAAATTTTGAAATGAACTCTCCCAAATAGTGCTATTCCTTTTGTCTTTAATACCTTTTACTGTTTTCTGCAATTTCCTGGGCATTAAAGGGTTAAAAATGTGCACATGTTTAAATCACAGCACTGGAAATAATACTTTTGATAATTAATACCAGAACTGGACTATTTATTGTGCTTTCAACTGTCTTGGTATTTACATAATATCACTTGAAAATATTTAAACCAAAGTGGTGAATAAGCACTACTGTTATTGAAAACAAATTTAATAAATTATAAAAATTTATGCCATCTAATGGTTAGCATGTTTGGGTCATGGATGAAATAAATCAGACTTCAATCTTGAAAAAAGCATGTTATTTTGCAGAGATCTCACCTGCAGACTTCTGTCATATACTGAGAGATCTTGACAAGTGAACTTCTTGAGGAGAAATTTTATCTTTTAATCCTTGGGTGTTATAGTAGTAGAACGTTAATTTCCAATGATCCTTATAATTATTGAAGGCACAGTGGGGCTTGGTAATTTGTCTCTCTCTCAAACTGCAGGTAAGTTATTAGTTTTTCAGATATTTCACAACTCTACCACAATCAAAATTTATTTACTTAGCTTCAGTTTTGCATATAAATTTCATCTGAGAAGTTCAGGTGGGATACTGTAAGCCTACTGTTGGATACTCTGTTTGCATTGTCTAATATTACATTTTAAAATATTTTCTACCTAATTTAACAAATAATTGCCCTACTGCATAGAACATCCTGAAGTAACATAAGGAATTTTATTAGCAGAATTGAAATCATTGGTGTTTTAAATGTCAGTACCTGTAGATTAAAAAGGATTTTTATTACTGTGTTTCTGAATTATTCTTAAAGTACTGGGTTATTTTTGAAATGTTTTAACGCTGAAAAAGAACTAAAAACTTAAACCAATGAGCAGAACTCAGTAATTTATTAATTTTTCATGATTAATTTGAAAAAGGTACATTCTTTTGGTGAAAACCCAAGAACCTGCAGCAAAATTATTTGGGAACTGTAGTGTCTTCTGGCACTTTAATAGTTAGTATGTATTTAAAAAAGCACTATTTCAGATTAAAAAATGCTTAAATATATTTGTTTTTAAATTAAATTCGATTTGAAATACTGTTTGAAATTAACAAGGATGTAAAATTGTGATATATCTGAATTAAGTGAAATCACTAATGATTCTCTAGGGAAAAGGCTTTCTTTTTATTCATTGCTTATGAATTATATCATGACTTGAAATTTAAGTCAGTAAAAGTGCTGTTGATATACATTTATTTGCTAATCTCACAAGAACATAACACCAAACCTTTGCATGATTCAGTAACTTTCACATTTTGAACCTAGCTTTACATGACATTTTTTACTCAGATTGACTCTCTCTACCAGTCATTGAAGTTATGCTGATTTTTACACACCCTTTTGCAAATGAAAAAATTTGTGAAAAATATATGTATATAATTTATTTATATTTGTTTCTTTTTCTCACAAACTTTATGAAATATGTCTGTATTTGTTACAATTTTCAAATGACCTGAAAATTTTGTAGAGCCAAGTGAAACCATTTTTGAAAAAACGAAGCATTTGGATTTTATAAAACATACCTTATGCATAAAACAACCAATAACAATTTCTAGTTGATATTTTTTTTAAATATCTATTCTGGTTCAGTATATTCGAATTATATTCTGGTGCTCAGTAAATGAAACATAATTTAAAATGATGAATCTTTATTCTGTAAACTTTGGTAAGTAAATTTCTACTAAAAATATTGCTTCTAAACTGGTCCTTGAGAAATAAAAACATTTCGAAAGCTAAATGTAGCTATTCAAGAATAAAATATGTTTCCAAATATCTTTCCTCTTTTGCAAAAGCATTTGCATAGCAGATCATTAGTTCAGAAAATGAATGGTACAGTTATAAAACTAAATTGTTTTGAGATTAGTCATTATCTGTAAAAAGTGAGTTAGACAAAAGAAAGGATGCATGATATAGTTGGATTTTGCTGTTAATTGAGAACAGAAATAGTAAAACTACCTTGCACAAATAGAATGAAACATAAGAAGTGGAGAAAAATTACAGTTTTAAGTAACAACTGTAAATTGTTGATAACTGTAACTGGTTTTCAGCCTACAATAAGGTCTTGGTTTTCAGCCTACAATAAGGTCTTAGTTTTCCTACAAAGTTTCATGTATGTAATGGCCTGCTTCAAAAACATCTTTAAAAAAGTTCCACTTTTTAGATGGAAATTGTCATTTGGCTTATTGAGAAAACCTTGTGGTAATGGAAAGTTTAGCACATGCAGTTCCAGTCTGACAGCTGCTTTTATTTAATATCTGCACAATAAATGTTATTAATTTAATATTAATGTAATGAATGCATAGATCTATGCATGAATGTGGAATAATGAATGCAGAGATACAGTAATAAAATAATTTAACACCAAAAGTATGTTTCACCCTATCCACTCTTGACTTTTACTATTAACTTCTATATTTAAAAAAAATCAAATTTTCCTTGTTATAAACAATTTTATAGCCACTTTTTCAACAATTGTGCAGTGGATTCCATATCTTTTCTTTGTAAAAATGTTGAGACCATGGAAATTGAAACACATGGCACTCATTGAAACAGCCTTGAACACATGGCACTCATTGAAACAACTTGTGTGTAAACTTTAAGAAATCACCTGAAAATAGCAAATGCTCTTGTTGAAGAGATGTGTGACTCAGTTGTCAAGCATATTGAACACTTCAATTAGGCCACTTCATTAGATCCTTTACAGAAAGGCATAGTGGGGGTTGCAAATGCAATCCATATATGGTTTGGCCTTTTAGGAATAAAAGTTGTAGCCACATATCCATTATTATAAAAATAATAAAATAAATACCCCCTCAAGCAGCTGCTTGCCACAGAGGTCTGACAGGAGCCTGTCGGTTTATATGCCAAAGTAGTAGGTCTGTGAGGATGGCAGGACCTCAGCAGAAAAACAACACACACAACCATGCCTTACCCGGGGCTCGAACCCAGGTTCCAAGTATGCTAACCACTCGGCCATGGGAAATCAGATCAAATAAAACCAGTTTCCACTCTACATATTTGTGTGCCTTGTGCATCCAAAATACAAAAGAAAAAACCTTAACCATTAACAGAAGAAAAAAACAAAATGAATACAAGATGAAATGATAAAATGAAATAACAGAAGAAAATCATTGTTATCTCGAAAGTGGCCCTTTTTCAGAAACTTATTAATCCCATGGCCGAGTGGTTAGTGTGCTTGGCTACTGATCTAAGGGACCTGGGTTCGAGCCCATGGTAAGGCATGGATGTATGTCTCGTTTTCTCTGCTGAGGTCCTGCCATCCTCTCAGCCCTTCTACTATGGCGTATTAAACTGACAGGCTCCTGTCTGACCTCTTTGGCAAACAGCTGCTTTAGGGGGGGTATTTATTTTTATTTTTTGTTATTATTCTGAATCCATTGGAGAAAGTATAAATCTTGGTAGATAAGAGTAAGATAGTAACATACCAAAAGAATTCTGTGTTATTAAGTTATGGAGTTCTTCAGCAAGTTCAAAGGAATCCAAAGAATTTTTTCCTCATTTTCATTTGTGCATTTAAAAGAAATCAGTTTGGGCTTTTTAACCCTTCCAGGGTCACCATTGAACATAACGTTAGAATCTGCAATGAGAGGTCAATGATTTTTGTACAACACATGAAACTTCAATTTTTTTAAAAAATAGAAAGATATTATTTAAAGTATTTTAATATATATACCCTAAAAACATGTATTTTAGAAGTTTTAAAAATATCTTTTTAATGTATGATGAATTTCTATTCAAAGTAAAATAAAATATCCTTGGAATGCTTCCATTTGCCATTCAAATAGCTCAAATTACGGTATTGCCACTTACTCTTCCCATTGAAATGAAGCTTTCCTGCTACTTAATTTGTGATTTAGGTTATGGTTTGAATTATTGCCAATTAGATTTTCCTTAAAAGTTTGAAAAACTTCCAAAAGTATAATTTTTTTTGCAGAGCAATTTGGAAGTGTTTACTAGTCATACTTTTACTCTTGGTTTTTACTTTATTCTCTTTTCCTACTTTAAATTTATTTAACTATTCCTATAATTTCTTTATCATTACTGAATATATTACAATATAGAAAAATCAGTATTTTTTTTTGTAATCGTAACCATCAAAGTTTCCATCGCAAGCAATTCAAAGTGGTTTAGTTAGGAATCGTTTGTGCTAGCTGCATGTAGGATATTCGTTGAGTGTTTTCATATTTTGAAGTTTATGACATTTTTATTTGTGATTTGTAAATATTAATTTTTAAATTTTATTGATGAAGAACTGAACAACAAAATGCATCCCAATAATTGCGTTTTTTTTTTCTTAGTTGCAATATTTTGGGAATCAGACTGCTGGGTTTTGAAGGCTTTCCCAATGCTAAATCCATCAACTTCAACACCCAAAGAAAAAAATTCATAATGTTTAATAAAAAAAGGCCAGTTAAGAAAGTTTTTTTTTCATAAATGGTATAGAAAATTCCATTAATGCGAGCAATCCAAGTCACCTTGTGTAATGCTGGCCCTTATTTTAAAATATACCACACTGAAAAGAATCATTAAAAGAAATTAATATTATGTTTAAAGTAAATATTATATTTGGGAAAAATTTACTTTCGATTAATATATAATTTTACTTTTAAATTCATCAAATTTTCCAATTGTAAGCCTTAATTGCAACTGATCTATTTTTTCACTATATCAATGTGAAAACTTCTTATTAAAATTAATATGTTTGTAAATTTGTTTAAATTTTTTATTTTCATAAAATTCATAATTCTGTTTAATTTGGTATATAACATGACCTATATCAGTTGATTAGTTATTTTAGAAAAAAATTTAGCTGACTGTTGATAACTCATCACTGTTGGCAAAAAGCCCAGAACTTTTTCAAAATATGGTACCAAGAAAAAAAATTACGAAACAGGAGTAATTTTCTTGCTTCAAGTAAATATTTTTTTTTATTCAGAAATAGTATTTTTCTTAATGTGCATTATAATTATTTATGTCAATTAGTTTTTTTTGTATAAATTTTTATTTTCATTGCCACATGCATTTGTTTTTTACTACATGACTAGAAATATTTTCAAAAAAACCCAGTATTAAATGCTGATTAATTTGGCATATGAACATGCCATAATTCCTTTAATTAGATATTTGGCAACAAAGTTCCAAAGCTAATTGTTTTTGGCTGGGCCTCTGGATGTAAATCTTGTTGAGACAGGAACCTGGAAGGGTTAAACTACTAGCAACTCTCTTTGTTCCATATTGCTATATCGCAACCGTGTATTGTTTTTGATTCTTACATTCCAAGTTTCCTTCCTTATATTAAGTCATTGGCCAATTTGTTTTTAACAACTATCACAAAATGTTCAAAAATAAGAAATTAATGTTTGATGAGCTAACACATTATACGTAACATAAAAAATAAAAATTTAAATCCAAAATTTTTTTTCCAGTTTTGCCCATTTTGAAGAAAATATGCTCTCAAATTTTACAGTATTTTAACTCCTTTTATTACACTAAAGATGTGCCTCTGTCCCTTCTTATTCATGTTGACTGTGAGCTTACCTATACATTATTGTTGCAATTCTTTTTACAGAGTTAAAGGCTGCAGATTGTATCAAAATGTATGCAACATGAACTGCCCCACTCTATCTGCTCTAGACAAATAATTGCAAATCAGATTATTTACATCCCCCATGCCTTGAAGATTCAGGGTGATTGAGGGCACACAGATTGTGGAACTTCCCAATCTGGGTGATGCTTGGCATTATAATGGGAACAGTTCTTATTGTTATCTGGGTTGGTTTATCTGCAAATCATGCAGTTTTTGTTCAGTATTCTTTAAATATAGATGGTAATCACAGCATTACCTGTTGCTCTTTTGGCATTGATAAATCAGTAAATATTTTGCAGAAAATTTCACCGACATATGGGATTTGAACCCACATCTCTCCAGAAACATGCCAGAGTATTCTTCCAGTTGAACTAATGCCAGCTGTCTTTTTTCCCACTAATTTTTAAGACTAAACTCTATCACTGAGATTATTTCCATCTTACTCTGTTCAATATAAAGGTAATAGTTGCCATCTGAGATCATAGATGGCGCCAGTACTCTGGCATGTTTCTGGAGAGATGCGAGTTCAAATCCCGTATGTAGGCGAAAATTTTTTCTGCAAAATATTTATTGATTTATCAGTATTCTTTTATGCATAGGCCTGGAGCCAGAAAAAATGAGAGTAGGGGGGACAAATGATTATCAAGCCAGAACATAATTCCAGAATAAAACAGGTGGTAGTGAATGTCAGTAGCCAGGATCGTAATTTGATTTGCAGTTCCCAGGTTAGAGTCCCACTTGGGCCAGAGTTGAAATTTATCACCACTGAATATCAGCTCTGCCCTTGGTGAGAAAGAAGATACTGACGGGCTTGAGAAGGTTGCCATCTGTTGAATGAGACATTAAACTGTGGCCTCATGTGCAGGAGAGCCATACCCTGTGCACATTAAGAGAACATGCTGGATGGTCTTGATGGGACGCCCATCCTAAGAGCTGTCCAGTGTGTTCCCTTCCCCCAACCTTCTCTGATTCCTTGGGGGTCCTTGTCATTTAACCCATTGTGTGCAAAAATGTACCACTCAGGGTAAAACAACCCAACTCAGTATAAAAATTTCCTGTTTTTCTGGCCCTTAAAACGTTTCTTGAAAATATACATGTGTGATATTTATAATATTGCCTGACCAAATTATTATGAATACTGCATTGTGCGTGGAGTACCATGAAACATGCCAATGTATGCAAAATTTCTTACTAACATAAGTATTCTGTGTCAGTAGGTAGTCATGTAAAAGCCAAACATCCACCAATTGTAGCAAATGCAGGAGGAAAAATGCTCTGACAAGAAAGGGACAGGCATTTGTTGGCATGAACTGATGTCAAAACAGCTGCTACAGTTTATCAGCTGACTTACTGACTGTTAGCAGTATGAAATTTAGGGACTGTATAACACAGAATTTGGAATAATGCAATGAAGTATTAGGGCCAGGCATTATATGTTTATTCTTTCAACTTAGTTTCCAGTACATTATCAAATGTGATTGGGGGCAGGGTGAGAGCTTGAGCCCTTGCTCTCACCATATCTGCCCCTGTTAATAAATATTTATCAATGAATTATTCCTACATATTGATTATTAATGATTAAGTTAAATTTTGTTAATATTAAACAGTACATATGCCAGTCATTCCACACTGCAAAAATGTAAGTTAACAGATTTAGGTGCATACCCAAGTCCATGGCAGGTATACGTTTTGATTATATTTGGGGAAATTTAATCACTTATAATTACTTCATATTATTAAAATTGAACGTAATTGCTACCAATTAATAGCTGATAATCAATATGTATTCATCATGCATTGATTAATTAATAGATATATTACATAAATTATGTCATACTGAAATTTCTTAGTTTGGATAAGTGCTTATATTTTGTTCTAAATTTTCATTCTTCCAATTCATAACTTTCATCTTGTAAGGTTGGCTGTTCTGAAAATTGTAATGAAACAGTAAAATTTAATTCTAAAATTCCTTGGATTTTAAGTTTAAAAAAAAAGAAAATGTTAGTAGGCTTCGTACATTGGGTAATGAGAAACAATAGTTTCTTGCATTTCTCCAAAAGAATGGAAGAAGTGTATTGTTTTCTCTGGGTTTTTTTCTTCACATTGAAGAAAGCATGCAAATCCTTATCACTGCCGCAGTCTCACTTGCTGTTATGATCACGCAGCAAAAACAGAGACAAAATAAATTAACTGTCTAGTTGAAAGATAGATTTAAATTGTTTATTTTCTGTACTCTGGTCACTTGACATTAAGCTTGGATGATCAGATGAAATGTAAGTTGAAGCTTGAACTGAATTGCCAATTTTTAATCCTAAATTAGCTTTGATGGGCAATGGCATAATTTTTATATAAGAGAAAAATTCTGAAATTTTTATTGCTTCTTTTCAGTAATTTTATTTGAAGCACTGCATGCATTGTAAACTAGGAAGTGTGTTTTGTATGAATTAAAAGTGGGATGCATGTTGCCAAGTGTCTTATGCAGTTAGCTACTTAGATAATTTCATCAAATCACCATGCATAATTTTGTTAACTATTAATTGTGCTGAATAAAATACAAAAGTGCAAGCATAAATATGAGTTTGTTAAACTGAAATATTATTTTAGAGATACTTATTAATTTTGTAGTGTTGGATTAAGTTTTTTTTGTTGAAAAGTTCATTCTAGTGTAGTGTTCACTGTAACAAGATTGTTGCATTCATTGATTGACAGGTATGATTAATACCACATTAAATCAATTTAACATTAATCAAGTTATAATATGCATTTTCTGGAAAAAGACATACTTTTTAAGGTTTGTAGGAACAAAGCAAAAATTTCAAAAACACATTTTGATGTTTTTGTAATTTTTTAGCTTGTGGAAACATCAAAAATCGAAACAGCTTTAGAATATAATATCCATATTATAATTGTTTTTAATATTTTGCTGTGCATTTTGTTTGTTTTTTTAGGACTGTTGGAGCAATAGCTAATGCTGTAACAGTTGAGGAATGGAAAGTTCCTGATAAAATGGTTGGACTGAGTAAGTTTAACTTTATTTCTGTTTTAGTTAATATATAAATTAATTTTGATCATTTATAATTGTATATATATTGGCAGTTTCTAAAAGTAAGTAAAATAAATTTGCCAAATGCCAGTGGAGTCAGAAATAGGGGTAATTTGAAATTACCTTAAATTGTAAACTACATAAGATATAACTACTTTCATTGTGTTTCTTCACTGTATGAGAGAGAAGTCTCAAAACCTACCTATGTAAAAAAAAAGATTATATGATCCGTGGTTAGCACGCTTGGCTACTAGTCTAAGGGACCTGGGTTTGAACCCTGGTAAGGCATGGATGTTCGTGTTGTTTTTTCTGCCAAGGTCCTGCCATCCTCACAAACCTACTGTGGCATATAAACTGACAGGCTCCTGTCAGACCTCTGGCAAGCAGCTGCTTTAGGGGGTATTTACTTTTTACTTATTTACTTATTTTTCAGAACAAAAAAAAAAAAGCTTTGAGCTGAATGGTCTTGACAATACAACAATATTTTTTATCCAAATTAGGTTTATGCTGACCAGGAAAAAGATAATTTTCTGTCCATGAATTAAAAATAGTATGATTTTTCTCCCTGTAATTGCTTTATTTGCAAATAAGTGGCAGTGCCAAAAAAGATGAACAGTTACAGTATTAATCTAAAATATGTTTAATTCTCTGTCACTGTTTTACATTAAAAACACTTTAACCTAAATTTTTATGCTACTTAGTATGAAGAGTTATAATTGAATCAGTTTTTACATACTAAGGCATAAATAACTGGAAGATCATAGTTTAGAATGGTTCTTGAAGATAAGTAGGGGGTTTTGAAACATGGAAAAGTTCCAAGTGAAGACGATGGCATGTTTCTGACAAAGCTGGATCCTATTGTTTAGTTTGATGGAGTTATAATTTGGCAAATCGCCCACAAGGCATTGTTCCAACAATGCCTTACAGTATACATATTCTGAAAATACAGATACATCAGAAGGGCTTATGCTGTGTATGTAATACATGAGCAAATAAACAACTATAGAACATTCTTAAATACATTTAAATTAAAAGTGCATATCCTTAAACGTATTAAAATGAAAGAAAAGGGAACATTTCAGCAGGAGTTGGAAGTTACTGTCCTCTATTGTCATGCATAAATTGCATTGTCATATGAATTATTCAGTCATATTCAAGCTATGCCAGTCTATTTTTACTCAGTCAGATTCAAGTGTATTCTGTTTTCTTTTAAACTATCATTTTATGACTGTTTCATGAACAAAATCCTTTACTTGTTCCCAGAGGAAAAACAACTCCAGTACTAGGCACTGAAGTGGTTGTTAGACAAAACCATCAAGACCAATCAACAACACATATAAAGTTAATTTAAATGTGTACATTATGCATTTCATTGAATTGTTCAATAAAAAAAAATCAGTTCAAAACCTCATTAGTCAGCAGAAATCTGAATCATCTAAATATTCACATTAATGGAATATTACTAGTAAAGTTTGATTATATAGATTGCATAGACAACTAGTATTTTGGAATGGAAACAAAGCATATTCGTGAACACAAAATTAAATTTTTTTTATCAAAAATGACAATAAAAGACATGAAATAAGCTGAAGATTGTTTTTCACAAAAAAAAGTTTTTTTCTTGCATGAATCAGAGGTAAAATAACCCTACCCACAACACAAGTTCATTGCAAAATGAATTGGACTTCACAACTTAGAGAACTTGATATTTTCAGCCACACAAGAAAGAATTCAAAAACAATTTTATATTTCTAATAATAATTTATCACATAGCATAAAAATTGCACTAAATCTGAAAAATAGTCTTAAAGTAGGGAAAAAAACGTAATTTTATTTTTAATTGATACCACATTCCATAAATATGTAATTGTTAATAAATGTAAATATTTGAAAAAAAATTATGCTGGGAAATAGTACAATTCTATTAGATAGCCCTTAAATGGATACTCAGCAGTAGGACTCGACGAATGCGTTGTCTGTGATGAGTGAAAATCAAGGCAACAAGCAGAAAAATGGTTGATTATCTTTTTTTTTGTAAAAACCCCCACTTGGACAAAATTTGGTGGGACCAAATTCCTCATAGAATAGAAGGATATTCATGTAATAATAAGATCATTTGGAGCAGAATATTTCTGGTAGAATGAGGTATGTGTTCCTTCAGCTGATGAATGTATCATAAAAGATGTATGGAAATCTGTACAAGGTCATTCTAATAATGGTATGTTTGCCTCACTAGGTTATTGTGAAAGGCAAAAGGTACTTCCTCTTAGGCAAGTAATCTGGTTTATAACAAGACTGCTACTAACTGGAAGTTCATGCATTCAAAAGGGAAGCAGCTTGGAGACTATTAGAGTACACATGCTTTGTCAATTTTTATAAATATTTGACCTGTTGGTCATTGTTTTTAGAAGAGAAATGTTAATGTTTATGGAATTTGAAAGTCTAAAATGCCTAAAGTGTATGTGATAAGTAGCTGAAACATCAAGAAATCAAAAGCATTGAGCTGTAGACTTGAGATGAGCTGATTACATACTTGGTGATGAATTTTTTTCTTGTGGCTAACTCTAAACTATAGAATAATGCTGCTATGTTCCCATTGAAAACTGATGAGAAACAGATTTTATGCACAGCATAAAGGTATCTTGAATTCTTTTAGGAAAGGAGATATTACTTAGGTGTTGGGTGACTTATTATGAAAGTTAACTAATATCTTTGGGTGAAAGTCAAAGTTCAGGGTTTTTAAAATGCGTTTGAAATTTTTTTATTAATGTTACACATTTTTCCAACAAATGGCCTGTTGACAGCTGTTGACTGACTTAAGGATATCAGTGGTTTTCTTCAAGACTCTTCATGTATATGTTTGCAAGTGCATTCAAGAGACATCAATGTAATTCTCTAAGCATTTTTGTCAATCACATTTGTGTACACTGCTTAGTATCAAATAAGATCGAAGGCAAATATCAATCTTAAAACAGCACATTCAGTAGTTAAAGCAATAAAAGGCTGCAAATGGCCGAGTGGTTAGCGCGCTTGGTTACTGATCTACGGGACCTGGGTTCTGAGCCCCGGTTAAGGCATGGCTGTTGTCGTTTTTCTGCTTGGTCCTGCCATCCTCTCAGACCTTCTTCTGTGGCATATAAACTGACAGGCTCCTGTCAGACCTCTGTGGCAAGCAGCTGCTTGAGGGGGGTATTTATTTATATTATGTTTAACATTTAACAGCAGTCTGCTACCAGACATAAGAATTTACTATAAATGTTAATTAAAGTAACTTATAAAGTTGTGTTCTTAAAAACATTTAGATGTCCATCTAATAATAATAATTCAGCTTTGATTTTTTTATTTATATTATTTTTTTTTACAATTTAGTTTATGCCAAAAATGGTTTCAAAGGTGCGCAATTACAATTTGAAATTTTTATTAAATATATTTAGTGGCTTTCATAGGAAAATAGGCTGTGATGTTGCCTGAACAAAGTAACTAAATGCAGCATGTAAGCTTATTTGTGTTTTTATTATTGAACTAAAACAATGGCAATATCAGATACGTGAATGCTTTCCCTATAACTTTCATTCAAACCTACCCATGGGCAGAAAAAAAGGAATCATACAAGGCCCAACTATTTTTTAATTACATTCAGCAAAAAAAAGGTGAACTTAGAATCTTATACTGAGGTTACTAACAAACAGAGCTGCATATTTTATATACCAAAATAAAGAGCAATTTATTCTGAACAATAAAATGACAAAAATTATATGATAGAGGTTAGTGAAAATGGCCACATGGTGTAGGGAAGAAGGTTCATGAATAAATGCAATTCATATACCTACTTGTCTCAAATGATATCTATGCAGGTTATTGCATGTATCACATTTGTTAGCATTGCACAAAATTCTCCATAGCGTGAGTCAAGTGTAATAATAATTACACCATTTGTTGTATATTGCTTTTAATGTATTCTGCTAGCATAGAATTTTGTACAATAGTCCCCCCCCCCCCAATGTGACTGATATTTTAAAAGTATTTAGCATTTACCACATATGCTAATATATATTTCCTACTTTTTGCACTAATAAAAAAAAATTTGTGGCTGTACATGGCAAAAAAATAGTAAATTTCAGATTACCCAGAATGAATAATTTTAAGCAGATTTCAGAATGTCACTTGATCAGTTAAGTAACTATTTGGTTTCCTCACTATATAGTACTGATGATTTCCCTCAAAGGTTAGCATGAAATAAAGTCTAGAAATCAAATATTGTCAATACTCACAAACATTTGGCACTGTTTTAACTTTTCAGCAAGTTTAGTGTATGCTTAAAATTGAGACAACAAAACTGTGTGCTAATACAGCGAAAGTATGCTGCAAGGCTTTGTTTATGCATAGTATGAAATTGATTTAAATGAAATAAAGACCCATATCCACTTATTCCAATCAGCCAAAACATTAAAACCACATATCTAATATGATGTAGGTCCTCCTCTCACTGCCAAAAGAGTTCTCACCCGATGAGGCATAGGTTCAACGAGATGGTAGGTGTTGCTTGATATTTGGTACCATGACTGCAACAGAAGATCCCCCAGTTCCCATAAATTACGTGTTTTGGGTGATGCTGCTCAGACCACAAATGCTCCAGATAGGATTCATGTCTGGTGAATTTGGGGATCATGACAATAATTGGGTTGGGTCCTTCGGGACCGACCCCCATGGGGAAAGACTCATATTCTGTCTTTTGACACTCCATGACAATAAATGGAATTCCTCATCGTGTTCTAGGAACCATTCTGAACGTTCTTCACAGTGTGACATGGGACATTGTCTTGTTGAAAAACGCCATCTCTGCCAGGGAATAGTCACCATAAAGGGGTGTACTTGGTCAACCATGATGATGTTCAGGTAGGTGATAGCTGTCAGAGTTTGCTCTACAGGAATAATTGGCCCAAGTGTTCCCCAAGAAAGTATTGTCCAGACCATCACACTCCCTCCAGCTGCCTGGATCCGTCCCACAGTGATCCATGTGAGAAGCCTTCCGTGGGTAAACGTCGCACACGAGCTTGTCCGTCCATCATCATCATCATCCTCAAGCAGCCATGGGTTACGGAGGTCCAACCAGACGGTGCAATTTAGTTCTCCAAGCAAGTCTATCCTGAGCTACATCTACTGCATCTGGCCACTGAACACCAATTCTAACAAGGTCCTGTTTGACATTGTCTGCCCACCGCATCCTAGGTCTCACCTTCTTTCTGAGGCCTCTAGGCACACTGTTCATAACTCTATTCGCCAATCTATAATTATTCATACGGGCAACATGGCCAAACCAACGGGTCTCTCTCTGCACAATATGCTGCTTAAAGGAGATTTCAAACTCCTTTGCCTAACCTCATCATTAGTTACAAAGTTGAACCACCTAATGCCCAAGATACTGCATAAGCATCTGGAATCAAAAGCATCTAGTTTCCTGTTATCTTGTTTACAAAGTGTCCAAGTTTCACTACCATAACTAACCCTAGAAACAACCAAACTATTATACAGTCTAATTTTAGTCTTTAGGTGTATACGCCTATTTCTTCACACTCTCCAAAGATTCTTAAAAGTAACGGCAGCAATCCCTATTCGTCTGTTAATCTCATGCCACACATCACCATTATCTGTTACATAGCTCCCAAGATAATTAAACTGTGACACCTGCTCAAGACTGCAACCATTCAGATTAACTGAATCACAGCCTGCCTTACCAATTTTCATCACTTTAGTTTTCTCTCTGTTTATAACCAAACCTACTCTACTACCAGTCTCATCAACAGCTCGAATGAAAGCGTTCATCTCATCAACATCATATGCCAAAAGGGCTAAATCATCAGCATAATCTAAATCAGAAATTTTCGTATCGCCAGCCCATTTAAGGCCAAAATCTTTCCCTTGCAGTGAATTTCGCATAACATAATCAATAATCAAACTAAAGAGAAAAGGAGACAAAATTCACCCTTGTCGAACACCAGAAGTAATGCTAAAGCAATTGCTACAAGCCTTACCAACTCTCACGCACGACTCAGTGTTATTATAGAGAGCTTTCATCATGTTAACTAACTTGTCTGGTATACCATATGATTTCACAATCAACCACAAATTATGACGATCAACAGAGTCGAAAGCCTTTTTGAAATCAACAAAGCTAGCAACCAAAGGTTTCTGAAACTAAACATTTCTCAAGAATCTGCCTAAGTGAAAATATCTGATCCACACATCCCCTACCACTTCTGAATCCACATTGCTCATCACGCAATTGACTGTCAACCAGATTCTTAATTCTATTAAGCACAATCATGGAAAGAACTTTACCTGGAACAGAGAGTAGGCTAATACCCCTATAGTTATCACAAGAACTGCGATCACCTTTTTTGAAAATAGGGATAACAATAGCTCTGGTAAAATCCTTAGGAACCATGCCTTTATCATAAAAGATATTCAGAATTTTAGTCATCCAAGTGGTGACCGAAACATTCCCAGCTCTAAGCATTTCGGTAGTAATTTCATCTACCCCTGGGGATTTATGTAGTTTAAGTTTAGAAATAGCCAAAATAACTTCAGATTGTGTTATAGGGCCAACATTAAAGCCACCAATGCATCTATCATCATTGCAAACAATGGGAGTAGAACTAACTACATTGTTTAGAACATCACTGAAATGCTCAGCCCACCTAGCCATGACAGAATCCTCCCCTTCTATAACCTTACCTTGTTTATCCTTCATTCCTTGTATACCTGTCTGTTTTCTACCACACAAAACATTAACTATCTGGTACAGCTCTCTGCTGTTGTGCTGTCTAACTGCTTCCTTGGATTTGTCAGCCAAACCATCAAGCCAAAGATTCTTATCAGCAGCTAACTGATCCTTTACACGTTTATTAAGTTCTCTGTAATGCTTTCTATTAGTACTAGTAGGGTATTGATTAAGGACATTCCTGCAGTTTTTTCTTTCCGAAATAAGCTCAAGTGCCTTATCACTCAGATAATTCTGTCTCTTCTGCTCCTTTTTTCCTAAAAGAGTACTGTTAGTGTCCAAAAAAGCCTGTTTAAAATGATCCCATTCTTCCTCAACTTCAGTAGTAAGCATACCATGACTGTCATAATGACTAAGTAACCTATCATGGTAAGCTTTGGCTATAACTGGGTCTTTCAGAGCTTCAGTATTAAAAGCAAATTTTTTTAACCCTAGCACAACACTTTTTAAGTTTAAGTTGCAAGACACTTTTAACAAGGTAATGGTCAGATCCAATTTCAGCTCCCCTATATGCCCTTGTATTTCTAACAGAACTAGCCCATTTGCTGTTAATTAATATAATCAATCATATTCCTATGCAGCCCATCAGGTGACACCCATGTGTACTTATGTATGTCGCGGTGTTTGTAATATGTGTTAGTTATTCTGAAACGATTGAGTTTACTTACCTGTAGGAGACGTTGCCCATTGCAGCTACCAATACCAAAAGGGCCAATCACCCCTCCCCAAAGGTCAGAGTCAGTACCAACTTTGGCATTGAAGTCACCAAGAACAAGGGTAATATCTCCTTTCTTGACAGAATTCAAAATATCCTGAAGTTGTCCATAAAACCTATCCTCATCGGCATCCTCAGTGGGGGCATAACAGCAGATAACATTCAAGTCTTTAACGCTTGTCTGAAACTTTGCTGTAAGAAACCTTTCATTAATGCACTCATATCCTAGAAGAGCATCACTAGCGTGTCTGCTGAGAAGCAGACCCACGCCACGCCTTGGTGATGCTTATTGTCGTCCCTCCCTGAAAAGAGAAATTTAAGATTACTTTTAAGAATCTGACCTTTATCTGCCCATCTGGTCTCTTGCAAGCCGAGAATATCAAAATTATAATGGTGGAATTCTTGTGTGAGGACATCAAGAGAAAAAGCTCTGTGCAGAGTCCTCACATTCCAACTACCTATGGAGAGAAAATGGTTAGTGGGATGTTTAAAGAAACTATGTTTATTGAGAGAGGGAATGCCGACAATATCAAACAGCCCCCTAATCGCAGACATGGGGCAAAGACCCGTTCCCCCACTGGAAGACTTCCTCCAATGTAGAATTTGACGATGCCAATAGAAGCAAAGAGTTCAGGTGCCTGCGATGACCTCTGCTCAGGATTATCCACCAGCTGATAAACATATCCTGTGAATCTATTCACTTGGGGCTGTCAACCCACAAACAAACAGAAAACACAGCGGAAGATTTTCCCTCCACAGAAGCCCACCAGTGCAGCAAATCAGGATCCTAATCAAGCTCAGAGCCATATATCAGTCCAGTGGGTTTATATGGTCAGCACCAGGACCCTGTGTGGTTGACCACTCCTCAGCAGGGTAGAAAAAAAAGAAAAGTAGCCATAGTTGTCCAGATCAGTAGGCCACACTAATCTGGCAGCCCTCCCCTTCTGTTCACTTCCACAAGAGAGTATCTCTTTTGAAAGATACTAACGGTCTGCACCACGAGAAGGCAGGGTCGGACATAAGGTGCTAGGCCTGGCCGGTTCTATGCATCATCACAGGGGATTGGTGCATAGCTCTCCTTCCAGTGACTACCTAGCTACCATTTACAGATCCGTCCACATGGTGTAATAGAAAACAGGATTTGTATGACCATGCGACCATCTTCCAGTCTTCTATGGTCCAATGTCGATAATTACGAGCCCACTGCAAACGTTGATGACAGTGAATGGCTGCAAGCATAGACACATGAATGGGTCTGTGGCTGTGGAGACCCATATCCAAGAGCTTAGATGAACTGTGTGTTCAGACACATTGGGTCCTTTACCACAGTTGAAATTATGGGTAATGTCAGCCACAGTAGCTCTCCTGATGCTGTGGACAAGATAGCCTGTGCTGACCTCTGGCATAATGAGGTGTGGCTGGCCCACATCTTGTCGATGGCTTGAAGTGTCACCTGTTTCGGACCATCTTTGATAGGTACTACTGCATAGCGTGAGCAGCCTACCAGTGTCACTGTTTCAGAGTTTCTCTTACCAAGGTGTCTTGTGATAACGATCTGACCTTTTTCGAAATCAAATAAATCCTTTGCTTTTCCCATGTTGAGATGAAACAAAATACTGCCTGTGAGAGCTCCGACCCAGGTAATACTGGGTCAGAGCTCTTAATAATGGTATATATCATTCGTGACCTTGGCTGCACATGCACTTTGCATAATGCAGAGGTGGTTTTAATGTATTGGCTGATCAGTGTATATTGACTATCTGAAAAATACTTTTCTGGTATAGATACATGAATATCCCAAAACATTAACTTCCAAAAGCCAGTTATCATTTTTTGAGCCCTTTAGTAGTGTTTTGACTTTCTGACTGCATGTCTGAAGGTAATCTCTTTATGTTAAGAGTTACATATGCATTTTTCTGTTTCTTTTAAGTTATTGGAAGAGGTGGTGAACAGATAACTAGACTCCAAGCAGAATCAGGCTGCAAAGTGCAAATGGCAGCTGATAGTGGGGGTTTACCTGAAAGGACATGTACACTAACTGGTACTAAGCAGTCAATTGAGTATGTATAAAAAATTTTATTTGCTCTAAAAATATCCAGTTTTCTTTTTTTACCCTATGCATATATTTTGTTTAATGGTAAGCTTGTTTTGAAATGTAGGTATTAAGAATATCTGCCTAATATTTAGCCTAGGAAATCTTGTTACAATGAACATCACTATAATGAACTTTTCAAAAATATGCAGAATTGATATATTCATAAATTATTTTGGAATAATTAATTTTTCAGAGTTCATACTTTGTAGTAACTTTAAAAAAAAAAAAGAATTTTAAGAGAGTAACAAAAAATTTTTGATATCTTGGAATGTCCATCCTTATTTAGTGTTCTATTAGATGTATGTGTTTACTATAAAATTCTGTTGTACTTAAGTTGCAGTTACTCTAACTCATTTCATCAGCTGTGGACTAATATGCTGTTATATCACAGAAATATTAAAATGTAGAATTAGCAAAAGCTGGTGTTATGGTAATAGTTGACTGCTTGAAAATTGCAGTAAATGTGTTGTGTTTGAAATATTGGTTTCTTAGTGTGAAGCTATTACTTCTTAAGAGGTTATTCTAGAGGTAAAATTTTTATTTTTTTTTTAGATTTTTAAAATCTAGAAATATTTTTTAGTAATTAAAAGATATTGAGCAATTATTTGCATTCTTGGGTTTGCTTATTTCATTGGGATGTATAAAAAAGAAAATCAGAAGAGAATAGATATTGCATTATTATTTATCAGAAAACTAACCCTGCTAAAAAGTGAAGTTTTTGCATACTGGTAAGAATTATCTACTTCTCCAATGAGTTAGTTGAAAGCTGTTACAATATAAATACCATTTAATAATTATGTCACTAAATACAATGTATTAAAAGTATTTAAAGTCAGTGAAAATTAGTACATTTGGATGAACTAATTCCCATTAAGATTGAAATCTTGTCATAAACTCTAAGTAACATTCTAAAATTTTCCACAGATCAGAGTTTAGCTTTTGTGGGTATCTTAAAAAACCAACAAAAGTGTCAAATGGACAGTCTTTCATTGGTTACTCATTTCTTATTGCTCTTAGAGTAATAATGCATAGGAACGAAATTAAAGAGCACATAATTGTCTACAAACTATTTGCATATATTTTGTGGGAGACCTGGTTTTGTGGGAAATTATGGTTTTTATTTCTAATATTCAAGCACCAATTAAAAGTGTGTCATTCAGACTTAACTGACAATCAAAAGCTGCATAGCAGTAACCTGTGTATCTTCTTTTCCACCAATATGAATGCATGTATATAAGCCTTTTATATTTAGGCTATTGCAAGCTGAATAATTAGAAACTGAGAAATTGAAATTTTAAGTATTAGAAACTGAAATTTAATCTTTTCAGAGGCTATTTTTTTTCACTATTCTCTGCCACAAAAAAAAAATCAGAACTTTTTTGCCTGATAACTAATGAAAGGGATTGATATGTTATATGCCAAATTAATTATCGTTTAATTCTGGATTTTTTTTTTTATAAATTTTTGCCAAAAAGATGATTAGTTCTATTTTAATGGGGCTTTTTCTTAAATCATGTAGCAAAAAAATGCATCTGGCAATGCAGATAAAAATTTATTTGCAAAAAAAAATAGGACAGAAATGATAATAATGTACATAGAAAAGCTATAACAAAAAAAAACTAACTTGAAGCGAGAAATTTATTCTTGTTTGGCAGTTTTTTTCTCAGTTCCATACTTCGAGAAAAATCCAGACATTTCACCAGCTGTGCTGAGTGATAAAAACAAGTAAACTTTAGAATTAAAAAAAAAATCTCAACTGAAATAGATCATGTTATATTTCAAATTAAACAGAATTTATGAATTTTACTTTTAAAAAAATACAAGCATATTGATATTAATAAGACTTTTACATTGTTATATAATGAAAAAATAGATTGAACTATGCAATTAAGGCTTAATTGCATATTCATTATTTTTGGAAAACATGATGAATAATAACAGTTACATTATATTAATCGAAAGGAAATTTCCTGAACACTTGCAATAGTAACCTGAAGCATGATTTTCATTTCTTTGAATGATTCTTTACAACATGGTATATTTTAAAATATGTGCTAGTGTTAGTTATACAAGGTGGCTTGTATTGCTCATATTAATAGGTTTTCCATCTTGTTTATGAAATGGGAAAACACTTTCTTAACTCTTCTTTTCTTAATAAAACATGAAATGTTTTCTTTGGGTGTTGAATTTTGGGGATCTTGGCTAAGTGCCAAAAAATTAGTGCACCAGAGCAAAAAAAAAAATTGTATCATCAAATATAAACTTAAAAATTCATAATATTTTAAATAAATAAAATTTTTCTAAGGATGGATAAAATTTGCCCTCCCACGTCAAGACTGATTTCTGTGTCAAGGAAGTCCTTTTTGCTTCTGTTTCCAAAACCATGTTTATTTTCATGAAATCAAAGTTTTTTTTTTGCTTGATAACAAAGAAATAATAAGAAAAATTAATATATAACCTAAGGCAGTGTTAAATAAAATATTCACAACTTGTAAGCTGGCCATTTGATGTAGCATAACTCCAAAAGATCAACAATAATCTATTGATAGATCAACCGACTGAAAGATCAATAATCCATGGAAATAAATGACTACAGAAATGAAAACTGAAGTTTAATTATAAAAAAACTTGACAAAGGGAGGTGATATCCACTTTGTGGTGAAGAAGTATTCGGCCTTGAATCAACCAACAGCTCTCCATACTCTTGCATGTATGAGTGAGTAATCAGAACACCTGCAACTTCCTTTCCTGTGATGCCGTGATATTGGGATAAATGATAAAAATAATTCTAAGGATATTGAGATAGGTTTAAGGCAGAAAAGAGTGCCAACTGGGGAGGAGTTCAGAGGTACATACTTCTTAATTACTTCCAGAATCTTCTGTTTTTAAAATTAGCAGGTTTTTGTTTATCTTCAAGAGTTTTTTGAAATTTTAAGGGAAAAAAAAGTTGGTAATTAATAGTTCAAATCAAACTTGTGAGCTTAAATCAGGGGATTGCTTCAGCATAGAGTAACGTTAACAAACAAATTGACAATACTGTATATAGCTTTTAAGAAATGGCAATCAGATTGCATTAACAAATTATTTATATCATAGTTTGATAAAATATGCATCAGAAATTAAAAAAAAAAAGTATTTTCCAAGCATTAATAATGTATTTTTGTAAGATATATGTAAGAAATTTTTGAACAGCGAATTTAAAAAAGTTTTACATATATTAAAAACACAGGCTTCGTCAGTCTCTCCTTTCAGATTCTGTCAAACATGTATACAAGACATGAGCCTTGGAAGGGTTAAAGGTATTTCTCCTTCAGATAATATATTGACAAAAGAAAATGTTTGCTAGCTATGATATGTTATAAGGGTAAAGCAGTGTGTTCAAATAGTTTATAGGCAAATTCTAAATTTAAATTATGACACAGTCTAAGTCCAAACTTTTCTCTGTTATTAGGACCAACACTATATCATATTAGAATATGTAAAGTTTTAACGGTATATAGTTGAATGTATTCTACACTGTGAAAAAAGCCTGATATTTTTAATTATCTAAAATATATAAATGGTGTTTGAAATTGGAATAATTTTGCCATGAAAATAATTATATATTGAATAATGGTAGTATGTGTTGTTTTTGCGGCACAAATCCCAAAATGTTCATTAGAATCAAAAACTTTACTTATTGTGATAAATTAATGTGTAACACTGAAAGGTAAGGTTTTTTTCACAATGCATTAATTATTGCTATTTGTGTCTTGCTAAGCCGTGATCTTATTTACCAAAAGTTTTTCCACAAAAAGTTATTGAGTTATGGTTTTGGTAGCAAGAGAGCACCTCTAAATGCTGGGACAAATTATAAAAATAGTTTTAGGCAGAAAAGGGAGATTAACAGAAATAGATTGTACTTTATTATTACTTCAAAAATCTTCCTATTTAAAACAGTAAATAAATAATTCTAGCACAGCTAATTGGATAATAGTTTAATATCACAATGAATGCTGTTACATAATTATAAAAGAGTTCAAAACACTTAATTCATAAGAATGAGGAGTGCAATTAAAGAAAATGGTGAGTAATGCTGCTGCCCCAGGGCCAGCTATCAGTTCATTTCACCTTTCTTACATTAGTAAACCTTGATTATCAATAGCTCATAATATTATCCTTTGTTTTCTAGTACAAAGGGAATTTAGAGTAAAGATAATTTAAAGGTATTTACCAGGTAGGTTTGGTTGGTACAGCGGCGATGGAGTTCAACTTCAGCTTGGTGTTGAAATCAGCTGTTATAGATGTTCAGCATTGACTATGACGACTTCTCCAAAGCATACCAGTCCTTCTTAGATAATATTATGAGATATTGGTAATAATGGTTTACTAATGAAGAAGGTGAAATGCACTGATAGCTGGCCATAGGGCAGCAGCATTACTCACCATTTACTTTAATTGCACTCCTCATTCTTATGAATTAAGTGTTTAGAACTCTTTAATAATTATGTAACAGCTTTCATCGTGATATTAAACTATTATTTTAAACAGTAGTTGTTGGTTAATTTTTGGGAATATTTAGCAACTTGAAGAAAACATTTGTTGTTTATAGTTCAATTCACACTTGTGAGTTTCAGCACACAGGGCGGGGGTGGCTCAGTCGGTAGCGCGCCAGGCTCGTAATCTGTAGTTCCCAGGTTCGAGTCCCAGCTGGGTCAGCATTGAGATTTATCTCCGCAAAAATTCCCCGCCCTGCCCACGATCAGTAGGGGACACCGATGGGCTTGGAAAGGCCGCCATCCGTCGGATGGGACGTTAAGCCGTGGCCCCATGTGCGGGAGAGCCATACCCTGTGCACGTTAAAGAACACGCTGGATGGCCTTGACGGGAGGCTACCATCTGTCTCCCAACAGCTGTTCCAGTGGGTCCCCTCCCCCAACCTTCTCTGAGCCTTCGGGGTCCATGTGACCTGGCCATTTAGCCCATGGTGTGCAAAAAAGTGCCGCTCAGAGGTAAAACAACCCAAGTTTCAGCACAGAGTAATGTTAACAAAGAAATGTTGATCAGAAGGCTTTAACATATTATTTATATTGCAGTTTAATAAAATATTCATCAAATAAAAGAAGTATTAATTTTCAAGCTTGAATTGCATATTTTTACAAAATAAATGTAAGAAAAATTTCAAACAATTTCTATTTAAAAAAAAAAAATCAAAGTTTCATATGTTGTACTAAAAACAGATGAGCCTTCTTCAGCTTCTCATTACAAATTCTCTCAATGCATATAATTGATGTGGACTCTGGAAGGATTAATGAAAAAGAAATTAAACATGATTCCTATGCAAAGCAGGGACTGTTTTATGAGGAACCAACATCAAATGGTTTGACTTTTTTCAGTTTTGTTTTTTAATCACAAAGAATTTAAAAAACCTTATAATATGTAATGTGTAAATATTTTTAGCAGATACTGAAAAAAGTTTCCAAAGAGTATGGCAATGTAATCATTTATTTTAGAGAAAAATTATTAGAAAAATGTGGAGGAAAAACCTATTATTTCTTGAAGTAAAATTAATTTACACATATTAAGCAAAAGGTAAAGGGCAGAATTTTTTCACACAGTAAAATATATGCTTAAAAAAATAGGTGTAATTATCAAGTAACCAAAAACGTTTGTGCAGCTTTTGAGGGTACAGAAGCAACAGCCAACTCTGTTTCCAGTGCATCTCGATTTCAAAATTGTCAGTTGCGCATATGATTGTTCGGCACCAAGAAAGGGTGGTAGTCGGAAGGCATAATATCTGGGAAATACGGAGGATGGGGTAAAATTTTCCAATCAGGGCTGTGGAGCTTGTCGGGTCACTCAAGTTATGTGAGTGCGAGCATTGTCCTGAAAGACCACAATACCTTTGTAATATAAGTGCAGGTTGTTTTTGGAGTAGTGCATCTGCAACCTGTTGTAGCTGTGCCGAGTAGACATCCACAGTGATTGTTTGACCAGTGGCCAGAAGCTCATAATGGATGATATCAGCTGTAGTCCACCAGACATGCAACAAAATTTTCTGTTGTGGATCCTTTCTGTTGGCTTTGGTGTATGCGGTACAGGTTCACTGGATGACAACCAATGAATGTTTGGTATTCCTATAGACAATCTGTTTTTCATCGCATGCTAACAACCTGTCCAAAAATGGCTCATTCTTGTGGCATGAAAGTAGCAATGAGCAGATCATCAGCCGCTGGTGTTTGTTGTCAGCAGTCAGTTCACATGGAACCCATTTGCTTAGCCTCCAGACTTTTCCTAGGCAGTGTAAATGCAAATGAATGGTTTTTGTCGTTTACATGGAACTTTTCTACAAGCTCTTGGAATGTTTGACACAAATACAACTCGATGCTGGCCTTCTGTTCATTATTATCGATGATTGTCAGTCTTCCCTCATGAGGTGCATCTTCAAGTATCTCATTGCCTGACGCAAATTTTCTGAAGCACTTTGGGTTGCCCGTTTTATTTACTGTGCTCTCTCCAAATCCATACATAGCTTGTGGGCTGCTTGCACTGCTTTTGTTCCCACTTTAAACTCCTACAATAAGCATGCTCGAGTAACTGTATTCGACGCACACATGTTTTTGTCACCCTTCCCAATTTCACCAAACCACTTTTCACACTTGATACACATCAACTGACAGCATGCAATGTGCTTTCAACTGTATCAATGCATGCACACCACTTGTAACTTTACTTATTTTTCGTGAAATGATACATTGAAAACCCCATGTACTTATTTGGTTACCTGATATTTCTGTAAAAGTTAGGAGAAGGAAAAAAAATTAATTTAGAATTTATATAATCTGTAGTTGTAGAAGTTAAAGACTGTAAACAGCAAAACAAATTTGTATAAATATTTATATAAGTAAAACCATTTATTATTTAGATGGCAAAAATGAATTAACAATAATATAATTTTGGCGATTATGGAACAATCGCCAAAATTTCTATGAACAGAGTAAATCATATGATGTAAATATTAATTTTTTTCCTCCGCTAACAAGATGTACATATGTTTTTAAGAATTCTTTGAAAACTTTGCTATTTACCAACCAAGCACATAAGACATTCCTATGTTTAGAATTCAACTTCTGACATCATAAAATGGTGATATTAGTAACTTACTACATATGATATAATATTTTTCTCTTTTTTTTTTCTTCAGAATTCCATGTTTTTCTGTGTAGCATTTTCAATTTATTGGACCATCTAATAAATGCCCTTAGATTATGATAAAATTTTCAGATTTTTTTTAGCTTCTATGTTTTTTTTTTGCACTAGCATTAAAAAGGCAATGTTTAGTGAATTTTAGTATTTTTATAAAAATTTTATTAGAAAATATCCAAACTTATAAATTGTACTTAACATTAACTAATAAATAACATGCACACCCAATCCCTGTTTAATGTAATAGATGCATTCTTTACAAAAATAGTTTGAGGTGAAATTGTGTTAGTTGGAAATGGATTTCTCCTAGAAATAATGTAAATAGGAGGGGGATGTGTTAAAAATCCTAACCTGACTAACATTTTTCATTTTATTTATTTATTCTGATTTTGCATCATCCCACTTGGGACTGTGTTTTCAGTCCAAAGTGGGAAATGCTTTACACTAATTGGCTGACTGCCATTCGTCCATTTGGTTTGCGAGTACGAGGCTACCTCAGAGACATCAACACCAATCTCGATAGCGTCGCACAGTCGACCGTTGAGCCACTCCCACCATTGCTCGCTGTTTCCCCTTCCTTTGATTTTTCCATGTGCAGGATGGGGAAGGCCTTTATACCCAACTGTGTGTACCAGCAACTCTTTGACAGCCATCGTGCTGAGCACCCGGACTTCTTGCCTGTCTTTACAGATGGCTCGAAGTCCGGCACATCAGTGGGATCGGCCATGGTCTGCTGTGATGTAATCTGGTTGCAGACCAGATCCCACTGCAGTGTTCCATCTTCACTGCAGAGTTGCACGCTATCAGTCTCGCCTTGGACCACGTGGCGGCTAAGCATCATCGGCGGTGTGTACTTTACACCGACTCGCTTAGCTCGCTACATACAGGCTTTGATCTCTGTGAGGCATCGGCCTCACCCAGTTCTTATTAAGATCTGCCAGCAGCTACATCGTCTGGCAGCCACAACCACCATCCATTTCTGTTGGGTGCCTGGTCACGTCGATATCAGGGGCAATGATTTGGCAGATGCTGCTGTCAGGTCAGCCATGCCCCTGTCCGACTCTCCGTTGCTGGTTCCATATCTGCATTTCTGGCAGCGTTTTACCACCGGGCACAGTGGCAGAGATCTTGGTCAGAACAGCTTACGAACAAGCTCTTTGAGATCAAACCTATCATCAAACCATGGCAGTCTTGTTACTGTATGAATCACAAGGAGAAAGTTGTACTTGCTCGGCTCCGCTTAGGTCATTCGTTTCTTCTACGGGCAGACAACGTACCTAAGTGTGAGTTTTGTGACACCGTTTTAACTGTTAAACATGTTTTAATTGAATGTCAAGCTTTTAATTTTGAACGTAAAATGTATTTTAACTTTCGCAATTTTGCGTCCGAGCCTCTTGCACTCGGACATCTTTTAACTGATCATTGCTTTTTACCATCAGTTTTTTCCTTTTTAAAATATTGTGGTTTATTTTAATAGATTTTGATTTTACCTAATATTTGGTATCGCCTAGGTCTTTTATGCCTGGGATTGTTATAACATATTTTTCATGCTGTTTTACTGTTTTTTACCTTGTATTTTCTGTATATCACCCAGGTCTCTTACACCTGGGATTATTTTATTCTTTGTTTCTGCAGTTGTTTTAACTTGTACTTATATGCTTGTTCTTTGTTGATTTACTATTTTACATTGTTGCATTCTGATTTTAAATTTGGTTGTGGGTATGCATAACTTATCTATTATATCATTTGTTTGGTGCATTATGGCCCAGCCACCTATGCACCATAAAACCCAAAGCAACCAACCGACTTTGCTTAATGCACTATTTTTTTATTTATACTTCCTACATGTAACTGTAATCTCTTTTTTAAAAAAGAAAACGAGAAGATAATGTGTTCACTTTGTTGTCTGTCTGTCTATAGACATCAAAACTTTTTTTTATATATAGAGATAAATTTAAAATTCTTTTTGTGTTGGATTGGTATTGATGAAATATGATTTTACACTTTCCAAATTTCCCAAACGCAATAATTGTGCCTTTAAATGTGTAAAATTAAATTCCAAAGTTTTTAACCATTATTGCAAATGACCTGCATTTATGCTAGGAATTTTTGTGGTGGAATGTGAAGGATTGGTACTAATGAAATATAATTTGCATTTTTCAAATCCATAGTTAGTTTTAATTTACATTGTTAGAGATAACTAAATATGGAAACTGCAGAACTTTTCAGGAATGTTGCAAGTGATCTCTTTTTGGTAGAAGTTTGAAATTTTGGTGCTAGTGTCAAGAGATATATTCCATTGACATAAACAATCTGCTCCCTTTTCTCAAAGGGGGGAGGGGGTGAGAAAAGCATCTTTTCAAATACAAAGAATAAAAGACAAATACTTTTATGTTGTATAATTATTAATAAAATGCTTCTATTTGCATTTTCCACTATTATCCATTAACTTTTTTAAGGTGTAGGTAAATGAAAAACTTTGAAAACAAGTTTCTCATGTATGTCAGAGGTAATATTCATTCTTATAGTTACAGAAAAGTAACAATGGAAAGGTAGAATCAAAAAAGCTAAATGCAATTTTATTTGAATGCATGGCACATATAGATGGTTGTTGTGTAATCATGTAACTATGTTTACAAGTGTTCCTTCTCTACACCTGACTAGTTGTAATCTTTAACTAATCAGTGAATTTGTATATGGATACATCATTATCAGTCAGCAGCGATTAAGATGTTCTTTATTCTTCATATTATATATATATATTACATATTTCAATTTAAATGTGTTAATTTGTGTAGGCAAATGTCAAAAATAATTTTTGTGGAAATTATAAACAAGCTGCAACATTATAAAGTGAATATAATAATTTAAATAAATATATATAATAAAAATAAAGCAAACATTATAAACAGTGCTGAAATTATAAACAACGATAGGTCATACAGGTGAGACGAGGAAAGCATGGTGGAAGGTATCTTGTATCATAAATGCAATGATATAAACAATCAATTGTGTTAAAGCGGACTACTAATGTTGTTAATTGAAAACCAGTCCTATTTTTAAAATTTGTCGTGGTAGAATTTGTATTAGTTGGAGACGGTGTATGTATAAGAAGTAAGGACCCATAAAAATTGACGAAGATATCCATAGTAATTCATTGCATGTAGTGTGTTTTGAAGCATAGTTTTCATACAAGTCAACATTAGTCTTTACAATAAAATCTTGTCTCTTCCATTTTCCCTTCTCTTAGATCAAGAAACAGCACCATTTGCAGACAAATGTAAGCTTTCTTCATCATCGTCATCATCATCATTTTGTTTAAAATCCATAATTTTGGTCCAAAAACCAAACAAAACACTAAAAAATTATTCTACCCATGCTAAACTACACTGATCTTGGCTTTATCAACTGCACAAACAAAATCAAAAAAGGAAACCAGTCCTTTCAAGGTTGAGAAATGGTTTGGAAATGGTGTGTTTCTGCCTTCTAGTAAAAAGCTTTCATACCAAAAAAAAAATAATCAACTGATAAGGTTATTGTAGCTTATTTCTTAAAGGATTTCAGGAATAATCTGAATCAACATCTTACTCTACTAATCCTAACAGACAGCAGTGCAAAGAGTTCAATTAATGTGTAAAGGATCAGTTAATAGCTGATAGGAAACTTTGGCTTGATAGCTGGGCTAACAAAGCAGAGGAAGCAGCTGAACAGCAGAGAGTTGTACCATATAGTTAATTAATATATTGAGTGGGGAGAAACAAGTTGGTATACAGGGATTGAGGATAGACAAGGTAAGGTTACTGAAGGTGAGGATTCTGTCATGGCTAGGTGGGCTAAATGTTTCAGAGATGTTCTAAACAATGTGATTAATTCTACTCCTATTGCTTTTTGCTTGCCCTTTGTCAGTTTATGGATTTGTCAAAACAACTGTTGGACTCCCTTTGAATGCAACAGACAAACTTAAATGATTTATGTGTCAAATGAAAGTTAGTGATACGGGGAATGCCATAGTCTATAAAAAAATCCCCCATGCTTTCTTCTCTAAAAAGAGGGAATACAATAGCAATAGTTATGCTATATCTCTGGAACTCCAGTGCTGAAACTAACAAGTTATGCCTCAAATGAATGCCTGTGATGCTGGGGGTCATAGGCTATAAAAAATTGAACCCATGCTTTCCCCCTAAAAAAAAGGAGAAATATTAATACTATTGTTCCGCTATATATTTGTAATACAAGGGATGAAAGTAACAGGCTCTGCATATGATTGGGAGGAGAGCTTGGATCACTTCTATTGACATTTCAATACCTATTGATTAGCTTTTCTATTGTTTTTGGTTGGAAACCATGGAATGCATCAATGGATTGAATGTTTTGAATTTCTTTTGTAAATTGCCTCCCTATCTTCCTTTGAAGTGAATACAAATTCAGTGACTGGTTGCACCATTGATGTGTTTTAAGTTTATTTTCCACTTTTTAGAGCACATATAGGATTTATTTATATTTTAATGGAAGTAGTTACATTACTGACTTTAATATTGGCCATATATCACAATCTGAAATTATATTGACTATCTGGGGAGGGTGACTCGGTAGTGTGGTTTCAGTTCCCAGGTTCAAGTCCCAGCTGGAGTGACATTGAGATTTATCTCCACGAACTCTACTCTGCCCTTGGTCAGTAGGGAACACTGATGATCTTGGAAAGGCTGCTGTCCATTGGATGGGATGTAAAGCTGTGGCCCCATGTGTGTGAGAACCATACTCTGTGAACATTAAAGAATGCACTGAATGGCCTTGATGGGAGGATACCATCTGTCTACAAACAGCTGTCCAGTGGGTCCCCTGCCCCCAACCTTCTCAGCCCTCGGGGTCTTTCTGACCTGGTAATTTAGCACATTGTGCAAAAAAAGTGTCCCTCAGATGTAAAACAACCCAATTTTGATCTATCTCTAAATATAAATACATAAATCCAAGGGATAGATGAAATTACTAAAGTGCTTAGAGTTGGGAATGATTTTTGTTGCCATCTGGTTGGCTTAAAATTTTAATTTCTTATGATAAGTTCATTGGTCCTAAGAATTTTACCAGAGCTATAAATATGCACATTTTTTAAAAACGTGACTGCAATTCTTGTGATAAAGGGGAATCAGTCTACTTTCTATCCCATGTAAAGTTCTTTGCATTATTGTGCATAATAGAATTAAGAATTTGTTGATGTGCAATGTATGAAGAACAGCCTGGATTCAAAAATGGTGGTTGTGGTGGTGGGGTAATATTCAGATATTTATGCTTGGGTATATTCTTGAGAAACGTTTAGTTTCAGAAACCTGTGGTTACTAGCTGCATATATTTCAAAAAGGCTTCTGACTATTGATTGTGAGATCATTGACCTACCTAGCAAGTTGGATGGCATAATGAAATCTCTATAATAACACCGAGTGTATGAGAGTTGGTAAGGCTTGTAGCAATTGGTTTAGTATTGCTACTGGAGTTCAACATAAGTGCATTTAGTCTCCTTTTCCCTTTTGTTATGTGGAATTCATTTCAATGGAAAAAAATTCTTTGCCTTTAAATGGTCTAGAGATTTGAAAATTTCTGATCTAGATTATGCAGATGATTCGGCTTTTTTAGCAAATGATGATGAGATGCAATCATTCATTAGAGCTGTTGAGGAGACTGGCAGTAGAGTAGGTTTGGTGATTAACAGAGAGAAAACTAAAGTGATGGAAATTGGTTGGATTGGAAGTTGTTTTGAATAGTTGCACCCTTTAGCTGTGTTAACATATACTGGTGATGTGAAGCATAAGATAAACAGAAGAATAGGGGATGGTTGCTGGAACATTACGAATCCATGGGGAGTGTGAATAAATAGATGTAAACACCTAAAGATGCAAATTAGGCAGTATAATAGTTTAGTCCTTTCTAAAGTTATGGTAGTGAAACTTGGACCTTTTGTAAGCAAGATAACAGGGAACAGTATCTTGGACATTAAGTGGTTTAGCTTTGTAAGTAATGATGAGATATTAGGCAAAGGAATCTGCAACTGCCTTTTTAGCAGTACATTGTACAGAGAGACTTGGTTTTTGCCATGTTGCCTGTATGCAGAACTGCAAATTACTACATAAGATTATGAACAGTATGCCAAAAGGCTGTAGAAAAAGGGAAGACCTAGGATGTGGTCAAGAGACAATGCCAAACAGGACATTGCCAGATTTGGCATATAGTGGCCAAATGCTGCAGCTCAGGACAAACATGTTTGGAGAACAAAATTGCACAATGTGTTTGGACCTCTGTGCTGCTCACCCTTCCCAGGTCCAGCCTGAAAACTGATTTGCATCCAAGAGGTCTAGCTATTTTTTCACTCTGATCAGCAAAAAAAAATTAACTTTAGAACTTTTTTGCCAAAAGAATTATGACTTGTTATATGCCAAATCAGCATTTAATTCTGTATTTTCTGAAAATATAATATTTAACAAAAAGACGACTAGTTTTATTTTAATAGGGCTTTTATAGTCATGTAGTAAAAAAATTCATCTGGCAACACAAAAAAATTTATTTAAAAAACCTAATAGACAGAAATGTTTATAATGCACATGAATAGAAAGACTATTTATTTCTGAATAACAAAAAAATAATACTTGAAAGAAAATTACTCCCATTTTGTAATTTTTTTCTTGGTACCATACTTTGAGAAAATTCCAGGCTTTATAGCTGATTGTTCCGAGTTAGACAAACAAGTCAACTTTAAATTTAAAAAAAAAAGCCAATCAACAGAAATATGTCATGATATATACCAAATTAAACAGAATTGCGAATTTAATGAAAATAATTTAAACAAATTTACATGCATATTCATTTTAATAAGTTTTTTACAATGTGATACAGTGAAAAAATAGATTGGACTATACAATTAAGGCTTAATTTTGGAAAACATGATGAATAGAAATAGTTGAATTATATATTAATAAAAAGGAAATTTTCTTCTGAATAAATAAAATTTAACCTGAAACACTTTTTATTTTAATGATTCCTTTCAATATTGTATATTTTAAACATGGCCAGTGTTATGCAAAGTGACTTGGACTTCTCACATTCATGGGATTTTCTAAACTGGTTATGAAATGGGGAAAAACTTTCTTGGCTATCTAATAACCATTATGAATTTTTTCTTTGGGTGTTGAAGTTTGGTGATCTTGGCTAAGTGCAGAAAGGTTTGTGCACTAAAGCAAAAAATAATGCTATATCGTCCAAGCCAAGATACTTTTGGGGGGCGGCTGCTTTTAAAATCATTCAATATAAACCTAAAACTAGTAAATTTTTTTAATGAAATTTTTCTGGGGGGGGGAGGGGGGGGGGTAAAAATCTTACTAAAGTAATTGCCATCCCACCTGAGGACTGATTTCCATGCCAATGAAGTCCATCCAAGACCTCATTCATTTTCAGAAAATTTTTACTAAAAAACCAAGAAGAAATAAAAGAAAAATTACATATAACCTAATGGGATATTAAAACATTCGCAACAACTTTTAAACCGGCCATCTGATGTAGCATAACTCAGAAAGTTGGATAATCAACCAACAAGCATATTTTTAAAAGATGTGTTTAAGACAATTTTCAAATAGCATTTTTTTTTTTAAAGGAAAAATTAGAAGTTTCATGTGTTGTACAAAAACGTCTTTGACCTCTCATTTCAGATTCTGTCAATGTCTGTGTTCAATAGTGACCCAGGAAGGGTTAAGGAGTATGTACATAGGTATAAAACTGTATGAAACATCACTCAGTTTTGGCCTAGCCCAGTTCAGCCAAAGCTAAGTGATGCTTCATATATAGTGATATATAAATGCAAAATGTAGAAGTGGTTGTCAGCTACCTACTCCTGAATTTTGGTTTAAAATCCAAATTTTGTGTTTTTTAAATTTTTTCAATTTTAATAAAATTCCCAAAAGTTTGCAGTATTTTCTCCTTTTTCCCATAAAGATACAGTAATAAAATCCCCCTGATGTCCCAAAAAGGAGGATAGGGTTTTGATGATGTTTCATTATCTAACGCTATAGTGGTTTCCTCTATACATGTACATGGTATATAAAGCTAGAATTGACCATTCTGAAGATAAGTTATCCAATAGAAGACTTGTTACCATTCTACATATCATGTTTGTGTATAAGCAGATCTTTCTTACTACTAAATTTACTTTAATAAGTTGGGCTGGTAGTGTATAAGGCTTCTAAAGTCTGCAGTGCTGCTCTTTGTAGTAAAAGTGTGTGTTGATTATATCTTCATTTTTTTTTCCAAAGGCAAAAACCTAATGTTTTCTGTTTTTAGAGTATTAAAAATTCATTTTGTGTTTTATAGGTACTGATAAAAATATTACTATTTGTATTTTCTCATTCGTCCTTTAGTTCAAATTTACGCTGTTAGAGGGCATTAAATGGGTAAAATGAAAAGCTTTATTTTCTTTGAAAATGAGCATCCCATATTGCCAGAGGCAATGTTAAACTTCTACTTACCTGTTTACCTTGATGATTTAAGCCTCTCATCACAGATAATTAATAACTGAAAAGTATTACCTCGTTTCAACTGATTAAGAAACATGAATTTTCTTTAATAAAAAAATTGTTTAGAAAGAACTATATGTTTGTCTTTGTTTACATTTAAGCAATATTCCTGTAATAGTTGGTATTATTTCCTTTAATCTGATAGTGTGATAAAACCACCATTAGAAGTATGTTTACAAAATTTTCTTCTATCTATATGTAACAAAAAATGTAAATAAATGAGAGTATGAAAAATTTGGTCAATAGAAAGTGTTTTAACAATATTTCTTTAATTGGCAAGTATTTTTTTTTCAAATTATGCAATAGGGCTGTTGCTTCACATTTCCAACTGGAAAGTAGCAAAGCTCATTCAATAATTAACTGTGTTAAAAAGCCTTTTAAAACATAGTTTAAACAAATAGCTCGAATAATTGAAGGGTTTATTAATAATCTATATTTGCTAGTGTCACATTATTTAAACTAGTTCTTTTATGGTTCTATTTCAAAAGATGGCCATACTTTACATCCTTCTCTTAGAGAAACTGCATAGTGCATCCATGAATGGACATAATTGGTACTTTTCTTAATAAATTAAGGGGATTTATCTTGATGACAGAAGCAGATTTAGTTTGCAATGTGTAGGTTGCATATAGTACTTGAACTCTTATGATCAGTATCTAGTCTGTAAATTGGTGGTTTTCAGTTTTAAAAAAAAATATCAGATTTTGCATGCAGGCCTTCATTTCATTACAAGCAGGCAGCACTTTACATCTTAAGAAGCATAGCAGGGACATTCAATCTTTTGCACTTGTGGGCCAAATTTCAGTAATAAAAGCTACACAAAGCACCAAACATTAATGCTCAATCAGTAATTTGTCTAGTTTTTGGACCTTTATTGTACCATTTAAATCAGAGTATAAATAGTAGAAGTGACAAATACTTGTTTATTATAGATTACTATTATTATTACAAGATTTAATCATTTTGCATATTGTATTACTGGGCAAATATCCTCTATAGACTGTTTGATGGTTGCACACCTGTAATGTACAGAATGTTTTATATATGGAAATTGTAGATGTTATGCCATTGAGAATGTGCATTACCTGAAGTGCAAATTGACTTTCTTTTAAATCTTTGCTCAGTGTCAATGAATTCCTAGAAGATTTCAAAGTTTGAAGCATTTATACTTTATATGGGAATCTTTATTATCTCCTAATGTAATTTTAAAACTTATTGGGATTAAGAGACAACATAAATTTTTAATTTAGCTCATTAAAATTACTTTTGAATTTAAAAGAAACTAAAAAAAAAAACAGAATGTGGTCTGTATCTAGAAGTTATCAAATGATAATTAAACACAATGGTGCTCAAAATTGAAAGATAATGGATAAAAGTATATAATATATAACTCAAAATTGTTTTTAACAAATACAGTTAATATGTGAAAAGGTATGACATGATTAAGTAATAGTAAGTGGATAATGACTAAATTGTGTAATATGCATGCATGAATGGTGCCTATAGAGCATGAATCCTCATAATACACTGGTTTCCATAAATTAAGGAAAATCCCTGTTATAAGTCAATGGGAAGCTAATGTCAAAGCTCTATAACTTCTAATAATAAGTTCTTTAGTTTCGAAAAATGTGATTGCAGATGAAGATCTCAATGAAATAAATCATGTCTCGATTTTCATCAATATTCAGTGAGTTCAGTACTTAATGAGTTCTGGAAGTTTGAATATTTAGTAATAACAATGCCAGCCACAAAAATTGGCTTCAGAAATTAATTAAAACTTAGTAATAAGTACTGTATCAAAGTGTTTAATAAAATAAGTTTGTATTTTTAGAACTTTGTGTGAAGAATTCTTGCACTATTCTTCAGTTTTGTATAAGTTTCTTAAGACTGGCATTGCTGTTGTTAAATATTCAAACTTACATAACTCATTAAATACTGAACAAATATTGTTGAAAATCGAGATATTGATTTATTTGATTGAGATCTTTATCTACAATCACATTTTTTCAGAATGAATGGTCCTGGAATAACCTTGTTCTAATCAATGACTAACCTCTTCTGTTTCTTGAAATTTCCTCTAATGTCAAGAGAACATTTACTGATATATTTTTAAGGTCCTGGATACCTTGATTTAGTTTGACCAACTTACATTCTACCTATTGCCTCTTTAATATACATAATCATTCATATATCATCTTTGTGACATGGTGAAATACAATTCATACCCAAGTTGATGCCAGGCTGGAATTGAAATAAGTGGCAACTTGTATATTGCTCATTTATATGAAACCTAATTTGCATGCTTGTGGTTAAATGTGCAGGGATTTTCTCAGCATTGCAAAATTTGTATGTACACCACAATTCATGTTATTCTTTTATATACTTTTTTTAGCTACAGCATTATGCTTTAATATTGAGCATCAGTTTATCATCAGAAAAAACGAGTATTGTTTGCATTTTCAGCATGTTTCATGTTGATAATTTATCAATAAACTAAAGTTTCTCTAATTAAACTGCTTATATAGAGAAAAGGACACCAGTATGCTTAGTAAGGTATGTATTTATCTTATTAAGCTTTATAAGTCCATTAGATGAAAAGTCATGAACCTATGCTCAAGAGAAATTTATCTTGTGCATGCTAAAGAACATACTGGGCTTCCATAATAGAAAGTCCCACGAATCTCTAAAATATATACTGTTGGTTCCACTCTCTCCCAGGTTTTGAAGCTCTTAAACTTGGTATTTTGTCTAATATGCAGGAGGGGAAGTGTTTTCTTACAGAGGTATACAAACAACCATACATAAAAGCAGTATAAAATATTTTGTTTACAAAGCTGAAGGATTTTGAAGTTAGGTACCAAATGTATAGGTAGTTAAACTCATGTTCATAGAAAGATTACGTTAGAAAATAGATTTCCAGAATTCTCTAAACTGTCTCAGAACTGTAATTGTTTATATCACCTGTGATAATTTAAATTTTTGTAGGAAAGCCAAAGACCTAATGACTCAAATTATCAATCGTGGTGGGCCACCATTGCCTGTAATTGACACAAATCATGTGCCTGAAGGTCATACAATAGTAGAAATGATGATTCCTGGGCCAAAGGTTGGCCTTGTTATTGGAAAAGGTGGTGAAACAATACGTAATTTGCAGGTGAGCTACTTTTGTTCAATTTTATAGTTTATATTGTATATACTCTCTTGTTTTCAGTAAGTTTCACAGGAAATGTCCTGTTGACAAAAAACACTTGAAATAATTTGCTGAAAAAAATTTTGTCTAGTGGTTATGATACCTAGCATACTCCTGGAAGATGTGGGTTCAACTCAGGATGAAACCAAAAAATTTTTCAGCAAATTATTTCAAGTGTTTCAGTAAGTTGCCCAAATTTTCTTGCAACAATTGCACAAAAATTAAGCAATTCAAAGTTGATTGGTAAAGCCAATGCACAACAGATAGCTAATATTCCTTAACTGTATGTTAATTCCACAGTCCAGGTTTCTGACTTTATCAGATGAATTCTGTAATGTTGTCTTTTGTACCTTAACCCCTTCAAGACTTTCATATAATTTTTTTTTTTTTTTTTTTGAATTTTTATGAATACAAGAAATAGGTGTTTATGGTGTGGAAAAGTGTAGACCAGTTTTTAATGTACAGGAATGGATTGGAATTTGGTGTCATCTATGGATATAATATAAACTATGTACAAAATATCATTGAAAATAATTGCCTGAAATGCAATAAAACTGTTTTGTATCATTAACAAAATAAAATTTTAGGATTATGGCTTACTGCAAACTTAGAATGAAAATGTTTGCATACATTAGGGGAAAATTTTTAAAAAATGTTTGTCTAATTTGACACTATAGATTCATGTTTCCTTTTTGAATTAAATTGCAATTATATAATTCCATTATTTATCCTCATTTGCATTATTACATTTTAATGGGGGATTACATGAGTAATTAGAATATTAATGAACTATTATACTCTTAAAAACCTTCATCAGAACTCTGTATAATATAAACTTTAATGAACATAAAAAAAATTTAAAAAAAATCTATAACTTTGAGATCTGGAGATGGATATAATATAAACTATATACAAAATATCATTGAAGATAATTGCCTGAAATGCAATAAAACTGTTTTGTATCATTAACAAAATAAAATTTTAGGAGTATGGCTTACTGCAAACTTAGAATGAAAATGTTTACATACATTAAGAGAAAATTTAAAAAAAATGTTTGTCTAATATGACACTATAGATTCATGTTTCCTTTTTGAATTAAATTGCAATTATATAATTCCATTATTTATCCTCATTTGCATTATTACATTTTAATGGGGGATTACATGAGTAATTAGAATATTAATGAACTATTATACTCTTAAAAACCTTCATCAGAACTCTGTATAAAAATTTAAAAAAAAATCTATAACTTTGAGATTATACAAATTGAAAATAGCATTATTTATGTTTTGTTTTGTGCTATTAGATTTTTTAAAAAAAATCACAATTTCCAAAGGGAGTGGTATCATTATCCAAGTAGACAACTTGATCTGGAATTACCATTATGCAGAACAAATTATGGACATGCATCAATAGCATTTCAGGGTGCCAAAGTTTGGAATAATTTAGATATTAATTTAAAAGAAGCTGAATTGGTATTCTGTATTCAAATATAGTTTGTAAACTACCTTTGCTAATTAATATTTTTTTGAATGCTAGTGTGTTATGTAGAATTTGCTGTATATTTATGATTTAATATAATTTAGTTAAGGTTTATCCTGATAAATTTCATATAAATTATAATTCTTTTAGGCCATTTATACTGTTTCTGAGATGTCGGAATCTTGCAACTTTTGAGGATGGTTTCGGCATTACAATATACATGCTGAATTTCAGTGAAATAATGTTTTAAAAAGTTTGTATATCTTGTTCCCTTGGTTATAATGCACATTTAAATCCAAACATTTTTTCTTCTGTAAACAAAAATTCTGCTCTGAAGGGGCTAATATGGTCAGTGGTGGTGTACCTCAAAGGAGGCTTAAACTAATAGCCTCAAAAGGCATAGTTGGAATTGGGGGTGGAAATTTTGGAGGATTTTTTCATACTTCAAGCATTCTGAAGCTGATACAAACTGATTAAAATATCCTTTACTTTCTGTAAAACTACATTCTAACCTGTTGGGGGGAAAATCCCATTCTGTTGTATAATTGATAGAAAAAAACACCGTGACACTGTATAGCCATACATATAGATGTAAAAATAAAATTTGTGTTGGGCATGGACTTGATCTGAAGACTAGAAGTATTACATAGCAGGTCAGTAACATTTGTTTGGATACACTACATGCCATCATGTGACACCTGCTTTTGGACTACAAAGGACCTGACACTTGAATTACTTATTTGTACACTGCCACACTATGTCATTTGGGAGTATAATTTGAAACTATTTTGCTCACATAATTCTTATCCACATCCTATAAATAATAACTTAGAATATAATTAAATTTCAGACTACAGAAATCTCTAAATAGCATCACTTAAATTTCAGCTACCCTCTATTTTTCAGTATACCTGTTTTGACAAATATTCTATTTCTATGCCTTAAATGTATTGCTCAACCATATTGTTTATTATTATATTGATGCAAAATTATAATTTTAATCCAATAAAAATAGTATGACTTGGTAAGATGAACTACTAATCATTTTGTATGTTTTATTCATTTTTAATATGGATTCTTAGCAATAATAAAATTAAACTAAAAAATTCTGGCTTTGCAATAGGCATTCCATTCATCATCATCAAGCAGCCATGGGGCTAAGGAGGTCCAACCAGACTGTGCAATTTGGTTCTCCAAGGATATCTGTCCTGAGTTATATCTGCTGCATCTGGCCACTGCACACCAATTAAACAAGGGCCTGTTTGACATTGTCTGCCCACTGTATCCTAGGTCTCCCCCTCTTTCTGAGGTGTTTCAGCACACTGTTCAAAACCTTATTCGCTAATCTATAATTATCCATACGGGTAACATGGCCAAACCAACAGTCTCTCTCTGCATAATATGCTGTTTAAAGGAGGTTGCCGACTCCTTTGCCTAGCATCATCATTACATACAAAGTTGAACCACCTAATGCCAAAGATACTGCGTAAGCATCTAAAATCAAAAGCATTTAGTTTCTTGTTATCTTGATTGCAAAGTGTCTAAGTTTCACTGCCATAACTAACCCTAGAGAGAGCCAAACTAATTATACAGTCTAATTTTAGTCTTTAGGTATTAATTTAATTATTATTTAGGTGCCTATTTTTCCACACTCCCCATAGCTGCTTAAAAGTCCTGTCAGCAATCCCTATTTGTCTGTTAATCTTATGCTGCACACCCAAGATAATTAAACTGAAACAACTTCTCAAGCCTGCAGCCATTCAGATTAACTGAACCACAGCCTGCCTGACAATTTTCATCACTTTTGTTTTCTCTCTGTTGATAACCAAACCTACTCTACTACCAGTCTCATCAAGAGCTTGAATGAGAGTTCATCTTATCAACATCATTTGTCAAAAGGGTTAAATCAGCAGTATAATCTAAATCAGAAGTTTTCATATCTCCAGATCATTTAAGGCCAAAATCTTTCCCTTGCAGTGAATTTTGCGTAACATAGTAACCAAACTGAAGAGAAAAGGAGACAAAATGGCAATGCTAAACTAATTGTTACAAGCCTTACCAACTCTCACACATGACTCAGTGTTGTTATAGAGAACTTTCATTACGTTAACTAACTTGCCTGGTATATTATACGATCTCACAATTAACCACAAATTATGATGATCAACAGAGTCGAAAGCCTTTTCGAAATCAGCAAAGCTAGCAACCAAAGGTTTCTGAAACTGAACATTTCTCAAGAATCTGTCTGAGTGAAAATATCTGATCTATACATCCCCTACCACTTTGGAATCCATATTACTCATCACGCAATTGACTGTCAACCAGATCCTTAGGAACCATGTCTTTATCGTAAAAGATAATTTCAGTCATCTGTGTGGTAACCGAAATATTCCCAGCTCTAAGCATTTTCGTAGTAATTTCTTCTATCCCTGGGGATTTATGTAGTTTAAATTTAAAAACAGCTAAAATAACTCAGACTATGTTATAGAGCCAACATTAAAGCCAGTAATGCATCTGTCATTACAAACAATGGAAGTAGAACTAACCACATTGTTTAGAATAAGGGTTCTCAACATGGGGTACGCTGTGAGAGCTCAAAAGTTGCTTAGATCTAGTAACAAAGTAAAAATAACCATTATTATACTATAACTATAGTTTTATCTATCTATACAAGGGGTACGCCAGTTACATACATATTTACAGGGGTACGTGAAGCATAAAAGATTGAGAACCACTGGTTTAGAACATCACTCAAATGCTTCGCACAACTAGCTCAGTATCCTCATTTTTTATAACCTTACTTTGTTTATCTTTCAATCTCTGTATAGCTGTCTATTTTCTACAACACAATAACCATCTGATACAGCTCTCTGCTGTTCTGCTATCTAATTGCTTCCTTGGCTTTTTCAGCCAAGCCCAAGATTTTTATCAGCAACTAATTGACCCTTTACACGTTTATTAAGCTCTCTGTATTGCTTTCTATTAGGACTAGTAGGGTACTGATTAAGGACATTACTACAGTTCTTTCTTTCTGAAATTAGCTCAAGTGATTTTTGCCTCCTCTGCTCCTTTTTTCCTAAAAGAGTTTTGTGACACTGTTTTAACTGTTAAACATATCTTAATCAAATGTCGTGCTTTTAATATTGAATGTAAAATGTATTTTAACTTTCATGATTTTGTGTTTGAGCCTCTTAACTCAGACATCTTTTAACTGATCATTGCTTTTTACCTCCAATTTTTGCTTTTTTACAGTATACAGGTTATTTTACCAGGTTATGATTTTATGGATTTCTTATTTATTTGCCATCTGACCTAGGTCATTTACACCTGGATTAGTTTTATCCATTGTATATACTGTATATATATATATAAATATTTGTTATTTTATACAAATTGTTATTGTTTTTGTTATATATATTTTGTTGGCTTTGTCTTTTCCGGTTTTACACTTGTTGCTCTTTTTGTGTTGTATTTTATCACCTTTAGATGTTGCTTTTAACTTTGGTTGTAGGTTTACATGACTTTTATATCTTATTTACTATTTGTCTTTGTCTGGCACCTTATGGCCTCAGTTGCCGATGCACCAATAAACCTCAAACAACCAACCAACCAATCCTAAAAGAGTACTGTTAGTTTCCAAAAAAGCCTGTTTAAAGATCCCATTCTTATTCAACATCAGTAGTAAGCAAACCATGACTGTCATAATGATTAAGTAACCTATCATGGTAAGCTTTAACTTTATCTTTCAGAGCTTCAGAAATAAAGGTAATTTTTTTAACTTTAGCACAACACTTCTTAATACACTTTTAACAGGGTAATGGTCAGATCCAATTTCAGCTAATATGACATGGTATTCCTAGCAGAACTAGCCCATTTGCTGTTTTCAAGTCTTTAATGCTTGTCTGAAATTTTGCTGTAAGAAACCTTTCATTAATGCACTCATATCCTTAGAAGACTATCACTGGCATGTCTGGCAAGAAGCAGACCTGCGCTTTGGTGTTGTTTTTTATCTTCCCTCCCTGAAAAGAGAAATTTTAAGGTTTCTTTTTAAGAATCTAACCTTTATCTATCCATCTGGTATTTATTGTAAAAAAAAAATTCCCATTCAATGTTAATTAAAGGTTTTATTACAGGAAAGAGCTGGTGTAAAAATGGTTCTTATTCAAGATGGTCCTCAACAAACAACACAGGAAAAACCGTTAAGAATTACTGGTGAACCAGAGAAATGTGATGTAAGTAATTGTTCTAATGACTAAATGTTTAACTTTCAGGTGAATTGAAAGCTATATACTGTTAATATGTGGAATTATCTTAATGGCATAGTTTAGCTCATTTTCACATACAAAGAAAAAAATGTTTTCACTTTGTCATCTGTCTATCATCACCCTCTAATGACAAAAAAGTAAGTAAATGGCAAAACTTGAAACAAATATAACAAATGATACATATATATATACTGAAATTGAAAATTTGTTTGCAGTGTGTGATGGTCTGACAACTTTTTTATTTTAAGAAAATGGAAAATTATTTTTATGTTGTATAGGATAGGTACTAATAAATTATTGCTATTTGAATTTTCCAATGACCCATTAAATAAAATTTCTACTGTTAGAGCGTGCAAAAGTTGGAAAATCAAAATCTTGTTATCTTTGAAAATAAACTCATATTCGGCTGATGCTTTAGTTTTCAGGCATGTTTTATATAGATATAACTTCATTGTGGAGATGGAAGAACAAGAAAGCAATTACAACTCATTTCATGTACATTTTGTCGTGCATGAATTATGTAACTCATGTTAAGCAAAGCATTCTGTTTTTCATGGTGATGAGGTTTCACCAATGATGGTGGGTTGCTACGTAGTTTTGCATTAAAATGTAACAAGAACAAAGAGTTCTATTTGGCACAGAAAGGGGAAATTATAAGAAAATATAAGGAACTCCAGAGAAAGCTTATGTTGTCAAAGAGTATGGGTTGGGTTGGGTTACCTCTGAGCGGCACTTTTTTGCACACCATGGGCTAAATGGCCAGGTCACAAGGACCCCGAAGGCTCAGAGAAGGTTGGGGGAGGGGACCCACTGGAACAGCTGTTGGGAGACAGATGGTAGCCTCCCGTCAAGGCCATCCAGTGTGTTCTTTAACATGCACAGGGTATGGCTCTCCCGCACACGGGGCCACGGCTTAACGTCCCATCCGACGGACAACGGCCTTTCCAAGCCCATCGGTGTCCCCTACTGACTGGTCAGGGCAGGGAATATTTGCGGAGATAAATATCAACGCTGACCCAGCTGGGACTCGAACCTGGGAACTACAGATTACGAGCCAGGCACGCTACCGACTGAGCAACCCCTGCCCCCTCAAAGAGCATGGAATTCCACCTAGTTCTTTACTGTAGTTTTATAAAAATAAATTACAAAGATTGGCAGCATGTGAAAATGCGATTCACGAAGCTTTTATATTTGGATGGGAACGTGTTTTGAGGCAATTTGCATAACAAAACGAAATTTTTTAAAACTGTAAAATTTTGAGCTGACTTTTATATTGATATCTGTATGAAAAAATTTACTTTTCAGAGCTCCTAAATAATGCTAAGTTCTTCAGTTTATTCCTCAACTTTTGAAGCATCAGAAAGTAAGTAATAAATGCTTGTGATTCTTCACACTGTCATTCAGTCCAAATGACAGGATTACCACAGCTTGTGCCTTAGCTAGTGCACTAAACTCTACAAGTGTCAGCTCTGTCAAGTTGACTTGTTTGCATTGGATTCATCCATGCATATTTTCAGTTGCATGCATAGAATTCAGCCAAGGTGCTTTTTTTTTTTATTAAATGACCTAGATCACTATTCAAAAATGCACCCATATTTTTTCTACTGAAAATGAAACCATTGCAAATTATAAAAAATAATAAAATAAATACCCCCTCAAGCAGCTGCTTGCCACAGAGGTCTGACAGGAGCCTGTCAGTTTATATGCCATAGTAGAAGGTCTGAGAGGATGGCAGGACCTCTGCAGAAAAACGACACATACATCCATGCCTTACCTGGGGCTCGAACCCAGGTCCCTTAGATCAGTAGCCAAGCGTGCTAACCACTCGGCCATGGGACGGCTCTTTATTTGTTTTATAAAATATACCTGAGAGAAAAAAATGGCAAAATTAAAAATTTTTACTTAAAGTTAAGATGGAAATAATAACAGTAAAGCTTTGTAATTTTTAAAAAGCTTGTAAAATTTGAAATACTTTTTTTCTAAACTTTTGCCATTTTGTTAACCACAATTAAATTCTCTTTCTTTTGGTATGCAACAGTTTGTCAAAAGAGAGAAAAGTAAGTTCACTTTTTATTCGACAAATAGTGTGGACATTTCTCAAAGTATATCGCTGAGGAAAAAGTACAGAAAAGAGGTATTATTTTTTTAAATAAGAATTTTTATTTAGAAAGGAATTTCTTTTTTATTCTTACGTATTACAGCTATTTTGGTCCATTGGGTAGTTTTTTAAAAAATAAATATTTGTATTGCCAGATTTTTTTTTACTGCGTCACCGAAAAAAGTCCTATTAAGATTAATGTTATCCTCATTTTTACCTTCCTATTGCTTTTTGCACAATATTTGTCAGTTTGTCAAAATAGTTCCACCATATCTTTCGAACACGATGGACAAACTTAATAATTTATGTGTCAAATGAAAATTTATGATGCAAGGAATGTCATACTGTACAAAATTGCCTCTCCCCATACTTCCCCCCTAAAAAGGGAAAATGCGAAAACAATTGTTCCGCTGTATCATCAGAACGTAATAGTCGAAAGTAACAAGCTATGTGCCAAATGAAAACTTGTGGAATGGGAAATATTACATGTTAAAAAATGCTTATCCTCTTTCCTTCTTCCCCTCCTCCACTCTGAAAAAGAGAAATACGAAAATAATTGTTCCATTACATCTTCAGAATGCGAGGGCTGAAAGTGACAAACTGTGCATCAAATGAAAACTTGTGACATGGGGAGTGTTGCAGGTTAAAAAAAAAATTCTACTGTTTCTTCCCTCCTAAAAAGGGGAAATATTAAAACTATTGTTCTGCTATATCTTCTGAGTGCAAGGGCCTAGAATTATGAGATAGGTGTCAAATGAAAGCTCATGTCAGGATTGTCATAGACTGTTTCGAACTTTGCCCTGAACCATCCAAAAAAGAGTGGATTTTTATGGGAGTTGAGCTGAACGAGTTACATCTCAAATTTAAAGTTGTGATTCAAAGCAATTCTATTCCAAAGCAGGGAGAGGGAAAATGTGGTTGATGTTTATATTAAATGAAAGTTTCTGGAAGTTGTTTTTAAATAAATTGAAATATTTAAAAAATTCCCGTATGTGGCCTAAAAAGTAGAAAATAAAACTAAAGCATATCGATGGGGGCAATCAATCACTGGATTCGTACTCACTTCAAAGGAAACAGGGTGCCGATTTACCTATTCAACAAGATTGCTGACGCCCTATTTTCCTTTGAACTGAATACGAATTCGGTGACTGATTGCACCATTCATATTACTTTAGTTTTATTTTCTACTTTTTAGGTACATAAGGAAAATAGTTATTTTTGTTAAATATTTTTTTTCATTAGTTATGTGCCAAAAAATATGAAGTTTGCTTATTTTCTTTTATAGTTTGCCAAACAATTGATAATGGATTTAATTACAGAAAAAGAGCTTGAGGTAAACATTTCTTATCAGTTTGTTCATTGTATGTGTTAGCTTTACACATTTGCTAGTATGAAATGAATGCTGAATACATTTTCATCTATAAATAATTCTTGATATTTTAGTTAAAATGTAAAAAATCGCTCAATATATTAATATCATATTGGACTGCTAGGAAAATTGTAAAACTCGTTTTAATACCATGACAATTTGCTATTATAATATTAATAGTGATTTTCAATGATGTATTTTGGATTAAAACAAGTTTTCAACTTGTTTTAATCCAAAATATGTCAAATGATACATTTAGCTTTCATCAGATTCTGCCTTTGGTCAAAGTTGTTGCTTAGGAATTCTGTGTGTATAATATGTAAATAAAAGTGTCAGATTTCTCAGAATAGATGTAAATCTCCCAGGCCACCCCATATTACATCAGAAAAATCCTTGCATACCTGAGTTCAAATTTAAAACTACTTTTTTTTTTCACTTAAAGGACCATTTAATTTCAACAGGAAAGTTGCTAATATTTTTTGTGTTATGTTGAGGTTAATACTTTAACCTAAAAAGTGATAAATGTTGATATTTTTTTGCATTTTTGTCTTTTAGCTTTAACTGGTATAATGAGGGACAAACTTAGTCTTGTAAAACAGTGGCCATATCCTTGAGCATTTCTATGTTATGTGAGAAACAACAAGCTGAAATCTTACAAGTTATCTCTGTCCTTTCTTATTAGGAAATGCCTGTTTCCTTTTTAAAAAAATTTAGTTGTTAGTCATGAGAAAAATGTGTTTATTGGCAACTAACAGATGGTGTTTACCAGACTGCAGTTAGCTAATTAATATCAATGATCTATTAAATGAGAATATATTGAATATTATCATTGCAATGTTAAAACTAATTCAATTAATTCCTTCATAGTGCTGCTTCTAGGTTTATGCAGAGTTATATAAAATAACATTATTTTATAAGGGTATAGCAAAATAATTCTAAAATATTTTTGTAGAGTATTCAACGAGGAAGCTTCGATGGTACAAATGAATATGGAAGTTCTTCTGGACAGCCTGGTGGAGGTGGAACACATGAGGTATGGAAAAACAATTATTTTATGTGCATTGTAATGTGGAAATGTTTTTAGTTTTTACATACTTTTAGCTAGTTAACTTTGTCAGTGATGAAGTGTTTTTTGACCTTTTTTCTCTTTGTGGTAAAAAAAAAATTAAATTTTTTTTGTCTTATGCTATATCTTGAAATTTAATTTAAATGAAAATCCATATTAAGCTCAGCATTTGACAAAAAAAAATTAAAAAAATACTAAAGTACAAATTGTTGTGTAGTATTATTCTTTTTCTTAACTCTTCATGACACACTGGTTGGAAACTACTGCTCTGGTTGAATTTAGGTGACAGCATTTTGCATATATGTTGTAAGCTCGGTGTTAGATCATTACCCTTTTTTTTATTTTGACTAAGGGTCAAAGATTTAAAAAAAAAAATGATTTGAAGGAAGGCTAGTTAAGGTCACTTGACAGGGATTAATTTACAATCCATGTAAGTTCATTCAAACAGTTAAAATAAATAATTTTAACTCACTACATTAAATAAAACCAATTCTATATGTATTTATTACCAATGTTTTATTTAATATACATATTTTTATAATTTTTTTTTCTTATGCTATATAACATTTTTTAATATATGGAATTTTATGTCTGATTTACTACATATAGTACTTAACTTATTTACCTAGAGCACTTGAATTTATTTGTAATAAAATAAACTCACTGGACAAAAAAAAATTGTCACCTTTGTAATTTCTCACCTAATGTTGTCCCTTCACATTATTTGTAGCAGCAATCCTGTTAAATATGGACTCCACCAGTTATTGAATGTAATTCATATCAATTCAAAATAATTTAATGCACAATTATGCTATTTTAATAGGGTGTGAGCTTAAAAGTTACTATCTCATGATACAATGAGGCTATGGCATATATCCTAAGTATATTGGTGGTATACATATTATTGATGTCGTGTCACTGTACCCAAATACACCTATTTTGGATGCTATGATGCGGCTGAAATCGGAGTGGTTGTAGGTTGCCCAACAGTACTTTAGTGTATATGAGGCCCTGGACCTGGCTACCTCATCTAATTGGTTTGTTGTCTGAGGTCGGCCTTGGGTGTCCCAATGGGATCCCCTCTGTCTGGACTTATAGCCGATGTTGTGATGCGATATTTTGAAGAAACGGCCTTGAAAAAGCCCAATATAAACCTCTCTTGTATCTCCGATACATTGATGATACATTAATTTTTTGGAATAATTCTGTTGCGGAACTTAGTGAATTAATTGACATTTAATGGTATTATGCCTAATATTAAATTCACTCATGAATCAGAAAAGAATGGGGAATTACTTAGGCATACTAATAAAGCGTAATCAATTGTAGTACAGTTCTATACCAAAAGCCTACTTTTACACCTAACGTAATCCCATATAATTCAATCCATCCAATTGGATATAAAAAGTCAGCCATTAAAACTTATTTCTTGCGTGCTTATAGATATTCATCCAATAAAACGATATTACATAAAAAATTAAATATAATATATGATATAACAAGATTGGTAGGATATCCAGATAAATTTGTTAGTAAAATTTAAAAACCTGCAAAATATAACATACAACAATCCCAACCAAACCCAGCACAAATAAATGAGAAAACCCGATACACAGTTTCCCATTTTTACCCGGAGTATCAAAAACAATTAAAAACACATTAGTAAAATATAATTTAAATATGCCTCAAAAAGTTCATAATGCAATTAAAAATCTAATAATTAATGACAGAGATAAATGCAACCCAACCGGGGGGGGGGGGGGGGGGGGGGTTAAATAGAAATACCCGATGTAGATATAAAATTGGGGGGGGGGGAACTTGTATATTAGAAAAACACATTGATCATATGACCAACGTATGACGGAATACCAACTGGATATTAAAAATAAAACTGATAATACAGCCTTAGCTCAAACAATTAAACAAAATCAAATACATATTAATAATTTGATATATAAACCTTTGATGGCTCCACCAAATAAATTCCAATTATATTATACAGAAAATATCTTAATCAACATTCATAAAGATTGCTTGTGCAACATGGAGATTCCACCCCTGTTGCGGTAGCGACATTCGAATCTCGTAAATCACCAATAGAGGGATACCCTTATTTAAACACACCTTTAAGATCACATTGCTTGATGAAGCCCCGCAAGCGTTCAGGGTGAAACTAGTTGCTGCTCATATAGCTTCGATGGAACAGCTTATCCTTATTTTGACATTTTGAATGTTTAGATTTTGTAGTTTTCATTTAAAACTAGCACTGCATATGCTGATTTAAAGAAGTTTTTTAAACAAATTTAAATACGTTGAAAGTGAAATATATATATAAAGGTTGGGTATGGAATTGCTCTGTGAGCACATAGTTCTTCTCATAAATATGTTGTTGAGTGATTAATCCTACAACTGCATGAAAATAGTGAATTCAACTAAGCGTTCCTGGACTGGTATCTGGAGTGCTTCATATAAACAACAGTGTTTAAATTGACTGTGAAATGACAATAATGCTTCAGAACTACATCTTGAATTAAAATCACATGCACAACCAGCTGAAGCTAGCAGGACTTTTCTACAAATGCATAGAAAAAGTGAATTCACCAAAGTGTTCCTGGACTGGTATATGGAGTGCTTCATATCTATGACAGTGATTGAATCATCTGTGAAATGACAACAATTCTTCAGAATAACATCTTGAGGAAAAATCAGAGGTTTAATCAACATGCACAACCAACTGAAGCCTGCAGGACTTTGTCATAAATGGTAATATTTTAAGATCTTACTTGGGGACTTGTACTATTGATAAAACCACCTTAAATTAAAATTTGCCATGTGCAACAACCTATACCTAGGCTATATGCTTTGGCCCAGTGTATCATGAGATAGTAGCTTTTAAGCTCACACCCTATTAAAACAGCGAAATCGTGCATTAAATTATTTTAATCAAATTGCTGTGTTGTAATTACAGTTTATTCATATCAATTCTAGTCCACTTCTCCAACAATTGTTAGATTATATGGATGACTATTTCGGTGTTTCACCTTAGTTCCAGATAAATCCTAATAAAAATTTTTGGGGGACTACATCTGGTGACTTCGCAAGCCAGTCAAATGTCCCAATGTTATCTTGTGTTAGTCAGAAACAGTTGGCAAGTTTTGAAAATGTGGTTTTTATTTCTTATGCAATGCAGTTTTGTTATTTAGTATTTTTGTATTGAGAGAAGTGTATTTTCAATTTCGTATTCTGTTTTTACTGCTGATAAGCTTTTTTTTTTCATATTTTTCACTTAGATCATTTGCCTGTGAGTTACTTCAGTAAAATTTAACTATTAAACCCATAATGTAATCAATATTGCTTATATACAATTTTCATATTTATAGATTATGGTTCCAAGGCAAGCAGTGGGAGTTGTCATAGGTAAAGGAGGTGATATGATTAAAAGAATTCAACAAGATTCAGGAGCAAAAGTTCAGTTTCTCAATGTGAAAGATGAAGGTCCAGAAGATAAAGTCTGTGTTGTTAGTGGTAATCCTGAACAAATCCAGTCAGCCAGTACATTTATTAATGATCTGATTCAAAGTGTTTTAGTAAGTGAAAATTTTGATATATTGAGTTACCAGTTTTTTACCCATGGGAAAGCTGTAATTAATATTCATATGTGTAAAAAAAATAGGAAAGGACAGATTTTAATTTATATAGATGACAACCACATCTTGGGTCCTCTTTGTGGGAAATAGAGTAGGCAGATATAACTAGCATGCATTTCAAACACCAGCAATTGGATCAGAGCCAAGAGCAGCCACTCCAGAGAAATTACACTGAAGTATATCAATAGCAGCATAACGTCCATGCACATGCAAAAACATAAATCTACATATGCCTTAGACATAACACTTAATTTCCCATGAAACAGACCAAGGATATAGTTGAAACTATTGGGATAATTATTAGTTTTAACATTAGATGCATTGCACATGCTTTTAGCATTGTGCTTACAGCACAATTATTATCCTGTAGGAAATACCAATCAGTGAAATGGAAAATGACAGAACTGGAATAGTTCCCAATAACATATCTTGAGTGGCTCATAATCTGCTGTTCCCCAATTTGACTGTGCCAGCAATAACATTTATCTCTACTAACTTCCATTTGCTCTTGGTGAGAAGGGGACACCATTGAAATTGGAAAAGCTGCTGTCTGTCAGGTGGGACATTAAGCTGTGATACATGCAGCATATTGTGTGCCAATTAAACAGCATGCTTAATAGCCTTGGTGAAGGGATTTTTCTGATTGATTTAAGGAGTGATCTGAAGGCAAAAACATGCATGTGTGTCAAGGCCTTAAACGTGCCTTCTTTCACAACCTAATGAATAGGACTAAAAATTGTTTCATTTCTTACACTTTGATGGCATGAATTTAAAAGAATATTTTATCAAACACCAACTCTGTTTAAAAATGAGAATTGGTGCAGTAGTGATACTAATAACTGAAAATGTGATTCCAGTAAATGTTGAAAATATAATGCAGTTTATATTTTCATCAAATATAATGCAGTTTATATGAATCAGTTCTCTGAAATTTGATACTATAAAGCAGCAGATTCTAATATCCAGTGTCTACTGTACTGTTTTTCTTTCCTTTCCTGTTGCTACTTGAAATTAAGCCACATTTCTTAACTGTGGTGCATTTGATTCATTTTTATGTGATTGGAACTGACTGATTCATAAGCTCTATACCAGGAGTCTCAAACTTATGGACTGCATGAGACAAGTCATTTTGTGTGGCCCACAAGCAGTTCATGGTTTTATCACAATCATGATAGTGAACTGTGGTTTATTGCTAGATTCGGCTGATTATTGTGCACTGTTGTGGAACATATGGTCGTGTTTAGATTATGTTTTTATATTAAAAAAATATAAGTAATCATGCTTTGTTTATTATTGCTTAAAATGCAGGCATCATTTATTAAGACAGTGATAGGGCACCTATATGACTGTTTAAACTAAACTGCATTATGCCATATGTTGAAGAGTAACCTATTCTCCCATCCCCATATGATTTAAATTTGAGACCCCTACTCTATACATTTTCTCTAAGTAGCTGCATATCTTCAGTCATTGAAACTTTAGGTCTTTTATCATTGGTGACAAGTAAAATGCACAATGTATATAAGAGTGATATAACTGAGGTCTACACACTATATCTCAACTTGTAATGCTCAACTCAACTTCCTTCTAATATCAGGTTCATTTTTACAGTACCGGTATGGCTTTCAATAAATATAATATTAAAAATTGTAATTTATGTATTAATATATAATAAATGCACAGTTTAAGAACTAAGCATTAATATTAGTGCTGAGTGTCATCCTGTGCAAAAGAAAATTTTACTTTTTATGTATATCATTTAGCATAAATGGTGTATTAACTTTATTGTAAAACATTAAAATGCAATTAAATAAATAATTTTTTTTAATGAATTACCATATTTCCTGGCAATAGTAAACTAAATTAAGAAGCAAAAAACTATACTTACTATTAAGATGTGTTATTTTGGTAGCTCATGTGAAAAAAGACCCATAGTATTTGGTTCCTGACAGAAATAAGTTATGCAAAATGCATCATTGTTTTTACCTATATTATTATTGCTTTTTGCTTGACATTTGTCAATTTGTGAGTTTGTCGAAACATTATTCCACCATAATTTTCAAACGTAATGGAGAAACTTAATGATCTGTGTGTCAAATGAAAGCTTGTAACGAGGGGAGTTTCATAGGCTATAAAAATTTAATCCCTCCCTCTCAGGCTTTCTTCCCCCTTAAGGAAAATTTTGGAAACTGTTGTTCTACTATTTCTTTAGAACATGAATGCTGAAAGTAACAAGCTATATGTCAAATGAAAGCTTGTGATATGGGGAGTGTCACAGTCTAAAAAAGGTGCCACCCCATGCTTTCTCCCTCCTCTAAAAAGAGGGAAATATTAAAGTAATTCTTCTGCTATTTCTTAATATATGTGTGAGTGCAGAAAGTAACAAGCTATGCATCAAATGAAAACTTCTGACACTGGGAGTGTTATAAGTAATAAAAATATACCCCTCATTACTTTGTTTCCCCCCATAAAATAGGAAATATTAAAGTTGTTCTTTATCTTCTGAACACGGAGGCTTACAGTTAGGTATCAAATGAAAGCTCATATAATGACTGTTGTAACCTATATCAACTGCCCCCTCTCTCTGATAAAGGGGGGCAGATTTTCACAGAGGGTTGACCTTAATGAGTTATATCTCAAATTGAAGCTTATGGTATCTCCAATGTCATAAGCTTACTTAAACATGACTCCAAGAGGTAAAACAACCCAAAAGCAGTGGAAGGGAAAATGTGGTCAATGTTTATGAATCATATATCAAATGAAAGTTTCTGAAGGCAGGTATTTTTTTAAATTTTTCTTTGTCACTAAAAACACTTATCTTTCCTATATGCACCCTAAAAAGTAGAAAATAGACCTAAAACATATCGATGGTGTACAAGTGACTGAGTTTGCATTCACTTCAAAGGAAGATAAGCATCAGCAATCTTGATAAGAAGATAAATCGGCCCCCTCTCTTCCTTTGAAGTGAATATGAACTCAGTGACTGATTGCACTGTCAAATATGTTTTATGTTTATTTTCTACATTTTAGGGTGCATATAGGAAAGATAGGTTGTTTTTTTTTTAAGTTTTTTTTATAGTCTGCATAAAACAAGTTCTAACAAACTGAAGTTACACTACTTCTATCATTCAACTTCAACAAGAATTGAATATTTGAAGTCGAATGATAGTTGAATGATAGAAGTAGTGTAACTTCAGTTGTTAAACATTCACAGCAATGATGAAAAAATTGCAAAGTTAAAAGAGTGTCTAAAAATAGCCGTTACCTTATTTTAAAGACTTCAGTCACTTGACATAATGTAAATGAAGGGTCATTTCATTTATCATCTGCTAAATGTAATATGTGCCTAGCAATAAATATTACCAATTAACTTGTAATGTTAACTTTCTTGTAATATATGGTTAGTTTTTAGTGTCAGCTGGCTTTCATTAAATATACTGTTAAAAAATTGTAATTCAATATATTGTATAATAAATGCACAGCTTAAGAACTTTACACTAATAATAGTGCTGAGTATCATCCTGTGCAAAATAAAATCATACTTTTTAAGTATACCATTTGGCATAAGTGGTGTATAACATTATTGTCAGACATTAAAACGAATTGTATAAGTAATTTTTAATGAATTACCATATTTATCAGGCAGTAAACTAAATTAAGAAGCAAAAAAAAAAAAACTACTAGTTATTAAGAGGAGGTAAAATTTTAAGTTAATTACACCTGCTGTGCAATAATAAATTATATAGAATTTGAGATTTGCATAAATAAAAATGTAATTTTTGTTTGTCCAGCAGTATATATCTTGCTCTCTTCTCAAAATAAGCATGAATAAATCTTGAAAGGAAAATGTATATTGTTAGAAATTAGTGCCTTTTGTTTTATGGTGGGACATGCACTCAGTATGTTGGAGTTTTATCTTTCTTATTTTAATAGACATTTAGACTCTGCTAACAAGATTTAAACTTCAAAAATTTTTTTTTATTTAAATGCAGATTTCTAATAAATTCTTAAACAGATTTGGACTCTTAACCCTTTGGACTCTTAACTCGAGAGGGAACCCTCAGTCACCACTTGGTTTGATGCAGCAACTCGAATGGCGACTGAGAGGCGACAATAACTGGTTAATAAATAGATCCTTTACACTCGAGAGATGATTCAGTCACCACTTGGTGTAATGCAACAGCTCGAATGGCGACTGAGAGGCAACAATAACTGTTTTATAAACAGATATCTTCCCTCTTTACATTTTAGATGTGTAAATCTATTGTCTGTGTGCACTTCATAGTACAGCATTGTGAAATTAGTAGTAGTGAAAAAACCTTCGAGTGCAAAGGGTTAATTTCTCAAGTGCCTGGCTATAATTCCCAGAATCAAAAGACTTAAATAAAATACCAGCTGTAAGAGTTTTTTTTTTATGTAAACATTATATATATATTTTAAATAGGTGTGTTGGGGGCAATTTGGTGGGAAAGTTGGCCCAGTCCCCCCCCCCCCCCCCCTCCACATGCTCACACACAAATATATGATAATGTTTATAAAAATGGGGATAGCTCCCAGATGATAATTTAACTCTACTCTGAGCATTATGGCATAATTGCATGCTTGTTAGCCTTTTTTAATCACTCCCCTGAAAATAGTGGTAGGGGTAATTTATCAATTGATTCTCCATACATTTCAAAGAATTCTTCGTTTTCAAACTGTCCTATTCAAAAGATCAGAATTTCCTAACCAGGCAAATCTAAACATTCTTCTTGTCTGATTCTCTAACACAAGTTAAAGAAAAAAATTGTATTCAAGAAAATAATTATATTTCACCTATACACCAAAGAGCCAAAATATTATAACCACCTGCATAATATGATATTGGTTTTCCACTTGCTGCCACAAAAGCTCCTTACCCTGTGAAGTATGGATGTTACAAGATTTCTAAAGGTGTCTTGTGGTATCTGATACCAACATGTTACCAGCAGATCCTTTAACTCTTGTAAATTATGTGGCTGAGTCTCCGCAGAATAAATATGCTGTTCCAACACAAACCATGATACTCGATTGGATTGATATCATGGGAATTTGGAGACCAGGGCAATACCTGGAAGTCTTCCTCATGTTTCATGAACCATTCTCGAACAATCTGGGCAGTAAAGTATGGCGCATTATCCTGCTTAAAAGGATGTATCTGATCTGCAATGATGTTTAGGTAGGTAATAGACTCATAGTTTCCTCCACATGAATGACTGGACCCAGATTTTCCATCAGAACATTGCCCAAACCATTATATTTCCTCCACCGGATTGTTTTCGTCCCACAGTGCATCCTGGTGCCAACACTTACCCAGGTAAACAATGCAAATGTATCCATCTGTCTACATGGTGCAACAGGAAATGAGATTCATTGGACCAGACGACCTTGTTCCAATCATTCAAGGTCTAGTTTTGATGCTCGCATGCCCATTGTAGGTGCTTTCGACGGCAAACATGGGTATTCGAAGCGGCCTGTGGCTATGCAGCTCCATTTTCAGCAGGATTCAATGCATTGTGTGTTGTGACACATTACTCTCATCACCAGCATTCAAATTATGGGCAAGTTGCGCCACAGTATCCCTTCTGTTGGCTCATACGTACGGGATAGCCTTCGCTCACCTCTAACATTGATGAGACATGGTTGGCCCACACCTTGCCGGTGGTTCATGGTTTTTCCCTCCTCTGACCACTTTTTGAAGGTGCTAACCATGACTGACAGTAAGCACCTCACAAGCCTAGCTGTCTCGAAAATGCTCTGATGTAGTCGTCTGGTCATTTGGCCTTTGTCAAACTCATTTAAGTCCGCTGCTTTTCCCATCTGAAGAACACTGATTAACAGAGCTCAGTATCGGGTTTTATTTATACCATTTCATGACCTTCACCCTCACCTTCGTTTATCTGCAGTTGCTTCGATTTGCATAACGGCAAGCTGGTCATAATGTTTTGGCTCTTCAGTGTATGTGCTGTAAGGTATAAATTTTTATGGCAGAAATATTTCTCCATCTTGTCAATATATTATTTTATGGTGTAATCTTGAGGTTTTAAAACAGTACTACTAATCTTGAATATATCCTATAGAAAAGCCTAAACTAATGAATCTCAATTGCTCAAAATTGAATGTATATAATTTTACATAAATTAATACACCCATCCATATTATGTCAATTTACTTCTTTGCTCCAAAGTTCAGATAGTATTAAATCAAACTTGATTTGAAATAGAACTTAGTAAGTAATGCAAATAACTTATCTGTTAAGAACACAGAATATTTTACAATTTTTGCTCCTTAAATCCTCATCAAGACTAGTATTATTATAGTTGCAATTATAATATTAAAATACGTTTTTTATATGAGAAAACGTAGTATTTCACTTTCATAAGCATATCAGCTTTGTTTTAATTTGAATGTGAACTAAGCCATATTAATTCAGCAACCTGGCTAGAAGATAGAAAATAATACAATGTATGTTCACCTAAATATTTTTCAATATTTTAAGCTATTATCAATGCTTTGTTTGAGGTCTCAATTTTTTTCTAATCATAGGTAAGAGATCAGCAAAATATTGGTCGAGGTCGGGGCCGTGGTCGAGGTTTTGATGCATCTGGTGGGCAAAATTTTGGTCCTTCTGGACCAGGAATGGGAAGAGGATCTAGACCAGATATGCCAGAAATTCACTATGCTGTTCCAGCAAACAAGTGTGGATTGGTGATTGGAAAAGGTAAATGACATTTGTAAAGTAAAATAAAATTATATGTCATAGCTAAGCTTTAATGTATTTTTCATCTTTAATATGAAACAGTGACCTTGTTCAGGTAGTTGTTTTAAAAATATTAGTTTTCCTACTGTTTCCCTTGCTCTTTTTATGTTGTTAACTTTAACATTTGTTTTTTAATACTCTGTGTGCCATTGAATATTTTTAGAGACTGGCCATGCTGAGATGAAGTGACTGTTGGAATTACCATTTTCCTGCTAAAACACACACCTGAAAGATAATAATCCGGGTGTCTTTGTTGGTGGAGGAAAGGCAAAGCAGAAACATGTGCATTTGGTTAAAATTCCACACCCCAAAATCGTGTGGGGTAAAGGTTAAGTCCTATCATGTCAGGCTCATATCTGCAGTTCTCAGGTTTGAGTCCTAAATGAGCATTCATTGAGATTATATCCCCACTAAACTCCACTCTGCCATCAGTGAGAAAAAGGATACTGATGAACTTAGAAAGGCTACCATATGTCAGACTAGATATTAAACCATGGCCTTTCTGTAGGAAAGCCATTCTCTGTGCATATTAAAGTACACTCTGGATGGCATGAGGGGCTTCCATCTGTCTCCTAACAGCTGTCTAGTGGGACCCTTACCTTTTCTTTCCTAGCCATTTAGCCCATTGTGTGCACAAAAATGCCACTCAGAGGGTAAAACAACCCAACCCAAAACTAGGTTCGAGAAGGTCTGATCTGATGCAACTCTCTGTGAACTGGATTGGCTACGAGAGCTTACATGTATGAAAAATATCACATGACTATGCCTGGAAGTCTGTTAGAACTGAGAAGAGAGCTTTCAAAAACGAAACAGTTTGCAATTCATATGAGGGAGTTTCTGGATGTCAAGACAGGTTGTCTAGGATATTAAAACTGACTGCAGATGCCGGGACATCACTTAGTGACTTTGTTGTAGTGTGGACAATTCATTGATTTTTACCTATAGAAATTGAGCTCTGTACCTTCACTTGTGTAAATAAGTATATAGTATAATATACATATGTAAGTATACTTGTGAGCATCAAGTACCAGATTAGAGCAAACCTAACATTAGGTACTAGGATGATTTCATAAGTGCATATTTATCGCTTAAAATAGTTCATAGCCATCTATGGCAAGTTGTTCGATTCCTTTTAAATGCCATACTTGGTCCTTGGGGGGAAAACTTTCGAATTCCTGAAATGTTCGAAACCACCTATCTCAAAGAAAATGAGCCATGAATTAAAGAGGTGGTAGTCAGCCAAAGGAGCTAGATCTGGACTAGAACATGCTAGGTGAGAAGAAGCTGAAATATCAGTTCTTGGAAGTTTTACTTCCAAGAACTGACATTTTACTCACTGTCAATAAAATACAATACTTGCTCATTGTACAATGTTTCTAATGATGGAAACCAAGATTCCAATATTTGTAATAGTTATGGAAATGCAGTGGATTTTATATTTCCTCTTATTACTATGTTCAGAGGTATGTAAATTCAACACAGTGTGTCATTTTACATGTTTTGCAATGAGAAAAATTAAGACTAGTGAATTGCCCTAATAGTTTGTACCCTTTAGTGATTTAAATTGATTTGACCTTCACCCAGTCCACATCCTAAAAAAAAACACACACACACACACACACAGTTGGCATCAGAGGAGTGAAATTAAAAGAATTGGTAGTATAAAAATATTTTATGAAATAATTATTAACCTGAATAGTTTAACATTTAAAAAAAAAATTGTATTATCCAAGTTTTTTGTGGTTTAAGAATAAATAACTTATTTTTTTATGCTTTCATTCTCTGTGACAAAAAAATGTAAACACCGAGATCAAGTGTCTGATCATGCTGAAACTTCACATGTAAAGATGAAACGATAAAAATTTTACTACAACAACAAATAAAAACAACAGGCTCCATAACATAACAGGTTAGTATTCTGTGGCAAGCAGCTGCTTGAGGGGATATGTAGTACAGCTACTGGCAGTGCATGCATGTTGTCTGACACCTCTGGAGTTGAACAACGATCGGATGTTGTTCTGTGGCAGGTGGCAGATACTGCCATATATGCTCTTATTGCTGGGCTAGTTCTAGGATGGCTGCAATTCACGTACCATTGATGCTTGATTGGCAAGAGATCTAGGGACCTGACCCAAGAGACAGGCTGTGGGAGGGTTTCAAAACCATGGAGACATTCCCATGAAATGGGAGCTGTATGTGCCCTGGCATTATCATGCTGGTAAATGGACCCTGGAAGACATGACAGCAAAGATAATATGACTGGTCGCAGGATGTCAACGTATTGCTGTTTGTTAAAGTATTACATAGCATTACTAGGGAGGACTGGCTGACATAGAAGATGACTCCTCAGATTGTAACACCTGGTGTTACAAGCCATGTGCCACTCTACATTGTAGGCTGGTCAGGGCACTAGCCCGACCTTCAGACGTATGCATTGGTCATCTGCCCCCAGGCAAAAGCGGGATTCATCACTGAACACTATACACTGCCAGTCAGACGCAGTCCACGCTTCCAGGGCACGACACCACTCCAAGTGGTGCTGCCAATGTTTGGTGGTTTGGAAGCTGCCAAAAAGGGCTGGGATAATGTTCCACCACTGCCAGTTGTTTTCTAATAGTGCATCTTGATACAACATGCTCCATGGAGTATGCTAAGTGTCTTCAAATGGCAGATAGTGATGCTGTCAGTATCATTCTTGCTGCTCTCACTATCACTGGATCCTCCCATCCAGTTGTTTGTCTGAGCCAGCTGGTGTCTTCATGGCAGGTATGTGTGCCCTCCTGTACCCATTGCCACCAACGTCATCCTACTGTGGCATCTCTCTGACCCAGATGCTGGCTGATACATTGTGACCAACCAGCTTCTTTGAGACCCACGATGTGTCCCCTCTCGAACTCACCACAGAGTTGTTGGTACAGTCATTGGGTGTGTCGTTGTGGCATCCTCACCAGCTATTGATGTCAATGCAACTGCAGCAGAAATCAGAATGGTCAATGCACATGAGCAATGTCCCTTATATATGCTCCAGGATGTGCATTTTCTCTGTGCACTGGGACCATTCTGTATGTGTATTGGCATCCAATTTCTAATCATTTGCATGCAGAGTTTCACAGTTGACAGACTTATCAGGGTGCCTTGATTTTTTGCCACAGAGTGTAGTTAGTGTTCAGTAAATTTTAATTGTCTTGTATGTTTGCTTCTAGGTGGTGAAACTGTGAAAAATATCAATCAGCAGTCTGGTGCTTATGTCACATTATCTGCATTGCCACCTCCAAATGCTCAAGAAAAAGTGTTTGTCATTAGAGGAAATCCTCAACAGATAGAACATGCCAAAGAACTTGTTAATGAAAGAATTGGAGGTGCTGGAACAGTGGTCAGTTTGTAATTCTAAATTTATTTTAATGTATAGTAATTTTTTTAAAACTAAATTTTTTTGTACTTTATTCTTTTTTAATCGTAAGTTTCAGTGAGTTCATCTGTAAATTTTATAATTTTAATACATTGCCCCTCTGTCAGATATTAGGTTAATGTTAATAGCATTTACCTATATGTTACTGAGAAAAGGTAAAATAGCACCCTCACAATAAATGCTGCACTGATGTAGCAAGTGTGTACATTAGTTTACAAATGATTTTTCTTTTGAAATAGCCTGATTTTTGCTACATCAGAGCTAATTTTTTTTATAGCTCAGTATATCTATCATTCAGCATTTTTTCTCATATCCTTTTTTTCATCTATTTACTGTGTTACATCATTTTTTCTCATATCCTTTTTTTCATCTGTTTACTGTGAATTTATTACTCGAAACACCAGTAATAAATTCATCCTGAGTGAAACCATGAACAGTTTGCATGATTTGGAGACATGCTTACACGCACCTTATACCCAATTTTGCAGTGCACTTCATGTGTAAATTAGATGTTTACATGTTTCTGTAGATGTGTTTCTAAATGATTAAATAAACATGGATATAATGGTTACATATTTTGATTTCAACTGCTGGCTAACTCTTTCAATTTTTTTATCTTGGAATTCAAAAACAAATGTAGGGGGGGGGGGTAGATTTTAATAGTGATTTTGGACAATTACTTGCTAATATAGTTTTGCATCTTCTGTTAGAAATTAATGAACTTCGTCTTATCACTCAAGTTTTTTTTTTTGTTCAGCATGTCTGGATCCAGAAAGACACTATATGCTTGAATTGTAGCTAATGTGATACTGACAAATTCTTTCTTAATGTCATCTATAATAATGTTGATCATTACAGCAAAGGAGTGTGTCATTAAAGTTGAGCAGTACTTTAAAAGACATGTACTTGAGTGCAAATGTATTTCAAGCACTGAAAGTGGTGACTTGGGAGAAATACATTTCTATATCATTGAATACTGTAAGAAATTGAATTCCTCTTAAAGCAATTATTTGCTAGAAAAATGGCAATTTGTATCAAAATGCCATTGAAGCAATCAGTAGTATTTACACTTGCAAACTTTTAAGTTGTACTTGCCAAAGTTCATTCTCTTTTGTTCAAAAAATTTGTTCAGTAAGCAGATTTATGTATTGTTAACAACTATCTAACACTTAAAATTGGGTGCAGCCTTAATTTACTGCACCACTGAGATCACCATACAGTAATGCACTTCCTGAGTGCTAACACCAGACATTTTAATAAAGTCAACTATGCTAGCTCCTAGAGCACAGCATTTCACTTCCGACACATTCAGTGGTCAGAAGTCCCCATTTCTCTCAGCTATAAGACAACAACAGACCTCATCAGAGCTCTCTAACATTACAGCATTCTATTATGTACAAGTCTAAATTCTGCATTCACGCCCTTGGCAGGTCGTGTGTATCATCACACATTTCTCGCCTAATAAACAAGTATATAATGGAAAGGTAATATGAAAGCCCAGGTGGGGAATATCTTTGACAAGTTTATATTTAATTATATGCGTATGGTTAACAAATACAAGGTATCCAGAAAATAATGGTGGGATTTCAAGAACCAATATGTAGGAAAATAAACACATATTCAAGAAAGTAATGTTTTAATTGAAAGCATACCTCAAATAGTTCTGAACAAAATTAGTGAAGTTCCACGCATACACTGTTCATGATCCGTATATGTCCAATTGGTATTCCACTTCATGACATACATGCAACATATCTTGCTTAGTTGCTTCTCTTATTGTGGCTTTCAAGTACTGAATTTTGTCCATGTAAACAAAATTCTTTACAAAGCACTACAAGAAAAAAAAACCAAGGAGTGTCAAATCTTGACTCCTTGATGGCCATAGAATTAGATCACCCCCTGCCGATCCATCTGTCAGGAAATGTTGCACTGATGACTTCCCTAACATCTCTTGAGAAATGTGGTGCACTGTCTTGTCTGATGAAACTGTTTGGGTGCGGGGAATGTACAGGTACGACATTCTGTATGATACTTATGGTTATTTGGGAGCAGTGCTTTCTGAAACCCCACCCTTATTTTTCAGACACTTCGTATTTCTACACCGATGGGCTTGAAAAGGCTGTCATCCATCGAATGGGACATTAAGCACTAAGGCCCATGTGTGGAGAGCCATACCCTATGCACATTAAAGAACATGCTGGATGGGCTTGATGGAGGCTACCATCTGTTTCCCAACAGCTGTTCCAGTGTATTCCCTTCCACAACCTTCTCTGAGCCTTCAGGTCTTTGTGACCTTGCTAATTTAACCCAATGTGTGCAAAAAAGTGCTGCTCAGAGGTAAAACAACCCAACCTTGTATTTCTAAGCATTTATCAGTGAGTGATTTCAATGGTTGCTAAGTTTTTGTTTGTAATATTAAATATGCATGTTTCTTTCAGATCCAGACACAGAATGCAACAACTACTCCATCTTTTGCACCTCAGTTCCCACAGCCATAGTAAGTTGTGATATTAGCTTTATTTTGATTTAATCTTCATATTAAATTTCATGGGTTATGTCAGTTACCACTTATGATTTCTATGAGAAGATATCACTGAAGATAAATTCAATGTTTCGAAATAATTCTTTTTCATAGAGATTTACAGAAAGAGAATAACATTGTGCAAAGTTTGAAAAAAAAATCCTAGCAAAGTAGTTGGATTAGAGGTGTTAAAAAAGTTTTCAGGATAAGGCTTCTAGAAAATATTTAAAAACTGTTTACTCTGTGATATCTTTTATAATGTAATATTGAGTTTATTTTATTAAATTATAACTCTTTATTGTATAATGTATTTGGATTCCTGCAGATAAGCTTTAGCTTCATGGGACTTAATTTTGTACTAAAAGGGTTATGAAAAAATAAAGGCAATTATGTAAAAAATATATATATAATTTTTAGGATTTAATTAATATTTGAGATAAATTGATCCATAGTGTATTTTGTGGTTTATCACTGCAGCACTAGGTTAATGTTACTTGAAGATGCAATTCATATATTTTATACCATGGTAAATTTATATCCTTGATTTGATGACTTATGGAACACTGAATAAGTTCTTGTTGAATATCTCAGGGTGTTGACTAAAAAAAAGTAGTAATTTATGAAGTTTGTAAAAAACATTTGTAATCCAGGTAGTAGGTGCTCAGCAACAAGGGTATTAATTTATATTTGTTTCCTCTACATCAAATATTCATATAGTTGATCAATCTATGGTTTCATATTGCATGAGTTGAATTAATTCTTTTTTAAAGGTGTGTAGAAATATCCAACTCTCTTCACTGTGAATAATGTGTAACAACTGTGGTGATTACTTAAATTACCTCCATTGTATAATTATAAAAAATTCCCCCCCCCCCCTTCAAGCAGCTTCTTGCCACATAGGTGCCTTGAAATGTTGCAACATGCACATTCAGGACTTTTACTAACTGCTTATGGGTAAATTCTAACATTTGCCCAGTGGTAAAACCCCAAAATAAGACATGAATAGTTGATTTTTCGGGCTGTAAAATTGTACTTCTGTAAAATTCTAATAATGGGTTTTGTCTATGACACCTGAAGTTGAGCATTTTAATGTAGCCCATTAATCGTTTACTTTTTGCTAGTAGCAATGTTTTCCTATTAATATTTTTCATATAGATTCTATAAACAACTTAAAATGCTGTGGTGATTTGTTTCATATATGTAAAATTTGTTTCATTTGGGCAAAAAAATTATTTTCTAGCCAACAAGCACCTGCACCTCCACAACCGTATACTCCTCAAGGCTGGGCCAATGCTTATCAGCCCTGGCAAGGTCAAGCTGCTCCAGCTACTGACCCAAGTAAGATATTTTTTATTGTTGAATTTTACAACTTACAGGTAAAATTTTTAATTTTAAGAAAGCAGTTTTATGATCTTTCTAGCATGCTTGGTAATATATTTTAGCACAAAAATTAACTTCTATATGCTAAGGAGTGACTTTTCATTGAGTGCAGTCAAGGGGGGGGGGGGTCCATACTATACAGGGTGTCCCTGAATTCATGGCCCAAGCGTGAGGGGATGGTAGTACCACCGAACCCACTAATATTCGTCATAGAATATGCGGCTGCAAACGTAGTGAGAAGTCGGAAATGAAGGACAGACACAGGTTTCCAGAGTGATATTTATTGGAGATCATTACAACAAATGATTAAACGTTCGCCCACCAACGTTAATACAGGCGGCACAACGGCAGAGTAGTGATCGGCGTACCTGCTCGTAAACACCAGGCTTGTTGTGCACATCGGCGGCTGCGACGGACAGTCGGGCTACCAGATCCTCCGGGGACTGCACAGGCATCTCATACACGACATTCTTTAAATGTCCCCACAGAAAGAAATCGATATAAGAAAGATCGGGCGATCTGAGGAGCTAAGGGATCGGACCGCTGTGCCCAATCCATCAGTTCCCAAATGTGGTATGAAGATGCTGATGCATGTCCATGCTAAAATGGGTGGGTGTCCCATTGTGCTGGAACCACATATGAGTGCGGATGGAACATCCTGAAGCAATTCCAGCAAAACCTGTTTCAGAAAATTACAGTACATTCGCCCATCGAGGCAGCCCAACAGTAGGTAGGGTCCAATTAAGTAGTTATGCACAATCCCCGCCGAGACATGAATTTGGACATGTACCATGGGGGTTCGGGCCGCCCACAAATGCGCATTATGTACATTCACTATGCTTTCACGTGAGAATGTTGATCATCCGTAAAGAGCACATGCACGGTGATAGGGGTGTAGCCCTTCATGTAATACTCGCCAGACACTTCCAATGCATACCCAGGCTCCGGGCGGTGGATCGCATGCTTGTACTTGGGTTATCTGTCACCCAAGTACAAGCATGCGATCCTTGCTCATAGCTGGCGTTCTGACTGTCCGTGCTCATCCGGCATCATGTTGACTGACATGGAAGGTGCCTGCCTCAGACAGCTGGCAGTGCAGTCGTGCAAACATTTTATGATCGGGCACATGGCACATAGGATATCGCTCACAGCAGAGTCTTTGCTCCTCTCTACCATTGTTGGCTATGCCGTACATCAGGTGCATATTGGCTTTCTCTACGTTCGTAAACTGCTCCATCTCGTGTCCGGTCGATGTTGAGGTTTGGCCGATCCAGCACTTTTAAGCCGTACTGGCACCAAGCTGTGTTTGCGGCCGTCATATTCTATGACGAATATTGGTGGGTTCGGTGTGTACTACCATCTCTCATGTTTGGGCCATGAATTCAGGGACACCCTGTATATAAAATGCACCAGACATCAATAGTATGGCATGTGCGTGAAAATTGTTCATACAAAGTGGTCAAACAGTTGAAAAGTCCATGACTAATTAGGTAGATTAGATCATTACTCAAAGTGTAAAATTTAAGAGCTACTCTGCATGCAGCACCTTTTGCATCAAATTTGTGACTGCTTCCTAGTGTAAACAGTGTCTGTCACTCATTTATACAGCTGGCAGGCTCCCCCTAGTGGATAACAACTACATTATGCAAATTAATTTTGTTATCTATCAGTAATTTCTGTATGAAGGGTTGTAGGATACTATACATATGTGATTATGATGTAGAATAATAAATTTCTGCATAGTTAAATTTTTTGTGGGGCATAAATTATTTTAGCAATTTCAAAAATTCTTGGTAAATTATCAAGAAAATTTTGTAGTTAAGCTGTTGGTTTATTGTTTTCAGTATCTGACTCATGTTCATTGAGCCATATTTGAAAGGTACAGAATGCCCAATCGATATACAGGGTGTCCATAAAGTCTCTTTACAATTTAAAAATTTATTAAAAAATCAAATGAAAAGATAAATATTTGGAAATTATTACAAAATGAGAAGTAGATGTTAAAAGTTTTTTTCCATCATTTAATACACCTCTATATGGGCACCATTAGTTGCACAAAGCACATCAAGACGGTACTTGGTTTCTTGCCATGTTTGCTGTAGCATAGCCTCATCGATGGTGACAATGGCATCAGTGATCTTTTGCTTTAGATCAGTGATGTCCCATATCTTTGTTCGATACACAATATCTTTAACATAACCCCATAGAAAGAAGTCCAGGGGAGTGATATCTGGTGAATGATGTGGCCAGAATTGGGCCATCCCTTCCAGTCCACCGGTCTGGAAATGTTTGATTTAAGAACACATGGACTTGCAGTCCCCAATGTGGTGGTGCACCATCTTGCTGAAAAATGATGGTTGGTTGACCCTCTCATTAATTTAAATGCTTGACTTTCATTTTATCTGAGCTCTTTCATATTATTTAACTCTTTAAAGTCTCTTAACTCTTTCATGTAATTTAACATTTTCCAAACTTTCTCGTATAATATAACTCTCTTAGCTCTCTCATTCAATTTAATAATTGTCTAACTCTCAATTTTGTCCCTTTATCCCTCTCTCTCTTAATTTTTAAATTTAACTTTCAATTCACTAACTTAATTTAGCTCTGTCTTAACATTCATTTATCTTTGTTAACTCTTTCATAAAATTTAACTCCCTTTTTTTAATTCTCTTGTGCTATTTAATTTCTCTTAACTTTTTTGTTCAATTTAACAATATCTTAACTCTCAATTCACATTTTACTTACTTATACTATAGTTTGCTCTTATATTTAGACTCTCCGCTAACTGTTGCATTTAACTCTTGCTTCAATATCTCATCCAATTTAATCTCTTCAACTCTTTCTTGATTCTCTCTTTGAAGAATTTAACCTCCAACACACACACAACATTTTTTTTTACTTATATATATTAGGTTATCACAGTATACAATACACTGTTGAAAAAGAAAAAACTAACTTTTCTGGATGTAATGATTAACTTCTACTTGGGTATATTAAACCAGCATCTAATCCTCAATGGATTTCATACACCTGTGTACCCAATAAACTGCATCTTTGGTATTAGCATTAAGTGATAATCTTAAATACACGACTGATGAAATACACACACCGACCACTGAATTAGAAACCTTTATTCAATACTGAGTTGGACCTCCTTTAGCCCGAATTACAGGACATATGCGGTTTGGCATAGATTCCACAAGGTGTCGTAGTGCTTTTACATCTCCAGCATACTAGGCGTTCGCCAGACAATCCTTTAACTGGCTCAGATTTGGTGGAAGAAGATATTGCTCCCGGATTTGTGTTTTCTAATGTGTCCCTTACATTCTCAATGGGATTCAGATTTGGACTTTGTGGTGGCCAGGAAAGATGGTAGAAGTTGTTGTCATGCTCGCTGAACCGCTGTTGAACACATCTTGCGTGATGGATAGTAGCATTATCATCCAGAAACAGCCATCACTTGCTGAATAATAAGTCAACATTACAGGGTGGACTTGATCAGCAACAATGTTCAGATAATCCTTGGAGGACACCATACCTTCCAGCAATATCAGGGGACCTGTTCCGTACTAACAGAACGTGCCCCACACCATCTCCAGAACTTTGAGTTGTGTTTACTAGGCAAGCTGGGTCCATTGTTTCATGTGACTCCTGCCAAAATCTCTACTTACCATCGATGGAGAACAAGATGTACCACGACTTGTCAGACCACGTGACTTTTTCTCAGTATCCAGTCACTGTGTTCCTGACACCACTGTAGACGAAAATTCCGGTCTTAACAGAAATCAATGGTTTCTGTATAGGCATGCGATTGCTAATACGGGCCCTCTTCAATTCCCTGTGCATAGTTCACTGAGATATGGGTCAGGAACAGCCTTCATCAAATGTTTCAGTCAATTGCTGATCACAGGAAGTCCTGTTTCTCCGTACAAGCATTTTCAGACAATGGCGATCTTGTTCTTGACAGATTGTCGTCACGCCACACTTACGCCTCTTAGACAAGCGATGTGGGTTATTTTTCCATAAACCTGAGATATCTCACTTTTTGAGAAACAGTCGGCTCTGCTGTTTTTAAAATTGTCGTGCCAGCCAGATGGGCACCCACAATAAACCCTTTATCAAACCCTGAAAGATACTTTTCCGTTGTTATCAACACTACTGATAATTACTTACGAGCAGCTGTCTTCAATAGTTGCCTAGAGCACGTGGTGATGCACATGACCACATATTTTAGATATATGCTGTGCAAGTGATATTTGCACACATCTGCATAAAGGTTTCTAATTCAGTGGCTGGTGTGTGTAATTAAACACAATGAGCAACATTATATTATTAAAATTTTGCAGAATGTGGGCTATCTGAATTGATGAGAGGAATTGAATGGAAAGTGCAATTTCAAGAAAGAAATCTACATAAAATATTTGCCTGTTCAGAAAAGTAATGCTCATAAATATATAAACCATTATCTAACATCTGATGACTGAATAAGTAATTAATTAAATGAGATATGGAAACCTATGAATATGTATATCCCAATGGCATCTAATTAGATCAATACTTAAATTAGTAAAACAAGACATCAATCCACAAGGAAGTTTATGAAATTCCAGTTGAGGTTTAAAACTCAGCATGAAATATGTAGGATATTCCATGGGAAAAACACATTTAGACAATTTACATTGCAAGTAAAAGAAACAAGCATGGGGGGGGGGGCTAAAAAGAACCCAAACTTCAATACCATTTGATAACCCACATCAGTTACACCTAGCTGTAGCCAAACCTTTATTCATGTATCACAATTGGAATAAGTGTCCAAATGAAGAAATCTACATCGCTTCAGTAGATGGTAATGGAATTGCCTGATCTTTCAATGGCTCTCTGAAATTCTTTCTCCTTCCATTCAATACATAAAACATGAACAGTGAATCTGCTTTTTGATTTAGTTTAAGGAAACAAACATAACTAGTCTCCAAACTCATCATGATAGTGGACCTCCAAGTGAATGCTTCTGCCATATAAATCAGTCTTCACAAAGCACCTGGTGGATAAGCCCACTAACTATGACCATAGACATGAAAACTAAAATATATGTATAGCAAGAAGTTGTTCACATGTTGCCTCCTAATATACAGTTTCTGAGGCAAATCTGACACTGAAAATTAAAATGTACAAAATTTATAGTTGATCAGTTCTAAAAAGCCTGTATCATAAAAGACCTGAAGGGCCCTTTCAATAAAATTGTGAAATTAGAAATAAGGATTCTTGTAATAATAAATAAGCTGTGTACTTACAATTTGATCTTGTTACTAATAAAATAATACTATTGCTCTCCCGTTACATCCATTAATTGAAAATCCCACTGTTAAAGAGTGTTAAGGTGAGAAAATTAAAAAAAAAAAATCTTAATGCAATATAAGGTGGCATGGTAGAAAAACATCTGTGAATTTTGGACCGGGCAGTCACATATTTGAAAAGTTAAGGGGATATAATTGCTGCCAAGAAGACACATTGTTGCAGACTCAATATCCAGGTATAAAAAAAAGTTTCTGATCAAAAGTATGAATTTTTTTCAAATGTGAAAACAATCTGTAGTCTTATTAACAATCTGTAGTCCAGTCTATAGAAAATTGCAAAATGGTTAGTATAAAAATCATCATCTTACCATCCACACAGGCATGGTAAGATGGTGTACAAACTGACAGGCTCCTGTCAGGCCTCTGTTGCAAGCAGCTGCTTGAGGGGGTATTTTATTATGTTAGAGAGTATTTATTAATGTTCCAATGATTATTTTGCAGATGCAGCAGCATGGGCCGCTTATTATAGTCAGTATTACAGTCAGCAACAAGCACAGCCAGGGCAGCCTGGTCAGCCTCCTCAACCGCAGCCACCAATGCAGCCTGGAGCAGCTCCACAGCAGCCAATGCCACCTCAACCAGATCAGAGTCAAGTACAACAACAGCAGCAGCCTCCAACTGGTGTGTTATTACAGCTTAAAAAAATTCCGTTACCCTTAATATAATGTGTTGCACAGCTGCTAGCGATATTCATAACTATTGCAGAGATTGGCATCAAGATATTGGATTTGTCGAAGTTTGAACAACCCTTTTGTACAGCTGACCCTACAGTGCATAATTCCTCATTTGAAATTGACTTTTGTAGATCATACACAATAAGCATATTACTCCTTTAAATCTTCCATGAATTAAAATGAACTCATCTGAATATTGCTCTTCTGATGCCTTTACTGGATGCTTGGGTCATTATAGCCATTAAAGGATTAATCCTTATATTTGTTTCATATATCTCAAATAGCAGCCATAGAAAATTGATATCTAAAAAGTAATTGCTTATATAGTTTAGGAGCACAAGATGCAACTTCAAATGAGCTGCATCCATAACCATTAAATTCTGCTGAATAAAGCTACAAATTATTGTGCCTTTAATTATAGGGGCGGGGGTGGCTCAGTCGGTAGCGCACCAGGCTCGTAATCTGTAGTTCCCAGGTTCGAGACCTAGCTGGGTCAGCGTTGAGATTTATCTCCGCAAAATTCCCCGCCTTGCCCACGGTCAGTAAGGGACACTGATTGGGCTGGAAAGGTCGCCGTCCGTCGGATGGGATGTTAAGCCATGGCCCCGTATACGGGAGAGCCATACCCTGTGCACGTTAAAGAACACGCTGGATTTCCTTGACAGGAGGCTACCATTTGTCTCCTAACAGCTATTCCAGTGGGTCCCCTCCCCCAACCTTCTCTGAGCCTTCGGGGTCCATGTGACCTGGCCATTTAGCCCATGGTGTGAAAAAAAGTGCCACTCAGAGGTAAAACAACCCAACCTTTAATTATATGTATTGCTTTAAACTTGCTTATTGAACATCTTGCCAGTACTAAAATGTAAATCTGTAGTATGAAGGATTTAACATGATTTGATAGTCAACTTTAAGATCAGAATAATTTTTGTTCTCCTAAATTTTTAAATTAAAATCTCACTGTGCTTTTAAATTTTTTTAGTGTGCAAATGATAATTATTAAAACCTTAATTGGCAAAGTGATTAGGAATTTAGATACTCTTTCAACAGGCCATTTAGTCCATTGTGTGTACAAAAGTTCTGCTCACAGGTAAAACAACCCAGCCTGATATTGTTACTGCCAGGAGATATTTTAGAATCAAGATGCATTAACTGCATAATCATTCATCAATAAATAACCTATGTTTATGGCCAACAATTTTGCTAATAAATTTTCCACATTGAATTCATGAAAATTATTCTAACAATTGAATAAATTTATATGACTAAAAATTTTCTTTGCTTTGTCAGAGCTCTTAATGTTGTGTAAGCTGTCCTGTATTGGTCTCTTTTTTTTGGTTTGTTTGTTCATACCATTTATCTCTGTTTGGGCCTTCTTTTCTCTTGTAATCCATGTGTTTTTTATGGTCTAACATTAATTTTTTTGAACCCAGATTAATTTCATTTTCTTTTGCAGTTGCATTATAAATATTATTTGGGCCTAGCTAATATGTTTTTCTCATTGTTTGGTAGGAGTTATGTTATTGTTACTATTTTTCTGTGTTTAATATTTTTTCTAATATCGTTGTGATCCTCCTGATCAGCAGCTTATTTTTGTTTAGTAGATGATTGTTTTCAAGGAGATATTAGTTATTTTAGCATTAATGTGATCATTGTATGTTTGTGTAGATTTCTTTTTTATATTCACTTTTGAAACCATTAATGCATGCAAAATAATATGTTGTTAATATGTCTTAATTGTCTACACTTGATTTCTACTACATTCAAAAGTGAAAGTTAATGTTGTTTTCTTTGTAAATACAGAGGTTTATCAAAATAATGGAAATGGTGACTGGAGTGCCATGCAATGCACCGTATGCATATCTCATGATGATGTCAACTGTGATGTGAGGTAAATAAAGGGGAGAGGTACAATGTCGGCTATCACATAGCAGTGCTACAGACGTAGGTGAAACAGTTGTTGTGGTGTAGTAAAGGGGAGAGGTACAATGTCGGCTATCACATAGCAGTGCTACAGACGTAGGTGAAACAGTTGTTGTGGTGTAATTATCTACAACGTCAAATCTCAGTGACCTCCAAAAAGGCATGATCATTGGTGTGCATCTTGCAGGAGCTTCAGTAACCAGAATGGCAGCAATAGTAGGTGCAACACGAGAAACTGTATTGAAGATTATGACTACCTATTGAAAAGGACAGGACGTTGCCTCCAAATATGTAAATTGTGGATGCCATGCGAAGTTGTCAGATAGGGATAGGCGAACATTAGTATACATTGTACAATGGAAGCACAAAACCACGGCATTGCAAATAACAGCAGAGTTGAACACCAGTCTGAATGATCCGTTTCTGTATATAAAAAGCATATAAAAACTGGGATTTTTATGTACCCCAGTTTGATGGCAACTGGAATACATAAAAAAAAAGATTGGCAATGTGTCATCTGATCTGATGAATAGTGCTACACATTGTTTCCCACCACTGGTAGAGTGTATGTCTGGTGAAAACCTGCAAAAGGATACCACCCTGACCATATCATTGCATTCCTTAGGGCCATTAGTTATTCTGTAGGGTCATGTTACATCCACAATGTACGAATCCATTCTCAGTGATCACCTGCACCCAATGTTGCGGGCATTGTTCCCTAATTACTGTTTCAAATTTCAAGTGGATAATGCATTGCAAATAACAGCAGAGTTGAACACCAGTCTGAATGATCCGTTTCTGTATATAAAAAGCATATAAAAACTGGGATTTTTATGTACCCCAGTTTAATGGCAACTGGAATACATAAAAAAAAGACTGGCAATGTGTCATCTGATCTGATGAATAGTGCTACACATTGTTTCCTACCACTGTTAGAGTGTATGTCTGGTGAAAACCTGCAAAAGGATACCACCCTGACCATATCATGGCATTCCTTAGGGCCATTAGTTATTCTGTAGGGTCATGTTACATCCACAACGTACGAATCCATTCTCAGTGATCACCTGCACCCAATGTTGCGGGCATTGTTCCCTAATTACTGTTTCAAATTTCAAGTGGATAATGCACCCTTGCATTGTGTGAAATATGCCTAGTTGTGGTTTGCAGGGCAAACTTGCAAACCACAACTAGTATATATTTCGCACAATGCAAGGGCTGTTGAGGTACAGCAGCTACCCTGGCCACCTCAATATTGAACATTTGTGGGAATATCTGGAGTGCAAGGTCAGATTACACTTTCCACCTCCAGCATCACTGGCACAGTTGGGCCATATTTTACACGAAGAATTTTCCCAAATTCCATTACCGTATGTGCATGACTTGTATAATTCTATTCCGTGTCAAATTGTGTCTGTTCTGAATGCCTGAGGTGTGCCTACAGCTTATTAATAAAATGCTCTCCACAAACAGTGTGAGTTTCCATTGATAAACCCCTGTATTTTATTGTTGTAATCTTTCTTAGCTTTGAAAGTGATAGACCACACTAGAAAATTTATCACTGTGGCTGAATGGATTTCTTCAGCCTTAAGTATATGCCTAATGAGGATGAATAAGGTGGTGTGTATTTGGATAACATGGTAATTAGCAGCATATGCAGAGTAAAATCCAAGTAATGGTCTTGTAAACCCGGCCCTACTGGTCCAGGTTTACATTTTCAAACTCGGGACCTACTGGTTGCACACCAATTATTCTACCATTTGAGCTAAGGTGGTGGTTATCACACCTATGTGAGTTATGTTGGTAGCTCTGCCATGTATCAGGGCACAACACATACCATTTTTATAGTAAATAATGCATGTTGCACCACAACATTTTGAACTACATAGTATTGCTTCCTTTTTACCATAATCTTACTTAGATGTGAATTGCCAGCACTTTACTTCAACTGGTAGAGCTACTGGCACATTCCAGGTGGTTCTGACTTCAAACCAGGAGGCAAATTGGTAGTTTTTTCGCACTTATTAACAGTCGTTTTTGGCTATCATTTGAGTGAGATCTTTTTTCCTATACCATGGTATGTTCTAAAACTTAATGCTATTATGTTATTAATGTGCTTATGACATAATATTTTAAGAAAAATGCCTCTTATTTTTATATTTACTGTTATAGAAAAATTCGATACCCTTTTAGTTATGTTCAAGTGTAAATTAATTTTTTACCTTTAGTATTAAGTTTTATGTAATTATTAATATTCAGCATACTAATTCAAGAGTTGATGCCACCTTGAAACATATAGTGTGCTATTATGCTCACTTGATTGTCACAAATTGCTCACTTGAAGTATAAAATAGGGAAATAGTTAGATTTATCTTAAATCTTAACAGTAAATTATTAACTGTAAGGAAAATACAAGATGTATTTTTTTTTTATCAGATTTGAATTTATATTGTAATGGAATAAATAAACTTCAAATTCTATAGTTCTCAAAATTTCTTTCAGTAGCAGCACCTACTGCAGTGACATCTGCAGCTGCTGGAGGTCAGCCTGATTATAGTGCTGCTTGGGCTGAATATTACAGATCATTAGGTATGTTTAGAGAAGCTGAAATGATTGAACAACAGGCCAGGGCAAACCAAGCACAGACTGCAGCAGTTGTTGTACCACAGGTGAATAGCAGAGTATTGAATAAGTAATGGTTTTATCACCAGTATCTATATATATAGTAAAAAGAATAAGGTAATATAAATAATAAAATAAAAATAAACTATATTACATTACAGTAGTATAAGATTGGAATTAACCTTTTAGCAGTGACGACTATAATTGCAGAATTGACCAAGTGTAAATGGCACACACAGGTGAGATCAGATTGAAGCTTTGTGGTGCATACTCAATACCTGCCAACTCTCCTGATTTATTGACGATATCTACCCATTATCCATGCCTGCATGTCAGAAATTATAATTAATGCTTAAGATGGTTTCAGGTTTGAACTTGGGTTCTGTCTTGGGACTTCAGTTCTTTGATTTTTAATGTAATGCATGATAGTTTGGGTAACACCCATATGTAAAATTTGGAAAGTTAATTTTTGTTTAAAAACTTAAGTATCGAAATGGAAAAATAAAGCAGGTTGTAAATTTAGATTCTCGTAGGTTTAGATTTGAATTCTTAATGCAGTACTGGGTGGCTTGGAGAATAGCTGAATGTAAAACATGTTTGTTGTGCTATCCTTTAAGTATGTGGTGGTTTTAATATTGTCTCTGTACATATTGTCTTTCAAATAATCACATTTCAAAAAAATCACATGGATTGAGGTTTGTTGAGCATGGTGGTTGGTGTGTCATGAAGAAGCTGTGTCACTGAGCAAGCAATATTATGTAGTCCACCATCTTTGCAAACTACTATGTCCAGGGTGGCTCAGTTGATAGTATGCCAGGTTTGTATCCTGTAGTTACCAGGTTTGTCTCACCTGTGCCAGCATTGAGGACACATAATATGCAGCAGAGTCATATCATATGCACATTAATGAACACACTGGATGGTTTTGAGAAGAAGCTACCTTTTGAGTCCTTGTGGCTTGGCCAATTAAGCCCATTATGTGCAAAAAAAAATGCCACTCAGACTTTTTTAACTTGAAGTTTGGGGAAAACATTCTGGCTTTAGGAGTTCATGGTATCATACGCTCAATCACTATATGCATTGCCAGACCATGTGCTTGGATTTCCCACGAAGAAGTGTCCTACAATGAAAGAGCAGTGAAACTGCACCATATGTTAACGTGGAGAATACAATGGAATATCATCAACAGCTCATGGATGTGATGTTCCCCATACCTGACAATTCTGGATGTTGACATTAGCATTCATCCATCCACATCCATCCTAGCCAGTAATCGGAAAGTAAAATCCAGATGGGATCATCTAGAGTTAGCTGTTGTACTGTGTGCAATTTGTGCAAGAAACAGTGCAGCACACTTCGTAGGACCTTGCTCACTGTTGTCACATGAGATGTAAGTATGTTACAACCATTCTGTCTCTAGCAGACAAATGGTAATTAATTCTGTCTCTAGCAGACAAATGGTAATTACACACAGCACTATCAGTCATTGCCACAACATTCTCATAAACTAGCTGCTTCTGCCAAGACATATTGACAAACTACCTATCTCCTCAGACTTCTGAATCATGTTGTATAACTCGTTTTGGAACAGAGGCCAGTGTCTCAATCTTTTAAGTGATTGATATTTGCAAAGAGAAGCCATGGCAATATTATTGGTTTAGTGACAGAAATGCAGTTCTTGGTGACTCTTATCACCTGCTTTTATATTCTTTAATGAAACATACCCATGTTCCACCTGATAATACTTTTTGAAACTATTAATTTTTTTTTCTTCATTTTACATTGCCCATCTGTTTTCTGTTTGAAATTTCAGATCTGTGTGATCAACCGTTTTTTGTCCACAGGCCTCCAAAGTGATGCAATTTAATTATAACAATCATGTATGTATAATGAAGCTTCTCATGCACTTATCTCAATAAAATTGATCTCAGAATTCTGATATTGGTTTTATATTGTTCTTTTTCTGTGTGCTCATATTGCTGTTACAGTTTTCTTGTTCACAGTAGAATATGTAATGCAAAGAGACTTGAATGTAATCACTGAACATGTGGAAAAGTTCCAAGTTGCCATTTTAACAACTATGTTCAAAAATTAAATTTTACAATGAATAATTATAAAGGTAAATAAAATCATGTTTCCAAAAGACCACCTAGGAGCCACCCAAGGACAGCAAAGGCAAATGAGAATGCAGAGATCTATTCATAATACATCTATAAAAACCAATAATTTTAAATGTGTGTTCTGTGAAATTGTGAAGTTCGTGTGTCACTTGTGAGTGTGATATTTGAAATGCATAATGATATATATAGGAAAAATATTAAGCGATCTAATTTTATAGCCAGGACAGCCATTTCCTCAGCCTCAGCCAACGGCAGCTCCAGCCCCAGCTCAAGCAGCCCCAATGAATGCTGCCCCAGCTGCTCCTCAGCCTACACCACAGCCTGGAGCACCTCAGCCCCAAGTTCCTGCAACATCAGTTCCACAGCCACCAGCTGGAGCTCAGCAAGTGCCAGCACCAGCAGGTGCTCCTCCCACAGCACCAACCCCAGTACCCACAGGAGTACCTGCACCTGGCCAGTCTCAACCCTTTCCAGCTGCAGCTCCCCAAGGACAATGGGCACCAGGTCCTTATCCACAGCAGTATGGACAACAGCAGAATCCATATGTGGGCTACAATTTTCCTACATATGGACAACAACAGTTTGCAGCAGCTGCTCCTCAGTAAGAGTAAAGGTGATTGTATCCCTATTTTTAATTTATCCATTATTCCTTGTGCATGAATAATTCAATCATAAACATCCTAGCATAAATTTTCAGTGTAAAGCAGTGTAATAGTTCATTATTGCAACAAAACTTTTTTTTTTTAATAAATATGCATGTTTATATTTTTTTTTTCTCCTTTATGATGCATGATTTGGACTATAAACAGGTTTATGCAATTATTTGCAGCTGATGAGGTAACAATTCTTGGGAAAATGGTTAGTGTTACCAATTGTTTTGTTCTTAATACTAGATTGCTGAAAATTTCAATAAAGATCTATATGAAATACTTTAGCATATAAAACTAAACAGTATTTTAAGAAATATTCATTTACCAGTTTGTATTTTATTTAACACACTATTTTACATCAGGGTTTACTAGTATTTATGAAAGCACAGATATATCTGGATATAAAAATTAAATGCTGCAAATGTCAGTTTGAACAATTGTCTGAATTTGGGGGGGGGGGATGTAATTTATTATAATTTCTTTGCTATAAAATAATTACAATGTCATAGTAAAATATTGTTTTTAAATGTTGCATGGAGCACTAACCTTGATATGTATAGTTAAATTTGGGAATGCAGTATAAATCTGATCACCTTTTATTAACTTTGTAATATATAAATACCCCCTCAAGCAGCTGCTATGCAGAACTTTAATTATGATCTTATGTGTGGGCACCTGATTAAGCCTCGATTAGCTATATATCACCTGTAGGTGCTACATTGCGAACCGCTGATTGTAGAATGCAGTAAGTGTATTTAAATGCATGAAAGTTAAAATTATATATTTTGATTTTTTTTCAATGTTAGAAGTATTATTCCGTATTCTGAAATTTCAAGACACTGCGTGAGATCCAGCATGTAACAACTGTAGCATCATTTCATATTTAAGAGTATAATTATTATGAATAAATTCTCCATTGCTGTATTCCCAAGATCAATGGGATACTTCCATGCTATGTTATTGGAATGTGAGATTCAAAGCTGCATAATTTCAAAAATTAGGCCTTTTAAGATCTAAGTCACTGAAGAACAACTTTTTTGTATAAATGGGCTGCATTATAGCATCAAGACACTGAAGTGGGCCACACCTTGAAATGGAAATGCTCAAAGTGAAAATCACTTAGCTTAATCTTGTTTTTCAACAATATTAATGATGTATATAAAGAGTAATGGAAATTGGAACATCATCAGTCACAGTAATTTTTCTCATTAATTTAAATCATTACTATATGAAACTTTGCTTGCCAGCTTTTGTGAATTAATAGTTAATATTTCATTTTTTTAATATTTTCAAGAACTTTTTTATTTATCAAAAAAGTTAGAATTGTTTGCTATCGATTGTGTAGTGTAGAAAATTTGGTTGCTAGTGTTCTGCGACTATGCTAATACAGTTCAAAGTTTCTTTGTATTAAGGCCCATTTCTTCATAGTACACAATATATATGTAGAAGCTAAACATTTAAAAATAAAAATAAATGTAGTTAAAATGTCCTGTGTTTCAATAACTATTTAATTTTAATCACTTAAGTTTTTGTTAATTTTAGGGAAAGATTCTTAGGACACTGTTTAAATGATGTAACTTTTTAACATTTTAATTACTGAAATGTTAAAAATTGGGAATTTCAACAGATTTTATTTACAACCTAATTTAGCTTCAGTTTAATGTTTTGATTAAAAAATAGCATATTCTTTTATATAATACGTCATTCTGTGTATATTAGATGAATATTTGTATTGCCTTAAGGCTCTTCTGAAAGTAGAGACAGTCTCCTTTAACCCTCTCTCTACCATACTGACCCAAACTGCAGGTAGGAGATAGTAAAGAGGAAAGACTAGCATTGATTGGGCAAGTCCATTTAAAATACCTGTTTTGGGGCAGTATGATAATGAAATGGTTAAACAGCAGTAATATCTATAATACAGTTTTAATGTATGGCTGATTTTCTTTTTTAATAAAGCTTCTGCTACTGGCTGTTTTCATCCCAAATATTTTTATTTAAATATTATACTTTTAAAATTTGATATTTATTGTAAAAGTATATACCTCTGAAGAATTTTAATGAGTATACTGATTTTTAATGTTTTATTCCTTATTAAAATTATATGACTAGGCTTTTTGTGACCAATTTTGTTGCTTTCTTTTGAAGATCACATGCTTATAACTTTAAATATTTGGTTTTGTATCTAATCATCATTTTATTCATATATGATACATTGGTGCTTATTTTTATTCGAAGATGCAAATATTCAAGTATATAATGTACAGAATGCACATACATACACATGTAAGAAAAATACCTTTAAAATTTACTGAGCTTAAAACTATGTTATCCTACAGAGCAAATTTATATTTGCAGTTATTGGCATTGAAGTAGAAAATTCATAGTTATTGCTTATGTTATGTATTAAAAACTAACAAGATATGAAATCAAAGGCAGTTTGTTTAATTGTAACATTTTGGGTAGTCTTATGTATGAACAGTTGATTACCTTTCAATTAATTAATGCATTACTGTCCTTATATTGTGCTGCAGCAGAATTATGGAAGTTAAGATATTTTTGATAATTTTACTACACATGCTCCAGTTGAGTAGGATCAAGGATGAAGATATTCACTCCCATAAGATTTATAGTGATGAAAGCATTCTTATTGCCAATGCAAGGTTAAAGGATCATCTGTAGTATCAATGCTTACCTATTATATTTTTGCTAATTGAATTGATTAAACATTGCTTTTTCACTTATTTGTTATAAATTATTGATGTTTGTCACTTGAAATGGAAATGATTGATGTGGAAGTTCTATATTTTGACCATGTGGTTAAATTTTTTATTACTGATTGAAGTTGTGTTATGCTACAGATGATCAATAACCAACCATAGTTGGTGGCAATGCTTTCCTCGCAAGTAGTTTAAAACCTACACTGCTAGCTGTTACACCTGGCACCAGGGCATTCTGGAAGCCAGCATGCCTCTTGGTTCGCACAGGTAAGAAATGGTAAGTAGGCTAGCAGTAAGTAAACAGTGCAATTAATTTTATTTAGTTCTCTTTCAGAATATATTTTCCAATTAAGAACTTTAAAATGATTTGTGAAATATGTTGTTTGTTTGTTGTATTTTTTGCAGAACTTGCTGATCTCATGCTTGCAATATGTCATCTGATGCTGTTCCCATGAAGTATGCCCATTTGTCATGTTGTGCTCACTAAGATTTTGTCTGTGGCAAGATGGATTAGAATGATAAGATTTCTTGCTGCAAGTCATTTAGAAGTGTACACTTAAGTGTTATCTGATTTATGAAGTGTGCTTCATGATATTCTCTTCCATCACCAGAACTTTCACAATGATCAATGCTATTGTACATTTAGCTAAACATTCCTGTATTTTTTATTTTTGAGTGAACTGCTGTTACTCCAGTGATTGTAATCCATTTTAGGAAGTGAAGAAGAATGCAACTGGATAAAAACTAGGCATCGCTGGACACAGAATAATCATCCAGTTACCAACCATAATTACCAGTCTTTTTTTTTTGTGTTTGTATCTGGTATATGTAGTAATAAGACTTTAGTCCTTAGGATATCGACGTATGGAGCACACCCTGTTTCAACAAATACATGATCATATTCTACTAATTCCCTCCCACTGTATATATTTTATGAAGTGCTGATTTTATGTGTTTATCATTCATGTACCATTAGTTTCAATAAATGAAAGTTGAATGGCTTGGATCAAACTAATGCTCTTTGTATTGTATCTTTTCATTGTCCTGCAAAAATACATCTGATAAATCACTGTATTGCTTATTTGAAAGTTCATTTGGTAGATCAGTTAATACTTGAGATTTGTAATGCTTTTTTTCTCTTCAGTTTATCAAATATATATATGTAAGTTCTGATGATTGCACTTACATTCTGCAGATTGTTTTTTACAGTTCATGTTCTTAAACATGTATGATCTGCCATCACTTATTTAAAATGTTGGTGATTTTTTTTATAGGTCTTATTAAAATTAGTGTCCTTCATCACATCTTGCAATCGATAACTTTTTTGTTTTCAGGATAATTTTTCAACTTATGAATTTTTGTCTCACTGCTTGTGATTTATGTTTGAAGTAAAAAAGTTATAATTTGCTATTGTTCCAAATTTTGTATGACCTGTTAATTTTCTATATGTTTTGCTTATGCTTATGCAGTACATTTGGCCCAAGCCCTTCATTATCATTCACATATAGCATATTCTTGTGGATGCTAAGCATTTTGCCCTGTCTGGTGAGTATTGCTAAAAGATATTACTTGGTAAATGGCTGATAAAACGATTTATAATGTTTCTAGTGCTTATCACTAGTAGTTATCAGATACTAATGGTATCACCAATATTTTACGCTAGTTTTAGAAATTAATCTTAAATAGTATTTGTACAAAGCACTGAGACAGCAAGACAACAGTTGAAAAAAAATCATTCATAACAAACAATTCATAAATGCTAATTCTGTTATTTCACAGAATAAGCAAGTACTTCCATACTATGTTAGCTAAACTGATACATAAAGTTTAAGGCTTCCATCTTTGAATTTAAATGATTATTACATATGAGACATAAGCCACACTTTTATCATTAATTATTCAACCCCATTTGAAAGCTCACTTCCTTTGTAAGCTTTGCTGGTTTTCTCAAAAGAACTGTAACTGTAAAAATCCAGGCTATTAATAAAGTTAATGTTATTAAGTTGTGTTGTTTTGTTTTCTTGTAATATAATTGTGAATAAAAGTATCATATATTTATTATAGCATCTTCAAGTTCTCAAAGGAAAAAAAATAACATTGCAAGTGCATTTCTAATGTATGTCTAATTTTTTTTTATTTCTATCAGGGCATGCAAATAGATAAAGTATTTTGAGAAAACCTCTATTTTGGAACGAGAATGTAGTTGCACAAACTAGAAAATTCAAATATATGAAAGCCATCAATTGATATATTATTAAAGAATGTTCAGACTTGTATACCAAATGATACATTGATTTAAAAAACAACTTGTGGCTAGTAATTAAACTAACCAGACTTAATGGAGATTATAGTAAGAAAAGATTTCCCTCTAAAGCAAGGTCGTTTTTTAATAAATACAACACTGCTTCACTTTTAGGGTTGAGTTTATAGAAAATTGTATTTAAAACAAATCACTTTAATGTTGTATAACTGATGATGCTTTTGAGATTCTGATTGAGATCCTATACTATTTTTACCCTAATTGGTATAGAAAACACAAATAATATATTGGTATTCAGTAATATATTGTAATATATAACAATATTGTAAGTGAAATTTGCATCGAAAGCAAAACTGCATAAGTTCGTTATTTAGTAAAACACAGTTAAAAGTTCATCAACCAATTGAATGGACTGTGAAAAATATTCATTTCAGTCAATATTTCATTATATAGGACAAGTCGTTAATTATTCACTTACACAAAAATTTCATAAAATATATCACTTGATTTTATGCAATGTTCACTATTGACCTAATTATAATTATTAAAATATTACCAATTGAGTGGGGCAGGAGTGACTCAGTCGGTAGCATGCCAGGCTCATAATCTGCAGTTTCCCAATGGGCCAGTGTTTAGATTTATCTCTGCAAAATTCCCTGCCCTGCCCACAGTCAGTAGGAGACACCAGGGGGCTTGGAAAGGCTACTGTCTGTTGGATGGGATGTTAGGTTATGGTCTTGTGTGCAGGAAAGTCATACTCTGTACATATTAAAGAACATGCTGGGTGGCCTTAACAGGGGGTTACCATCTGTCTCCCAACAGCTTTTCCTGTGGTCCCTTTCCCCCAACTTTCTCTGAGTCTTCAGGGTCCTTGTGGCCTGGCCAATTATGTGCAAAAAAAATGCCACTCAGAGGTAAAACAACCCAAAACCAAACTGCAGCAATAAGCAGTTCTCTAGCTTCACTACAGTGAAATATAACAGATGCAAAGATTATGCTTACACTTACAAGTGAATTAATGTTAAAAACAATTCTAAATGAAATCTGAAAGTTGCTCAAATTTTAGGAATTAAAAGTTATTCTAGATTTATTCGTCCAGTTGATGAAATTTGTTAAATAACCCCACAATGAAGTCATCATAGTGATTTCCAGTAAACTGACTTATATTAGGTGTCTTCTAATATAAATCAGTTGTTAATGTTTCAGAATGAAATGTATTCCAAATTATTGCCTTGATTTGTTAATTAGGGGAAATGTTGCTGGGCTCAGAAATTAAGTTTTTTTTGTTACCTCTATATTTTATTAACTTTTGGGGTTTAAGCTATTCTTTCAATTGTACAATCTCCACAACACTTTCAGTTCTGGGAATATTATGTTCAACCCAGTAGGAACTAATTACAAAAAAAAATTTAAAAACTTAAAACACACTTCAAAAAGTGTGCACTCCTCACAGATGCTTGCCATTTTTAGTGTTTTTTTTATCTTTCATGTCTATTTCATTGTTTTAGAGTATGATTATATCTCTCCTAGTATTGCAGCATAATTGTTAGTTTGTTTGCACAAAACCAGCCCACTTTATAGTAAGACTTCTTTGAAGAAGCCACTGACATACAATTTTTAAAAATCTTTTTGCCAACCATTCTTAGGCATTAATGGCCACTAGACATATTCTTGTTTTCCTCAGAAGAAGGTTTGATTTGTGCCCTCTGCTTCAGAATTGTTGATATATAATATGAACTCGAGTATTTGTCATGTCCTGACATCTTAAACCTTCTGAAGGTTCATTTTCTTTCGTGACATTTGCAACTGCATTTGTTAACTGGATGCTTTGGCACTAAAGTGATTGAAGTAAAATATTTCAGACATACTTCACAAAAACCACGAATTGTATAAAAAGGCTGATTTTGCCTCATATCCAATTTATCCTTAAATTCAGTTTTATATATTTATATATAAAAAAGGGGTTCTAAAAGTATCTTCATAATTTTTTACTTTCATGATTTGAATATATTATAGATATTTCCTTTGTCACAATATGTGAGAAGTTTGGATATCCCTAGTTTACAATAACCTCATTTGGGTTTATTTGCTTAAAAATGTTTAGTGGACATGAACTCTCCTTGTTATAGCTTAATACCCATTTTTTGGCATAATTAGGCATGCAAGTCATTTTTTCATGTTGAAAATGTTTATTAAGTTAAATAAATTTCTGTTGTTTTTAGTGTTAGAGGGTTAAAAAGCAACATATGGTAGGTAGTGCTGGTCAAAATTATTTAAAATTAAAAATATTTTCATTGCTAATTTAAAAGGATTGTCTTTGCATGCCCTGTTGGATTTGTATAGTTTTAAGTAGTTTTACTAGAAACAGACTTTATAAACATTTTAAATTTTACAATTTCTGCAAATTCATATAAACAAAAAACCTGATTATTTGAAATTCAAGTCAATTCATGTTAGACTTTTTTCTTTGTGTTAAAACAGTAGTCAATGTAAAATCATTGCAGTATACCAAACATAAAACATCACGAAAAACAACATTATGAGTTCATGTAATCTTTCACTGAAGTTAATTTTAAACTTATAGTTATTTACTGTGGAGAAAACAATAGCTTTGGCATAAACTGCTAAATATCACTCTATGAATTAAAATTTATCCTGTATTATGAATAATAAGCACAGAAGTAATAATTATGCATAAAAGTATATTATAATGCTGTTACTAATATCTGACTATTGATGCAGCTAGTAATTAACTTTCTCAGATCATGGTACTGCTGAAATAGCAAAACATATCAACTAATAATATCAATGTCTAGTCTACTAAATAAAGTGTAACACTAAGTGTGTGGTTAGTTCACCCAAAAGTATATGGTACATTTTATGCTCCAAAATTAATGGGGGGAGGGTGGATTGTAATGGATAGAGAGAAAAGTTGAAATAATAATAATAGTAACAATATAAGTTGGGCACGTAGGATTATTAGTCTTGTATTATCAGCAAATGAGATTTTTTTTTGTTTGTACTGTAAATTACATACGGACACTATTAACTGATTATGTTTTGCCATTCTAAGTTTTTATTTGAATCTAGATATTCTGGTCTTTTCAATTTCTTTTAACAGTGTACTATTACTGAATATGTGATACATCAATTGACTTCAGCTTTGCTCTATATTAATCTGCATTACAGTTCTATATTGGATTAACAATATTCAAAATTTTTGCTTATTATTTAGATAAGACATGCAATTATTAAAGAAAAGCTGTAACAATAAAAGAGTTAACAGTGAAATGAAATAGATGATTAGTTTTTATTTAATTCAATCATTTTAGCTTACAGGAATTTGCATTAATTTAAAAGTGTGTTTTTTAAATAAGGTGCTTGGATTATGCAACATAGATATTAAAACAACTAAACTTTTAATACTTACTGCAAACAACTAATGAAAGAAATAGTTCACATTATGTATCAAAGGAAGATGCATTTGATTCTGAACTAAAAATTAAAAGGAAATAAATTGTAAGCATAAAAAACATGTTACAGGTTCATTTGTAATGGATTTTTGAAAACTGATAAATCAGCTTCTGAGATTGGTAGAGCCAAGCATTGTATGGGTTGAAATATACAAATTTTTACAATTGCGCAGTGAATGTCATTGGAGATTGGGTAGAAATATGGTAAGCAATACTGGTTATTAGATTAAATGTTTCACAACATGATCTCAGCTGTGGGAAGAGCAGACATGCCTAAGGTAGGACACTGGCATATATAATCGCAAGTGCTATAATTACTGTAGTAGATCCGTGGGTGGCTGGATGCTTCCAGAAACACAGCATTTGGATATGTCAGTATTATGATTTTAAAATTAGCTTCTCCATGCCACCATCCCCAGAATGAACTCTTGAATACCCACATGTGTTGATCATGATACTGGAAAACTGTGCAGTGCTGCTGGTGTCATTTGCTTGCAGCAGACTCAATTGCATGGCAACCAGGACTGTGCCATGATGCAAGATCACAGCAGGTGAGGATCACTAACTCTGGTGAATGGTATTATGGAGTCTGCCATTCACCAGAGTTCTGTGATACAGCTGTGTCTACTGAAATGATCTTGTCTCATTATGAGTAATCCATTGTCAAGTACAGGACCAGTTGTGCTCAAGGCACAGCAGTGTTCTGAGGAACACTGGGTGAGAAACACTGCTTTTGAGTATGCATAAGCAGAAGTCTAGTGGTGTTAGCAAGGAGATTGGAATGGGGATATTCCAGACTTCCTCTCCATCTTCCAACACATTATCTTCATATATTGTCTTAATAATTTAATCCTCTACCTATATATATTTACAAATCCAGAGTGTTCACTTTTTTAGGGACACTTTGTATTATATCAACTACAGTAATTTTTTAGGAGTGCCATTAAGACTTATGATAGGGTGCCTTGAACCAAGAGAGTTAGAACCACAAATTTTGTTACTATAAATTTACAGGCTAAAACTTTTAATGTTAAATTTTGATATTTAAAGAATACCATAATGAAAGAAAAATTTATTGAATATTGACCATGAAGAAAACAATACTCTTATTGTGTTTTCGGTACCAAATATAGTATTGGTTAAAAGTATTTGCATTATAATTATTCACCTGAGTGCTGTGAGTGACTGGTTCTCTTTCTTTTCTCAACATCTTCATGTGTTGCTATGCTTTTTTTTTTTCTTTTGAAATCTGAAATTACTAGGGACAAGTGATTCTAGTAGTGCTTCGGCAGTGAGTAATAAATTTAGAACTTTTATTTTTTGGTTTTGTCAATCCATTTTATGCAGTTAGATTTCTTTGTATAATATGACATGGTATGATTTGTGTTCCACACCATCTCATATGATCTATTATTGCCACTTATTTTTCTTCTTCAACATCTTTCTCCGTAACACTGTATTTTAAACAAATATTTCACTATAATCCACCACAATACTTGTGATTTATGGGAAAATTATAACATCTATCGCATTATACCAGAATTTACTGTAATTCAAATCCCCATATGTTCTCAGATATGAATTGTTCGTATCTGAGCATATATGAATTAAAATGCATTAAAAGTTAACAAAATTGGAGTTATACTCCTCAAATATTTTGTTACACACAACTAACAAACCTGTTGAATTTTTAATTGTAATTTAAAGGAACTTAGGGTATATACACTGTTATCTAGATAGTGAGCTGTTCAGGGTTAATCCTAACAGAAGGAGAGAAATTTATGCCATAACATATGAACAATACAATGGGATTCTATTTAATCGGAAATTACCATAAAAATATTTTTTTTTTCTATGCAACTTCAGAAATTTGACAGTGGTCTTGCTCTGTGCATCTGTAGGTCATAGATTTCATATGCTATGACCTACATATAGATTTCATATATGTATTTCTTCGATTCTGAGACGTTTATATGGGGGGGGGGAAAGTGCGTCTTTGAATCGAAGAAATATGGTAGGTGCTTAATGTAACTACTGGATCTCATTTTCCCAGTGGCCCATGTCAGATAGCATGGTTTAAATGGAATATGAACTTTAAAATATAAAACACTTGAATATTCTTCTATTGCTATATACATTATACTTTCACATATTTCTCCATGACAAAATCCATTATTCAGTTTGAAAATTTTTTTAATCTCAACTGTTAAATTGCAGGAAATATACAAATTTCCACATTCTGAACAGCTCAGTAGTTTACAGTGTTATGTCATACATTTTTCCCCAATGAAAGAAATTGGGAAACTTGGAACAGCTGATTACAGTGGCCTCAGTCATTAAAGTGACAGTTCTAGTTGTTTTCTTCTCAATTGGAATGTCTCAATTAAATAATTTTGTGGAATTGCTTTCTGAAATGTTGCTGACTCCTTTTATCAACTTCTACTTTCAAAATAATTAACTGATAAAATAGCTTATTAGAGGAAGTAGATAATACAATATTCACTTCAGTTTTTGCCTTATAATTTATTGTCTTCTAAATTTTGAAATTGTTTTGCTCTTTTTAGAATTTAATTTCTCAGTTCACTATATATGTATTGCAATTTGAAAAGATTTTTAATTGAAACATAAAGTTTAGGATACTCTGAAATGAAGTTAAATTTATTTACCAAATGTTTTTAAATAATTTTGTTTTTATTTGTTCCATTATGTATTGGAAGTTTGAAATAAAATCATAGCAAACATTTTCAGTTAAGCTTTATATGCTATGAAATGCATATATTTGGTTATTTAAATGGTTTTAGATTTATATTAATTGATTTCTTTTTAAATTACCCTGATTTAAAACAGTATCTTTTGAAAACTCCATTACAGTAGTATATTCAATATACTTATTTCAATAGTTTTCCTTCATTGACTTAATATTTAAAACAGCAGTGATGTCATTTATTGATAAGAATTTATCTTCCTGTTCTTAATGATACTTATCAGTCTACCATATTTGTTATAAAATGCTTGTACTTCATTGTTTTGTGAAGTTGCTAAATTTTTTCCATGGTTCTCTTTTAAGTACTTAATAACTCATCTAATTTATGTTTGAGTTTTGTGGCAATGTCCTTTATTTCACTTTTTAGCTCTGTGAACCTGGAAGGACAAGTGACATCCTATGGGATAATGTGCTGTTCATTAGGTATTAGCAAGTGTAAAAGTACTAATGAGATTTTTGCTTATATTTCTGTTATGTTTTAATATTCAAGTACTATATTTATTCTGAGCATGTCTTGAAATTCTTTGCAAGGGACAATAGTTTTTTCATGGTAATAAACTGGATAGTTTTGTTTTATGTTTTGCATTTTGAAGTCCAGCCCATTGGGGTAAGTGACCTCTGAAGAGAGATCCTGACTTGTTTGAACAGTTTGTAATATTTACTGGAACAAATCTACAGTGGAAACCTCTTAACAATCCTAGTAAATCAGTTTATTTCTTGTTTATCTTCAAGTATCAGATTACTGAGGTTTCGTTATATATATATATGTTCAATGCTCTTTTTTTATATTTGAATTTTAAATGCTTGTATGTTTGCAATGCATATTTACATTAATTGATGCAGTTTTATTTGTTTATTTCCACAATTGAAAATACTAAATTTATGATTCTTAAAAGGCAAAAGCTTCAAAACCAAGTTTTAGTTATGACTAGGTAAAGTGAAAAAATTCTCCTATATATATATGTGTGTGTTGCTCATTAAATCTTGTTTTTCCCCCTGTCACTCGTTGCAAAATACATATATGTTGATAAGCTACATTTGAAATGTTAGTGATGAAATACAGTTAGAATTCCTGGAATCAAGTTCCAGATTCATTTATAATGAAGTTAATGGTGTTGATGATCTATATGATTTACCATATATTTTCGCAGATAAGACGATACTTGAATCATAAAAAAAAAAAAAATCCGGGTCGTCTTATAGGACAGATACAAAAAAAATGTAACAATGCTAAAGGAGACTTTTCCTTTATGCGTGCAACCACCGACTGCGACTGATCTTGAAAATTATTACAACTTATCGAAAAATCTATCGTATTATTTAAATATGCTATATGATAATATATTACATTGTAATAGTAAAACAATACTAAAACAAAATAAATATTAAAAGTTATGTTTATTGAGCTACTGAGGAAAAAACGGACAAACCGTAATTATTTACTAGTACAGAGTAGGGTATGTCCACAAAATAGAATAGCCCATACGATGCTTTTGTGAATAATCAAGGTCATTACCCGAATGCCCGAATCAGTGCAAATGTTTGCGAATAGGACATAATTCCGTTATACGCTACACAGTATTATTATCCGGATGATGATTGCCGATCTTAACTAAATTCATAGGCCGTTGATAGTTTGGGGTCGTCTTATAGGACAGATATGTGCTAAAACTTTGACAAAAATTTATATCTCGTCTTATCTGAAGGTCGTCTTATCTGCAGAAATATACGGTAATTCTAAATTATCACCAGCAACTCCATCCCTATTGGAGCTTGATTGCTGTCACATAATTTTCTCCTGCATTGAGATGAGCTTCACTAACTCATTCTCTGACCAGTGAAAAAGGGGACATTGGTTTGGAATGACCAACCACCATCAGTCAAATGGGGCCATTAGTTTCCACGTACGTATTAAAGAACATGTTGGATGACTAATTTGAGGTTCCAATCTTATCTCTAAATAGCTATCCATTGAGTCCCTTCCCCCATCTAGCTGTCTTTGGGGTCCCTTGTGACTGGCCATTTTCACTCATTTGTGTACCTAAAATTGCCATTCAGGTAAAACACCACATTCCCAGTCTTTTGTATTACAATAATACCACCCAGAAACAGTTAAATTCAATAATTTATTTATGTATATTAGTGTTTGTAGTTGACTGCACTTTTATTTTTTCTACTTTTAAATGACTACATATACAGTAGACACCAGTTATTGTGATCACTTGGAAAATCGTATTTTGATTCCATTAAGTAAAAATCTTAATAGCATCTACAGGGCAGTAAAATTTACATAATAAAATATGTATATAGATTTGAAAGAAAAAACCTAGCAGTTACAATTTAAAACAGTCCCTTATTTTGTTTCAAATTGTTACAAATCTCTATTGAGAGTTCAATGTAGTACAATAATTTATCGTTGCAATCAATTGCTCCACCTTCCAGCATTCTAAGGATGACAATAGGTTTGCTTAGATCATCATCTGTAGACTGGAAGATTTTTTGCCAAAGAGTGATCTATGAGAGAGAGGGCTTGAAGGTTCATATAATTCCCTGGTCAAGGGGTTTAATCAGTGATACAGTGTTAGGATAGAAAATATTATATATATATTCCTTAAGTTCATCATTGGATGAGGGGGACAGTTGTCCTACACTAGTACAATTTTTTTTCTCCTTCAATTTCCTATCCTTATTTGGAAAGATATCTTCATATGTAGAATTTACCATCCAAGCATTGATGTTAGCATATTCAACAAGTAGATTTTGTGTCTGAGTCATCAGAAGCTTGTTTTTTTTTTATATGTTATGTTTTATTGAACAGCATCATGCTTCTACTTTCATCTTGTCAGTCATCCATCAATTCCTTTAAACTCTTAATTTTTCACCAAAATCATTAGCTTTTTGTAAAAGAATTCTTTGATTTATAGGAGGGTTAAATGAGCTGGCCTTATTAAAACAAAGCAACAAGTGCTTCATCTATGGTGTGACTTTTCCCCTTCATGCTTTTCTGTTTACACTAGTCACATTATTGTGTAATGCAGAGATAGACAACTTTTTCTCATTAGTGGGCTGGGTGAAGTTTTTTAGGGTTCTTCTTGGCCACAATTATTACATGTAAAACTCAATCCATATAACATTCATGTCCAATTCCTTGAGTAGACTATAATTTTAAAATCAAGGTAATTATAAACATTGATTAGTAAATATAAACAATTAAATTTTCATGCATACATATTTATTAAGAAAAGGAACATGATAATAAATATGCAAGAAATAAAAAATAAATAGCAAAATGCAAATAAAACTCATTTTAATATGACTTTTGGGATTTAACAGTTTTCATAAGATCAATTTTGGCAAAGTTTTGATAGTTAGCCAAAGAAAAGGGATGTCACAGAATTCATGCTTATGATCAGCCCTCTTGTTGTATAAAGCAGTGCTTCCAATATCTTTGAATGGAAAAAATTGATTTTCATGCCCTGCTGCTGGTTTAATGTCATGAAATTTCAATAATTTTGATAAAAAGATGACAGCATACCTAGCAGCCACTTCTCTTTGAGTCAGATTGCATAAGTTTAACTTATCATATTTGGGTATATGATAACTTTTTTTTTACACTCAAATCTGTTGTTTACTATCATAAAAATGATTTAAATATAAAACAATGCAAAAAAAACTACTAAATCAACACAGTAAAATGATATACTGATTGAAGAAAACAAACAGGTGTCGTTAAGAGTGCATTTACACTATTGAGAAACCTACTGAACTTTTACAGTGCCTTGTGATCAGTAGCAGAGAGCATGACAGCATTTATTTTTTGGTTAAGTAGTGCATGGAGACCCTAAATGATCAAGATTTTAAACAAACTCATCCAATCAATGCTACTCCTTCATCTTCACTACCTCCTACCTGCAGTTTGAGCCAGTATGGTACAGAAAGGTTAATGGACTCCTTTATACACATTTTTCTCTTGTTTCCATTACTATACCAGCAGTTACTATATCCATACAGGTAGGAGGTAGTGAAAAGGAAGGAAAAGCATTGATTTTTTTTTTCTGCCATTTTGGGCCAGTATGGTAATGAAATGGTTAAAGCTACAGCCACTCCTTAAACGTCTCAGATAATCCTTCTGTCTGTTGGCAAAACACAAGAAATGTGATTTGCCAACAGTGAAATATGTGGAATTTCACCATTTGTGAAACTCAAACATTTTGCACTGTCTTCACCTTATCATTAAGAAGGGATTATTCTGACAGACTTGAGTGATATGAGAGCAAAAAGTACATGTATGTCAGGGCCTTAAATGTGCTTTTATTCCACAACCTACTGAATGCTGCTGAAAATTGTTTAGTTTCTTAAACACTTTAATGATGTCATAAAAAATATTTTGCCAAATGCCAATCCTGTTTCAATGTGGCCTTAGCACCATAAACCCCAAACAATCAACCAGCAAATCCTGTTTAGAAATGAGAAATTGTGTAATTTCGATTCTAATAACTGAAAATATGATTCCAATTTACAAGAATATGTTGCATTTTGATTATTTGAATCCATTTTCTGAAATTTGATTCTGTACAGCAGGTGATACTAATAACCAGTGAACACAATAACCAGTGCCCACTGTATATTTTAAATGCTACATATTTGCTTTGTATATAAAATATATGTTAATGTAAAATTAGCACATCCTCCTAACCAGCACCATCGAGTTCCATGCATCCCAGATAGGCAAGTTCTGTAGTACATTTATCATGTTAATATACAGTTGGTGAATTATTATCTTATTAATATACATTTATTGCTAAAAATTTCTTTGCTTTCGTGATATAAGTTGCATATTTAAATCATGATTTTGATAGTTTCATGTATTGGTAATGTGAAAACACTTATCTCTTTGATATATTTATTACGAGTTTTTATCTTTTCGCCTTATGTGTACAAATATTTGTCAAATTTGTGCTTTTTAAAATGCTTGTGCAACAAAACTTAAGTACATGTACTTTGATCATGATTTTCATGAAAATGACACTGTTGCCATAATTTAACTATCTTCAACAAATAAACTGATAAGAGGAAAATTGAAGACTATTCAATTACATAGGGTCATAGTCAAAATAACTTTTCTAAAATTTAGAATACCAAGAATTGGGCATTTCTGCAATAATTGCTAAGTCTATTAATAGTAATTCTGCAATCTCCACTAAAAATGTTTTTCCCTTTAAATTTAGCAAATAAACCTGCGTTTTCCATTGTAGTAAAGCACTAAACAGTTAAAATAATTATAAAGGCTTTCAAATATGGCTCGTAAAAATTAAACAGCTTAAATTACTGAATATTACTTAAAATTTATTCAACACTGTATACATTAAACTAGTAGATATTGAGAAAGAGAAAACAGATGTCATAATGTTACTAACCATGGTAATGTGCAAAGAACCTCCAGTTTTTTCAAAATAAGTGCATACAGAGTGAAAATAGGTTCATATTCTATCTGTTCTAAACAGTGATAAGGTTGTCAGTTCCAAAGTACAATGGTATCAGTAAATTAATGTAGAATAGCAGAGCACAGTAGAAGGAATAATTATCAACTGAATAATCAAGAAATAATTATCAACACTGTCAATTTTTTAATTACTGAAGTCCAGAAGCATGAGTGAAGTTTTGTTCTAGTGCAGTACTCAATAAAAAGTTACTTTGTAAGGATTCTTTTTTTTCCCTATCTTCCTATTGCTTTTCACAACTTCTTTTTTGTGAAAACAGTTGTTCTACCATATATCTTTCAAATGAATGGAGTGGGTTACTGACATAGCGGTGTTGTAGGCAATAAAAATATACCTCCCCTTGCTTTCTCTTTCCCCTCCCCTGAAAAAAAAGGGGGAAATAGGAAAGGTCATTCTTCTACTATATCTTACAAATGTGAGCCTATATGCTAAATGAACGCTCATAGGATCATCATACACTACTTCAAATTATGCATTCCCTCTTCTCGCCCCCAAAGGACAGACATTTTGCAGGGGTCGACCTTAACAAATGTTCTGAGGTTTGAGTTCCCCTGGGCCAGTAGTGAGATTTATCTCTGCAAAACTCCTGCCCTTGCTCAGTAGGGCTTGGATAGGATATTAAGCCATGGCCCCATGTGTGGGAGAGCCACACTCTGTGCAGGTTAAACTTGACAGGTGGCTACCATCTGTCTCCTAACAGCTGTCCAGTGGGTCCCCTTCCTCTAAACTTCTCTGAGCATTGGGCTTGGCCATTTATTTCATTGTGTGCAAAAAAAAAAGTGTCATTCATTGGTAAAACAACCCAACCTTAACGAGTTATGACTGATTGTGCCATCGATATACTTTAGTTTTATTATCCTTTTTTAGGGTGCATGTAGGAGATATTTTAAATTTATTTTTTTCACTATTGATATAATGCACTAGCACTGGGGGTTGTCAGGCTCTGATAGTTTTATATTTGCTAGTAATAATGTTCGGTGTATTTTTTTGCAATGTTATGTGTATTTGTAAAAAAAAGTGTTTTGTGACGTGTGTGTTAAATGCAAAAAAAAATTTTGTTTCATTTGATCTAAACAGAATGAAATCATTAGATTTAACTATTCGATCCTACATTGTAGTGAAGGGATCGCATAATTTTATCTATGATTCTAGGAGGTCATAGTGTCAAATTTTTAGAACAGCTTCACTAGTGAAGTTCACATTACCTGCTGTTAAAATATTTCTATAAAAGTAGATTGTTTTGCTGAGTGCTATGAAGTTGTTTAATGCATTATAATATTAATTTCAAAATTCATGAAACACTTAACAACTACTGCTCATCTTTTGTACACTGAGAACTGCAACATGTGACAGCTTCAATACTTACTAAAATGTAATATTGTGACACCTGCTTTCTCCCATTATCTGCTAATATAATTTGTGCAGTATTTATTAGAATCATTAGGAAAAATTGTACATATTTATTTTATTTACTAGGCTGTGTTCAAAATAAAGTTAGGTGCATTGAAAAGAAAATGTTCATTGGGCTCTGCAATTTTAGATACTAGTTTGTGTTGTAGTTCTTAACTCTACAACATAGATATTGTAGGTTCCTACTAAGAAAGCTGCAAAAATACTAAATATGATTGAGATAAATGTTGTAATTGTGTGCAGCACTTAGAAATATGTAAGAATTGTAATTTATATATACCACTTTATATTTTATAGAATAATTTATAGATACCACTTTATATTTTATAAAATAATTTATAGCTACCACTTTATATTTTATAGAATAATTTATAGATATCACTCTATATTTTGAATATATACGTTGTTCATCAAATAATATGAACAAATGAATGTTACGCACAGATCAAAATAATGCACGTCTTGAAATATATCTTTGACAAATTCTAAAGAAGTGAAGATAATGTTGTGAGTATATGGGCCAAAATGATTTGCATATACTCCAAAAAAAAAAAATCGAAAGGAAAGTACATGAAAAAGGGTAGGTGAATTTGAATACATCTCAAATCATATAAAGGTTACCAAATCAGTCATATCAGCTAGTAAACTAAAGTTCATTACCAAACCATGCTTGTGGGCCGCACAAAATTACTTCATGGGTCATGTGTTTGAAACTTCAGGTGTAGTCTAGTAAGGGATGTGGCTTTCTTTAGCACTAATGCAGGCTTAAAAATGTTTGTTTATTCATGCCCTCAATAAGATAATTTCAGAAGTGGGAGTAAAGTCCACATGAGCTATCCTAGGATCATCAAATGTTTGCAGGGGAAGGGGAATAACACTTCCTCGGCATTCCATTAATGTTCTTTTGGGTTGAAATCTGGAGTGAATGTACCACTACTCTCATCAGTATTGGAGAGCTGGTTGTTCGTTCGCACTTTGCTCCAGACCAGTACAGATCTGCTGGTGTAGTGAACCCTCATTGGAGGCTAATTTCACTTTGAACTTACACATCTGCTGTCTGAGTGTATAAAAAACTTCAACACATTCATGAACAGGGCACAATTCCATTGTCCTGAGGTCCAGGCTACATGATCTTTACACCATTTCCAGCAGACTTATCTGTGTGGAAGTTAAAGGGACTCATACAACAGTTGAGATAGATTCTTGACAGAATGCCCTCGACAGAACTCTCGAGGGCAGCATTCTGTCAAGAATGTACTTGACAGAAATGATACAGAAAACAGCAAGGGGACAGGTAACTGTTTAGAATTGCTACCATAGCCTTGAAATAACAGAATGGTGGACAACAAAGTATATGCCTCTCCAAGCTTCCAGCTCTCCATCATTTTGAGCCATTTTTCACACATATGAAGCAATCAGCCATTCCCAACTGACAATGTAATCTTTGCATCTACAAAAATACTCGTTTTGTATCATATCTATTTTACATCTTCCATGGTTTTATACAAGATTTACGTGTTGATTTTTCTATACATGTATTACCTAGGTAACACAAACATTTTTTTAATTCACATTTTGGTGATCTGTGTTTAACTTTTAATGAGCAATGTATATATGTATATAAATATCATGTTGCAAATACCAAAACTTTTCAGATTAATAAAAGTTTTTGTAACAAGTATTTTTTATGAATCAGTATGTGTATGGGGAGGAATATAATAGTTGTCCAGGATCTGTATTTTTTTGTATATTACAAATATTTTATATTTTAATATTAACTTCAAAAATTATAAATGCTAGGCCCTGTGGTATTGAGGAAAACACAATCGGCTCGCTGACAACTAAATAGGCTTACTGATAGTCATTTATCAGCATAGTTAATTGGTCATACTTATGTTGGCATGGTTGAAGTGTTCTTCACACAGCCATTTTCAGTTGTGTAATGTAGAAAACTGAAGAGTGTGTGCCATTCCTCCGAGAACTTACTTGATTCCGGAGTTAATGGTTTTCACATGGTGACTAACGTCTTTATCATGCCACATTATTATTAATAGCCACTCTGCTGCATGCATCACTGGTGGTGGTTGTGGCATCAGTCACTCTGAGTTTGAGAATTTTGAATTTTGCTCTTCTACAGTGCACTGAACTGGTTGATCATACTTAAATGCCTGTGACTAGGCATTGCTTTTTTTCATTTAGTCAGTTTCGGAACATTATCAAGTAAGCTAAAGATTGTGATGTATTAGAAATATAATGCACATACAGAGTTTCCAATGGAAGGTTGAGTCCCTGAGGTGACAGGGGTGGCACAGTTGTTAGCATGCCAAGATTGTAAACTGCATTTTCGAAGTTTGAGTAGTCCTGTCTGGGCCAGCATTGAGATTTATCTCTGCATAACTCCCCATCCTTGGAAAGGCAGCTGTCCGTTGGATGGGATGCAGTGGTCCCCATGTGTGAGAGAGAGCATACCCTGTGCATATTAAATAACACTGAATGGCCTCGACAGGAGACTAGCATCTGTCGCCTAATAGCTGTCCAGTTCTCTGATCCCTCAGGGTTCTTGTGACTGGCCACTTACCCCTTGTGTGAAAAAAGTGCCACTTAGAGGTAAAGCAACCCAACCCTGAGGTGACATGATGTAAGGAAGATTCAGAAATGTATTATGGGTAATCCTGTCTTCCCCTTCCCATGCTTTTTGTTTTTTAGTATGTTTTTGGTATTTTGTTCCACAATCGCTCCCAATATCAGGATGCAAACCATGCTGGTGCTGAAAAATGAAAGGGAATGGTAGTTAAGCAATAGGGGGAATGAAATATCAAATAAAAGATAAACAGCAAGGGGAGGATAAATGCAGCATGTAATAAAATTGAAATTTTCCCTGACATCACCTCAAGGACTAGTCCAAAACTTTCCCTTGGAAACTCCACGTGCTCTTATAGAGATCAAGTGCATCATGTTTCTAATATATTACATTCACTAATGCAAACAGTTGTGCCAAAGCAGACACCATTAAATGTGTAGCAATGCCTAGTCACAATATCTATATAATCAACCAGGTTAGTGCACAAAATTCACAATACTCAGAGGGACTGATGCCACCAGTGCAACAGTGTCTATTAATAACACCATAGCATAAGAGAAAAGCATCAAAACTAGACCTGTGAAAGTCCCAAGAAGGAATGGCATACACTCCAGACTTTTCTCTGCACAACTCCAGTTTGTCGTCGTCCCAACACAGGTATGCGGAAAAAAAACCATCAGTAAGCTGTAAAGGAGCTGATTATGTTTTCCTGATACCATGTGAACAGTATAGCACCTACATCATTTATTAAGTAATTTCTTTTAACTTAATTCTGTATACCTTTGATATTACCAAAATATTAGAAAAATGGTGAATCAAATTTAGTTAGCCAGTAATAAAGTCCATATATGAAACATGATACTGATATAGTCCTTAATAGTAGAGTTGTTGATAGTCCATTGAAAAAAGTATATAATAAACTAGATGGTAAAATGTTGAAATTCTTAATAAAATGTATCCTTGATAAAAAAAAAATTGTTTTCTATTGATTTATATTCAATAAAAAATGATGCTTTAAAATGAATGGCCAACCCAAACTTAGCTAAGAGAGGCCCAAGGGAAAAAACTATTGTTAAAGAGTCACAGGAGCTATTTAGGATTCTACTATTAAGTAGTAATTAGTATCGTAGTATTTCGGGTTACGAAATAATGTTGCATCCAACTTGTAGGTATAAGATAATGTAATTTCTCATATTTCAAGCCTTTTAAACACTTCTGTGTTTGAACCTTCAAGTTGTCCACTACCAGGTACCTGGGACGGGGATGGCTCAGTCGGTAGCGCGTCAGACTCGTAATCTGCAGTTCCCAGGTTCGAATCCCAGCTGGATCAGCGTTGAGATTTATCTCCGCAAAAGTCCCCGCTCTGCCCACGGTCAGTAGGGGACACCGATAGTCTTGGAAAGGCCGCCGTTCATCGGATGGAATGTTAAGCCCTGGTCCCGTGTGTGGGAGAGCCATACCCTGTGCATATTAAAGAACACACTGGATGGCCTTGACGGGAAGCTACCATCTGTCTCCCAACAGCTATTCCATGGGTCCCCTCCCCCAACCTTCTCTGAGCCTTCGGGGTCCTTGTGACCTGGCCATTAAGCCTGTGGTGTGCAAAAAGGTGCAGCTCAGAGGTAAACCAACCAACTACAGGGTACCCTTTACATTTTTGATCACTGTGTGTGTGAGAGAGAGGGGGGGGGGTCGCAATGGTTATGGTATTCACAAAATAGCTGGTACAGAAAAAGATACCTGTGTGTTTTTTGTGTGTTTTGGACAAAAAAAGGTGTCCTAGAATATGTTTTTATGTGTCCAAAGTGTCGGAGAACCACCACAGAGCAGTTAGGCATAACTAATAAATATATGTTAAAAAAGATAGTTCCAGTATAATCTTAATATTAGTGCTTTTGTTGTATATTTTTTTTTATTCAGTAAGGAGAATATTCCAAAAATTCTCTTTTCAAGACCTATAAGTTAAATGTTTTTCTTCAGTCTTTGATTAACAATAAATAGGGTCACTATTTTCATTAAATTTGTTTTCATTGTTCTACATAGTTTAAAGAATAGTGAAGGTTTTATTTTTAAGTTTTATAATGAATCAATATCTGATTGTATTAAAGAGGCTGGACAATTTAAGTATTTTCCATAATTTCTTAAAATTGTCAAAAAAATTATGTTGTAGTTTTAGTAAGAAATTATATTTATACAAAAATTTTGTATGCTTTATTTTTTATTCAACATATAATTTTATATTAACTAGCAATTATGTTTTAGGTGCAACATATTAACAAAAGTTGATAAAAATCTTACATTGTATTTGAAATTTAAATACTTTGGCACATTTTAACATTTGGCTTTAAACAGTAAATAACTTAAAAACACAATACTGAAATATAACCTGAATTTAATATTTGTTGCATGCTCTGTTATAATTTGTGGAAATAAAAGTTTCATAGCTTTTGCTATGCCATTAATTGCAACTATGATGTATCATGAAACTAAGGTGAAATAGGCTATTTTATAAACAGTGTTGTAGATACATTATTTGTGCCCCCTCATTCTTGTTAGTTTCAATATCAGAAGTACTTTTCTGCCATATAAGCACTTATGACTTTTTATAAATTGTTTCAAACCTCAGTTTACAGTTCTGGTTGAGAGTCTCAGAATAAAAATCCATTGACCAGTATCTACTGACTGGTAGTCATAAGTGGTATAGAAGCATCTCTGTCTTATTAATGGTGTTGAATGGCAACTGCAGAACTGTGATGATCAGGATAAAGCTTCTTAGGACATGGAAAGCTGTAATGTAACTTGAGCATCCAGGTAAGACTTTTGACACCATATGACTCCTGAGAGCTGTGAAACAGAGCACCCATTGTCAGACCTTGTTGTTTGGTAATAGCTTGGTTTAGATCAGTGCTTTCCTCTTAGAAATTTTTCTATGGCTGTTACAGGTGACTCAAATAGTAGGGACAGGATAAACGAGGCAATGTAAGTAATGACTATGTTGCCCAGTACCATGTAAATCTGTAAACAGAAATATTTAACAATTATTTAGGAGCAAATACTATAATAGATATAATACTATGATAATAGTTTGTAAAATTTTTCAGTTTACATAGTATCCATTACCATTAATTTTTGGTATAAAAGCTAGATATTACTGTATAGCATGAATGAAGGCAGTAAGTTTTGTACACAAAATTTATCAAAACACTAGAGAGATAAGCAAAACTTGTAAATATTCAGCAACATCTCAGAATTTTAAAATGCTGATATAGGACTAACCTGACATATGACTGCAAATATCAGATATCATAAACTAAGAATATGGGTGGATTTCTTCTTTTGAGCTGTTTTTAACAGTAAAGATCTACAGCACATATGATTCTACTACTAGCATCATTACTTATTAAAATAATCCTACATTAAACTTGATTTTTCAAAGACTTGGGAAGAGCTTTAAAACTGGAAAAGATTTTTTTCTAATCATTAGCAAAAAATTATTCAGTTGTGAATAATTTATAGTGCCATCTGTAGCCAAGGGAATGTGTTGCAAACACTTGGACTCTGAAAGTGGCAAGTAAATCTTTTAGGTGGTATAGCCGTCCCGTGGCCGAGTGGTTAGCATGCTTGGCTACTGATCTAAGGGACCTGGGTTCGAGCCCTGGATTAGGCATGGATGTGTGTGTCGTTTTTCTGCTGAGGTCCTGCCATCCTCTCAGATCTCCTACTGTGGCATATAAACTGACAGACTCCTGTCAGACCTCTGTGGCAAGCAGCTGCTTGAGGGGGTATTTATTTTATATTATTTGAAAAATTGTCAGCCTTAACTCCAAAACTATGGCAGATAGCAACAATGTGGTAAATTAAAAACCTGTAGAACTGTCATTGGTTTAATAAGGAATAAATCTTACTGCTATGAAATAGGAAGAATATGACTTTTAATGCAGCTTGATTCTCCTTGATAGGAAATATGTAATTTTTAAGGCAGTCTCCAAAAAACACTCGTGCATGATAAAAAAAAAATCCATTCACTTGACAAACCCTCCCCACTCATCTGAATTTATAATGGCATTTTTAGCAATGCCACTGTGCTCATTCTGCAACAAGGCTGTTTTCAGAAAGATTGTTGTCTTAGCAGCAGACATGTACTGTATCATGTTTACATGAGACAAGGTATGTATCAGATAGCCATTCATAGATTGACTATAATGTGGAGATCATCTACATCATAGTCAATATTTTGACACATTCACTGGGCAGGGTCATTCCATGTCAAATCAACCTTTTTTTTTTTTCTTTCCTTCTATGATAGATGAGAAGACCAAACTTGGTGCACTGATGTAGATTTTCCTTATTAATTCAATAAAAAAAATCAGTTTTGAAAGGAAATTTTTAAAATGTGATAGTGGTGTGGGTCTTTAGATAAAAATTTAAAACTCGCATATGTTGTACATTATACTCCATAGAAACGTTATATGAAATTTTGAGTATATTCATTTCTTTGATAATGAGAAGAAAAAAAAATTGAATTTGTAGCATTGTTATCACTAATGATGCACTTCAGGGAACCACACTGGAGGAGACACACAGAGAGACTATCAATGTGCTCTGCTACTTGTATTCAAGCACAACTTTTTAACTCCAACTAGCATTCGGCTGCTACTTACAAAAGTTCATATCCTTTTTTACAGATGAGCAAACGAAAAGCCCAGTATTTAGAGGGAACAAATTTAGCAATACAAAGGGTGACCAGATTGTAATCGGTAAAAACTGGGACATGTTATTAAATGTTCCGACTTCAGTTTGTGTAACTTGAAAACGGTAACTTATGCGTTCTTGAGTGCAAGCAGCAGAGCACATCGGTAGCCTCTCCAAGCATCTCCTCTAGTGCACATGCACGAGAGCGTCAGTGTGGTCCCCTGAAGTGCATCATTAGTGGTACCATTGGTACAAATTCAATATTTTTCTCGTTATCAAAGAAATGACCATATTCCAAATTTCATACTTTTCTATGCAGCATATGTCAATTTTAATTTTTTATCTATAGGCCCACATCACTTTTTTTCACATTTTGAAATTTTCTAATGAATTAATAAGAAAAATATGCATCAATACACCAAGTTTGGACTTCTCATCTGCCATAGATGCAAATCAAAAAAAAAAGAAAAACTTTTAGTCACAATTGCAATTTGTATATTTCCTCTTTAGTTTAAATGATTATAACTCGTTAAAAAAATTTTTTTTGACTCGAAATATTTCGGATGTTAGACATCTTATGTGTACTAACACTTATGCCAAAGATTATTGAAATCTGTGATGGGCAGTGAACTGGCCTGGTTGAATTGACATGGAATGACCCAGCAATGAAAGGTTGGTGCATGCTTATCATTAATCACTTAAGAGACAACCCATCAGGTGCAATCAATGGTTAAGCAGTTTATGGTGCATCGTTTGGGGGTAGTTTGAGCATAAGCTACCAGGATCATTTAAATGGTCTAATGAAAAATATTGAGGAACTTTGACTGTTGGCTTGAGAAGGTACACCTGCAACAGTTATAAAATATTGCCATGGAAAGCCTATGTGATTATAAAATAGTTTTTTATACCCACTGCATAGGAAATGTTGCCTTCTATAAAGTGGAAAACCCCGTGTGTCAAAAATAATCTGATAATTGTTAAAAATTTAGACATGCAAGTGAATCTCTGTTAGCATTTTTTTTTTGCATTTACCGTAAGGATATTTTATTTCACAGAATTTTCCATGGCAGTCATAATATGTACTAGCATAGCCAAGTTCCATTGCACGGGACTCACAATTTGTCAGTGGGTGATGGCGTGGCTTCCTGATGCTGTTTAATGGCCATTTATTCTTTTTTTCCCTACTTGAAATTTGTGTCTCCTGTTTCATAGCTGGACAAGCTTTCTTGTATTAAACCAATGATACTCTAGAGCAGTGGTGTCCAACTTGTGAATAATTTTTATACAGCCCACTTGGAAAGTGAACTAAAACAGCACTTTAAATTTTGTTAATTATTTCAAGAAATGCATGCATTCAATGCTAAAATAAAGTGGAAATAAACGAATTTAAAAGACTATGGTGCTCGTTGTTGCAATATATGAGAGTGTTAAGTTATGACACAAAATGTAAATGATTTTTCTCAAATCACTCGGTGCAGCCCGCGAAACATCTGATTTTGAAAATGGCCCCTGTACTGGAAAAGATTGGACACCACTGCTCTAGAGCATTATATTTTTTTTACCTGGTTAGTTTTGAAGTTAGGGGTGACAACACTTCAAATACACCACCAGGGACATTGCAGTTGTTTCCATATAGTAAGGAGATTCATTGGGATTCAATAACATTAGTTTTTCTCTTTTTCAACAACAAAGAATTCTGTAAGGTAATATTTTATAGTTAATAGTAATATTGGTATTCTAGTTCTGTTTCTGGCTGTAGAATAATGGAGAACTAGCAAGATACTGCACTTCCTTCTGAATTACCGTTTTTGGTCCAATTTTAGAATTTCTTTGCAAAATACTGAAAATTAGGGGAAGATTGTTCTGGGTGTTCGACATTTTCATGGATAGTTTTAAGCCTTCTAGTAGCTCCTTGACCATAGCAACGCAAAACTAATTGTGACTTGTTTTTCTTTCTCACTATCTAACATATGTTATCCATCAAAATTGTTGACAATTTGAAGCAAAGCTGGATTATTTTTTTTATGTCACATTTTTCATTGAAATTAATGTTTTGCTTGATGACCACAGACCATACATAACAAATTGTAAAAACATCAGGCACTATCAAAATTAGAAGAATGAACTTGGACTTTCAAAAGTTTTTATTTTACAGAAGCGATAACTAAATTGCATAGGAAGTTAAGTAACATACTTTGAAGCAAACACCCTTTCTCTGATCTCCACTTTAATTTGTGTGTGGCTTAAAATGTCAAGGAAGAAAACAGTCCATAACTACAACTCCTCTCTAATCTCACCATGTGGAATACTCTAAAAAAAAAGTTGTAAGTGATTAGGCTCTCAGAGCCAATAATTCCTCCCCTTTCACACTCATTGTATTTACTTAATCTTTAAATCTATATCCACACAAAGGTTTATACCCTTTATGTATACCTTTCCCATTTACTAATTCCCTCTTTTCATCACTGCAAGGGCATTTTCACCTACCGACATTAACTTAAGATTTCATTGAAGCAGAATTATATATCTGAGGCTTAGATAATCTCAAGAATTTTTGCTTTTTTTTTTCAGTAAATGGTAGTTGAGGAATGGCATAATAAATATTCATTATGAAGAATGCTGGACAAACCACTTATTTCTCCATAATTCTAGCGATTTTCAAACATGACTACAACAGTTAAAACAATTTCATATTTCACCCATTGCCACACTGCTTTCATTTTGATTACCATGGTCCCTACGTGTATGAGAATCATCTCACACTTTTGACGACTAATGGTCAATTCTGGGATGTTTAGTGGTATTCCTCTTGAGGAATACTCGGCAACTTAAATGAACTTATTTTGCAAGATCATGCACCCTTGAAAAAGGTTTCCTGTAAACTCCTGTTTAATTTTTAGAAACAACCAAAAGATTTTTTTTCCTGCTCCAGATAGGCCGTAAATTCGGGTTTTGTGAGCACTGGCATTGTCTCGGAGACCCCTTGACATGCTTAATGATGGATCTTATTATTTCATCTTAACCATTTTGGACAAAACAATGTTGGTGTAGTATATTGCCCATTTATAGTCATTTTTTCAGGTAAGGTGTCCAGAGTTACCATTCTTTGGGAATTAAAAAAAAATTATGGATATCCTCTTCCTTGAGTGACATATATATATTGTTTTACATAAGTATATATATTTTTTTAATTTTATGCTGTTGAAAATAGATATTTTTAAACTTTATTTATACAGAATACACTTTACAATTTCATTTTTGTCATCAATAATAAAGCATCCTATTCAGTTTTTTTTTAGTTCGTTTCATAAAATAAATAAGTAATATTTAAGTATAAGGATTATAAAATAGTTTTGAACGAATTTTTGATTCAGTGTTGCACACATTTTAATGGTATGAATTTGGAACAGTTTGAAAATGCTATGACTTGGTAATCAACACAGTACATTCAAGTGTGAATGATGCCATATGGTTCAAATAGGTTCGAAAGTTGCTTTAAAAAATTCATTACATATTAAGCATGGATATCTCAGAATATATTTGTACAAATTTAATAAAATTTCACAGGGAGATACAAAAAATTAAATTTTTGGTCAAAAATTTACATATACTAAAAACAATGTGTAAAATGGGTGAACTAATTGTACAAAATACAGGATGTGGCTCCTCTATAGGGGCCTGAAATTAGTTTGTGCCCTTGGTAATAATAGAGAGAATGAAAGGGCAGTAAAGTTGACTGAGCACTAGGAGCAGGTCCTCTGGGAAGGGGATTAAAGGGTGTCAGTGATAAATTGTCATGAATTTTTTACAACAGAGTTATCAACTATAATAAGCCAAAGTATCCCATAGGTGTTCTATAAGTTAAAATGCAAATCACTATTGAATGTCTTCTTCCTCAACACACTGCTGAGTCAGTCTTCCTGTGTAAGCATTTTATTGTTCATTAGGAAGATTCATCTCTTACTGCACCAGCAATGGGGATCAAGGGAGAGAGCATTCACAGAACCTTCATTAAACACAAGGAGGTTGGTAAAACCTTCCAGAACAGTGCCTACCTATGTGATTTTTGAGTTATCTAAATGTTTTATTGAGCCATATTGAAGCAATTGGTATTCCAGACCAACAATGTAGCATTTCGATTTGAAATGATCGAGTGCCTATGAACATGGTCATTAAAATGAATATTTTCTAAACACTTCTTTAACTTTGAACACTGTCTTAAATATGTATAATAATTGATATATTGTTTGTATGAAGTATATATAAAGTACACTACAATCAAGAGTGAGCTCACTTCAGAGTTGCGAAGTATTTATTGGACTTAATGAATCGCTCAAATAATTTCTTAGAAATGCAGAGTCACCAGACCAGTGGTGTACCAGAAAGTTTTAATGGAAGTGTGGGTACAGTTAACATGATTGTGTGTAATGAGTGTTTGGCATGCTTAAATCTCTGACTTTTGGGGACTGCCTAAGAAATTTTTTCGAACCCATAAGAAGATGTTACAATCCCACCTACTTGCGTATGCCACTGCACCAAAAAATTGAAGGTAGGGCAGCAATTAAGATATTAATTGTAACGTCATGTGCTGGCTTTAAATCGTTTCCAATAGTTATCAACTGCATAAACATAGGTCTTTTTATCCACAGCAACATTAAAGAGATCTTTAGTCACACTATTTTTGATATAAATATATATGTAAAGCACAGTTCAATTTCCATCATTAACATGTAATGGGGGCAGCTTAATCCTTACCGACCCAAAACTGCCACGGTTATAAATGGACTCATCCAATCAATGCTATTCCTTCTTCATTACCTCCTACCTGCAGTTGGGCCATTTTCAGCCGGTATGGTAGAGAAAGAGTTAATGGTACTAGGTGCTCTTTGGATTAACCCAAGCCATGTTATAATCTTGGGATGCAGGTCTCATATATTTCTAGAGGACATAGTCTGTATATAAGTGTATGGGGTCTGCTTGTGAATCCTTATGTAGAACTCTATGCTAATTGCATTGGTGATGACTTCTTTCTTGTGGATAATAAATGGTCATGCATAGCAAATTTTTTCCTATTTCAGGAGGCAAGTAGATCAATTACCGTATTCAGAATTTTTTAAGATGTTACCTCCATCTAATTCCTTTATTAATGAACATTGCGGTTTATTGAAATTTAATACTTTAACAGCATGCACTACCATTGTAGGACTTCACCCTCTAATTAGGTTTGTTCAATAAAAAACTATATATACTTAAACAATGATCTATTTCCAGTGTATGAAATAAAAGTTTTTGTTTGTTTTATAGTTACTTTTTTTTTGTTAAGAAATGACAATGTATTAATTCTTTTTGTAGAAGCTTATTTTTTGCAAGCCATTTGAAAACTTAATGCATGGCATAACTTTTACAGTACAGCAACATAGGAAATGAAAATCATTGAGCTGTCTCCTACAAATTAATACCATCTGTTTTGTTTAGTAAACACACTACACAATTATATAATAGGGGTTTTCCTTTTTTGCAATATAATTTGGCCAGTACTTAGGTATATTTGGTTTATAATCTAGTCAACAATATTAGCAAATTTTGTTCTTAATGTGTGAGCAGTAATTTAGAACATTACTTCATTATTTATATCATCTAGATAATTTTTTTTTGCTTGAAAAAAGTTCGAGTTGGAAGGCAGAATTTGAATTTCAGTAACACCACAGACTGCTGTCAAAATAAAGCAATTTGCATAGAGAATTTTTAAATGACAAATTTACTTTTGATTAACTGCATTGCTTAAATTTGTAAAATGCAGGTCTTTGCTTTCACATATTCAGCCAAACTTAGTGTATCTGATTAAAATATAAAAAGTTATTATTTCACCGTTTTGAAATTCAACTTAAAATCCAAATGTTTTTAGAATCTTAACAGTGGAATTGTTGCCTAGACCTATAAATCTGAACAACTCAGCCATCCAAATATTTTTAGAATTTTGCCAGTGGAATTGTTGCCTAGGCCAGTAGATCTCAATAACTGAACTGCGAGTTTACCTAAAAAAATATACTCAAACTTCAAAAATATATTTGTGTTTTTAAAATTTTCGAAATATTGATGTCTTGAAATTTGATATAGCAATTATTTGTGTTTTGAATAGCCTTTGAGATAAATTCTTGTGACTGCCAAATATTCCAGCTCCCATATAATTCTTTTAAATACTGAATGAATGTTGCTGAAATTAAAGATTTAGATAAATTTGATTAAGATCTTTTATTATAAAAAGTATATTCTTCAGGATATGGAAATTTTCTAATGATTTAGTTCAGCTCTGTATTATATTAATTTTCATAAAAAGCATTTAAATCCAGAACATATTACTGGTGTATATGTGTGTGCATATTTTTTATTTAATGAGTGTGGCAATGGTTTAGAAAAGATGTCTTTTAACTGTTGAGATTATATGCTAAGAGTTAAAATCAGAAAAGTGACTTAAAAAATGTTAGTATCTGCTTCAGATAATTAACAGTAGAATATTATTGGATGAAATGGCAGTAGCAGAGAACCAACTGAGAGAGCCTATTTTTCCCTCTATGAGATAAAGAGTTCAGAGAACTCTCAAGCTTTTGAGGTAATTTTCGCCTATTTTGAGTTTTATATTATGCATAAGGAATCTAATCTTTGTAGAGCAAAATGTAATAAATCTATAAAATTAAAAGCACACATCACACTATTATTTGATACACTGAAACTCTGGTGTATGGCTGGAAAAATAGCATTTGCACAGCTGTTTCATATCCTACTCCTATTTTTAAAATTGGACTTAAACTATTATAGTATTTGATTTTTATAGAGGAAAATGCCTTTTCCTGTAGTTTAAGTTTGTTTTTTGCAAATAATGAAGCAAGTGAAAGTTAATTTGTTACTATCTGTAGCATTATTTCTCTATTCTCCCATATAAATGCTTTTCAGTTCACTGTTTTTGTATTCATAAAGGAAGTAGTTGAAGTTATTTTGTGTTTTAATATACAATCAGCAGCCATTTTATTAGATACCTTTAAATGTTATGTCAATAGTAACTTGGATATAGAACTCAGTAACTTCTTAAATAAACTCTTTATGAAAGAAATGTGAATGAAGATAATTTAAAGATTTCAATCAAATTAATTCAAATCTTGATTTCCAACAACATGCATTCATTATTTAAAGAGTTATGACAGCTAAAACATTTAACAATTATTACACCAACCATTTCTACTAATACTGTGGGGCAGGGGTTAATTTGGTCAGTTACGTACCAGGTTCAAGTCCCACTGAGCCAGCATTGAGATTTATTTCTGCTAAAACACCCACCCTAGGCCAGAAAAGATACCCTGTGCCTGTTAAAGAACACACCAGATGGCCTTGATAGGCTTCCACCTGTAACAGCTGTCCAGTGGGTCCCTTTCTCCCGAGCTTCCGCCTGTTTTCATTAACTTTTCAGGACAAATATTTAAATATTCTAATTTCCGTAACTCAACATTTGAAAGGCAGTCTCATGGCTACTGATCAAAGGGGACCTGGGTAACGCTTGGATGTTTGTGTTGTTTTTCTAATGAGGTCTTGCCTTCCCCACAGATCTTTTACTATAGCATATTAAATTGACAGACTCCTGTCACACCTACATGGCAAGCATCTGCTTGAGGGGGTATTTGCCTTTAACACTGAACAATATCGTTTAGATTTGATTGAGATCTTCTAATTATCAATTAAACTCTTATTTAAGGTTGCTGATTTCGGTATCTATGGGGCGAGGGTGGCGTAGACGGTAGCGCGCCAGGCTCGTAATCTGTAGTTCCTAGGTTCGAGTCCCAGCTGGGTCAGCGTTGAGATTTATCTCCGCAGATGGACTTGGAAAGGTCGCCGTCCGTCAGATGGGACGCTAAGCCGTGGCCCCGTGTGCGGGAGAGCCATACCCTGTGCACGTTAAAGAATACGCTTGATGGGAGGCTACCATCTGTCTCCCAACAGCTGTTCCAGTGGGTCCCCTCTCCCAACCTTCTCTGAGCCTTCGGGGTCCATGTGACCTGCCCATTTAGCCCATGGTGTGCAAAAAAGTGCCGCTCAGAGGTAAAACAACACAACCCAAACAACTCTGTATCTATGTTACTTTTGATATAACATGGAAAGTTTACCTAATACAGTGGCTGCTGAATATGTGTATGATTTTTAAAACTGATCAGATATTTAGTGTTAATTACATCTGGGGTTTTGAAGTTAAATTCTTTTTGTCGTTTTTTACTTTTTACATTATCAATACTAATTTATTACACAACTTCCGACATATATGATGGATCTAAATTACTCAAATATATCTACAGATAAGTGATAGTTCTTTGATATCTAAAGAATCTTATGCATGGATGTGCAGCACATTACTGATATCTGAAAAAAAAAAACATTGGGAAGCCACTACACACAAGTAGTTTGTGAGATGTGTGAAAACGAATGTTACTTATGCTGCCATATTCCAAAGTGTTATCGGTTGGCTAATGGAGATACAGAAAGACATGGATGGTGTGAAAATGTGCGACTGATCCTCCTGAAAAGATGATTACATTAATTTGAAAGCGCGTTGATCTTGTCTAACCACAGTAGCCCCATTATGCTGCCATCTTCAAAGAATCAAGAACATTACTCAGTACTTATCCCTAAAGTCAGCACTGACTGACCCATCTGCAGTTTATGGGAGAAAAGTTGAATCACAACTGTTATAACAAGTTGTTTGCAATACAAATGCGATATTTGAGTAAGGATTTTTGGGGGTAAAATGTTTTGGAAGTGTGATGTGTGGTAACATCTGTTGTTAAATATTATAGCTTCCATAAGTCTTTAAATATTAGAATAATATTAGAAAATAGAGATTTAGAGAGCTCTGACCGAGATCTTCAATTTATGTCTAGTGACTTCTTTTCGTAAATGCTGATTCTGAACTGAAACACTAATAGGATATGAAAATTTAGAAATTATCTTATATTTAGATATGCTGCCAGAATTTTTCATTATATTAAGTGTTGCAGCAACTAGCCCAGTGTGGCCTCTAAGGCGAACAGAAGGGGAAGATACCATACTCTCTACTGGGAGTTGGCAGCAATGATGGGAAATTGTTTAAATATAACTGTTGTAAATGCACTAGATTCAGGGACATATTTTTGGCCTGGAGACAACAACACATGGGAAGGAGATTGAGCACCACTGATAATATGAGAAAGGTTGTGTATGGAGATTAGAGAAATTGTGGTTTAATGATGTTAATACAGTCATACCCCATTAGCATCATTTATTCTAAAATTCCAAGAAAACATTACATTAGGCAAAACGCTGTTGAAGGAGGCTGTAAATTTTAAATTACATCTTTATTGTTATTTGCTCTGGGAATTGAACAAATTACTCCAAATATTGGGACACTGGAATGGACAAAGGTGTGTAAACTCTAACTCTAAAAAAAAAATCAAAATCTAGTTTTTAAGCAATATTTAACAGCACCGTTACTAGTAATAAAAATTTACCCCAAAAATTAACATTTTGCGAAAAAGCTTTTCCATAATTTTGACTGTGTTGATGTATCTGTTGTTTTAGTAAACTTAAATATGGAAAGACCCCAATACATTGGATAATATGCTGTGTATTCTCATAATTGTTAGCCTTTAAAACTTCACTTTTGATTGGCAAGAGAGTCCTTGAACCATAGCTCTTTATTCCTTTGAGGAAATTTATAAGGACATAATTGTTAGTTGATACTCGAATGCTGGTGCCTTATGGGAAATCCAGCCTTGGTCACCTTTAAATATGTATATAATTTTTTTTTTCCAGTACAATATTTATCACTAAAATAGAAATTCTAAACTTTTTCCCTTATTAAATGTTCGGATTCAAAACTTCAACTACTAGTTTTACATCACTTTCTAACTAGAAACATTTGCGATATGGAAGTAGCTTATTTAGAGCTTCAAAAGTAATGCACAAAAGTTTAGAATTTCAATACAGTTTAGTTTTCTTGTTCTGTAGTACAATAATTTTATGGTAATGTTTGATACTTAAACTAATGGCAGTTTTTCATAGTGAAAATGAACTTATGATAGTATATTCAATACATTCTAATTTAAAAGGTGTTTCCGTTTTTCTATATTTCAAACTTTTATTTGCGTATGTGCTACAAGTTTCATAATGAAATTATTTGTTAGGTTGTAGAAGTTAAACTAACTGATGCAATTATTCGTTCACCTAAGGATCATTAAATATTGCTTTGGTTTTACCAATTCCATTGAGAATTAATAGCGAACCATGAAAATACCATGTTGCGAGCAGCAATATGTGGACAGTACAATCTGCTCTGAATAGTGACAAGATTGCTGCAACATCTGCAAGATTCGTTTAAGAATCATTTTGGTAACAGTCAATATTCCTGGAATATTTTCTTCGTATTGGTGACCGAATTGTTGTAAATGTATGTCAATAAAAATTAAATTCCGAAAATATTGCTTTTGACATATCATTTGTTATGCTCTCTTCAAACATTCTTCCATAAATTGATAAGTAGAGTGTAAAAGGCAGTATGTATTGTGTGAAATATCATGCATAATTGATTATAACTTAGGATTCTGTTTTAAATTACATGTGATTGTATTCCAGGTTTTTTTTTCTAATGCAGTTCAACATTTTTATATTTAAGCTAGGAAAAAAAAGTTTAAATGCATCCAACTTGAAAGGGACGGGAAATAACTTGTTTAGAAGGAATTTCTCAAGAAGCTGAATAGCGGAGATTCCAATTAATGCAAATGATGTTAGATATATCTAACAGTAATATTAGTAAAGCTCTCTAGGCATATACTGAAAACGTAATATGGGAACATCTTGCAGTTAATAGTTTAAATCTCAAGTGTAGGACAAGAAGTTCTATTTAGCAATAAATAAATTGAACACAAGGAATTAATTTAAAACCATACTAGTGCGTGGTTTTTATTTTTGATGAATGGAATATTAAAACTTACCAGCCAATAGAGTGAGTAATCAAATATGGTCTCTCTCGATCCATAGAAAAGAGCCATTAGCACTGGGTGAATAAGATATGCAGTGTAGGTAAGCCTGCTCAGGGGCACGAAAGCCCTTATCGACAGCAACCCATTTAGGAACCCTGCAAATATAATAACCAAATCGACTGAAATGTCATGTTTTATTTTTCAACTTGAAAAAATGAATCATCCCACTTTTCTCTTGAATACTAAAAGCCAATAAATGTTTTCATCCTCCACCGAGTGAAAAGCCTATAGCCTCCAATCAGTGGCGAAGCGTGACTACAACTAAATCGGAACGCCATTCTGAATCGCTGAAAGGGATCTCTGATCTGGTATTTATTTTCTTAATCTATGAGCGATAATAGTTCTATGCTTTTTAAATTAAGTATTATATGTTGGGATACTGTGGCCTTGCAATAAGTTTGAGAATTTAGAACGAAAGTACAAATTAATGCTTAAGAAATTTGACGAAAATCACTTTCAGATAAAGTTGTATACAAATTTGAGTCGTTCTGAGAAAGATGTGGATATGTCCATTGAAAATGAGGCACCAACTGTACATTAACAAACTCAACCAAAAAGAATAATCTTATTTTTGTACGGATGAAAACAGATGGGGATAGTTGCGTAGCTGCCTATTTCCTCAGAGGAAAAAAAAAAGTCATACCAATATTGGACAGAAAAATAGAAACAGTTCCATGTTATCTCAATAACTTCAATGTGATTATAAAGAAAATATTGGCCAAGATCTCAATATCTAAATCCAGATTTTAAGCAACATTTTGTTTCAATATTCAAAGTGTTATGAACGCTGGAATATTTAACAGGTTAAGAGATCATGGTTGACTCTAGAAGCATTCATAACTCTCAATCTTGAAAAAATGTTGCTTAAAATCTGGATTTAGAATTGATTAGGGTCTTTAATTTATCCAGCCATTTTTTTTTTATATTGAAGTTATTGAGCTCTGAATGTGAACCTTGATATAAGATGGAACATTTACATTTTCCAGTCCAGAACCTGTATATATATAAAAAACAAAGGAGGGGGGGTGTACTGATGATGTAATTTATTTATCTATCAATAACCAAATGGATCAAGCCTTGCATAAAAGACTGCCGTACCTCCGGAATTTGCCCGACTGTCCTGAATTTCAAATTTTCTTCACTTCATTATCTACCAACATTTTGTTTAGGTCGATCGGCACTTTGAGCGTGTAGTTGAGTAGGGCCGGGGGCGGTCCTTGTGACCTCGCCTTTACCCCATTGTGTGCAAAAAAAAAAGTCAGAAAAAACTATCTGAATACAGAGCGGCGGTTTAACGCCTCATCCGACGAACATCTGTTTTTCTGAGCATACTCGCCGAGAGATCACAATTGGGGCTCGAGATTCGGGACGTCACAAAACTAGTCTGGCGCACTACAAATTAACCCCCCCCCCCCCCGGTCATTATGCCTAATTACAATGCTTTTAGTAATTTGTAATCTACTGACTTTGGGAAGTCCGAGAAATATATGCAAAATATCAAAGAAGACCGTTAAGCGAGAAGTGGGGATGATTTTCGGGCTTGGTTTCGAATCCTCATCTGCCTGAGCCCGTTTTGGGTAAAACAATTCAAACTCATCACAAAACATACCGAAATGAATATCGCTAATCAGTTATTCTTTTAAAATCGTTTTATGACAAAATTAAATGCGAATGCTACTTGGAACAAAAAAATAATATTAGAAAGAGTAGCATAAACTAGAAATTTTGTGGGTAGCAACATGAGCGCAAAAAGCCATTAAAAAACGGAGAATAAGCAAAAAACAAAAGCTACGTATTTTTAATTACTAAAGACATAATAAAATGTTGAAATTGTAATAAAAAATATTTTATATTTCTGCCTTTCAAACTTTAAAAAAAATTTGAATTCGTTTGCACTCGGTTCCGCCAAACTGCATCAAATAAATAAATACTTCCTCAAGCAGTTGCTTGCCTCAGAGGCCTGACAAATTTCGAGCCCAGAACTCGAGTGACGATACAAATGTTTGCGTAGAGTGTGGCCGTTCCAAAATTAAGTAGAAATGGCAAGGGAATTTGATTCTCGATTTAGCCTAAATTCAATACATTGTTGCATTGTCGCAATAGTGATTTTTTTTTAAAACATATAATGTGGAGATTAGAAATGCACATTATTCCTATTTCAACAATTTTTGCTTATACCTATGTTTTCCATCTTCCTCAGCGGTATCGTATTGTCTTAAAAAAAGTTCAATTCGTTACTTATAATAAAATCCGTGCCAAAATTGAAACTAGTTGAAGCTATGATGTAAATTCCAAAGAACCAAATATCAAAAAAGAAGGCAGAAAAGCTTAAAACTTCATATAAATTTCTGTGACATTTTTAAAGTGATCGTTTCGAGTGAAATTATAAAATGTTATTTATTTCTCATTGAGTTTTCAAGCGGCATTCAACTAGTCGCTAGTAGTGACCATTAACGATTTCAATGGTAAATAACCTATCGTTCACTCGCATCTCTCCAACATAGGGAATCTTGGAACAGTTTATATCGGGGCTACTGAGTAGCTATCTACGACGTAGGAAATAAATTCTTTAGCCTTTGAAAAATAAGAGTTTTTGAAACGAACTATACTCTGTGCACGTTAAAGAACACGCTGGATGGCCTTGACGGGAGGCTACCATCTGTCTCCCAACAGCTGTTCCGGTGGGGTCCATGTGACTTGGTCATTTAGCCCATGGTGTGCAAAAAAGTGCCGCTCAGAGGTAAAACAACCCAATTGGAGGTGGTGTAATCTTTAGTAGTACGTCAGACTAGTTTTCTGAGTTCCTAATTGTGATTTTTTCCGTTAATCCACACCTAGCTCTCTGCGAAAGGTGACACCGATAGGCTAAGAAAAACTGCTGTCCATCGGATGCATTAAGTTGTGATCCGTGTTCAGAAGTTGTTTTACCTCTGAGTGGCACTTCTTTTGCCCACAATGAGGCAAATGGCTAAGTCACAAAGATTAGGGGAGGGAATCCAGTGGACAGTTGTTAGAAAACATGTACGTCAAGGCCATCGAGCATGCTCTTTAACGTTCACAGGGTATAAGTCATACGGTGGCACGGCTTAACGTTCCATGCGACAGGCTGCCATTTCCAAGACAGATTCTTGGAAATGGCAGCCTTTCCAAGATCATCGGTGTCCTCTACTGACCGATTTTGACGGAGATAAATCTCGACTGGCCCAGATTGAAATCGAACCTTGGAACGGCAGATTAGAGATATCCTCGCCGCCCTGAGTTCAGGTTGTTTTACCTCTGAGTGCCATTTTTTTGCACACCATGGGCCAAATGGCCAAGTCACATGGACCCCGAAGGCTCAGAGAAGGGGACCTACTGTAACAGCTGTTGGGAGACAGATGGTAGCCTCCCGTCAAGGCCATCCAGCGTGTTCTTTAACGTTCACAGGGTATGGCTCTCCCAGACACGGCTTAACGTCCCATCCGACGGACGGCGGCCTTTCCAAATCCATCGGTGTCCCCTACTGATCTTACTTTTGCGGAGATAAATCTCAACGCTGACCCAGCTGGGTTTGGTTGTTTTACCTCTGAGCGGCACTTTTTTTGCACACCATGGACTAAATGGCCAGGTCACATGGACCCCTAAGGCTCAGAGAAGGTTGGGTGAGGGGACCCACTGGAACAGCTGTTGGGAGACAAATGGTAGCCTCCAGTCAAGTCCATCCAGCATGTTCTTTAACGTGCACAGTGTATGGCTCTCCCGAACACGGCTTAACGTCCCATCCGACGGACGGCGGCCTTCCCAAGCCCATCGGTGTTCCCTACTGACCGTGGGCAGGGCGGGGAATTTTGCGGAGATAAATCTCAACGCTGACCCAGCTGGGACTCGAATCTGGGAACTACAGATTACTAGCCTGGTGTGCTACCAACTGAGCCACCCCATTCTTTTCATCCGTGACAGGACCCAAACCCCCGAGTTCAGGAGAGCCCTATTTTAACGACATTACATAGCTTATTCTAAAGAGATTTCTGCCTGTCCCCTTACGGTTGTCCAGTGTTTTTTTTAGCGGTTCCCATTGCTCTCTTCTGGACTCCGAGCCCAGGGAGAGGGGTGGGGTACTTCCGACCTGATATTTAGACCACTTTGTATGCAAAAGTGCCATTCAGAGGTAAAGCGTTTCAAAACTAACCAGCAATGATGGTTCACGATTGTTTTCGATGGCGACAAAATTTCGCATCTTCCACACAATGTCTGTATAGATTTTAATATTGGAAGGAAAAATTATAGAGATAATGCCTTTATTCAAATGCAAACGCAATATCAATTTTCGACAGGACTACAATTCCACAATGGCGACACCAAAAGCAAAGAGCGAAATCGAGATATTGCTCAGAAGGCGAGACGAATTTGGAGTTTATGTAACTTCTGTAAAGGTGATGTTAATTTTTTTTATAATATTAATTTATACTTTCGTTCTAACTTCCCAATAAATAAAATGAAATTATATTAACATATATGTTTGAATTTTTTCATACGCTTGGGCCATTTTCTGAAATCTACCTCGATTCTCACAATAAAAATGTTGCAAGGCCACAGTATCCCCACATATTTTTTTTTCCTAGAAAAGTATCGATGTATAATACTAATTTCCCATAATATTTGATTTAAAAAGTTTAAAACTATTTTCACCAAGGAAACGTACCAGATGGGTGAACTCGTTCAGTGATTCGGAAACATACCGGAACGACGTTCCTGTCCAGTGATTTGGAAACATCGATTACCGGAACAGCGTTCTGTTTCATTGTAGCACTGCTTTTGGTAATTGCTTCCTCTACTCCGAAAGTCACGTTTCGTCACTGCTCTGATGTACCAAAGGGCCCTGGGTTCGAGCACGAGATAAGGATTTTTTTGTCTTCCTCCTGACCTTTTGGCCTATTGTGTGTAAAAAAAAGTGCCGCACAGAGGTACAACAACCCAACTTGGCCTCCTACTGCACCATTCATTGACAAATTCTGGGTTGCCTAAACAGTAAATTCCAATTTTTTTTTCCGAAAAAAGTCCCTGAAGCAAACGAGCTGCATCCGTAACAGCAAATTTCTTAACTTTGAGAAAACTTATGATGTTTTTAGTGTTTTCCTGTAAATGGTGTTCTAAAGCTTGATAAGCAACTTTTCTGCGCTATTCAAAAATAAATGCTAAAGCCTTTTTGCAACATTTTAGTGTTCAAATCAGAGGTGGACATATTACTCTTTCAAATTAAAAAATAAATGTTATTCTGTAAAGTACAATTTTCCCCCATTTATAGAGCAATTTTTCGGTTGTGAGGTTAGAATGGCAAACTGTTGACCCTCCCACTACGTTCTTCACAGAGCTGGGCCTGTGAGACTCGTGTATAGCCAAGCAATTTTTACCCACCCTTGGTGAATATGAAACAAAGGAATACAAAAAGGTACTGACCTCCGTGTCCTGTGGAACAAGCAAAAACTAGCCATGCTATGCTTGCTGCCCACGCCGTCCGGGCAAATCCATTGTAAAAAGCAGCTTCCAGATCTGTGGGCAGATCCGAGTTAAACACTCTTCCCATGGAGTAGATAACGGCCAGGTTGATAATTAGTGAAGATGACCAACCGAATATTTGTAATTTCTGAAACAAACATACAACTTAAATTATAATTTTGCAAAGAATGATTGTTAAAGATGTTACTGAAATATGAACCTTTGCCTTCAGTATTGACAAAATATTTATGGCTACATTTTATTTTTTGTATTGACTGTATTCAAGTAGCTAAAGTGTAGAAATACGTCTAATGTTGCAATGAAATAAGGCTCCAATTTAAAATCAAAACGAAAAATAAATAATGCACTAGTTTAAATATAAACTTCGAATGAGGCACTAGGTTAAAATGGGGCTGCCCTCATTTCTCAGTGAATCTGAGGTGGTCTAAAAGCTAGCTTACCTAGAGAGCGCAAAATTTTTAATATGATGTGTTATCTGACATATAGATACATTTCAATGAAATTACAATTTAATAACATTCAAATTAATTTCATGAATAATAAAAGCTTGCCAGAATGAGTTTACTGTCAAAATGGCGGTTGTTAGCAAAGTAGGTTGGGCAAGGAGTTTCTAAGGGAGAAGAGAGCGAGCATCCATAGGCGTAAACGTTTCGATTGCAGCGTCCTCTAAACATGGCAAATTCGTGTGTTGCAGTGAAGCCACCTAGCCAGGGAGAGGAGCGAGTTCCCTGCGTTATTTTTTCGTTGCTGAGGAAGGTTTTCAATTACTTACACCACGTGACTAATTTTACACACACCGATTCTGAAAAACGCTCAATTCCGTTTAGAGAGAAAATAACAGAGTAATCAAAATTATTTTCTTTAATAAAATCCTATTTTGTAAAACAGGTAGTAGCTCTCCTCAACAAGAAAATTTTAATATTTTCAACACTATAATATTTAATATATTATAATAAATTGAGATTTATGTGTCAATGTAGTATAACCTGTTCTATATATTTATATTTTATACAGTTCTACATATTTTAATAAATATATCGAGTTTTTTACTTATGTAAACGTTCAACAGATGGCAGCTGGCACTTCCTGTATCAACCATAAAAAAAATAATTACACTGTTAGAGCAAAGTGCAGAAGCCAATATACATCGATATGCTCCATGGAACACAAACCTGCAACATACATTGCCTTATATGTTCGTAAGATGATTAAGTAGATAGATACATAGATCTATTAATTTACATAATAATTTTTAAAATTCTGCAAAATTGCACAAAATAAACATAAAACGGCTTTTCCAGTTATCGTAAAATGCACTCCTGAACGTGATAAAATACTCATTGAATAACTTTACGCTAAGCTACCACTGTAAACAAATAGCCATGATCGTTAGACAAGTTGAAATACTAATTAAATATTCATTAAATATTTAAAGATTAAGACGAACCATAGTTGCAGCGTGCTAAACGATTGCACTGCGCATGCGGAGATCGCGCCTTACAGTCGTTTTTGTGGCTGCACACCAATTTGCCATGTCGGGTTCCGAGAAGAACCGCCTAGCGGCGCCACTTAAGCTTAGCGAGAGTTCGACTTCTCCTCCTTAGACCTTCTTTGGGTTGGGGTCGCAGTTTTGTTGCTACTGCACTTATTCTTTATTATATCTATGGTTCTGACTTAACAAACCGTATGACCCAAGTAAGCCTTTCCTAGTAGCATTATGCACAGAACCTACGAATACACTTTTAATCATATGTCTACCAGAGATGTAGACCCTGTATCTCCAATTCTAAATAAACACCATTCAATTATATAAATGTTTGTAAAAAGGTAATCTGAAGGGATTATGAGAAGCATTATTTACGCACATTGCATATAAATCCAGCTAAAATAAGTAAAACTGAAAATGTCGACATTAAAATGGGCACCTGCACAGGAAATTATAGTTTCGCCCAGTGCTGTCCAACTTCTCTATGACCGCGGTCCATTTTTTTCTTTCGCCAATATTTCGCAGGCCAAAAAAAGAATAGGACAGGATAAGTAATTGAAAGGTCAGTTCATGTCATCTCAAAAAATTATTTTATTTATACGAAAAATAATAAGTAATAATAAATCAATATAAATTTTCTGAACCTTATCAAATATTTGATAAATTTAATGGGACCATTGTGGCCGTAGTTGTTGGGCAATAAGAATAGAATGAGTAAGTTGAAATAATGCAATAATAATTGCAAATAGAATGAGTAAGTTGAAGATTATATATCAAGTAATATAAGTTGACAAAAAAATTATAAGGTGGATTATAGATATTTATTTAAAATTTCAAGTAAAAACTTGATTTTGTTCGCGAGCCACAAAAATCCTTGTGTTGCGGCCCGCGGGCCGCTAGTTGGACAGCGCTGGTTTAGCCAGTTGATAATGTGAATCGTTGGCTGCAGAAAGATGAAGTGTAATACCTATTTTTAGACGTGCTCATTCGGTGGCAACAGGTTCGATTCTAGTGTGTCGCCTCTGCTCATGGTGAGAAAGGGGGGGGGGGGTCACGTGAGCCTGAACAGTCCATTGGAGAGGATAGTAAGCAGCTGCTCCATGTGCAAGAAAACTATTCTGTGCCCGTTCAAGAATGCCCTCAGTTGTTAGGAGACACCGATGGGCTTGGAAAGTCCATTTGATGGAATACCCTGTGCACGTTAATGAACACGCTGGATGGCCTTGATGGGAGACTACCATCTGTCTCCCAACTGCTGTCCACTGGGTCCCCAACCTTCTCTTATGACCTGGCCATTTAGCCCACTGTGTAGAAAAAAGTGCCGCTCAGAGGTAAATCAACCCAACCCTGTTTAAGTCTTTGTCATCCCCACTGCCCTCAGTGAGAAAGGAGATATGATAGGGAGACCTTGCAAAGGCTCATGAGAGGGATATTTTGCCCATTCCTGTCTACATTCGATTATATCCTGTGTGCATTAAAGACCATGTTGAATGGCTATGATGGGAGGCTAACAGCAGCTGTCCAATGAATCCCCAAACTTGTTTAAACCCTTGGGAGAGGGGGGCGGAGGGTTGGCTCAATCCGTCAAATAGGCTGCTAAACTGTGGTACCATGTGCAGGAGTGTTCAAGAACACACTGGATGTTTTAACAGAACGCTGATAGTTCAGTAGGCCCATATTTTTAACAAACTCTGAGCCTTGGGGATCCTGGTAACCTAGCCATTTTGTGCTTAATAGAGATTGGGCTCAGTTTTTCGTACCCGCTAGAGTTCTAGGTTATTGAGCCCAATTTGGGGGATTTTTTATGTGGTGCATCATAAGACACATATACCGAAATATATGTTTTCTTATATTTTTAATTATTGTTCTATGACAAAATTAAAATGTTAATGCTATTTGAAAGGAAAAATATTAGAAACTGAAATTTTGTAGGTAGCATATTATAAATGCAATGAGCCATTCATGTCTTAAAGATAGATGATATATTAAAATCAAATCTTATGGTGCTTGTTTTTAATTATTAAAAACTAATTTTAAAATTTAAATTATAATGAAAAAATATTTCAACAATTTAACTTTTTTTGTTTACAATTGCAAAAAAAATTTGGAAATTTTAATTACTCCGAGTTCGAACTGAGCTGAAGAATTCCACTCAGAGAAAGATTCAGATTTACCTTGCTAAGAGTGAAGGAACTTTTATTCCGGAATTGGAAATAAGCCAGGGCAATTCCTACCAGGTAAGGCCCCATGCGGCAGTATGGCTTGATGTAGATGGCGCCATAATAATCATTCATCAGAGTCCCTGGTCTGCAAAGATAAACACGAGTTTGTTATTGTCTAACAATGATTTTATATAAATTTTTTCACAGTAATAAGAGTAAAAGTTTTCTGTCACATTGTTTGAATGTAAAGACCCGTACATTACGTCGATAGTTTTATGGTCATACTACCGATACATAAAAAGTGCCACCCAGAACAGAATATTTTTCCTGAAAATTGGCAACACTCTTTAGAAGCTATGCGAGTGTAACCCATAGGATAATCATACTGTCTCGTAACCATGGTTTACTTTCTCACGAAATTATATTGCGTATACAAATCGTTTGAAGTGCGATGTCTTCGCAGCCACATATTACACGCATTTCAGTGATCACCGAGCTGTGCGATAAATTTTTTGGTAGAAAAAGTGTTGCAGAAAGTGTGAAATTATTGAAAGACTGGTCCCATCATCCTGCCACTTAAACATTTTCTGGAACTCACTACAGTAGACTCTCTCTTTCCGGTCTCGGCTCAACCGGCCTCCACTTTAACCGGTCGTTCCAAGAAGCGGAAGCAAGTCTCGCTTGTTTTGTTTATTTGCTTCAGTTCTAAGAAGCGAAAGCAAGTCGCCGCGTGTTTTTGTTTATAGTACAGCACAGATTTGCTTCGTTCCCCTTTGTGAATATTACAGTGTACAATGTACTGTGCGTATACAAGAGTGTGTGTTGTGATCTATTTATTATTGTGTGGTACAAAATGAGTGGGTGCAAACGAAAGCGTAATGTCGTTACGACGGAGATGAAATTAAAAGCGTTAGAACGTATTGACAAAGGTCAAAGGTGATCCAGTAAAGCATATTTGTGACGAACTAGGTGTTGGTAAATGCACGGTAAATGACTGGAAAAGGAATTGAAAATCTTTACAAGATTTTTGCACTCTAGTCGAGTCCGAAAAAACGCTTTCTTCTCGATGCACTCATAAAAAGCCGAAAAATGAAATTGTCGATGATGCACTTTGGTTATGAGTTCATGCAAGAGCGTCGAAAAGGAACGCCAATCTTGAAAGAAAGAACATTAATCCTTCATTCTAAAATCGATAATGGGGGGGAGGGGATTTTTCAGCAAGCGAGGGATGACTTTCTCGTTGGAAAAAACGACATGATGTTCATTACCTTGGTGTTTGTGGTGAGAAATTGTCAGCTGATCCTTTAGCAACAAAGGAATCTTCAGAAAATTTTTTAGTGCTTATTGAAGACTGCCTATGCACAGAACAAATCTACAATGTATATGAGTGGGGGTTGAATTTTAAACTTCTTCCAACGAAAACGTTTGTGACAGCGGGTCCTTTATTTCTAGAAAGAGTGCTTTAAAAAAATAACGCTTGGTAAAAATGGGCATTGGGCTAAAAAAGTTTAAGAACCATGGAGGATAAATTTTTTTGTAACCTAACATTCCCCCCCCCCCCCACATCAAAAGCTTTGTTGTTCTTATTGACTCCTAATCCGTTAAGTTCTCGCGTTCAATAAATATCGAAGCAACCGTTTTGAGAAACCTGTGAAATAACGAATGAATAGCAATTGGAAAGAGAAGTAAAAGTGGTCCTTACACCGTTGGGCTGGGCACTGCTGGCAAATGCTGCGTTAGAGTGAAGTATATCGGCAGGGCAGACGTCATGACGAAAGGGATCACCAAAGCTGCTAATGCAAAGTACACGTGCCTGAAAAAAAAATCATCATTTATGTAAGTACAATTTACACATAATCACATTTTACATTTATTTCTGATTAGTAATAATGTACACTGCCCTATCAGAAAATTGCTGAATTTCAGGTTATGGTAATCTAAATTCGAAGTTCTATTACTTCTAAAATATGCATTTAAAGGAAACACGTGACTGAAGATAAAGATCATAAACAAAACTATTTAAGTGTCGATTTTAACCGATATTCATTCATGAAATAATAGGATCTCGCAGATATACACCTGTTGGTAATATGTTAAATAAGCAGAGATGAAAAACTATCATTAGCTAAGTAGGATCTGAACCCACGACATCTTGATAACATGTCAAGTGCTCTTACTACCGGGTGACGATCAATCATCTTTTATGAGTGGCCTTAAGCATTATACCATAGAATTAGTCATTGGAAATGCAGTTAAGTGTAATTGAAGACTCTGGTCCAGAAGGCACTTTCAAGGTTTGGAAATATAGTTAAGTGTAATTGAAGACTCTGGTCCAGAAGGCACTTTCAAGTTTTGGAAATATAGTTAAGTGTAATTGAAGACTCTGGTCCAGAAGGCACTTTCAAGGTTTGGAAATATAGTTAAGTGTAATTGAAGACTCTGGTCCAGAAGGCACTTTCAAGGTTTGGAAATATAGTTAAGTGCAATTGAAGACTCTGGTCCAGAAGGCACTTTCAAGTTTTGGAAATATAGTTAAGTGTAATTGAAGACTCTGGTCCAGAAGGCACTTTCAAGGTTTGGAAATATAGTTAAGTTCAATTGAAGACTCTGGTCCAGAAGGCACTTTCAAGGTTTGGAAATGTAGTTAAGTGTAATTGAAGACTCTGGTCCAGAAGGCACTTTCAAATTTTGGAAATATAGTTAAGTGCAATTGAAGACTCTGGTCCAGAAGGCACTTTCAAGGTTTGGAAATGCAGTTAAGTGTAATTGAAGACTCTGGTCCAGAAGGCACTTTCAAGGTTTGGAAATGTAGTTAAGTGCAATTGAAGACTCTGGTCCAGAAGGCACTTTCAAGGTTTGGAAATGTAGTTAAGTGTAATTGAAGACTCTGGTCCAGAAGACACTTTCAAGGTTTGGAAATGTAGTTAAGTGTAATTGAAGACTCTGATCCAGAAGGCACTTTCAAGGTTTGGAAATGTAGTTAAGTGTAATTGAAGACTCTGATCCAGAAGGCACTTTCAAGGTTTGGAAATGTAGTTAAGTGTAATTGAAGACTCTGGTCCAGAAGGCACTTTCAAGGTTTGGAAATATAGTTAAGTGTAATTGAAGACTCTGGTCCAGAAGGCACTTTCAAGGTTTGGAAATGCAGTTAAGTGTAATTGAAGACTCTGATCCAGAAGGCACTTTCAAGGTTTGGAAATGCAGTTAAGTGTAATTGAAGACTCTGGTCCAGAAGGCACTTTCAAGGTTTGGAAATGTAGTTAAGTGTAATTGAAGACTCTGGTCCAGAAGGCACTTTCAAGGTTTGGAAATGTAGTTAAGTGTAATTGAAGACTCTGATCCAGAAGGCACTTTCAAGGTTTGGAAATGTAGTTAAGTGTAATTGAAGACTCTGGTCCAGAAGGCACTTTCAAGGTTTGGAAATATAGTTAAGTGTAATTGAAGACTCTGGTCCAGAAGGCACTTTCAAGGTTTGGAAATGCAGTTAAGTGTAATTGAAGACTCTGATCCAGAAGGCACTTTCAAGGTTTGGAAATGTAGTTAAGTGTAATTGAAGACTCTGGTCCAGAAGGCACTTTCAAGGTTTGGAAATGTAGTTAAGTGTAATTGAAGACTCTGGTCCAGAAGGCACTTTCAAGGTTTGGAAATGTAGTTAAGTGTAATTGAAGACTCTGGTCCAGAAGGCACTTTCAAATTTTGGAAATATAGTTAAGTGCAATTGAAGACTCTGGTCCAGAAGGCACTTTCAAGGTTTGGAAATGTAGTTAAGTGTAATTGAAGACTCTGGTCCAGAAGGCACTTTCAAATTTTGGAAATATAGTTAAGTGCAATTGAAGACTCTGGTCCAGAAGGCACTTTCAAGGTTTGGAAATGTAGTTAAGTGTAATTGAAGACTCTGATCCAGAAGGCACTTTCAAGGTTTGGAAATGTAGTTAAGTGTAATTGAAGACTCTGGTCCAGAAGGCACTTTCAAGGTTTGGAAATGTAGTTAAGTGTAATTGAAGACTCTGGTCCAGAAGGCACTTTCAAGGTTTGGAAATGTAGTTAAGTGTAATTGAAGACTCTGGTCGAGAAGGCACTTTCAAGGTTTGGAAATGTAGTTAAGTGTAATTGAAGTCAAGAATTGGGTCTGTAAATGGTAGCTAGGTAGTCACTGGAAGGAGAGCTATGCACCAATCCCCTGTGATGATGCACAGAAAAATTCTCATTAAATGCATATTTTAAAAATTACAGAGCTTCTAAGTCTAATATTTTGGTAGGGCAGTGTACAGTCGCACAAAAAATATCCGAACCCTATGGTTGTTTACAGAATTCTGGAAAAAATATCTGGCAACGATTTTTTTCAGAAATTAGTGATCTGGCAACCTTCGTGACACGAAGGTTGCCAGATAACTAATTTCTAAAAAAAATCGTTCCCAGATATTTTTCCCGAATTCTGTAATCAACCATAGTGTTCGGATACTTTTTTGAGCGACTGTAGGTGGTCATATTATTTTGATACTAGATCGCGTGGCCTCATTCACGGAAATATTGAGCATGTGCAGTTACCGTTCACAGCAAACTGGAGCGTGTGCAGTACTGCACACGCTCCAGTTTGCTGTGAACGGTAACTGGAGCGTGTACAGTTGCTGCACACGCTCCAGTTTGCTGTGAACGGTAACTGGAGCGTGTACAGTTGCTGTACACGCTCCAGATATTTTTCCTGAATTCTGTAATCACGTGACACGAAGGTTGTCAGATCACTAATTTCTGAAAAAAAAATCGTTGCCAGATATTTTTTCTGAATTCTGTAATCGACCATAGTGTTCGGAGACTTTTCCCACACGAAGGTTGCCAGATCGCTAATTTCTAAACCTGGATCGTGTGGGCCCACTCACAGTAATATTGAGCGTGTGCAGTTACCGTTCACAGCAAACTGGAGCGTGTGCAGTAACTGCACACGCTCCAGTTTGCTGTGAACGGTAACTTTTAAATATATAATATATTTTTTTCCTGAATTCTGTAATCACGTGACACGAAAGTTGTCAGATCACTAATTTCCAAAAAAAAAAAAATCGTTGCCAGATATTTTTCTGAATTCTGTAATCAACCATAGGGTTCGGATTTTTTTTGAGCGACTGCATTTTACAAATGCAAAAAAGAAAAAGTCATTTACCTGTAGCACAAGAGAAGAATGAGGGGTGATACTGCATACAATTGCATATCCACTGCAGAGTACCACGTGTGGCTCAAACACTGGAAAAGGTAAAAATCATTTCAAAAATATTTATTCAACACTCTTCTGCGCAATGGCTAATCTCAATATTCATGCACCTTTAAAAATTACAAATTGCATAAACTAATTACAGAAACTGAGTCATGAAAAATTATCGCAACTGATTTTACTCATCACAATGAAAAGAATGTAAATTTAAATTCGTTAGCTAAAGTCACCAATATCGCCAAATACCAAAAGTGTTGCTTACGAAGAATTTAGTTTTAGCTTAATACAGTGGCGTACCAAGTGGCAGGTTGTGGAGTTATATTAAAACCCTCAAAGGCAGTTTATATTTCCTAATGCACCCCTAAAAATCAGAGACTCAAGCATTGAACGCCCTATAGGGTATGAAATATGACTTCCACCCATATACACGCACAAAAAAAAAAAGCCCCTTGTTATGCCAACAGTTAAAAATTTACTTTCTGATAAAATACTACTTCTTCGCAACTGTCAGAAATCTGTGGGGGCGTTGCAGTTGCTTGCTTTTGAAATAGAGAGTTGAAAGTTAGGAATGAAATTGTACGTTATCAATTCGCAGAGTTATCAATAGCCAAAGGTTTCACTGCCAACTTTTTGGGGACGGCGCCTAATTTTCTGGGGCCAAAACCCTGATATGCACTAAGTTAAGGTAGCCGAAGTTTGGTGATCCCAGCTCTGACCTCTACGAGGAGATATCGAACGAAAGAGACAAACTCTAAAATATATAATAGACTTGGAGAATTTTCCCGGCATCGCTTGGGTCCCGATATAATGATTCAGAGTAGCAGGCGTATTCGTAGCGGGTGCGCAGACACTCGTGCACGTCCTGGGGGGAGGGGGGGGGCCTTAGTCTGTAGCGCGCCAGTCTCGTAATCTGTAGTTCCCAGGTTCGAGTCCCAGCTGGGTCAGCGTTAAGATTTATCTCCGCAAAAATTCCCCGCCCTGCCCACGGTCAGCAGGGGACACCGATGGGCTTGGAAAGGCCGCCTTCCGTCGGATGGGACGTTAAGCCGTGGCCCCGTGTGCGGGAGAGCGATACCCTGTGCACGTTAAAGAACACGCTGGATGGCCTTGACGGGAGGCTACCATCTGTCTCCCAACAGCTGTTCCAGTGGGTCCCCTCTCCCAACCTTCTCTGAGCCTTCGGGATCCATGTGATCTGGCCATTTAGCCCATGGTGTGCAAAAAAGTGCCGCTCAGAGGTAAAACAACCCAACCCAAAGCACGTCCTGGGTGACGTCACCGGTAGCGGACGTTTCCGGCTTCCCGTAATTTCAAAATATTCGAACGATAATTCCTGAATTTTGTGTGGTGGTCCAACTTAATTCCGGCTATGTAAGGGTTGGAGATCGCGTTCCTAGCTGCGGCGGATCACGCTTAAACCCGCCACAAGTATCCAAAATCCCTGGTGGCGCTGCCGTCGCCTACCTTATGAAGAGTTGGAACGTTATCAATGGACAGACGTTTCGCGGCCAACTTTTGGGGAGCGCCTAATTTTACGGGGTCGAAACCTTTACAGAGTACTAAGTTATGGTGAGATGAAGCTGCAGAAGAAATTTGTCTTAGTTCTCACCGTTTAGGAAGAGGGAACAAACAGAGAGGGCTCGGTTGTTTTACCTCTGAGCGGCACTTTTTTGCACACAATGAGGTAAATGGTCAGGTCATAAGGATCCCGAAGGCTCAGAGAATGTTGGGGGGAGAGGACCCACTGAACAACCTCCCGTCAAGGCCATCCAGCGTGTTTATTTACGTGCACGGGGTATGGCTCATCCTTGTGAGGATGAGCACGACTTCGTAAGCACGACTCGACGAAGTTTCGTCGAGCTTCGTAAGCACGACTTAACGTCCCATCCAACGGAGGGCGGCCTTTCCAAGCCCATCGTTGTCCCCTACTGACCGAGGGCAGGGAATTTTGCGGAGACAAATCTCGATGCTGACTTAGGTGGGATTCGAAACTGTGGAATTGCAGATTACAAACTTGGCACGTCCCTACAAATGGAGAGGAAAACTTTAAAATATATATATTATATGATTAACTTACCATGTGCTCTCTATCAATGAAGTTCTGCAGATAGAGAGCATTGAGCCACCAATTGTTTTTGCACCACGTGTCATACATGAGGGTTGCATCTGTCCATGCAGGGCCCTGTCCGAGGTATTTAAGAAGGGTCGAGCAGAAAGCAATCACGATCATCATCAGAGGAGTCAACCTGACGAAAAGAGAAAAAATATCATCGGGATCACAAAGAGCGAAATTCTTGTTGATGAAACTTATCAGATGATACAGCAGTTGGGATTTACTCATTATTGGGGCGGGGGTTGGCTCAGTCGGTAGCGCGCCAGGCTCGTAATCGGAAGTTCCCAGGTTCGAGTCCCAACTGTGTCAGCTTAGAGATTTATCTCCGAAAAATTCTCCGCCCTGCCCACGGTCAGTAGGGGACACCGATGGGCTTGGAAAGGCCGCCGTCCGTCGGATGGACGTCTGTCTTCCAACAGCTGTTCCAGTGGTCCCCCCCCCCCCCAACCTTCTCTGAGCCTTTGGGGTCCTTGTGACCAGGCCATTTAGTCCATTGTGTGCAAAAAAAAAGTGACGCTCAGAGGTAAAACAACCCAATCTAACTCATTATTTCTCGTACCCTTTCAGATGTCGCTTGTCGGGAGACTTCCATCTGTCTCCCTAACAGTTCTCAAATAGGTCCTCCCCAACCACCACCTTCTCTGAGCTCTTGGGGGTTTTGTGACGAGGACACAAGTGTGGGTCGGAAACCTTCGTGTCACGTGACACGAAGGTTGCCAGATCACTAATTTCTAAAAAAAAAAATCGTTGCCAGATATTTTTTTTATATATATAATGCGTATGAATATATAATGCAATGAATATGGAGCGTGTGCAGTTACCGTTCACAGCAAACTGGAGCGGTTGCGGTTAATGTTTACAGCACATTGGATCGTGTGGGCCCACTCACAGAAATATTGAGCGTGTGCAGTTACCGTTCACAGCAAACTGGAGCGTGTGCAGTAACTGCACACGCTCCAGTTTGCTGTGAACGGTAACTGGAGCGTGTACAGTTGCTGTACACGCTCCAGATATTAATCTGTAATCGCAATTCTTTACGAACTTAAGTTCGTAAAAAACTTAAGTTCTTTACTTAATGAATCGCAATTCATTACAGAATGTTAATCTCAATTCTGTAATCGACCATAGTATTCGGATATTTTTTTTGAGCGACTGTACAGATGATGAGCGCGGCACGCTACCAACAGGTTACAAGAGAGAGCTTGAGGGACTTACCTGATGTACCTGTGGAGATATAAGAGAGGTAAATTGAGTCGCCCATCGTTCTTCTTCATTTCTTTGAAAACGGTGTAAGCAACCAAAAATCCACTGTAAGAGAAATGAAGAAATATTTGAAGGAAAAGGACCGATTATCACACATTGAATAAACACATCTTACCGACACAACAGCTACTAACCAGAAAGAATATTTTATTGGGGGAAAAAAAAAACTTCTAAAGTAATGCTGCACACCAATAGTCTTAAGACATCGGTTCCCAAAGGGGGAAAATTCAGAAAATGTGCGAATGTTTGTTAAACTGATAATTTATTTGTTACTAGTTTTATAAGGTTCGGTTGTTTTTCCTCTGAGCGGCACTTTTTTGCACAACATGGGCTAAATGGCCAGGTCACAAGGACCCCAAAGGCTCAGAGAAAATTGGGGGAGGGGGATCCACTGGAACAGCTGTTAGGAGACAGTTGGGGAAACCTCTCATCAAGGTTATCAGCTTGTTCTGACGCAGGATATGTTTCTCGTCTCATGGAGATATATCTTAAAGTCTCATCTGACAGACGACTTCTCATCCAAACGCATTGGTGTTCTGTTTCCCACTGGGGCACGATGGCGCTTAGACGAGATAAATTAACAGCTTTGCAGTGGATCTCATTCCCCACCTGGCCGGGGAACAAACTCAGTTCCTAGGAACTGCACCTCGAACCTAGGAACTGCAGATTGCAAGTCTGGAACACTGCAAGCTGAACCAGTTCTCACCATCAAATGAAGAGGACTTATTTTACATGTTCCTAAAAGAAGTGACCAACATCCCTACTATCCTGCATTCACCGATCGAAATGCTATTTTGATTTATTAAAACAATAATAAAGCAGCTCGGATAGTGATTAAGTTTTTAATTTAACTCGGCTGTCTTAAATCTGTTAGAAAAAAATAACTTTCATTCAAACTGTACAGTCGCTCAAAAAATACCCTAACACTATGGTTGATTAGAGAATTCTGAAAAAATATCTGGCAATGATTTTCTTTTAGAAATTAGTGATCTGGCAACCTTCGTGTCACGTGACACGAAGGTTGCCAGATCACCAATTTCTAAAAAAAATCGTTGCAGATATTTTTTTCTGAATTCTCTAATCAACCATAGTGTTCGGATGTTTTTTTTTGAGCGACTGTACCACGTTATTTTATTCGAGATTCATGTTTTTACTGTGGTTTTAGCATAATAGCCTTAGGATGAAATCTGCAATTGAAATATGTTTTCAAATTTAAGTAGATGTGAAAAATATTTTTCCTGAAGATCTTAATTCAAAAATTCTCCCTACATTTTTCATTCAACACAAATTTACAATCACTTACCTCAAGAAGAAGAATGTATCCACAGCAAATGTTCCATTAGCGAATGCTTGGGACAAAAAGTCTTTAGGTGCAGAAGCCATTGAATTTGGGTTCCCTATGAAATGAAATGAAAAAAAATTCGGTTAATAGCTTGAGAAAAGGCTCTAGCACACTTGAAAAGCAAGGAACCGGGATGTGCATCACTAATGAATACCATTATATTTTAAAAGGTTCTGAAAAAATTTTCAACTCCGACACAGCGGGAATCGAACCCGCACAACTCTCCAGATTCATGCCAGAAGACATGAAGGCAACTCTCCAGATTCATGCCAGAGGTGACTCTCCAGAGTGACTCTCCAGAAGGCAACTCTCCAGATTCATGCCAGAGGTGACTCTCCAGAGTGACTCTCCAGAAGGCAACTCTCCAGATTCATGCCAGAGGTGACTCTCCAGAAGGCAACTCTCCAGATTCATGCCAGAGGTGACTCTCCAGATTCATGCCAGAGGTGACTCTCCAGATTCATGCCAGAGGTGACTCTCCAGATTCATGCCAGAGGTGACTCTCCAGAATCATGCCAGAGGTGACTCTCCAGAATCATACCAGAGCTGACTCTCCAGAAGGCAACTCTCCAGATTCATGCCAGAGGGCATGAATCTGGAGAGTTGCGGGTTCGATTCCCGCTGTGTCGGCGTTGAAAATTTTTTCAGAACCTTTTAACTAATGTTTGAAATTTATCTATACATGTAATCTGTGTATTTACTATGGATCCATTATTTTTTATTTTTCATATTTGTTGCCTTTTTTTAATATTTATTTATTACTTTTTTTATGTAAAAAAAAATAAACTACTAACATAATTTCAAAAAAAATAAACGCCACTGAGCACATTGTATGGCTTTCCTGCCCACCGCTTAACGTCTCATCGGATCCCCATGTCCCCTTTCTGGTCGAGGACAGGATAGAGGGGTTTGTGGAGGTCCTTTTCAATCAGAGCACAGGTGGGACTCGAATCCGGAAACTGCAGAAATACCAGCCTGGCGCGCTGCTCACTCAGCTAAGCATTGCCTCACTTTAAGTGGAGGGAAATGTGGGAAAAGGTTTATAACTTGAAAGTTATTTTTTATATACTCTATGAAATAACTGACAAGTTTCACAAGAGAAGAGGTAACTGAAACAGAATCATCATCATCATTTTAAATAAAGCCAATTGAAAAAGGATTTTCTTAAAAGTTTTTTTCATGTTCTGTTTTTCATGCTTACAAATTTTCCTTAACCCATTAATCCCCAACGAAACATTCTTCAAATAATAATAAAAAATTATATATATTTGGCTACTAATCCAATTTTAAGTCAATGTATGTTATAAAGGACATAAATATTTATGCTTGGACATAAATCACTATCAATATAAAATAAAAGCCTAATTATTATTCATATTAAAACTATACCTAAACAGTCTATCTAAACTTTTGCATTTTGACAGGTCTAAAAAAGATATGTAGAAATTCTAAATGCCCTAAGAATTTACGAAAATAGTTTCACATATATTTCATTCAAGACAACGTTTCATATAATTAGAAATTTTTTTTTTAGTTTTTGCACAGTATAACGTTTAGAGTAATGTTGCGTTTACGAAACATTGGGATTGCACAACACGTGCACATTTTGTCTGCCACACGATTGATGACTCATTGCGAACGATTCTATTCTTGCGATTTTAGTTCTGATATGAGTGATGACGTCAGTGTTCGTATGCGCAACATTTTTCTGTGGCTTTTGTGGTCAAAATTGTTTTTTTTTTTATCACAACTGCCTATTTACATGTATTTTTGGTCTATAATAAAAGTACTACCTTAAAAATATTATGATTTCTACCTTTGGGAATTAATGGGTTAAGACACTAATAGAATTTCGATTGTTAGTTCACCAGCCATATCTTCGATGCAGCAGGGAAACGGCATATACAGGGGCGAAGCAAAATCAGCTCTCCGTGGGGCTGTAAATTTTTCGCGTGGAAAAAAAAGTGAAATTCGCGGAGCAGTCGCGACGAAAAACACTAAAATTCGCACATCATTTAGGTTCACAAATTTCTGTTAAATTAATTTGCGTTAAATAATACAACCGTAACAAAAATTAATGTCGTTATTTCTTTAAGTAATCTAATGATTTTTTTTCCTTGTTTTTGAAAGCTTACCTTTATTCTTTAATATAAAATTAAAAAAAAAACGTGAATATCTCCTCGAGCTGGCAGCTGCGTTGGGTTGGGTTGTTTTACCTCTGAGCGGCACTTTTTTGCACACCATGGGCTAAATGGCCAGGTCACATGAACCCCGAAGGCTCAGAGAAGGTTGGCGGAGGGGACCCACTGGAACAGCTGTTGGGAGACAGATGGTAATCTCCCGTCAAGGCCATCCAGCGTGTTCTTTAACGTGCACAGGATATGGCTCTCCCGCACACGGGGCCACGGCTTAACGTCCCATCCGACGGACGGCGGCCTTTTCAAGCCCATCGGTGTCCCCTACTGACCGTGGGCAGGGCGGGGAAATTTTGCGGAGATAAATCTCAACGCTGACCCAGCTGGGACTCGAACCTGGGAACTACAGATTACGAGCCTGGCGCGCTACCGACTGAGCCACCCCCGGCCCGCTGGCAGCTGCTGGCCACAGATGTCTGACAGGAGCATGTCAGTTTAATACGCCGTAGTAGAAGGTCTGAGAGGATGGCGGGGCCGCAGAAAGAAATACCCATTACAAATGTATGTTTTCAAGTACACATTTTTTTTCCTAGAATGCTTTTCTTTTTCGATCCAGTGTCCCTTCGCTAAGTATGGTTCGGCTATCCCTGTTCTAGCCCACTTTGTTCAACACGAAATTGAAACATTCCTTTCTTTATAGTTTTCTATTCCTACCTCTCTTCTCAGGAATCGCTAACTTTCAATCTAAACACATTTTAATCTCGATTCCTGTGTCCGTCTTTGGAGTCAATAAATTGGTACTTGCTATACCTGCCCCAGTGTTATCAACAACCTACAAATTTTCTCTTTATTCAAATGAGAAAGAACGAAAGAGAATTCATAATCCATCTTAAATGTCCTTCACCATCCAAACTATAAAAGATCAGACTCAAAATGAACGAATAGAAATATCTCTTGGCACGAGCCTCGCGAATGCCGATGGCGCACCGGGTACAGTCGCTCAAAAAAGCATCCGAACACTATGGTTGATCACAGAATTCAGAAAAAAATATCTGGCAACGATTATTTTAGAAATTAGTGATGTGGCAACCTTCGTGTCACGCGATTACAGAATTCAGGAAAAATATCTGGAGCGTGTACAGCAACTGTACACGCTCCAGTTACCGTTCACAGCAAACTGGAGCGTGTGCAGTAACTGCACACGCTCCAGTTTGCTGTGAACGGTAACTGCACACGCTCAATATTTCCGTGAGTGAGCCCACACGATCTAGTATCAAAATAATATGACCACCTACAGTCGCTCAAAAAAGTATCCGAACACTATGGTTGATTACAGAATTCAGGAAAAATATCTGGCAACGATTTTTTTTAGAAATTAGCGCAACCTTCGTGTCACGTGACACGAAGGTTGCCAGATCACTAATCTCAAAAAAAAATCGCTGCCAGATATTTTTTTCTGAATTCTGTAATCAACCATAGTGTTCGGATACTTTTTTGAGCGACTGTACATTCTGCACAGAGAATTAGCAGAAATTAACTTTCGCATATACTCAACGATATAGATCCCTTAAAGATTCGACTCACAAAACTCTCGCTCTCAAAGCCAAGGTCAGTAACGTTCTTCCTAGATTGGCCAGCAGGTGTGAAATGTGGAGCAGTCAGTAGAGCGCCGAGATCGTAAACAGCACTTCCCAAGTTCGAGTTCTATCTGGCCCACCTTTGAGATATATCACCGCTAAGCCAACACCTTGCCTTCAAGTCAATAGGGAACATCGATGGGCCTGAAAAGACTGCCGTCCGTCTTAATGGCATGTAAAGCCATGGTCCTGTGCACAGGCGAGCAGTACCATGTGCATATCAAAGAACATGATAGATGGCCCTGAAGGGAGGTTGGGTTGTTTTACCTCTGAGCGGCATTTTTTTGCACACCATGGACTAAATGGCCAGGTCACAAGGACCCGGAAGGCTCAGAGAAGGTTAGGGGAGAGGACCCACTGGAACGGCTGTTGGGAGACAGATGGTAGCCTCCCGTCAAGGCCATCCAGTGTGTTCTTTATGGCTCTCCCACACACGGGGAGAGAAAAACCAACGGCTTAACGTCCCATCCGACGGACGGCGGCCTTATTCAAGCCCATCGGTGTCCCCTACTGACCGTGGGCAGGGCGGGGAATATTGCGGAAATAAATCTCAACGCTAACCCAGCTGGGACTCGAACCTGGGAAGTACAGATTACGAGCCTGGCGCGCTACCGACTGAGCCACCCCCATCAGGTAAGGTAAAAAGCTATATGTCTACTTTTCTTCCCTTTAATGAATTTTGATTATAATAATAATTAGTTATAAAAGTATATTAAGCATTACGATTTTTTGCTGGGTGTTTCTGCTCAGCTGCGGTCTGACGCGTTTCGTGACCCAATACGGTATAAGTTCGGTCACACTTTTTTTTCATGACATACACGGTCATATCAGAATAATATGACCATCTACCATACGTATGGCAAGTGGTCATATTATTCTGATGCAACCGTGTATGTTTTAGTATATTTCAGTTTTTGTCCATGTTGTGCAATGTGTCTTACTAAGTTCAGTAGAAATAATAATTACTGAAGTTGGACGAATAGAAGAAGCATAAAAAAAAAGAATCCCCTGAGTCGCGAATGGAATTACGAACTTGGTTGCCTAAGCTAGTAATTCACCCACAGTCACACTCCCAACAAAGGTGTGTGACCTCCCCTGAACTGCCGCAAATACAATTGGACGACCGCGACAAATTCAGGTGGATTGGCTGGCAGGGGAACCAACCAATCCCCCCCCCCCCAAATGAGCATGCCTGTACGAGCCTAAAATGGCCCTGGTAACAGTCTTGCCCATTTGAACACAGGGAGGAGGATTGAAATTTTTCGTAAATCAGAAATAGAATTTTTTTTTGTCTCGCCAATGGGATTTGAACCAGGCATTACAGATTACAAAGCCAACGTGCTAACCACAAGACCAAATAACCGAGTTACGAAACATCTTTAAAATTCAGTTATTAAGCATTAAAAGTAATACGAATCGTAAAGGATTCACTAAGAAATGTCTTTGTCGACTATGTTCCATAAAGAACATAGAAAAATATAATAATCGATTTTTTTTCCTTCTTAAACGGAAATTAATTCTCGATGCTATTTCCACTTAAAATATAACTTTTTTTTTTTTCATTCTTAATTCTCAATGCAAAGACCACCGATTTCAAACGCCATCCTTTATGGTCGTTCGTGGTCTGAACGGATTAAAAATGTGGTTTTAATTATTAATTCTGATCCAGAATGAAAGGTTCTGGTTCCAGAAATTTTAAGATTCGGTTACGGTTGGACTCTGTTAAAAAGCATATTTTCAATTTAAATTTTTTTCTGCAACGAAGAATAGGTTGTGGGTTGTTCTACCTCCGCGCGGCAAGCATTTTCCACACAATGGGCTAAATGGCCAAGTCACAAGGACCCCAAGTGTTCAGTGAAAGTGGGGTGAGGGAACCCACTGGATAGCTGTTTAACAGACAGATGTTAGCCTCCCATCAACACCATCCAGCGGTCTTGAACACTTAACGTAAGCACAGCAAGCTTTCCAAGTCCATCAGTGTCCCCTACTGACCGTGGGCAGGGGGGGGGGGATGTTTTGCAGAGGAAGATCTCAACGTTGGCTAAGGTGGGACTCGAACCTGGGATTATTATATTATTGAGTCTGACGTGCTACCGACCTAGCCATTCTGAACAAAGAGTAAAACCTAGTCTAGCCATTCAGCTAAAGTTTCAAGCGGCTGAAAGATAAAAAAAAAAGGATGGTTTGGGTTGTTTTTCCTCTGAGCGGCTTTTTTGCACATCATGGGCTAAATGGCCCGATCACAAGGACCCCGAAGGTTCGAAGAAGGTTGTGGGAGGGGACCCTGGAAAGGCTGTTGGGATGTCTCTCAATGGTAGCCTCCAGTCAAGGCCATCCAGTGTGTTCTTTACGTGCACAGGGTATGGACCTCCCGCACACGGAGCAACGGCTTAATGTCCCATCCGACGGACGGCGACCTTTCCAAGACCATCGGTGTCCCCTATTGACCGTGGGCAGGGCGGGGAAGTTTTGCGAAGATAAATCTGAACGCTGACCCAGCTGGGACTCGAACCTGGGAACTGCAGATTACCTGAAGAGAGGTTACCATCTGTCTCCTAACAGCTATTCAGTGGGTCAACATTCTCTGACCATTTGGGGTCCTTGTGACCTGCCCATTTTTAATCAGTCTGTGCAAAAAGAATGCCGATCAGAGTTAACGCAAAACTCTTCTACAGAAAATAATTTCTATAATTAAAATTTTTTTTTAAATATATAAATTTAATATTAATGCCATTTTTGAAATATTGTTTAATAAATATTTTAAATGGCAAGGATGGTACTTACTTTAAGTATTACTCTATCGGTTATGCTTTGAAACAAATTTGCATTTACAATTACTTCTAGGTATATTACAATTACACAGGAATGGCTTTGCAGGCTGTTATACACCTCAGCATAGAATTATGTGCTGAACTTTAGTTTAATTGTATTTGAGAAAATTTCATGCAACAATATGGATACAAATGATTGGACGTCCCTTGGTTGAATGGTTAGTGCGCTTGGCTACTGATCTAAGGGACCTGGGTTCGAGCCTAGGATTAAAGCATGGACGTTGGTGATGTTTTTCTGCTGAGGTCCTGCCATCCTCTCAGATCTTCTAACTATGGCGTATAAACTGATAGGCTTCTGTCAGACCTCTGTGGCAAGCAGCTGCTTGAGGGGGTATTTATTTTTATTATTTTATATATCGATTTATTTTTATTATTTTATATATCGATTTATCATCTTCTCTTTGCAGTCGGTGTCGTATGCTCTTTACTCAGAAAACGGTTCCAAACTTCAGGTATAGATGGCGCCACGATCAGTACATTTGGCATCATTTCGATATCGAATCTCGTGTCGTTCATCAGAGGTCATTAAGGTTAGGGACGTACCTACGATTTAATTTCGGGGGGAAAGGAATGGGGGGGGGGGGGGGGGGTCCTGGCAAAAAGTTTTTTCTTTTATTTGGTGGGTAGAATAAGTCTTTAGCAGGGTTTCCCAATAACTAAAATATTCCACAGAGCAAGGAAAGGTTAAAATTATATTCTTTATGGAATAAGATTTTATACTTTTTCGTTATTCTATTTTTACTTTCGGGCATGTACCTACGGGGCTAAAATAAAATCATAGAAACTGTTTTGGATTTTAAAGCAGGTAGACAAGTTTGAGTTTACGGACTGATTTTCGGGTTAGGTTGTTTTACCTCTGGGCGGCACTTTTTTGCACACCATGGGCTAAATGGCCAGGTCACATGGACCCCGAAGGCTCAGAGAAGGTTGGGGGAGGGGACCCACTGGAACAGCTGTTGGGAGACTGATGGTAGCCTCCCGTCAAGGCCATCCAGCGTGTTCTTTAACGTGCAAGGGTACGGCTCTGCCACACACGGGGCCACGGCTTAACGTCCCATCCGACGGACGGCGGCCTTTCCAAGCCCATCGGTGTCCCCTACTGACCGTGGGCAGGGCGGGGAATTTTGCGGAGATAAATCTCAACGCTGACCCAGCTGTGACTCGAACCTGGGAACTACAGATTACGAGCCTGGCGCGCTACCGACTGAGCCACCCCCGCCCCACTTATTTTCGAAGGGGGACATCCCTCTCAGGGTACGTCCCTGATTAGGGTTGCGTTGTTTCATCTCTGAGCGGCACTTCTTTTGCACACAATGGGCTACGTGGCCAGGTCACAAGGGCCCTTACAGAAGGTTGGGAGACTCACTGGAAAGACGAAAACCACCTGTCAAGGCCACCCAACATGTTCTTTAACGTGCATAGGGTATGGCTTAACATCCCATCTGTCGGACGGCGGCCTGTCAAAGCCCATGGTGTCCTCCTACTGACAGAGGGCAGGGTGGATATTTAGCAGAGGTAAGTCTTAATGGTGGCCTAGATGGGACTCGAACCTGGGAACTGTAAATTACGATCCTGGTTCGCTACCGACGGAGCTAACACCTTTCCCAAATGTCTCGTTGGAATGTTGATCCTTGCAATGGGAGAAAATGAAACTGGTTCTTACAATGAACAAAACTTTGACGTAAAAATGAATAAAAATATTTTTTTACCTTTAATGGGATTTTGGGTTGTTGGTTTTTTTACCTATGAGCGGCACTTTTTTGCACACCATGGGCAAAATGGCCAGGTCACATGGACCCCGAAGGCTCAGAGAAGGTTGGGGGAGGGGACCCACTGGAACAGCTGTTGGGAGACAGATGGTAGCCTCTCGTCAAGGCCATCCAGCGTGTTCAGGGTATGGCTGTTTAACGTGCACAGGGTATGGCTCTCCCGCACACGGGGCCACGGCTTAACGTCCCATCCGACGGACGGCGGCCTTTCCAAGCCCATCGGTGTCCCCTACTGACCGTGGGCAAGGCGGGGAATTTTGCGGAGATAAATCTCAACGCAGACCCAGCTGGGACTCGAACCTGGGAACTACAAATTACGAGCCTGGCGCGCTACCGACTGAGCCACCCCCGCCCCAACTGAATAGGTAGACTAGGCATTAGTGTTTCTTCAGAATGGCTAGGTCGGTAGCACGCTAGACTCTTAATATGCAGTTCCCACGTTCGAGTCCCACCTGGGTCAGCGTTGAGATCTTCCTCTGTAAAACTCCCCGCCCACGGTCAGCAGGGGGCACTGATGGACTTGGAAAGGTTGCTGTGCATACGTTGCTTTGGCTTCCAAGCGACGGACGGCGGCCAAGCCCATCAGTGTCCCTTACTGTCCGTGGGCAGGTCGGGGAATTTTGCGGAGATAAATCTCAACGCTGACCCGGCTGGGACTCGAACCTGAGAGAAAAATATACTCACTGAAGAAGAGCCATTGCTGAGCGAAAGAGAAAGAATGCCCAATCATGATCCAAGCCATGCTGAGGAATCGGATGCCGTGGAGCGAGTCCATCGATCCTTCGGTAGGAGCCGTGCTCAGAATCCTCCTGGAATTTGCCACCAATGAAAAGGAGCGCAGGATGGCTCCAAATTGAGCACCTGCAGGAGAAAAATAAAAAATTAGCTTTCGCGACTTAAAAAGATCTTTACCACCTTCAGAAACGAAACATATAAAGGATGTCAATCGAGGGATGAATGCAGTTAAAGAGAGCATCCATCTCTCGATTTAGACGATGGATTCCCGTGAAATCACCGTGCAAATCGAAACCATTGATGGGGGAAAATGGGGGAGAGGTTAGGAAAAAATCCTTCTTATTTAATCTTTCTTATCTTTATTCGTGCATCGAAAGTGAAATTGAATCTCAATTTTCTGTTTGTAAGCATTAATGTAATGTTATTTTGTACAGTCGCTCAAAAAAAAGTATCCGAACACTATGGTAAAATATCTGGCAACGATTTTTTTTAGAAATTAGTGATCTGTCAAACTTCGTGTCACGTGACACGAAAGTTGTCAGATCACAAATTTCTAAAAAAAAATCGTTGTCAGATATTTTTTCTGAATTCTGTAATCAACCATAGGGTTCGGATACTTTTTTTTGAGTGACTGTATATAAGGATTTGAAAAATGCGAATTATGCTTCATTTGGGAGATTCGAGGAACACGAATCGTACAAAAATGATATTTATGTTTAAAAAACAAGAAAAGTCCGATATCTGCAAAATGATCACAAATACATTGGAAAAAAATGTAACAAAGGTCAAGTTTTTATGAGTGTATAAAATGATTTTTTTTTAGAGAGAAAAAAACGCAGTTAGATTCACTGCCGTTAAGCTCACGTGGATGGAATTTCATCCCCCCCCCCCACATGCAACTGAGACTTACCTGATGACTTTTTCGATTTGTAGAGCGTCTCGGATGATGCGTTGCTAATGACGACGCTATCACTGATGCTGGGGTTGCTGCTGGAGGTTGGAGCAGACTGCTGAGCGGGCTTTTCCTTTGAAGGCGCCTTCCTGCAAGAGGCGAGGAAGGGTTGACTCACGTCATACATCGTTGCCACAGATGCCAACAGGAGGAAGACAGATATCACAGATCTGGAAGACGAAAGAAATGAGGGATCACTACTTGATACTTCAGCTCATCCAACTTTCTTTCCATTTCATTGTACCTAGGCCGTGCAATGGTATCGCGGTGACACTGCAGTTGCTTGTATCTGGGTTCGAGTCCCATGGTGGCATTGCCGTATCTTCGTGTTGTCTGTCGTGTGTCTCTTATCGGCATTTTTTTTTCATACATTGTACTTAATGATAAGGTCACAACGACTCTTAAGGTTGGGTTGTTTTAGCCCTGAGCGGCACTTTTTTCCACACAATGGACTAAATGGCCAGATCAAAAGGACCCCAAAGGCTCAGAGGGTTCGGTTGTTTTACCTCTGACCGGCACTTGTTTGCACACAATGGGCTAAATGGTCAGATCACAAGGATCCCAAAGGCTCAGAGGGTTGGGTTGTTTTACCTCTGAGCGGCACTTTTTTTTACACACAATGGGCTAAATGGCCTGATCACAAGGACCCCAAAGGCTCAGAGGGTTGGGCTGTTTTACCTCTGAGCGGCATTTGTTGCACACAATGGGCTAAATGGCCGGATCACAAGGACCACAAAGGCTCAGAGGGTTGGGTTGTTTTACCTCTGAGCGGCACTTTTTGCACACAATGGGCTAAATGGCCAGATCAAAAGGACCCCAAAGGCTCAGAGGGTTGGGTTGTTTTATCTCTGAGCGGCACTTTTTTGCACACAATGGGCTAAATGGCCAGATTACAAGGACCCCAAAGGCTCAGAGGGTTGGGTTGTTTTACCTCTGAGCGGCACTTTTTTGCACACAATGGGCTAAATGGCCAGATTACAAGGACCCCAAAGGCTCAGAGGGTTGGGTTGTTTTACCTCTGAGCGGCACTTTTTTGCACACAATGGGCTAAATGGCCAGATTACAAGGACCCCAAAGGCTCATAGGGTTGGGTTGTTTTACCTCTGAGCGGCACTTTTTTGCACACAATGGGCTAAATGGCCAGATTACAAGGACCCCAAAGGCTCATAGGGTTGGGTTGTTTTACCTCTGAGCGGCACTTGTTTGCACACAATGGGCTAAATGGTCAGATCACAAAGATCCCAAAGGCTCAGAGGGTTGGGTTGTTTTACCTCTGAGCGGCACTTTTTTTTACACACAATGGGCTAAATGGCCGGATCACAAGGACCCCAAAGGCTCAGAGGGTTGGGTTGTTTTACCTCTGAGCGGCACTTTTTTTTACACACAATGGGCTAAATGGCCGGATCACAAGGACCCCAAAGGCTCAGAGGGTTGGGTTGTTTTACCTCTGAGCGGCACTTTTTGCACACAATGGGCTAAATGGCAAGATCAAAAGGACCCCAAAGGCTCAGAGGGTTGGGTTGTTTTACCTCTGAGCGGCACTTTTTTGCACACAATGGGCTAAATGGCCAGATTACAAGGACCCCAAAGGCTCGAGGGTTGGGTTGTTTTACCTCTGAGCGGCACTTTTTTGCACACAATGGGCTAAATGGCCAGATTACAAGGACCCCAAAGGCTCATAGGGTTGGGTTGTTTTACCTCTGAGCGGCACTTTTTTGCACACAATGGGCTAAATGGCCAGATTACAAGGACCCCAAAGGCTCATAGGGTTGGGTTGTTTTACCTCTGAGTGGCACTTTTTTGCACACAATGGGCTAAATGGTTGTTTGGGTTGTTTTACCTCTGAGCGACACTTTTTTGCACACCATGTGCTAAATGGCCAGGTCACATGAACCCCCGAAGGCTCAGAGAATGTTGGGAGAGGGGACCCACTGGAACAGCTGTTGAGAGAAAGATGGTAGCATCCCGTCAAGGCCATCCCGCGTGTTCTTTAACGTGCACAGGGTATGGCTCTCCCTCATACTGAGCCACGGCTTAACGTCCCATCCGACGGATGGCGGCCTTTCCAAGCCCATCGGTGTCCCCTACTGACCGTGGGCAGGGCGGGGAATTTTGCGGAGATAAATCTCAACGCTGACCCAGCTGGGACTCGAACCTGAGAACTGTAGATTACGAGCCTGTCGCGCTACCGACTGAGCCACACCCCCACCAGGTCATAAAGACCCTAAAGGTTGGGTTACCTCTGAGCGATAATTTTTTCGCAGGAATGGTCTAAATAGCCAAGTCAGAAGAAACGTAAGAGCTAATAAATTTTTTGGGAATTTTGGGGAAAGGGAGCCACTAGAGAGCTATCAGGAGAGAGATGAGAGTCATCCGTCAAGATCAACCAGCGTGTTCTTTAATGTGCACATTATATGTCTCTCCTTCACTCGGAACCATGGCTTTACGTCCTCATCCGATGGATGACAGATTTTCCAAATCCAACTATGTCCCCTTTTTCAACGGGCAGAGTTTAGGGTTAGCAGACAAAAGCATTCTCTGGGACTCAATCTCAGACAAAGCATTAATCAGTATCGTAGGACGCTAAGCACTCGACTTTAAATCGCAACTTAAAATATTTATCTTCTTTAATCTAATTTTGTAACCAGAATTGTAGAACTGCGACTATTCATCATCATCATCATCATCCTCAAACAGCCATGGGCTACGGAGGTCCAACCAGACCGTGCAATTTAGTTCTCCAAGCAAGTCTATCCTGAGCTACATCTACTGCATCTGGCCACTGCACACCAATTCTAACAAGGTCCTGTTTGATATTGTCTGCCCACCGCATCCTAGGTCTCACCTTCTTTCTGAGGCCTTTAGGCACACTGTTCATAACCCTATTCACCAATCTATAATTACTCATACGGGCAACATGGCCAAACCAACGGAGTCTCTCTCTGCACAATATGCTGCTTAAAGGAGGTTGCAAACTCTTTTGCCTAACCTCATCATTAGTTACAAAGTTGAACCACCTAATGCCCAAGATACTGCGTAAGCATCTAGAATCAGAAGAATCTAGTTTCCTGCTATCTTGTTTACAAAGGGTCCAAGTTTCACTAACATAACTAACCCTAGAAGAACCAAATTATTATACAGTCTAATTTTGGGCTTTAGGTGTATACGCCTATGTCACCACACTCTCCACAGATTCTTAAAAGTCCCGGCAGCAATCCCTATTCGTCTGTTAATCTCATGCCGCACATCACCATTATCTGTTATATAGCTCCCAAGATAATTAAACTGTGACACCTGCTCAAGACTGCAACCATTCAGATTAACTGAATCACAGCCTGCCTGACCAATTTTCATCACTTTAGTTTTCTCTCTGTTTATAACCAAACCTACTGTACTACCAGTCTCATCAACAGCTCGAATGAAAGAGTTCATCTCATCAACATCATTTGCCAAAAGGGCTAAATCATCAGCATAATCTAAATAAGAAATTTTCGTATCTCCAGTCCATTTAAGGCCAAAATCTTTCCCTTGAAGTGAATTTCGCATAACATAATCAATAACCAAGCTAAAGAGAAAAGGAGACAAAATGCACCCTTGTCGAACACCAGAAGTAATGCTAAACCAATTACTACAAGCCTTACCAACTCTCACACACGACTCAGTGTTATTATAGAGAGCTTTCATTATGTTAACTAACTTGTCAGGTATACCATATGATCTTACAATCAACCACAAATTATGACGATCAACAGAGTCGAAAGCCTTTTTGAAATCAACAAAGCTAGCAACCAAAGGTTTCTGAATCTCTAAACATTTCTCAAGAATCTGCCTAAGTGAAAATATCTGATCCACACATCCCCTACCACTTCTGAATCCACATTGCTCATCACGCAATTGACTGTCAACCAGATTCTTAATTCTATTAAGCACAATCATGGAAAGAACTTATGCAAAACAATCTTTCAACATTTTAATTTTTCTGACTCAAGTTGTAGAAATGATTGAATAGAAATTATTTTTTTCGGGAAATACATTTTTTATTTATTTTTGATAACAGATAAAGTGACTACCTACAGGAAATTGGTAGTTCTAAAGTTTTTCCATTTTAAATTGTTCGTTAAATAATAAACAATTTGACAAAAAATAGCAATTCATTCTCCATATATTCTTTTTATTTGATTCTGATTAAAGGAAGGTGATGGGTTGTTTTACCCCTGAGCGGCACTTTTTGCACACAATGGGCTAAATGGCCAGGTCACAAGAGCCCCAAAAAGGCCGTCCAGCATGTTCTTTACAGACAGATGATGTAACAGATGGCAGCTTCCCATCAAAGACAACAAGCTTGTTCTTTAGAGTTCACAAGTTATGGCTCTCGTGCACACGATGCCGCGGCTTAACGTCCCATCCGACGGACGACGTCCTTTCCAAGCCCATCGGTTGGTTGGTTGGTTGGTTGTTTTACCTCTGAGCGGCACTTTTTTGCACACCATGGGCTAAATGGCCAGGTCACATGGACCCCGAAGGCTCAGAGAAGAGGTTGGGGGAGGGGACCCACTGGAACAGCTGTTGGGAGACAGATGGTAGCCTCCCGTCAAGGCCATCCAGCGTGTTCTTTAACGTGCACAGGGTATGACTCTCCCGCACACGGGGCCACGGCTTAACGTCCCATCCGACGGACGGCGGCCTTTCCAAGCCCATCGGTGTCCCCTACTGACCGTGGGCAGGGCGGGGAATTGTTGCGGAGATAAATCTCAACGCTGACCCAGCTGGGACTCGAACCTGGGAACTACAGATTACGAGCCTGGCGCGCTACCGACTGAGCCACCCCCGCCCCAAGCCCATCGGTGTTCCCTTTCTGACCGAGTATAGCGTGGATGTTTAGCGGAGGAAAATTAAAAGCTGTTTACATTCGAATTATTGTAGCATTCAATTTAGAGAATCGATCAGTTATCATTAGCCCAGTATTTGAAACCGAGTTCCACTGAGTCCAGGATTACCGTCAAATATTGATGAAATGATTTCTATGTCAGATTTTCAGATTGCAACTTCAGGCCATTAAACAAAATTTCACGCTTTTACCCTCATCAAATCGGCGGGGGTGGCTCAGTCGGAAGCGCACCATGCTCGTAATCTGTAGTTCCCAGGTTCGAGTCCCACCTGGGTCAGCGTTGAGATTTATCTATGCAAAATTCCCCGCCCTGCCCACGGTCAGTAGGGAGGGAAAGACCGAGGTTCGAAAAGATGGGCTTGGAAAAACCGCCGTCCGTCGGATGGGACGTTAAGCCGTGGCCCCGTGTGCGGGAGAGCCATACCCTGTGCACGTTAAAGAACACGCTGGATGGCCTTCACGGAAGGCTACCATCTGTCTCCAAACAGCTATTCCTGTGGGTCTCCTCCCCCCACCTTCTCTGAGCCTTCGGGGTCCATGTGACCTGGCCATTTAGCCCATGGTGTGCAAAAAAGTGCCGCTCAGAGGTAAAACAACCCAACTCTAAAATATGCATTTGAAGAAAAAATGTTGCCGAAGATAAATTAAAGATCGTATTCAAATTTATTTAAATCTCGATTTTCAAAAATATTCGTTCAATATTTAAACAGTTACGGACATTTGAATATTTTAAAATATATTATATTGTTTTATAAAAATCATTCATAAATAAATAATATTGAAATAATCATTACCCAAACATCTAAAATGCGTATTATTTCATTAAACTGTTTCTAACACATATTTAAGTTTCAATTAATTTCTGAAATACGTTCTTGCGACGCATTAGTGTTGTGAAACATTTCAACTTCTGTAGCTCTTTAAATACTGAAAGAATCTCGTTAAAAATCGAGATTTAAAAAGATGTGATTATGATCTTTAATTTATCTTCAGTCACATTTAATTATTAAATGTATATTTCAGAAGTTATAGAGCTCCAGAACTGGAATCCCATTGATATAACAAGGAAATACTCTTCATTGTTTTGATAGGGGAGTGTACACATTCACATCCCGTTTTTCCTCTCCACAAATGTACAGTCGCTGAAAAAAATATCCGAACACTATGGTTGATTACAGAATTCAGAAAAAATATCTGGAGCGTGTACAGCAACTGTACACGCTCCAGTTACCGTCACAGCAAACTGGAGCGTGTGCAGTTACTGCACACGCTCCAGTTTGCTGTGAACGGTAACTGCACACGCTCAATATTTCTGTGAGTGGGCCCACACGATCCAGGTTTTTGTGAGCACACACGATACAATGTGCTGTGAACATTAACCGCAACCACTCCAGTTTGCTGTGAACGGTAACTGCACACGCTCAATATTTCTGTGAGGGGGCCCACACGATCCAGGTTTTTGTGAGCACACACGATCGAATGTGCTGTGAACATTAACCGCAACCGCTCCAGTTTGCTGTGAACGGTAACTGCACACGCTCAATATTTCTGTGAGGGGGCCCACACGATCCAGGTTTTTGTGAGCACACACGATCGAATGTGCTGTGAACATTAACCGCAACCGCTCCAGTTTGCTGTGAACGGTAACTGCACACGCTCAATATTTCTGTGAGGAGGCCCACACGATCCAGGTTTTTGTGAGCACACACGATCGAATGTGCTGTGAACATTAACCGCAACCGCTCCAGTTTGCTGTGAACGGTAACTGCACACGCTCAATATTTCTGTGAGTGGGCCCACACGATCCAGGTTTTTGTGAGCTCGCACGATCCAATGCGCTGTGACCATTAACCGCAACCGCTCCAGTTTGCTGTGAACGGTAACTGCACACGCTCCATATTCATTGCATTACATATTCATACGCATTATATATATGTAAAAAAATCCGAACACTATGGTCCATTACAGAATTCAGAAAAAATATCTGGCAACGATTTTTTTTTAGAAATTTGTGATCTGACAACCTTCGTGTCACGTGACACGAAGGTTGCCAGATCACTAATTTCTAAAAAAAAAATCGTTGCCAGATATTTTTTCTGAATTCTGTAATCAACCCTAGTGTTCGGATATTTTTTTGAGCGACTGTACCTGTGTTTTTCCTTCAAACAAAAACTATTCTCATATCAGCTTTAACTAGGAAGAGAGAAATGAATCGAAATCCAGTGGATGAAAATGCCAAAGGAGACGTGCGCCATTCACTTACAAGACGACCCAGGCTCCCACGTCGGTGGAGAAACTCTTCTCGCCGGAGTAGCATTCCAGGACACGAGCTGTTGCTCCGGGAGCAAGTGATGCGGCAGCTGAAATGATGAAAGAAATTATGTAAATTAGGTTCTAGAATTTAACGAATTAATGAAAGCATAACTGTAATGTTGGATAGCTTTATTTTTGAGCATGGAAGGTTGGGTTGTTTTACCTCTGAATGGCAGATTTAGATAGATAGATAGATAGGTAGATAGATAGATAGATAGATAATTTTTATTTCAGATAATGTTTTACAGTATACAAAAACTTTTGAGGTCTCCCAAGAGCAGGCTCGTTCGTGAGATCTCCATTTTGAAACAATTTCAATTGAAAACATGAGGCCCCACGGTCAGTAGGGGACACCGATGGACTTGGAAATGCAGCCGTCCGTCGGATGGGACGTTAAGCCGTGGCCCCGTGTGTGGGAGAACCATACTCTGTGCATGGGCTACCATCTGTCTCCCAACAGCTGTTCCAGTGGGTCCCCTCCCCCAACCTTCTCCGAGTCTTCAGGGTTCATGTGACCTGGCCATTTAGCCCATGGTGTGCAAAAAAGTGCCGCTCAGAGGTAAAACAACCCAATCCTCTTAGTGGAAGTTTCTGCACACATTGGGTCATTGACTAGTGACAAGAACTCCAAAGTTTCAGAGAAGGTTGGTGGAAGGCGACCCACTGGGCAGCTGTTAGGAGACCGATGGTAGACTCCTGTCAAGGCTATCCAGCGTGTTTTTTTAACGTGCACAGAGTTTAGCTCTAGTGCAGAAGGGGCCACAGCTTAATGCCCCTTTCGACAGATGACGGCCTTTCCACGCCCATTGGTGTCCCATTTTCCATGTCCCATCGGCGTCCATCACAGGGCAGGGTGGGGGGTTTAGCCGAGATAAATCTCAACGTTGGCCCAGGTGGGAATCGAACCTAGTTGATATCAGGCGAGGCTCGCAGTTCCCAGGTTCGAGTATGGGTACCGATGGGCTTGGCAAGGCTGCTTTCCATTAGACCCGTCGCTGTGACCCCATACGCAAGAAGAAGATACCCTGTGCACGTAAAGAACAGGCTGGATGGTCTTCAGAGACTTCTGTCTACCAACAGCTGTCCAGTGGGTTCCCTCACCCCTTTTTTGAGCCCTCAGGGGTCCTTGTGACCTGGCCATTTAACCCATTGTGTACAAAAGAAATGACGCTCAGAGGTAAAATAACCCGACAACTAAAGGGAAAATATTTTGTCCCCTTCCCCCCTTTGTAATAAAATAAATTGCTAAAATATTAATACGAATGAATCACATGCAACAATACACGAATCATCATGCATTTATATTCTTTGTGAATTAATGAGAAAAATAAAGCGTGTTGCAAATTCTAACCTATAATCAAAACAAAAAAAGCAAACGTCACTAGATAACACGATACCGCCACTCCGTATCTGTTGCCAAAAAGAAAAAAACAAACTTCACTTTTTAATCCAATTCCGATATAAATAGATGCTTAGTCCGCATTCTCCGCATCTTCCAAGACTTCATTTGAAAACGCTCCTTATCTTCCCGTCATGCATCGAAATCCCTTTCGACGCCGGAAGCGGCAGCACCAGTCTGGTGACTTCCTCGCGAAGATATGTGTCAAGGAGAGCGGGTCACTGGGGTCGGGAAAGAGCGAGCGCTGAAGTCACGTGATCGCTCACCTCCTCCATCTCTCCCCCTCGTGCCAAAAACAAAACCTCGAGAGTCGCTGCATCGTCGTAGCTCTTTTGGCAGCTGAGCCATCAACTCAACGAGCAAATCATCTCTAAAATGGTAACCCAGGGCGACGGGATGCTGTGTCGGCCTCGTTTTCTCCCATCTGGATTTTTCAACCCCCCCTTGAATTGTTAAGTGATCTGGATTCAGTGATCATTTGCAACGTCTCTCGCTTCAGAGTATAGCGATGTTGTGTCTTGGGTTGATTTACCTCTTAGCGACACTTTTTTTGCGCACAATGGATTAAATGCCCACGTCATAAGGTCCTCGAGATGAGGCGGGGGTGGCTCAGTCGGTAGCACGCTAGGCTCGTAATCTGCAGTTCCCAGGTTCGAGTCCCAACTGGGTCAGCGTCAAGATTTATCTCCGCAAAACTCCCCGCTCTGCCCACGGTCAGTAGGGGACACCGATGGGCTTGGAAAGGCCGTCGTCCGTCGGATGAGACGTTAAGCCGTGGCCCCGTGTGCGGCAAAGCCATACCCTGTGCACGTTAAAGAACACGCTGGATGGCCTTGACGGGAGGCTACCATCTGTCTCCCAACAGCTGTTCCAGTGGGTCCCTTCCATCAACCTTCTCTGATCCTTCAGGGTTCTTGTGACCTGGCCATTTAGCCCATGGTGACCTGGCCATTTAGACCTGGCCATTTAGCAAAAAAGTGAAGCTCAGAGGTAAAACAACCCATTAAGATCTCGAGAAGGCTGGAGGAAGGGGATCCACTGGACAGTTAGGAGACAGATGTTAGTCTCCAGTTAAGGCCATTCAGTGTATTCTTAAAAGTGGAGTGGGTATGACCCACTCCACTTTAACTCTCGCATACGGAGGCATGTCTTAACCTTCCATCAGACGGACGTCGGCCATTCCAAGACCATAGGCCTCCCCTAGTGACTGAGGGCAAGACGGAGAGTTTTGCGGACATAAATCTCAACGCTGCTCCAGGCGGGCCTCGAACCTGAGAATAGCAAAATTAAGTTGTTTCACCTCTGAGCAGCATTTTGTTTTTGCACACAATGGGCTAAATGGTCGGGCCACAAAGACCCCAAAGTTTCAGAGAAAGTTGAGAAAGAGAGCCAAAATTAAACGATCATAAAGAAATCTGTTTCCACACAAATAGCACTAAATTACGTTAAGTTTTTTAAGCCTGGGGTAGGGTGGGCTCAATCGGGAGAGCGCCAGGCTCGCAATCTGCAGTTCTCAGTTTCGAGCCCTCCACTAAAACTCCACCTTGAAGAAAGGGGACACCGTGGCTCATAATGTGCGAGAGAGAGCCATACCCACTCCACTTTAAAGAACACGCTGGATGACCTTAACCGGAGACTACCATCTGCTGTGCTGTTTGGGCTGTTTTACCTCTGAACGGCACTTTTTTGCACACCATGGGCTAAATGGCCAGGTCACATGGATCCCGAAGGCTCAGAGAAGGTTGGGGGAGGGGACCCACTGGAACAGCTGTTGGAAGACAGATGGTAGCCTCCCGTCAAGGCCATCCAGCGTGTTCTTTCACGTGCACAGGGTATGGCTCTCCCGCACACGGGGCCACGGCTTAACGTCCCATCCGACGGACGGCGGCCTTTCCAAGCCCATCGGTGTAGTAGGAAGAGAGGGAGGCGCCCTATCGCTTGAAAACTGTAACCGAGCTTCGCCATATTGTCGCTACTTGTAATCTTGTTATCACTGTGTTAAAGAATGACAGATTGCATTGAAAAAAATGGATTTGGGTAACGCGTTTGATTACAGTAATGAATTTGCGAAAAAGATCAAAAGGATAACATTTCATAGGTGAGAAGTACTGCTAAAGTTTTGCTTTGTAAATTGAAAATCTTTTCGTCATTTCAAATAATTTATGACAGTAGTGTAGTTAGGCCTAGCGGAAGGCGGTAGGAAGGGTTGCGAAATTTTCTCATTGTTTTTAATGTAAACTGATGAAATAAAGTGTTTTTATGAATTCATAGAAAGAGAAAAAAATCAACAAACAGGGGAAAATGTGATACTGATATCATTCGTCATTTCCTATGTTTTTGATGTACCTTACCGAAACGCTAGAGAATTTCCTGTTATGTCAATGAGAATCTAATTTCGAAGCTCTGTAATTTCTAAAATATGCATTTAATGAAAAAATTTGACTAAAGATAAATTAAAAATCGAAATTAAATCGATTTTAATCTCGATTTTAAACAATATTCGTTAAGTATTTAAAGAGTTATGGACGCTAGAATATTTCATGGTAAATTATGATCAATGTCGATTAAAATCTAACTGTGAAGTGCTATAACTATTAAAATATGCATTTAATGGAAAAATACGACAGAAGGTAAATTAAAGATCATAATCAAATCTATTTAAATCTCTCTTTTGAACGATATTCATGTAATTTAATGGAAGAATATGACTGAAGATAAATAAAAGATCATAATCAAAACTATTAAAATTTCTATTTTAAGGAATATTCAGTAATTAAGCCTATGTTAAAGTCTGGATATTTCACAACAAAATTCCTGCTTTTTATTCCAAAGGGAATGTTTTTGTTAATATTTACATTTTTTCTTCTGTAAGAGATTTGACTTATCACAGTTTGCTCAGAACATTAGAAACTTGATTAAACAATGATAGAACTTTGAAATATTAATCAAGGGAGAGCAATTCAGTCCCTATTTTATGAAAAAGATGGTGTAGCTTTCATTTGATAAGTAATTTGTTATTATTAACTTTAAGTGTGAATAAACAACTGTGTTTAAAAACGTAAACAAGCAAAAACTAAAGCTGAAAAGAGTATTTTTTTGCATATATGTTAAATATCTCTTGACCTTCCAAGAAATAAAAAATCGATTTAGCAATATTCGTCGAAATAATTCCTTTTTTTACATGAAACAATTTCGATTTTATTGAACAGTAAGCATTCGGATACATTACAATTGACGTGCAGCGTGCCGCTTTCTGAGTAGCAAGAACATGGCTACCGCCATTCTGCGCGGCTACACCAGCGACCTCTATTTAAGATATAGTAAGGGCGCCTCCCCTCTTCCTACCTCCATGGTGTGTATGTGGCAGCCATAACTCATCGGAAAATATAGTAGATGCTTCAAAATTTGACAGAGTGTTTCTGGTTGTTGTTGAAATTGCAGTACCATATTTCAAGTCGAAAGTCCAAAAGGTAAGCTTGTTAGAAACCAAAATCTTTACCATGGTATTCCTACCGGAAATGATAATTGCTACCTAATCTATTGTTGACATTTACAGCTCCTAGTTGTGAACGTGAGTCATAATAACATCTAAATCTGCTGTCGTTGCCAGATTCCCCACATTTCCAAAGGCATTATTATTTTAAGGCCTTACATTGCAGCTATGGACTTGATATTTTAACCCAATACGGGGTCGTGCAGGGGTAATTCGTGTGCAAAATTTGGGACCTTTGGATCGAGTATAAATGTCGAAATAAAAATCTCGATAGTTTGCGATGAAGATAAACGGGCTATGAGCGAGCAGTGACGTCAGCAACGACTTGAACAACACTGGGTAATTCTTCGTGTTGGATCTGGGCTAAAGGGTCGAGGTGGGGGGAAGGCAGAACCTGCAAAAATTAACCTTTATTGCAGCTAAAAACCATAATAAAGAGATTAAAATTGTGACCCGGGAATGCCAGGTGTCATTGGCTAGTAAATAAATAAACCAACAGATGGACTCAAAAAAAGAAATTCAATGACTGAGATCGGTTACGGATTCGCTAAGGGACGATGGAAATGGGAAAGCAAGCTCATCCAGCGGCGTCAAGGCCGCTTGCAACTGCGCAAGACGTCCATGCAGAGTATATTCAACCCATCAAGCACTCGAAAGGCCAGTAGCTGGGAACTCTATCTGAATGACCATAGCATCCGCCAATTTTCTGCGATCTGGCAAAAGGGGAAACCTTGACACTCCATCCAACTCTTGAGTGTCACGATTTGGATAACTGCGCTCGAGCCATCTCGCTCGTACTTTATCAGACAAATAGAGATCATGGTCGCAATATATCTGGGATCTCTTGGTGCCAAGAAATAGAGATGGTTGCAGCTCGTGAAATTAAAGTTTAGTTGATAATGCTGCCATACTAGCTTGAGCTTTAATAGGAGTGCAAACGATGGGATTAATGCGCACACACGTTCAATGCTTCTTCACACAAATTAAAAATCCTTTTATCGATGGGTAATAATAAAATGCAAAAACAAAAGTAATTCCAGCAAAGTTTTTAAAAACCTTATCTATATATATTTGTCTGGGTTGTTGTTGGGTTGTTTTACCTCTGAGTGGCACTTTTTGCACACAATGGGCAAAATGGCTAAGTCACGTGGACCCCGAGGGCTCAGAGCAGGTTGGAGGAAGGGATTGGGTTGGGTTGTTTTACCTCTGAGCGGCACTTTTTTGCACACCATGGGCTAAATGGCCAGGTCACATGGACCCCGAAGGCTCAGAGAAGGTTGGGGGAGGGGACCCACTGGAACAGCTGTTGGGAGACAGATGGTAGCCTCCCGTCAAGGCCATCCAGCGTGTTCTTTAACGTGCACAGGGTATGGCTCTCCCGCACACGGGGCCACGGCTTAACGTCCCATCCGACGGACGGCGGCCTTTCCAAGCCCATCGGTGTCCCCTACTGACCGCGGGCAGGGTGGGGAATTTTGCGGAGATAAATCTCAACGCTGACCCAGCTGGGACTTGAACCTGGGAACTACAGATTACGAGCCTGGCGCGCTACCGACTGAGCCACCCCCGCCCCTGGGGGAAGGGACCATCTGAACAACTGTTAGGAGACAGATAATAGACTCCCATCAAAGCCATCCAGTGTGTTCTTTAACGTGCACAGAGTGTGGCTCTCCCGCACACGAAGTCACGGCTTAACGTCCTGTAGTGAATGAAGGGAAGGCGCAGAGTTTTGCCGAGATAAATCTAAACATTGGCCCAATTGGGGCTCGAACCTTGGAACTGCAGATTACGAGCCTGACACCCCGCCCCTATATGTCTGGCATCCTATACATATTACACTTTTAAATTTCGTAAATATATATATTAAATAATAATAATAATAAAATATTTATTAAATCGCATTATTTTGGGCTTAAAAAGGTTAATTATAGTAACTTCGGCTGGCTCGCAATCTGCAATTTCTGGTTCGATCCCCCCCCCCCCCCCCCCGTGTCAGGGTTGAGATTTATCTCCGCTAAGTCCCCCACCTTGCACTCAGTCAGGGAACACCGATGGATTATAGAATATTTATTTTTATATCGGGCCATGACCCCTAATACAAGTGGTGGCAACTCCGGCACATTCTGAGATAAGCATCAAACAGTAAATGTAAATAAATGGGAAACCGCATTAAAACGAGGTCATTCTAACATTTCATCCAACTTAAACTGTCTTAATTTTAAACAAGAAGTAACAAAAAATACAAAATAGAAAATCTTTTTCTATAAGCATAAAAAAAAATCTTAAAAATTAAACTTGTAACTAATTACAAAAGGGATCAGTGTTCTATACGCCATCTAAATCAGACAGTCTACAATAACACTTCTCTCAGGTTGCCAGTTTGTTTGTTGGGTTGTGGGTTGTTTTACCTCTGAGCGTCACTTTTTTGCACACCATGGGCTAAATGGCCAGGTCACATGGACCCCGAAGGCTCAGAGAAGGTTGGGTGAGGGGACCCACTGGAACAGCTGTTGGGAGACAAATGGTAGCCTCCCGTCAAGGCCATCCAGCGTGTTCTTTAATGTGCACAGGGTATGGCTCTCCCGCACACGGGGCCACGGCTTAACGTCCCATCCGACGGACGGCGGCCTTTCCAAGCCCATCGGTGTTCCCTACTGACCGTGGGCAGGGCGGGGAATTTTGCGGAGATAAATCTCAACGCTGACCCAGCTGAGACTCGAACCTGGGAACTACAGATTACGAGCCTGGCGCGCTACCGACTAAGCCACCCCCGCCGCCCGCCAGTTTGTTTGTGTTACGGAGGCTAGATACAATCAGAAAACACTGTAAATTCCTTGCCATTTACAAATATTCTGCTATGATTAAAAAGGAGCTATATTAGTAATCTTTTCACGTGCATTCCAATTGCTGAATCAAGATAATTTTAAATAAAAATATCATTTTTAACCTATTTATAGGAATAGAAGAAACGGCTATTCTCCATTGAAGAAAGATCGTCATGAATTCCCTTGATCAGGAAATAGGTTCAAGATGTGACTTTGCCATTTAGCCCATAGTGTGAAAGAGACCAACAGCTGTTCCAGTGGGTCCCCTCCCCCAACCTTCGGGGTCCTCGTGACCCGGCCATTTAGCCCATTGTGTGCAAAAAAGTGTGCTCAGAGGTAAAACAATCCAATTTCATAACTTAATACCTTACACCACTTTTCCTCCAATTCTGTGGTTCAGTAGAAATATTCCAAATACCAAGGTTCATAGAAAATAATTTCAAAACAGTTGCTTCACTAATTATCCACGATACCTTCTCCTCTTCTTCAAGACGAGAAATAACAATATTATTCCAACGACCACGATCTTCTAGATCAGCAACTTTGTTCAGAAACGGTTGATTTTTCCAGTTTAAGGTTTTTAATTGACACATTGTCGAGGTTGAGCAGGAGGGCCATGAATGTTTTTCGACTTGAGTTTACTCTTCTCGAAATCAATCAAGAATCCGTCGATTATTTTCAGCCCACAGTTGTACTCTATCAATATGATCAAGGCGCAATTCTAGCTCATTATTAGAACCCAGCAAAAGTTTCAAAAATGTCATCATGCCATCACGTAAATCAAAATCGTCGCCAGCCAACATCACTTCTGCAAGTCTCTCTAATTCAGAACTGCTATCAAATTTTGAACGTGTAGACGAGGAGATTGCGAATGAACAGCAGCTCGGGAAAATATATTTCGCTTCCAACTAACGGGTCTCTCATCCATGATCAACTAAGACAATTAATCTTCGAAAGCTGAAATTCTCAATAGGAACGATAGAAAATTCAGTTCAAGAAAAATTCACAGAAAGGAATATAACTTAAATGCTGACTTTCCATTGCTACGATCCACATCACGCGACGTACTTCACAACAGACGACGCACTAATACATAAAATAAATACCCCCCTCAAGCAGCTGCTTGCCACAGAGGTCCGACAGGAGCCTGTCAGTTTATATGCCATAGTAGAAGGTCTGAGAGGATGGCAGGACCTCAGCAGAAAAACAACACAAACATCCATGCCTTACCCGGGGCTCGAACCCAGGTCCCGTAGATCAGCACTACACTTCCGATATTAGTAGGGCATACCACACATCCAGTAAACGACAGTAATGGCGACGTTCACAGCAGAGCTAGGTAGCTATGACGTAGTAGTATAAATTATAAAAAGGATGCTAAACCAAGTCAATAAATCGAAATCACTGTATCTATTCGACCACTGACAGCAATGATCGACTACAAAAATTAATGAAAATAAATTAAATTGAATCCAAAACAAATCAAGAGACATAACACATCAACCTCCACATTTACACCAAAGTTGGTGTTGCCACCCCCACACAGTATACCTTATAAAAACAAATAAAAATAAATACCCCCTCAAGCAGCTGCTTGCCACAGAGGTCTGACAGGAGCCTGTCAGTTTATATGCCACAGTAGAAGATCTGCGAGGATGGCAGGACCTCAGCAGAAAAACAACACAAACATCCATGCCTTACCCGGGGCTCGAACCCAGGTCCCGTAGATCAGCACTACACTTCCGATATTAGTAGGGCGTACCACACATCCAGTAAACGACAGTAATGGCGACGTTCACAGCAGAGCTAGGTAGCTATGACGTAGTAGTATAAATTATAAAAAGGACGCTAAACCAAGTCAATAAATCGAAATCACTGTATCTATTCGACCACTGACAGCAATGATCGACTACAAAAATTAATGAAAATAAATTAAATTGAATCCAAAACAAATCAAGAGACATAACACATCAACCTCCACATTTACACCAAAGTTGGTGTTGCCACCCCCACACAGTATACCTTATAAAAACAAATAAAAATAAATACCCCCTCAAGCAGCTGCTTGCCACAGAGGTCTGACAGGAGCCTGTCAGTTTATATGCCACAGTAGAAGATCTGCGAGGATGGCAGGACCTCAGCAGAAAAACAACACAAACATCCATGCCTTACCCGGGGCTCGAACCCAGGTCCCGTAGATCAGCACTACACTTCCGATATTAGTAGGGCGTACCACACATCCAGTAAACGACAGTAATGGCGACGTTCACAGCAGAGCTAGGTAGCTATGACGTAGTAGTATAAATTATAAAAAGGACGCTAAACCAAGTCAATAAATCGAAATCACTGTATCTATTCGACCACTGACAGCAATGATCGACTACAAAAATTAATGAAAATAAATTAAATTGAATCCAAAACAAATCAAGAGACATAACACATCAACCTCCACATTTACACCAAAGTTGGTGTTGCCACCCCCACACAGTATACCTTATAAAAACAAATAAAAATAAATACCCCCTCAAGCAGCTGCTTGCCACAGAGGTCTGACAGGAGCCTGTCAGTTTATATGCCACAGTAGAAGATCTGCGAGGATGGCAGGACCTCAGCAGAAAAACAACACAAACATCCATGCCTTACCCGGGGCTCGAACCCAGGTCCCGTAGATCAGCACTACACTTCCGATATTAGTAGGGCGTACCACACATCCAGTAAACGACAGTAATGGCGACGTTCACAGCAGAGCTAGGTAGCTATGACGTAGTAGTATAAATTATAAAAAGGACGCTAAACCAAGTCAATAAATCGAAATCACTGTATCTATTCGACCACTGACAGCAATGATCGACTACAAAAATTAATGAAAATAAATTAAATTGAATCCAAAAACAAATCAAGAGACATAACACATCAACCTCCACATTTACACCAAAGTTGGTGTTGCCACCCCCACACAGTATACCTTATAAAAACAAATAAAAATAAATACCCCCTCAAGCAGCTGCTTGCCACAGAGGTCTGACAGGAGCCTGTCAGTTTATATGCCACAGTAGAAGATCTGCGAGGATGGCAGGACCTCAGCAGAAAAACAACACAAACATCCATGCCTTACCCGGGGCTCGAACCCAGGTCCCGTAGATCAGCACTACACTTCCGTTATTAGTAGGGCGTACCACACATCCAGTAAACGACAGTAATGGCGACGTTCACAGCAGAGCTAGGTAGCTATGACGTAGTAGTATAAATTATAAAAAGGACGCTAAACCAAGTCAATAAATCGAAATCACTGTATCTATTCGACCACTGACAGCAATGATCGACTACAAAAATTAATGAAAATAAATTAAATTGAATCCAAAAACAAATCAAGAGACATAACACATCAACCTCCACATTTACACCAAAGTTGGTGTTGCCACCCCCACACAGTATACCTTATAAAAACAAATAAAAATAAATACCCCCTCAAGCAGCTGCTTGCCACAGAGGTCTGACAGGAGCCTGTCAGTTTATATGCCACAGTAGAAGATCTGCGAGGATGGCAGGACCTCAGCAGAAAAACAACACAAACATCCATGCCTTACCCGGGGCTCGAACCCAGGTCCCGTAGATCAGCACTACACTTCCGATATTAGTAGGGCGTACCACACATCCAGTAAACGACAGTAATGGCGACGTTCACAGCAGAGCTAGGTAGCTATGACGTAGTAGTATAAATTATAAAAAGGACGCTAAACCAAGTCAATAAATCGAAATCACTGTATCTATTCGACCACTGACAGCAATGATCGACTACAAAAATTAATGAAAATAAATTAAATTGAATCCAAAAACAAATCAAGAGACATAACACATCAACCTCCACATTTACACCAAAGTTGGTGTTGCCACCCCCACACAGTATACCTTATAAAAACAAATAAAAATAAATGCCCCCTCAAGCAGCTGCTTGCCACAGAGGTCTGACAGGAGCCTGTCAGTTTATATGCCACAGTAGAAGATCTGTGAGGATGGCAGTACCTCAGCAGAAAAACAACACAAACATCCATGCCTTACCCGGGGTTCGAACCCAGGTCCCGTAGATCAGCACTACACTTCCGATATTAGTAGGGCATACCACACATCCAGTAAACGACAGTAATGGCGACGTTCACAGCAGAGCTAGGTAGCTATGACGTAGTAGTATAAATTATAAAAAGGACGCTAAACCAAGTCAATAAATCGAAATCACTGTATCTATTCGACCACTGACAGCAATGAACGACTACAAAAATTAATGAAAATAAATTAAATTGAATCCAAAAACAAATCAAGAGACATAACACATCAACCTCCACATTTACACCAAAGTTGGTGTTGCCACCCCCAGACAGTATACCTTATAAAAACAAATAAAAATAAATACCCCCTCAAGCAGGTGCTTGCCACAGAGGTCTGACAGGAGCCTGTCAGTTTATATGCCATAGTAGAAGGTCTGAGAGGATGGCAGGACCTCAGCAGAAAAACAACACAAACATCCATGCCTTACCCGGGGCTCGAACCCAGATCCCTTAGATCAGTAGCCAAGCGTGACTCTAACGTAAATATGGACGGTTAAAAAAAAATATCTTAAACCGGTTACAACAATGATCTCATCTCCAACTACTAAAAAACAATTTTGTTTTTATTAGTGTAAATTTCAATGCAATGGCGAAGGAATTGAGAATCTATCGGAAGTTAATAAAGCAATTGCAAAAACTCAACTCACCTGCAACGATGGCTTTCTCTACATCAACATTGGAACAGGCAGACGGTACACACAAACCGATTCGAACATCAGGATAAAGGGACCACGTGATGTCCTGAAGCATAGAAGCAGAAAAAATAAATCTACAATAACAAGAAGAAGGATTAAATTAGGGTTGGTTAGTACCATCTCTAAATAAAATTTCTTTCCTTCACAAAATGCTAAAACTGTTAGATTCAAAATACACTCAAATCTTCAAACATAGATCTTCGGTTTCTGCAACCTAGCCCACTATATAGACTGGTTTCCATAAATTAATGAACATCCCTAGGTTATGTCAATGGGAAGCTAACGTCAAAGCTTTATAACTCCTAAAATAAGTTTTTTTTGTTTTGAAAAATGTGATTGCAGATAAAGATCTCAATCAAATAAATCAATATCTCGATTTTCAACAATATTCGTTCAGTATTTAATGAGTTATGGAAATTTGAATATTTAGCGGTAACAATGCCAGTCTTAAAAAATTTATACAAAACTGAAGAATAATGAAAGAATTCTTTACACAAAGTTCTAAAATGTCTGTAAATGGTAGCTAAGTAGTCACTGGAAGGAGAGCTATGCACCAATCCCCTGTGATGATGCATAGAACCGGCCAGGCCTAGCACCTAATGTCCGACCCCGCCTTCTCGTGGTGCAGACCGTTAGTACATTTCAAAAGAGATATTCTCTTGTGGAAGTGAACGGAAGGGGAGGGTTGCCAGATTAGTGTGGCCTACTAATTTGGACAACTGTGGCTACTTTTTTTTTTTCCACCATGCTGAGGAGTGGTCAACCACACAGGGTCCTGGTGCTGACCACATAAACCCACTGGACTGGACTGATATATGGCTCTGAGCTTGATTATGGATCCTGATTTTGCTGCACTGGTGGGCTCCTGTGGAGGGAAAATCTTCCTCTGTGTTTTCTGTTTGTTTGTGGGTTGACAGCCCCAAGTGAATAGATTCACAGGATATGTTTATCAGCTAGTGGATAATCCTGAGCAGATGTCATCTCAGGCACCTGAACTCTTTGCTTCTATTGGCATCGTCAAATTCTACATTGGAAGAAGTCTTCCAGTGTAGATGGCTTCAGCCTTTAGTGGTGGGGGAACGGGTCTTTTGCCCCATGTCTGCGATTAGGAGGCTGTTTGATATTGTCGGCATTTCCTCTCTCAATAAACATAGTTTCTTTAAACATCCCACTAACCATTTTCTCTCCATAGGTAGTTGGAATGTGAGGACTCTGCACAGAGCTTTTTCTCTTGATGTCCTCACACAAGAATTCCACCATTATAATTTAGATATTCTCGGCTTGCACGAGACCAGATGGACAGATAAAGGTCAGATTCTTAAAAATAATCTTAAATTTCTCTTTTCAGGGAGGGACGACAATAAGCATCACCAAGGCGTGGGTCTGCTTCTCAGCAGACACGCTAGTGATGCTCTTCTAGGATACGAGTGCATTGATGAAAGGTTTCTTACAGCAAAATTTCAGACAAGCGTTCAAGACTTGAATGTTATCTGCTGTTATGCCCCCACTGAGGATGAGGATGAGAAGGATAGGTTTTATGGACAACTTCAGGATATTTTGAATTATGTCAAGAAAGGAGATATTACCCTTGTTCTAGGTGACTTCAAGGCCAAAGTTGGTACTGACTCTGACCTTTGCGGAGGGGTGATAGGCCCTTTTGGTATTAGTAGCTGCAATGGGCAACGTCTCCTACAGGTAAGTAAACTCAATGGATTCAGAATAACTAACACATATTACAAACACCGCGACATACATAAGTACACATAGGTTTGATGGGCTGCATAAGAATATGATTGATTATATATTAATTAACAGCAAATGGGCTAGTTCTGTTGAGAATTCCAGGTCAGTAGTATAGTCCCACTCTACTGATTCCCATTAGTGCTTTCCCCCTATGACGTCACGGACCACGCCCACTCCCGACCACACCCCTAATTACTAATTAATAACCAAATAATAACCCATAATAAAAATTAATTCCTTTATTAAAAAAATTAATTTATTAAAAAATTACTCCCCTTTATAAAAAAAAACCCTTTCTTCCCCTTTTAACCTGTGGCGCCATCTGATAACTATGAGTACTATTTTCGAAAAAACCCCTATTTTAGCTCTAATTTCCCGATTTTTGACTCCCCCTTATTAAAAATTTCTCCCCCCTTATTAAAACCCCTTCCTTCCCCCCACTTTAACACCTAGCGCCATCTAGTGACTATGAGGAGTACTATTTTCGGAAAAACCCTATTTTAACTCTAATTTCCTAATTTTTGATTGAATCTCCTCATTAAAAAAATCCCCCTATCTAAAGTTCCGCCCCCTTTATTAAAATCCCCCCCCTTTTTTAAACCCTGGCGCCATCTAGTGACTATAATGTCGGGAAAAAACCTCGATTTTAGTCGTAATTAAACTTTGATGGGTGGCAATGATCGGATGATGCAAGCCTCAGAAGAGTTGCAAGGGTAGCAACCTCGTGCAGAAAGGGATGATGCAAGTCACTAAATAATTGCAAAACTTTCGATAGCAGTCACTCACAGAAAATCAACTCCCAAAGTTGTATATCCCCTGTATTTAAATTCCTTATTAATTAAACACTCAATAAAATTCCCCCTCCCCCTTATGAAACCCCTTATCAAAAGTTCCCTCTATTAAAACTTCACTGATCACAAACTCCCATCCTTTACAAGTCCACTAAACTTAGAAAATCAACTCCCAAAGTTGTATATTCCCTGTATTACCCATTTTTATTCCTTAGTAATTAAACACTTATCAAAAACTCCATCCCTCATCATTAAAAACCCCTGGTCGACCCTTCACGTGGTAAATCAGTTTTCTCTATGTGCATTTAATCGGTGCCATCCAACGTCCTGTATTTAAAAAAAAAAATCCTTCCCAACGCAGTGATTTGACCCCGCTACCTTAGTGTCCACGTTCATCTGAAATTTACTAAGTTCACTAAACTTTGGAATGGCAACACTCGGAATGGCCGATGCATTTTTGGAATTCGTTGAGTCATGCATGTAACAACAAGCAAGTCAGCGTATGTGTTCAGATCTCTTCTCATCGGGGGGTGAGGGGTCAAGAGGAATGTCACCACACGCTGTCTGCACAACAGTATTTGCATCTGTTCTTGATTAATATCTACAAGCTTTATTCATGCCTGAGTGAGTGACGGCACTTATCGCTACACCGTCAAAGAGTGTGTGCCGATGGGTGGCTAGCTGTTTACATCTGCTAATGATAAACGAAAATATTTCGGTTGACGCTGTAGCTTACGTGTTTACCCCGAACGTGTCTCGCGAAGGTTGGCCTTGAACGTGTCGAGAGATGTATCAAAGGTTGTTTATCAGATATGCTGAAGGTCGCGGTTGTGGCTGTATATAACGGGCAGAAAAGGTCTAGTATTTATTCTGAGCTACGTGTTATAGTTGTCAGCAAGGATTTTGGTTTTTGGACGAGTGACGAGGATTCCGGCTATGAGAGCGACCCTCAGCACTTCCGCATCCTTATTCGTCGGTTGTTACGTCGACCTGTGGTTGTGCCTCCTCCACCGCCAACTGTTAGAAGGAACTACGCCCTGAACCTAGTGGTCCTATGCTACAGGCCGTTCTTGTGGATGATGACACACCACCACCACCTACAAGACTACAAGGACCTTTGGTTATGAAACCGCCTGAAACCTGGCCCCCTGGACTATCGCAGAACGTCGTTCAGGCCCTGAGACGTAAACGTCGGAGACGTCTCTTGTTGTTGTTGTGTTGTTTTTTACCTCTGAGCGGCACTTTTTTGCACACCATGGGCTAAATGGCCAGATCACATGGACCCCGAAGGCTCAGAGAAGGTTGGGGGAGGGGACCCACTGGAACAGCTGTTGGGAGACAGATGGTAGCCTCCCGTCAAGGCCATCCAGCGTGTTCTTTAACGTGCACAGGGTATGGCTCTCCCACACACGGGGCCACAGCTTAACGTCCCATCCGACGGACGGCGGCCTTTCCAAGCCCATCGGTGTCCCCTACTGACCGTGGGCAGGACGGGGAATTTTGCGGAGATAAATCTCAACGCTGACCCAGCTGGGACTCGAACCTGGGAACTACAGATTACGAGTCTGGCGCGCTACCGACTGAGCCACCCCCACCCCACCGGAGACATCTCTAGTCGTGCCTGTGTGTGAAGTCACCAAGCATCTGCCTCCCATCATCAGTATTCGAATTAGGGTGAATATTTATGCAGAGTCTGTTTTGCCGAAGAAGCGGCACTAAAACACACTGAAAACATGGATTATGGGGCTGTGGTGGAGGATGCTATGACCTCAATAGAGATGGCTAACATCGTTGAAGTTGTAGCATAACAGGAGAAAAAAAGAAAAGGTTCTTTTCAGAACCACTTCATTTGTGTTGAAAGGATTACCGATCGTACAATTTCTGTTCACAACTCTTACTTCTCTATCTACACGTTTCTTCTATATCTCTACATTCAATTCACTATCTCCCCAGTTAACAGAGTAAATTTTATAGGGTGTTTAACCTTCAGTATAATTTTACACACTATGTTAGGATTAACAACTCTTATAGCGTATAAGTAGTTTTTGTTGCTAGGATCCCTCTCCACTTTTAAAATTTAGATCTTACACATTCTTGCAAACCCGACAGTCTTTTCCTATAATATACGTATTTTTAGAACCATTGTAAAGTCCGTTTTAATCAACACTTATTTCTTTTAATCCCGCGACTATTGGTTGTCGCATTTTTACTAGAAGAAGGACTACCCCACAGTAACTGTTTAACTGCCCCGCAGAAAATAAAAAATGCTATTGGGTAAAAAATTAATGAAAGGAAAAAAATCTGATTTTATTCATAATTATGAAAAATATTGAGGGGTAATAGGGTCTGGTAACCTAAAAGACCCGTGTTCGGATCCTCATCCCGGACCACGTTTTATTGACGGATGAATCTTGGATCTGCACTGCTTTCATATCGGGTCTTACAACATGAAAACCCACTCGGAGCCTTGACCGCTGCTTTAGAACCCGAAATTTTTACAAGTCCAGAGACGGTTCTCTGCATTCCCAATTCTACCCTTTAATGATAGGTCAGCATTTCAATGTCGACTTTTGAAATTATGCGCCCTAAACCTCCAAGATTTGAGCGTATTATTCTCCATCGGGTTGATGCCGTCAGATATCTGTGCTTCCGCGTCACGATTGTCTTGGAAAGTGATTTTACGTTTGTCTCAATTACTCTCAGCCGTTACGCGACATAGTTTAAAAACACTTATTACCGTTGTATCCTCAGTACTGGGAAGTAACGCTACTCGAAGAAAAATCAGCTGTGGGAGTAATCATTAATCTACAAGCGCTCGCACAGTTTTTAAAAATAGTCTCTTCCACCGTTTATTGGCGAACGTGAAGACGCTTACGAAATTCACTTTACAAGGTCAGATGTTTTCATCGGGTAAAGACTGCACGGCAGAATGCTATAAAAAGTAAGAATGCTAAAAGTAGAATTCATACGTTTCCGTAAAAAACTTTAGTTCCAACATGAGTTGAAGGAGTAGAGAACATTAGTTTTAACACTAACCTACTATGCAGATAAAAAAACAATACCTTTACAAACTACGAGCGTGAAAAATCCCAAGTCCAGCAATACCCTTCTAAATATAGGCACACACTCTCACTTCAGCATTGCCTCTGTTACAAATCACGCGATTCTAAAGAAATGCAGGGAGACGTGCGAAGCAGCAGCCCACCCAGTGATAAAAGGTCAAGGGTCAACTCAAGCACTGACCTATGGGAAGCCGATAACCGGAGCATATATAATTTCATGTGAGAACTGCTCTGCACTTTATCTTCCGCAAACCTAACGAGAGAGTTAAATAATGACAGGACGAAATGCAAAATAAGGAATTCTTCTGCCAATAGATTAGCTTCGCGATAAGAATCTATTAAATTCAAAGTTCCAAAGGTGAATGCTGTGTTCCATATTATTGTGAATGCAATCATACCGATTCCTTGCAGATGGCTGTCCTTTAGGTTATGAAATATAACTGGAATCGGTGAAGCGCTAGAGGAAGAAGACTATGACCATTCAAACAGGCATTTACAATGAAAAATTCAGTTTGCTTCACTTCAGATGCACGTTTCTTCATAGAATCGTAAACTCTCAATATCTTTGCATTTCCTCACACATCTCGCAAGATAATTAAAGTTCAATCACTGATTCATCTTCCCTATGTGTATATTTACTTTCTAATAAACCATGCTTTAACGACCAAAGTAGGTAAATCGCAAGCATCATCAGATTATTATTGCTTACGTTGAAAAACTCACAATAGCCTATTCAGTACTTTACCTCCGATACAGCTATAAGTTATGATGGCCAACATCTATCCCATAGACAGTAGGTTAGTTGTTTCTAAGAAACCTAGAGATCCATGGCAAGACATAAATGTTACTGAGCACCTATGTCGTATGAAAGGTAACGGTCAGATAGTTGTATTTTAAAGATAAACCGAACTCACTCTTACATGCAATCAATAGATGCACGAACCTTCCATCTCGTAACGTATGAAAAGGAAAGCGCGAACAGTCATTCTTTCACAATAAGTCAATGTTGACTGCATTAAATATGATTCGAATGGAAGACAATCCGGCTTTTGTTTGGAAAACTCACTGGAAAACAACAATATTTCCATGAAAAGTTGGGCCCCAGAATCGAGACCTAGCTTTGCATTCACTGACTTCAACCGCCGATAAAACGTAATTAAGCTCTCTCGACGGTTATTCTAAGGCGCTATCTCTTTTCAGAGTTCCCGGCCCCCCTTGGTACGTTTGAATAAGTGCATAAGTGTGGGTGAAGGTGGTTAGCTGCAGACACAAGTTTTTCGACAAAGATAGGGTGCTTCACTGCAATCTAACACGGAGATGTCTGTTTAGTTATTTTTTCCTATTTCTATACTAGTGTGGAATTATTACAACAAGTGGTACTATGTTCGTGTGAAAGTGGGGCAAACACAAGTTTTTTGATAATGTTATGTATCTTGTTTGGAAATAACACTGTCTATGGAGCATTACTCCTGTACATACCATAAGCATAATGCCTCGCGATTCTAAGAGTTCCCAGAACCGATAGACAATACTTTGCGTTTACAGGACCTAACGTATAAAGTCTTCATACTTCAAACTCAATCATCAAGACAATCAATATTGCAGAAGTAAGATTGAAAATGAAAGGAGACGTGATAGAGAAGGGAAAGAAAAGCACCACTCCCAGCATTCTCACATTAAAAGAAAACGTAAGCATTCATCACCTCAAAACAGATAAGACAGAGGGCGCTATGTGCCGGCTTGAAAAGCAGCAAGAAGGTTAGTAACCATGGCTTAACCATTCATTTTTTAAGTATTAGGACGTTCATGTTACAATTTCTTGCAACAACGTTCATAGCTAGTGAAGATACAAGTCTGCAACATTCACTCTTCAGTGTAAGCATGTGAATATTACCTTTCAGCTGTATGTGAACCAAACATTCAGTTGAGAAGAATATTTAAAAACATCAGTGTGAACTCATGGATACATAAAACGTGTCTCCTTCTTGTGTCTCTTCATATCTATATACTATTCTTACAAGCACAAAAGATAAAACTTTCGAAGATGAACCATGTATCAGTTTAAAAAACAATATTCTGTGTTTTGGACGTTTAACCAGCGCCATCTAGTGAGAAATATGTTGACTATCCGATTCGAGTAAACGTAAGACAACAGTTGTCTGTTTATGAATGATTATGTATGTACGGTTTCTCTGATCTTATGCAAAGTATATTCATTTTTATGTGGTGTATGGTGTTATACATAAGTGTATGCATACATCCATGCGAATGGACTAAGTTTTTCTCCATATTGTGTCACGCACTTGTTTTCGTCTCTGTATATGTGTTAATTGTATGTGCGTGTGTGCGTTGAATTGCGTGTGTGAGTGTGCTTTCATGTTTGTTACTGTGAATCGGATGTGTGTGAGTGTTTCTATGAATCGTGTGTTCAAACATGTTATCACTTGCTTGCTACAGAAGAAGCTAACAATTTACAAACCTCATCAGATTGGCATTACAGCTCTATTAGGAAATCTCATCGAAAAGTCACTAAACAGATAAGTTTACTAAAGATGTATGCTTGTATACAGTTTTTCAGATTCTTTTACCTATCACCGAGTCTTCGCGCCCCGCCCAATCACCGAGTTTTCGCACCCCACCTAATCACAGTCTTCGCACCCCACCTAATCACCGAGTCTTCGCACCCCACCTAATCACCGAGTCTTCGCACCCCACCTAATCACCGAGTCTTCCCGCCCGGCCCAATCACCGAGTCTTCGCGCCCCACCTAATCACCGAATCTTCGCGCCCTATCTAATCACCGATTCTTCACGGCCCATCTGATCACTGAATCTTCAAGACCCATCTGATCAAGCAATTGCAGCTGATCGAGATTCACTCAGATGAAGCTGCAGGAGATTGATATTAACAACGATTAAGATTTTGTGGGTCGTAATTTTTCCACATGAAATTTTAATGGATTGGCATTTACACAGATGCATTTGTAACCGAGTCGTAATTTACTCAGATGAATTTCTTTTTCGCAAACAGTATGTGAGGTTGAGAGTCATCGACTTAGCTCTTTGCATTCCCTGATGCGATACAGGTGAAAAAATAAAAAAATCGTTTGTACTTACCCCACGTGGAGAGGAAGTGCTGCCACCAGTAGCTAGCTTGAAATTGGAGAAACAGTATTTGCTATTTGATCCATAGTGGTTGGGTTCCTCACCGCTAGAGACCGCCATGCACTCCGAGTAGAACCCTGGGAAGGCCAGTCCTCCTGCCATGATGCCACTCGATGGTTTGCCCATGGAGTCCATAACTGCAATAAGGGATAAATATTCGTTAGATTTGCCAATGCAAACTCTGAATTTTTTATTGCACATGTCCTTTGTTGTAAGTTTAATTAAATCACTTTAATTGGGAGCAAAAGGGGAAAAAATTAAGCTTCCCTTATTGTTTATTTTGTCTTTTATACCTGATATCATGATTCATTAAATTATAATTTCATTTTTAAAATCGGATAACATTTTTTTCTCCCGCTGTTTACACGCGCAACATCATCCATATATCAGGAATTAAAACTCTCCTCACAGTGCATCTCTAGAAACCAATAGTCCTCAAGGTCAGATTTTCTATTCGCAACATTACACCTTGCTCTCGGTCAACAGCAGACACCGATGGGCTTGGAAAAGCCGCCGTCCGTCGGATGGGAGGTTAAACCGTGGCTCTGTGTGCGGGAAAGCCATACCGTGTGCACCTTAAAGAACACACTGGATGGCCTTCTCTGAGCCATTGGGGTCCTTCTGACCTGGCCATTTAAACCCATTATATGCAAAAATCTGCTGCACAGAGGTAAAATAGCCCAATCCATTAAAAAACACGCTGGATGGCCTTGACGGGAGGCTACCATCTGTCTCCCAACATCTGTTCCTGTGGATCCCCTCCCCCAACCTTCTCTGAGCCTTCGGGGTCCTTGCGACTTGGCCATTTAGCCCACTGTGTGCAAAAACGTGTCTCTCAGAGGTGAAACAACCTAGGCTACTATTCTTCATCAGCTTTGATTAAAAAAAAAAGGCTTTATGATAAAATAATGAATGTTCAAAATCTGAATATATACTGATGGGTTTTTGGAAAAAAAATTTTTTGGAGAATTTATATGATTAAACCAATGTTTTATCAGATGCGGATTTAGCGAAGGTGAGGCAAGGTGCAAGTCATCTCCCTCCCCTTCTTTGTTCCTCATCTCAGCCATAGATTCCCGATTACTAAATTTGAATGAGACCTATATGTCTCCACGACAACGAGATGCCGTCCGTTGCCTGTGACAACAGCGGCTCTCTCCCTAGCATCTCCACGTGACTGAATGATCTTCCGACGTCCCTGAACATTCCAACAGAATTCACTCTCCCTTTTATCGTCACTTTCACCGGGGAGAGCTCCCTTTCACCCTCGCCGCTTTCACCCTGACCTCAGGTTCAAGGCCGATTCCACGCACCAGTCACCTGGCTGGTGAATCTCCGACGAGTTCGGTGACAATATCCCTCTTCTCTGTGCGTAAGAATGCACGAGAGTTCTCCTCCACTGATGGCTGCATTAATCACGCACAAGTCCGTACTAGGGGAGGGGGGGGGCACCGACATAGGGGGGTCTTTAGTGTCTTGGGAGCGGCAAAAATGGGGTCACAGAGGGAACACCACCACCTCCCCACTGATATCATTCAAGGGCAGGTTCAGTAGGAACATAACGGTATCGGGATCTTCCGCGAGACTTCTTCTAATGTAAAGCTCCTTGCAGGTCAGGTCTCTTGGGATGTTGTGAAAGTCGGAAGGATTTTTTTTTTCAGGGGATGGCAAAAATTTTCGGAGGGAGGGGGCGAAAAAATTATTGTTTCGGGATAAAAATGTTTAAGTCGAGCAGCAGTTGCAAAAGCAGCAGTCGTGAATATATTAAATAAATAAAAATAAATACCCCCTCAAGCAGCTGCTTGCCACAGATGTCTGACAGGAGCCTGTCAGTTTATATGCCACAGTAGAAGATCTGAGAGGATGGCAGGACCTCAGCAGAAAAACGACACATACATGCATGCCTACAACTAAGAATACACCCAACGAAACAAAATCGAAACTTATTTTTTGCATGTATTTTTTATTAATATATAAATATAGATGATATACTTCCAAAAATGGAAGAAATCAAGATTAGTTTTTGTTAATGAGAAATCATTAATTTTTCGTACACCTGATATAATATGGTTTCGGTAAATTAAGGAAAATCTCTAATTCAAAGGAAGATAACGTCAAAGCTCTATAACTTCTAAAATAAGTATTTTTTTTGTTTTGAAAAATGTGATTGCAGATAAAGATCTCAATCCAATAAATCAATATCTCGATTTTCAACAATATTCGTTCAGTATTTAATGAGTTATGGAAATTTGAATATTTAGCGGTAACAATGCCAGTCTTAAGAAACTTATACAAAACTGAAGAATAGTGAAAGAATTCTTTACACAAAGTTCTAAAATGTAAATTTATTTTATTAAACACTTTGATACAATACTTATTACTAAGTTTTAATTAACTTCTGAAGTCGATTTTTGTGGCTGGCTTTGTTATCGCTAAATATTCAAACTTTCATAACTCATTAAATACTGAACGAATATTGTTGAAAATCGAGATATTGATTTATTGGATTGAGATCTTTATCTGCAATCACATTTTTCAAAACAACAACACTTATTTTAGAAGTTATAAAGCTTTGACATTAGCTTCCCATTGACTTAACATAGGGATTTTCCTTAATTTATGGATACCAGTGTAGTAGTTAACAAACTGTTTACGAAGTTGGTTCAAAGCGAAAGTAGGAATACTGGGCAATTTTGGCTTATGCAGCTGTTTGCTTATGGTGAACTATTGCTACTTATGAAGCAATAGCTCTCAGAGGCAGGCTGTAAAAGGCTTAGACCGGTTTTGTTAACAAACTCGCTAACGTTCGCTATTTGTTCAGCAGTTCCATCCAACTCTTGAACATCACCTACTTTGGATGGAGCTTTTGGTATTTGCGACAGTGATTTTCAGTTTAACTGTAATAGCGATTAAATATTTACAAGTTGTCTTCAGGGACAGGTAGCTCAGCCGATAGCGCATCAGGATCGTAATCTGCAATTCCCAGGTTCGAGTCTCAGCTAGGCCAGGGTTGAGATTTATCTCCTCAAAACTCCCCGCTCTGCTCACGATCAGTAGAGGACAACGATGTGTTTGGAAGTGTCGCCGTCCGTCAGATCAAACATTAAGCCGTGGCCCCATGTTCAGGAGTTTCTTGTGCACGTTAAAGAATACGCTGGGTGGCCTTGACTCTAGGCAACCATCTGTCTCCCAACAGCTCTTCTAGGAGGTCTCCTTCACGGGGTCCTTGAGACCTGCCCATTGTGTGCAAAAAAATCCGACCCTGATTGCACATAAATTAATTTTTCGATCAATTTCTGCAGAGGGGGGGGGGGGGAGAGCAACTTCCCCTCTTCCCACCACATTTGGAAATGGTTTTCTGACTACGTCACTGTTTCAGCTACTTCACTTTTTGCCATCCATATATACGAATCTTAAAATTAAATTTTCTTCCCTTCTAAAAAGGAGTGTTCGAAACAGGAAATTCCTATTTGAATCCTTCAGTTCCCAAATTCGAGGAAATGAGGAGAAATTCCTTCTCCTGGCAATATGCCCAACTACCGCTCTGAATCTCGGAAACTTGGTCCTTTTGAAGTAGGAGTCGCAGTTAAGACTTGCTTTCTCAGTCAATCTAGGAAATAAGAGTCTTCATTTAAAGCAGGTTCTATTCGGATCCACCGCTCGTAAAACGAATCATCAATACATCGAATCTGGGTTCGGTTGTTTTTACTTCTGAGCGGCACATTTTTGCACACCATAGGCTAAATGGCCAGGTCACAAGGACCTCAAAGGTTCAGAGGAGGTTGGGGGAAGGGACCCGCTGGAACAACTGTTGGGAGACAAATGGGTTGGGTTGTTTTACCTCTGAGCGGCACTTTTTTGCACACCATGGGCTAAATGGCCAGGTCACATGGACCCCGAAGGCGCAGAGAAGGTTGGGGGAGGGGACCCACTGGAACAGCTGTTGGGAGACAGATGGTAGTGTCCCGTCAAGGCCATCCAGAGTGTTCTTTAATGTGCACAGGGTAAGGCTCTTCTGTTCACGGCACCACGACTCAACGTCCCATCCGATGGACGGCGACTTTTTCCAAGCCCATCGGTGTCCCCTATTGACCGAGGGCAAGGCGGGAAGTTTTGCAAAGATAAATCTCGACGCTGGCCCAGCTGGGACTCGAACCTGGGAAGTGCAGATTGCGAGCCTGTCGTGCTAATGATGGAGTCACCCTACCCCGGTGGGAGAGTATTGCATACTTTTATACCCCAAAATCTGCGGCAGGTATGGGTTGTGGGTTCCTCAAAAACAGAATATCCCAGGCCTCAAATCTAGGGTAAAAGCAGACGTCCTCGTTTTCCGCGACAGTCCCTAAAATGAAAATCTCTGTCCTCGAAGAAGAAATATCCCCAGAAATTATTTTTAGATATTGTTTTAAATATTAAATTAATTGTATAGCACGAGCAGAGATATTACTAATAGAATAATAGTGGCATCACTGTTATAAAAAAAGCAAAAATCTATCAGTAATGAACGCGACAGAGAAATTGAGGCTAACTAGAGTGATCTGACATCCCCGGAAAACAGGAAGGTCTGGATCATCCTAGTTCACAGCTCGCAACTGAATTCAAACTGAATTTTAAAAATTCCCGGATCTTCTGCAAATCTGATTATAAAAAAAATAATAAATAAATACCCCCTCAAGCAGCTGCTTGCCACAGAGATCTGACAGGAGCCTGTCAGTTTATATGCCATAGTAGAAGGTCTGAGAGAATGGCAAGACCTCAGCAGAAAAACAACATGCACAACCATGCCTTACCCGGGGCTCGAACCCAGGTCCCTCAGATCAGTAGCGATTACACTACTCAAACCGCCTTGGTTTTAAAAAAAAAAAAGGAATCTGGAAACTCCAACAAAGTGAATTCCCAGTCTGAGAGGTATTCACAACTTCGTTAAACTCCAAACTGCGAAGTTTTCGACTGACCAGCAGCAGTTGGGTAAAATACAGGTTCTTGGAGTCTTCTGCTCCCATTGTACCCACCTCACCTCTTTTTCACCTTCAGACAAAGGTTCAACAATCCTCTTTGGCGCGCGTTCAAATACAACTGACACCACAAGGACACCTCTCGCTGCACTGGCCATCCATGAAAGACTTTGGCGCTGTCGACTTCTTATTAAATCTCGCAGCGAAACCCCCTGGCGGTTAGAAGACTAAATACAGTAAGCTCTTGTTGTTCGTCATGGTTACGTTACTCAAAACCGTTAGTAAATAAAGACACGACGAACAACGAGGCCGGCTTACCTTGCACAGTGTAAGTATACATGGGGGAGGGGCATGCAAAGATGGTTTGAGCCTGGGGAATCTTATATTTTTGAGAGTCCCAGCACATAGCTGCCTCAGTTTTTCAAGTATGAAGGTGTGAAATATTACAGCCCCCCAAAAAAGGAAGTCTGGATAATTTTTTTTATTTTTTCGAAAAATGGCACTTCCTACACTAATTTTTTTTTAATCACAAGAATGAAGTCAACAGCCATAGTCATTCAGGAGCCAATTATCGTGAGATGCAGAAAGCATCTCAGTGAGGAGCGGGGGAGGGGGGGGGGGGGGCTCAGTCGGTAGCAGCGCGCCAGGCTCGTAATCTGCAGTTCCCAGGTTCGAGTCCCAGCTAGGTCGGCGTCGAGATTTATCTCCGCAAAACTCCCCGCCCTGCCCATGGTCAATAGGGGACACCGATGGGTTTGGAAAGGCCGCCGTCCGTCAGATGGGCCGTTAAGCCGTGGCTCCGTGTGCGGGAGAGGTATTCCCTGTGCACGATGTGCAAAAATGTGCCGCTCAGAGGAAAAACAATCCAATCCAATGTCACGGAGGCAAATAGCAAAAAATATGGCGCCAGGAGAGAATAATCCAATTTATGAACAGATAAATTGTTAGTGTTCTAATCCAATGGGGCTTTTTTATTATTTATATTGTTTTACTTAATTTAAAGTACAAATATTTAATGAAATTTCTTTTTTATAAGGGTAAGGATTGACTTATTCGATAGCGTTTCTGATCTGTAATCCGCAGTTCCACGGTTCGAGTGCCAGCCGGACCAGCTTTGAGATTTATCTCCGCAAAACTCCCCACCCTCGTCAGCAATTGTTACTGATGGGCTTAGAAAGAACGCCGTCTGTCGGATGAAACGTTAAGCTTCCTCTCCGTGTGCCATATCCTGTGCACATCAAAAAACAGTCTGAATGCCTTCACGTGAGACTTAATCTGTTTGCTATTAGCTGTCCAGTGGGTCCCCCCCTTCTTCTGTCCTGCATGGACGTACCCGTGCAAGGATACCTCGGGGAGAGGGAGGGGGGGAGAGGGGGTCATATCATACCAAATCTCACATTTGTCTTCCTGCTTCGAAATCTAAAACAGTTTTCTTTGTATATTATTTTAGTCCCATATTTTATGTCCGACACTAAAAATAAAAAAAGAGAACTATATTTTTTTCACCATACAGAATACCAATTTAACCTTCCTTGTTTCCTGTTCGGTGGAATATTTTAGTAACTAGGAAACCCTACTCAAGTCTTATTCTCATTCTCGGACCTCCCCCCCCCCCCCCCCCACCAAATAAAACTAAATCTTGGTAGGTCCCTGGGTCCTTGTGACCTAGTGGCAAGCAGCTGCTTCTTGAGGGGTAATTTATTTCTTTTTGTATAAATATACAGCTATATTTCTAAAACTGTAACATCTGAACTTTAAAATGTTTTATTTTCCACGCAGACGACTGCGAATAGTAATTACTTGTTTTTTTTATGTCTCTAATTTGAGAAGATTTCGATCCCTACGATTTATTTATTTGCAGCGATGGGCTAATCAATTTGTTTCCAAAGTCGAAATTCATTTCTGATAAGTTGAACGATTTTCCAAACCCCAAAACTTATTTACTGCAAGATGTCCAATGGAATTTCAGTCGAAATTTGAATTCAAAATCGGAGCATTGTTTTTCTCAGCAACAATAGATGGCAGCACAATCTGAACGTGTAATCTCTAATTTGTTTTCTTCAGAAGATTTGTAACCTCACCAAAACCTACAATTTCTAAATGTAATGCGAAATAGTGATATACAATATATTACAAAAACAAAACCTGACATTTCAATTTTATTGGAATGCAAAGCCACATTCAGAGCTCCCTAAAGTTTATTTTAAAACTCTTTTTGAAAAAAAAAAAGTCACTAAAGACAAATTGAAGATCTTACTCATATCTCTTTGAATCTCGATTTTCAACAATATTCGTAAGATATTTGAAAAACTAGTAAGCCTGAAATATTTAAAAAGCAGCGTTACTTATTCATAACAATTTGCTACAAAAGCCCACTAAAACACAAATTATAATCGTTTCAACAAATCGCTTTGGAAAATAAACGGAAATTTAGAAGTTGGTGTAATGATTCTTTCAATCAACTTAAAGCCATTTCTTCTGCCCAATTTAAAAAAAAACTCCCTGGTGGATGGGGAGAGATATACTGCGCACTGTGCGAAAAACTTTACAAAATTGGAAAGAAATCTTCAGCTCTCTTTCAAACTTGCGTTACTCAAAACCAACCTTGGATTTAAACTAATGGTTTAAATCCAACTTGAAAACGTTTGGTTTTTTTTTAAATCCAACCTGAAAACATTTGGATTTAAACTAATGGTTTAAATCCAACCTGAAACGAAAATGTTAGTTTTGAGTAACGTAACCATTGTTTAAATCCAACCTGAAAACATTGAAAGCGTTCTAATTCAATGTCCCCTTCATGACCTCCAAAGAAACAAGATGCTTTAAATTTTCCAGCAGATCAACACCAGAGATGTTTCTATTAACTGCATCCTGGATAGAAGACAAACTCACGTTGTGCGCAGGATTACTAAAATTTTGCTGCAGTTCCTGAAAAACACCGGCCTCTTCACCTTCATTCGAAACTTTTTATTTGTTTTCTTAGTGACATTTGAACTCTTAAAGTTTGAAGATTGAAAGCTCTTCAAAAACTTTATCGTCGTAACCATTTAAATCAGTTTGCTTTTCCATAGAATGAATTTTTTTTTTATTTCGGTACCGTGGCCGAGTGGTTAGAGCGCCTGACTACTGATCTACGGGACCTGGGTTCGAGCCCCGGGTAAGGCATAGATGTTCGTGTTGTTTTCTGCTGAGGTCCTGCCACCCTCTCAGATCTTTTACTGTGGCATATAAACTGACAGGCTCCTGTCAGACCTCTGTGGCAAGCAGCTGCTTGAGGGGGTATTTATTTATTTTATATTAACTGTAGTATTATGCTTAGGAGGCTATTCTGATCTCTCTATTACGGGCATTGGCTGCTAATTTTTCCTTATATTATGCTCTTTGACTCAATTTTAAAAATGTGCAGAATGAGTATAACAGCAAGCGTTTGCTGAAAGATCTGAAGTTTTTGAAAGATCAATGGTGTGTTTACCGTTTTGTGAAATCATCAAATTGTTACGAAAAAAAAAATATTTTTTTAAATTCTTTTCGACATAAGAACGGCTTCATATTTATTTATATTTGTGATTTATGATGCAAAAATCTTGTGTTTGGGAAAGGGGAATGGGGGATTAATTTGAGAGAGAAATAATAGTCTAAAATAAAATGATTACGGAGAGGGAGAAAATTCGATAAAGTGTAAATATTTTTTAATTACTGATAAGTATATTAGTTGCATGTAATAGAGTAAAAAGGCATTTAAACGTGCTTAAGAATTCCTTTGTAGCTGTAAGGAATAGAGAAGTTGGGTTGTTTTACCTCTGAGCGACACTTTTTTGCACACAATGGGCTAAATGGCCAGGTCACATGGACCCCAAAGGCTCAGAGAAGGTTGGGGGAGGGGACACACTGGAACAGCTGTTGGGAGACAGATGGTAGCCTCCCGTCAAGGCCATCCAGCGTGTTCTTTAACGTGCACAGGGTATGGCTCTCCCGCACACGGGGCCACGGCTTAACGTCCCATCCGACGGACGGCGGCCTTTCCAAGCCCATCGGTGTCCCCTACTGACCGTGGGCAGGGCGGGGAATTTTGCGGAGATAAATCTCAACGCTGACCCAGCTGGGACTCGAACCTGGGAACTACAGATTACGAGCCTGACGCGCTACCGACTGAGCCACCCCCGCCCCAGGAATAGAGAGGAAAAGTATCATATCCAAGAGAGGGCGTTGTTCTGGGGTTATAACTAGAGCCTCCGCGAATAACAAGTGTCCTATCCGCATATATTGGATACTTAATAACTGCTCAAATTTTGCAAATGCTGGAGATCTGATGTATGCGTGCGAGTAATTAGTCTAATGGTTATTTAAAGACTATATATAATATTTAACTGGAAAAAAGTACAGTGATGAAAAACATTCTGTAGTTCGGAAACTTTTACTGAATTTCCAACAAAAATTCACTTAAACCTAATTTTGAAAATACTTCCGAGTTAACTTTTGTCTTTTAAATGCAGTTATCGGCGATTATTAGAAAACATTCCTTTCTATTCCCCAGTAACTTCCCTCTGCACATCAGTATGAAAATTTCTAAGTAGCTGTCTAGAAATTTTTTCAGTTTATATTCTGTTTGATCAGTGAAAAGTTTTTACTTGTAATCATATTTTTTTTGCCTTGAGGTTGGTTAGCACGCTTGGCTACTGATCTAAGGGACCCGGGTTCGAGCCCCGGATTAGGCATGGATGTGTGTGTGTGTCGTTTTTCTGCTGAGGTCCTGCCATCCTCTCAGATCTCCTACTGTGGCATATAAACTGACAGGCTCCTGTCAGACCTCTGTGGCAAGCAGCTGCTTGAGGGGGTATTTATTTATTTATTTTATTTTATTTATTTGTAAGCAAGCTTGAGGTTGTTTTTCAGTAGAGCTGGGTTTATATTTCTTTCCAAGACATACAATTTGAGTGCATTTCTGAGTTCTTGATACTCTCATAGTAATCTTCGTAGATTATTAAAAATATTTTAACAATGTTTGATATGTTTTGTATTCTTCAGTTTTTGTTTTCGGTTTATAGGGAACTTTTTTTTCTCTGCGAACAAGTAAAAAACTCCCCGTGATTATGAAAACTTCTTTTCATGGCTCTTAACCTACTAATCCACAATAATTTGAATATTTTATTAAGTCTTTATTTGCCGGAGGTCCGCAAATGATCCCTGATCCTGGTTTATATGTTGCTATTCATGTAATGCTAACAAGGAAACATAAGAAAGGCTACTGGGGTTGCTCGGTCGTAGCGAGCCAGGCTAGTAATCCGCAGGTCCGAATCCCAGCTGGGCCGGCATTGAGATTTATCTCCACAAAAATCCCTGCCCTCAGTCAGTAGGGGGCATCGATGGGCTCGGAATGGCCGGCGTCCATCGAATGGGAGATTAAACTGTGGCCGCGTGCAGGAGAGCAATACCCTGTGCACGTTGAAGAACGTGCTGGATGGCCTTGATGATCTATGTGCCAACAGGTGTCCAGTGGGTCCCCTCCCCCCAACCTTCTCTGAGCCTTCGGTCCTCGTGACCTGGCCATTTAGCCCAGTGTGTGAAAAAAAGTGCTACTCAGAGGTAAAAGCAATCCAACGTGCACCCCCACGCAGGGCTCTTATTACAACCCCTCTTTAACAATGGAATAAATTGTATTTTCTAAGCCCCCCCCCCCAACCTCATACCCCTAAAAAATTATTCCTAAATATCGATAATCGAATATCGGCAAATAATTTCGCGGCCGAATTTCAATGGAACCTGTAACATCAGAATTCTACGATATCTACGATTCGGTGAAGGTTTGGCAAAACCCTTTCCAATAAAAAAAATTAAAATTATTTTTTAAAGAGAATTAGGTACGCTGAAGGAATTCAGGTTGTCTATAAGAGCCGTCCCATGGCAGAGTGGTTAGCACGCTTGGCTACTGATCTAAGGGACCTGAGTTCGAGTCCCGGGTAAGGCATGGATGTATGTGTCGTTTTTCTGCTGAGGTCCTGCCATCCTCTCAGACCTTCTACTATGGCATATAAACTGACAGGCTCCTGTCAGACCTCTGTGGCAAGCAGCTGCTTGAGGGGGTATTTATTTTTTTTATATAAGGTGAAACAAATTTAAGCGATTGCTACCCAATAACCTGTTATCTATGCATTGGGCTTTTATCTTTGAAAGAGCAGGTTGCAAAAATCCTCGGACAAGGACCCCTGGAAAAGTTATTTAGGGATAACACGTATGAAAGTAACAGCGCCAAAGTCAGTTGATTTTTAGATTAAACAAAATACAGCAGGGGTTGGGTTGTTTTACCTCTGAGCGGCACTTTTTTGCACACCATGGGCTAAATGGCCAGGTCATATGGACCCCGAAGGCTCAGAGAAGGTTGGGGGAGGGGATCCACTGGAACAGCTGTTGGGAGAGATGGTAGCCTCCCGTCAAGGCCATCCAGCGTGTTCTTTAACGTGCACAGGGTATGGCTCTCCCGCACACGGGGCCATGGCTTAACGTCCCATCCGACGGACGGCGGCCTTTCCAAGCCCATCGGTGTCCCCTACTGATCGTGGGCAGGGCGGAGAAATTTGCGGAGACGAAATGTCGGTGAACGTGAAACTAAGTTTGGCCCATTTTGGTCACAATAATTTTTTTACGTGCATAGTCCTTTAATGTGGAATGGATAAATGAGAAAAAATCCGTTAACCGAAAATTTTCTACAATCTGGAGAATGAAATTTTTTTTAAAACTTCCTCGGATAACACGAAATTTGTAAAAGATCGACAGAAGTAATCCCAACCAATATTTTGGCTGGGGGTGGCTCAGTCGGTAACGCGCCAGACTTATAACCTGCAGTTCTCAGGTTCGATTCCCAGCTGGGTCATCGGATTGGCCGCTAAGCCGTGGCTCCGTGTATGGGAGAGCCATACCCAGTGCACGTTAAAAAACATGCTGGATGTCCTTAACGGGCAGCTCCATCTCTCAGCTGTCCAGAGAAGAGTTGGGAGAGGGGATCCCCTCCCCCAACTCTTCTGTGAGTCCTCGGGGTCCCTGTGACCTGGCCATTGTACGAAAAAAGGTGTCATCCAGAGATAAACCCACCTCTGTTGATAACCGAAAACTACCCTAGACAACTGATTCTTACTCCTGACCTTGTCCGCAAGTATCAAGTTTGATTTCAACTCCTGCCGTTATGAAGTTAAACAAGGAAACTTAGATTCTCCAGGTAGAGTCAGACTTCATTCATGTCTGATGGCAGTGTCAGCCTTGTTATGATGAAACGTAATCCCCTCCCTCTCTTCCTTCTATCGGTGGCTATTCACTTACAGCACCTGCTCCACGAGCTCCCAACTCGTTATGTTGATCCATCTGGAAACTTCGCAGCACATGACGTCTTTGCTTTGACGTTGGCATTGACTCGAAGATGCGAGTCTTGGCAAGGTGACTTTCTCTCGTCGACCTACATATTCCCCTGAGGTCGTTCACCTGAGAGCGGCCTTGAAGACGCTCGACCTTGGAGAAGAGAGAGAAGGACGGGCACTCCCTGGCACGTGGCGGCGATAACACGTGGTCGCTTAGCAGTCTCGTTCAACACGAGTGATCATTCATATTCAAACTTCGAAGTTCTATAACTTCTAAATCGTGTATTTAATGGAAAAATGGGACTGAAGTTAAAACTAAAGATCATAAATCTATTTAAATCTCGATTTTCAAAAATATTCGTTTTAGAGTTCTGGATTTGGGTTGTTTTACCTCTGAGCGGCGCTTTTTTGCACAACATGGGCTAAATGGCCAGGTCACATGGACCCCGAAGGCTCAGAGAAGGTTAGGGGAGGGGACCCACTGGAACAGCTGTTGGGAGACAGATGGTAGCCTCCCGTCAAGGCCATCCAGCGTGTTCTTTAACGTGCACAGGGTATGGCTCTCCCGCACACGGCTTAACGTCCCATCCGACGGACGGCGGCCTTTCCAAGCCCATCGGTGTCCCCTACTGACCGTGGGCAGGGCGGAGGAATTTTGCGGAGATAAATCTCAACGCTTACCCAGCTGGGACTTGAACCTGGGAACTACAGATTACGAGCCTGGCGCACTACCGACTGAGCCACCCCCGCCCCTAGAGTTCTGGAAGCTATAATGTTTCACAACAGTAATGCGTCATAATTTATTCCAGAAATTAATTAAACTTAACAAGTATTGTTTCGAACCGTTTAATAAAATAAATTTAAGAATTTACCTCGAGAATTAAAATTTAAATAATTAATGTTGATTCAAACCGTTCGTTAATAAATTTTTTAGAAGTTTGCGTAATGATTTTTACAAGATAATTTATTACTAAATATTCTAGAGTCCTTAATTCTTTAAACATTGAACGAATTTTGTTGAAAATCGAGATTTAAATAGATTTGTTTATTCATTATCCTCAGTTACGTCTTTTCATTAAATGCATATTTGAGAAGTTTGTTATTCCCACTGACATAGCACATGTAAATTTTCTAATATTTTAACGGAGCAGTGTAATTTTAATCCTCTCCGATTATTATAATGCGGTCATTAAGGCCGACAGAGGCGATTTTAGAAATTGTGCAGCCCAGGGGAAACAATCTATTCATTTATTCAGTGGATTAGTTTTCACGTTTACATTAAAAAAAAAATAAATCTCCCCTCAAGCAGCTGCTTGCCACAAAGGTCTGACAGGAGCCTGTCAGTTTATATGCCATAGTAGAAGGTCTGTGAGGTTAGCTATGAAAATTGTTAACTAAATATATAAACAGATTTTGAAACTATTTTTCTCTCTTTATTGACAATAATAAAATAGTTTTGAACATATCTGCACAAATATTTAAATTTCTTCCCTTAAATGTATCTTGGCTTACTTTAAAGGAGCAGGAGTTGTTGGTTCTGTGCGCAGCGCCCCAGGCTCACAATCTGCAGTTCCCAGGTTCGAGTCCCAGCTGAGTCAGCGTTGAGATTTATCTCTGCAAAAATCCTCACCCTGCCCCTCGGACAGTACAGAACGGTTTTAGTGGGGGACACCAATGGGTTTGGAAAGACCGCCGTCCGTCGGATGGGACGTTAAGCCGTGGCCCCGTGTGCGGGAGAGCCATACCCTGTGCACGTTAAAGAACACGCTGGATGGCCTTGATGGGAGGCTACCATCTGTCTCCCAACAGCTGTTCCAGTGGGTCCCCTCCCCCAACCTTCTCTGAGCCTTCGGGGTCCTTGTGGCCTGGCCATTTAGCCCATTGTGTGCAAAAAAGTGCCGCTCAGAGATAAAACAATCCAACTGAATATAAACAAATGTAAAAATAATTAATTATAATTTTACCCCATAATAACAGATTAAATAATTAATAAACATGTTTTCATTAAAATTCATTATAAAATTTTTGTTTCTGAACAATTTATTATAACGACATATCTCTAATTGTTATAAACTTGAACATGAAAACTATGTAAAATATCTAGGTATATACATATATAGATAAATATTTTAGATGGAATATGCAACATCTATAAAATATGCGAATATCTGAGATTATCTGCTTAAAAAAATTCTAAGATTAGATATATATTTAATAAAAAAAACGTGCATTTTATTCTACAAATCTGTTTGTGAATCAATTATATCTTATGATAAATACAAACCTAACAAATATAAAGAAAATTGAAAATCTTTCAATCTGTAATAGCCAAAATAATAACACCAACAAAACTTAGACAAAATTGTGCGACTTTAAGAGACATTATATTACTTGAACTTGTTATCACAGAGAAACTGATATATTTATAATGTAATGATAAAAAAATTATTCTGATAACATATTTAAAAATAAAATGATCATGGTAAAAATATAAGATTAGGAATTAAAAATTATTATAAAGTAACTAAATTTAATAACAATTATGGAAGATGTATCATTGAGTATAAAGTACCCCACACTTTTAATTTAATTCCAACAGAAAATATAAATGCGAACAGTTATAATGGATTAAAAATAAATTTAAAACAATATCTCAGATAAATTATATAACTCTATTTTAGTTAAACTTCATGAACTTTTTACATTATGTATATATCTTAACTTATTTTTTTCATAAAATGATAATTGAGAGAAATGATATATGAGAGATAAATATCCCTAAAAGCAACTGCTTGCCACAGGTTGTGGGTTGTTTTACCTCTGAGCGGCACTTTTTTGCACACCATGGGCTAAATGGCCAGGTCACAAGGACTCCGAGGGCTCAGAGAAGGTTGGTTGAAGGGACCCACTGGAACAGCTCTTGGGAGACAGATGGTAGCCTCCCGTCAAGGTCATCCAGCGTGTTCTTTAACGTTGGGTTGTTTTACCTCTGAGCGGCACTTTTTTGCACACCATGGGCTAAATGGCCAGGTCACATGGACCCCGAAGGCTCAGAGAAGGTTGGGGGAGGGGACCCACTGGAACAGCTGTTGGGAGACAGATGGTAGCCTCCCATCAAGGCCATCCAGCGTGTTCTTTAACGTGCACAGGGTATGTCTCTCCCGCACACGGGGCCACGGCTTAACGTCCCATCCGACGGACGGCGTCCTTTCCAAGCCCATCGGTGTCCCCTACTGACCGTGGGCAGGGCGGGGAATTTTGCGGAGATAAATCTCAACGCTGACCCAGCTGGGACTCGAACCTGGGAACTGCTTGCCACAGAGGTCTGACCGGAGCCTGTCAGTTTATACCTCACAGAGAAGATCTGAGAGGAAGGCAAAATCTCAGTGGAAAGATAACACAAATAAAGAAATATCATGCTTTACCCAGGGCCTTGTTTTGCCTCTTAGTTGCACTTTTTTTTGCACACAATGGGCTAAATGGCCATGTCACAAGGACCCCACGAACACGGAAGAGGTTGAAGGGACCCACTGGACAGTTATTAGGAGACAGATGGTAGCTTTCCGTTAACGCGTCTTATTTAATGTATGACTCTCTCTCTCTCCTGCACACGCGACCACGACTTAACGTTCCATCTGATGGACGGCGACCTTTCCAAGTATGTCCGTGAAATCTTTAGCTAAACACGCGTGCCATTCTACCACCAGGACGGCTTTCACTTACAGTACGGAAATTCAAAATTAAAATTTGATGCCCTCTGACCCTTTGCAAAGTCTGTGAACCATAATTTAAGAAACTTTACATATGAGTATAATTGTGGGAGAATAGACCTGGATCTAAAAAATATAAGGCGGTGGGGGGGGGGGGACATTTTATCCTTCGTTTTCGAGGTTTTTAAATAATTCTTTGAAAATTGTAGGAAATATGAACGAATTAACAGTTTATTTTTAACATCTATTACCCTAACTAATATTTTTTTTTCGAAAAGATAACCCTTTATATCGGGCTTTGTTGGAATGAGACTTTACAGTTGGTGTAAAAGGTATAATCTGGCTTGTCTTCAAACCGTAACCGTGTCCGTTTTATTAGAACGACACCAACAGATAACAATGGCGTAAGTTGAAATCAAAGTTATGGGTTGGTAATTTTTAAATATAAGGATTTTCTAAAAAAAATAGTTAAGTAAATATTAATAATTAAATTTAGCTTGATGGTTTACATTTGGGTTATTTCACTTCGCCACTATATCGGATAGAAATATTTTACACCGAAAACAAACTTATTGATCTCTGCGAAAAAAGAGGAAGATTTGATTACGATCTTTAATTTGTCTTCGTTACATTTTTACATTCAATAAACTGGCAGGCTCCTGTCAGACCTCTGTGGCAAGCAGCTGCTTGAGGGAGTATTTATTTTTTATTTTATTTTTTATTTATGCACGTTACAGAAGTTATAGAGCTTCGGAATTAGATTCTCAGAGCATGGAAATTCGCGAATATTTTGGTATGCAAGTGCATTTTTTATGAAAGTGTCTTAACAAAGGCCCTCTCTTCCATGGCCTTCATAAGAAGAGCTTATTGTTGACTCTTGAGGGGGCGGGGGGTGGGGAGGGTGCAATGCCTCCACCCAAAGCCATGTTTTTCCGACAGGGCGAAACTGAAAGGTCACCGACCCCAGTCGTCTGCAGACTGGGGAAAGACGCGAACTGTATGAACCCTTTCGCCTGAAAGGCAGAGGAGGAAGAGTGAAAGCACCACTGTCGGAAATTGGTTGTTGTTGACCCCCGTGTCCAAGAGGGGGTGAGAGAGTGGGGGGAGAAAAGGTCATTGACCTCACCCCTAACTCTCCCCGCACATTCCGATACGAGAGAAAGGAAAACTCTTCCGTTTTGGGGAAAGGGTAAGTTTTCGCCGCTGATCACCGCCCAATGTCCAGTGGGTGGGGGAGAAGGTCACTGACCTCATCCCCGGAGCTCGTAGAGAAAGTCTCTCGAGATTTGTGACCAGCACGTGGGGAGGAGGAGGAAGAGGAGGAGGAAGAGGAGGAGAGTAACGAGGATGATAGGTGCTTGCGGCCGAATACAAGGCTACTGGGAAGTAATGAGGAGATTGATGGGAATCTCTCAGATAGCATCAGTGTAAATAATACGGATTAGATTGCGGATAATACACGGACTGTCCAAATTATTTATCAATACCCACCTAATACTACATCGGTAGTTCACAAATTTCAAGTTGTTCAATACTCTACTTTGAAATGGGTGTTGAAGGACTGCCAGCGGTCATCTCTCTCAGCTTGTCTCAATTGTAGTGGCTTTGTTTTGCCATACAGTTAGTATCAACAAACGCCTGTCCCTGTCTGTCAGAGCCGTTTTCCTGCCGAATCTGCACGTTTTTTGAGACCGTTGCCATTCTCCATCCACTTGGGATATTGTGCCCCGTGATTTTCCTCTGAGTTCCATCACCTCCGTTACAGATGCCCCTGCCCATTGCGCTCCAACGATGAGCCCCTTTCGAAGTCAATCAGCTCAGCCTTTTTTACCCATGTCGCACTTTGATTTCCATCACGCCTTTATAAGACTTCGTAATGAGGTAGAATACTTAGGTCAGTAAGAAATTTTGTATACATTTGACAATATTTCATGGGCATTCGTGCAACATGTAGTGTTCATAATAATTTAGCCAGGCAGTGTTAGTCGATTTAGGAGCTTCTGAGGAAGGAGAGACCTCAGCAGACTTTTTTTGCACACAATGAGTAAGACTGCCAAGTCACAAGGACCTCAATGGACCTTAAATGGTTGTAGAAATGGGGACCCATTGAACTGGTGTTAAGAGGAAGATGAAATCTACCCTATAAAGATAAAAATACCCCCACAAGCAGCTGCTTGCCACAGTGGTCTGACAGGAGCTTGTCAGTTTATATGCCAGAGTAGAAAGTCTGAGAGGATGGCAGGACCTCAGCAGAAAAACGACACAAACAGCCATGCCTTACCCGGGGCTCGAACCCAGGTCCCTTAGATCAGTAGCCAAGCGCGCTAACCACTCGGCCATGGGACGGCTTTTCTATAAAGATATCTTGTTTAAAATGGACGACTGAGTTCAGTTACAAACAGCCCTACCAAAATGTTACAGAATGTCCATGTTATGTGAATGGGAATCTAACTTCGAAGCTCTATAACTTATAAAATGAGTATTCAATGGAAAAACGTAACTGAGAATAATAAATAAACTAATCTATTTAAATATCGATTTTCAACAATATTCGTTCACTAATTACCAAATTATGTAAATTGGAATATTTAGCAATAGATTATCTTTTAAAAATCATTCATAATTGTCCAATATTGAAATAATCATTACGCAAACTTCTAAAAAATTTATTTTAATAAATAAGTATTATAGAGATCTCTTGATGTCCTCACACAAGAATTCCACCATTATAATTTAGATATTCTTGGCTTGTAAGAGACCAGATGGACAGATAAAGGTCAGATTCTTAAAAATAATCTTAAATTTCTCTTTTCAGGGAGGGGCGACAATAAGCATCACCAAGGCGTGGGTCTGCTTCTCAACAGACACGCTAGTGATGCTCTTCTAGGATACGAGTGCATTTATGAAAGGTTTCTTACAGCAAAATTTCAGACAAGCGTTAAAGACTTGAATGTTATCTGCTGTTATGCCCCCACTGAGGATGCCGATGAGGATGACAAGGATAGGTTTCATGAACAACTTCGGGATATTTTGAATTCTGTCAAGAAAGGAGATATTACCCTTGTTCTAGGTGACTTCAATGCCAAAGTTGGTACTGACTCTGACCTTTGGGGAGGGGTGATAGGCCCTTTTGGTATTGGTAGCTGCAATAGCAATGGGCAACTTCTCTTTAGCTTGCTTATTGATTATGTTATGCGAAATTCACTTCAAGGGAAAGATTTTGGCCTTAAATGGACTGGAGATACGAAAATTTCTGATTTAGATTATGCTGATGATTTAGCCCTTTTGGCAAATGATGTTGATGAGATGAACTCTTTCATTCGAGCTGTTGATGAGACTGGTAGTAGAGTAGGTTTGGTTATAAACAGAGAGAAAACTAAAGTGATGAAAATTGGTCAGGCAGGCTGTGATTCAGTTAATCTGAATAGTTGCAGTCTTGAGCAGGTGTCACAGCTTAATTATCTTGGGAGCTATGTAACAGATAATGGTGATGTGCGGCATGAGATTAACAGACGAATAGGGATTGCTGCCGGGACTTTTAAGAATCTGTGGAGAGTGTGGTGACATAGGCGTATACACCTAAAGACTAAAATTAGACTGTATAATAGTTTGGTTCTTTCTAGGGTTAGTTATGGTAGTGAAACTTGGACACTTTGTAAACAAGATAACAGGAAACTAGATGCTTTTGATTCCAGATGCTTACGCAGTATCTTGGGCATTAGGTGGTTCAACTTTGTAACTAATGATGAGGTTAGGCAAAGGAGTTTGCAACCTCCTTTAAGCAGCATATTGTGCAGAGAGAGACTCCGCTGGTTTGGCCATGTTGCCCGTATGAATAATTATAGATTGGCGAATAGGGTTATGAACAGTGTGCCTAAAGGCCTCAGAAAGAAGGGGAGACCTAGGATGCGGTGGGCAGACAATGTCAAACAGGACCTTGTTAGAATTGGTGTGCAGTGGCCAGATGCAGTAGATGTAGCTCAGGATAGACTTACTTGGAGAACTAAATTGCACGGTCTGGTTGGACCTCCGTAGCCCATGGCTGCTTGAGGATGATGACGATGTTAAACTTCTGAGTTAAATTCTTATGATGATTACTATTATAAAATATTTTAGCTTCTCTAACTCTTTAAACACTGAAAGAATATTATTTAAAAACGAGATTGAAATATATTTCATTGCGTTTTTTAACTTATCTTCAGTCTTACTTTTCCATTAAATGTATATTTTAGAAGTTACAGAGCTGCGAAGTTGGATTTCCGTTTGACCAAACATGGCAATTATCTAATATTTTGATAGTGGAGTGTAAGAGGGGGGTTACTTTTTGAACATAACACGTGGTAATACCATATACCGCATTTGGGACCTGTCAGACTGAAAAATGGGGACTCGGAATTGGATACAAAATGGGATTTGATGGTGTGAGACTCGAAAAATGGGGGCTCGGAATTGGATACAAAATGGGATTTGATGTTGTGAGACTCGAAAAATGGGGACTCGGAATTGGATACAAAATGGGATTTGATATTGTGAGACTCGAAAAATGGGGACTCGGAATTGGATACAAAATGGGATTTGATGTTGTGAGACTCGAAAAATGGGGACTCGGAATTGGATACAAAATGGGATTTGATGTTGTGAGACTCGAAAAATGGGGACTCGGAATTGGATACAAAATGGGATTTGATGTTGCGAGACTCGAAAAATGGATTTTATGTTGAGATACTGCAAAAATGAAATTTGATATTAAGTACTCCAAAAATGAAATTAAATAGCGAGGAAGTTGAGAAATATGGGATTTGATGTTAAGGGACTTGGAAAATGGGATTTGATGTCGACAGACTAAAAAAATTTGTCTTGATGTTGGAAAAAAAAGACGATGTTGAGGGATTTAAAAATGAATGTTGAGAGTGTCAAAAATTAGACTTGATGGTTTGGGGCTGAGAGCCGACTTTCTATGGAAGAAAGAACTTCAATTTCTTTAATCGCCATTAGGGCTGATTCTCGGTTCTTGGCTAAAAGATAAAAGAAATAAAAATCCCATTCTTTTGATTCAAGGTCACTCATTCACGTTCTCAGCTAAGAAGATCGTCTCTGCAGTTCCGGAAATTACGACTACTCAAAAAAAGTGACAACAAACAATCTGCAGATGGCGCAGACCCGACCCAATTGATGCAGTTCCAGCTGGTTTCTTTCCCTCCTTCTCTGGGTCTGGTCTGGGTGAGAACACCTTAACCTCCCCCATTCCCCCTCCCGCTGTCTGACCTCTGATGGTGTGTGCCGACACACACGGCAATCACTTCCGGGTGGTGGTTGACCATCACACAATGACCGACGACGGGACAGAAACAGATCAGGGGTCGTTCACCTCCAAGCTCTGAGGGAAGTTGGGATCTGCTTTGGGAGGGGGGGGGGGGGGGGCACAAAGGCGATTCGGGTTCATCAAAGAAATCTGTTTTGTGAAAATTAATCACTGAGGTTCGTTTTTAGAAACGTATAAATAAAGTGATGCAAATAAATGATAAAATTAAATTCAGTGTAAATTTAGATGTAACTCCAAAAATGATATTTGATGTTGGGCTGCTCAAAAATGGGGTTAGACGTGGGAGGGGCGCTCAAAAAATGAAACTTGATGTTTGGGGGGCTCAGATATGGGACTTTGCATTGAGGTACTCAAAAATGGGATTTGGTGTTTGGGGGACTCAAAGAGAGGGCTGGGTTTTTTTTAGGGGATCAGGCTCAGAAATAGAACTCGATGTTTAGGCGACTGAGAAATGGCACTTTGCATTATGGGTAATCAAAATATTGGACGTGTGTGTGTACATGTTGGTGATTGTGTGGGAGGGGGATGCTCAGAAATGGGATTTGATATTGAGGGGCTCAAATGGAACGATGTTTGAGGGAATCAAAAATGGGATTTGGCACAGGGGGGGGGGGGTCAAAAATGGGAATTCAAAAATAGGAGTCTTTGAAAATCGAACAAATTGGTTTAAATGTTCACATGAACATCATTGTATACTGTTTCTAATTCAGTTTAAAATATTTTCAGGATTATACGAAAGTTTATTTGCTTCATTTAATGTTCTGTTTTATTACTACAAATCTGCGATATTTTTATTGTGATTTTCATCCTTAAATATTAACCTTTCTTGGGGAATTTCTTTCTGCATTTTACGGTTCCTAGTCCAGATAATAACTATATTTTCTGCGGAGCACTAGAGGTTAAGTTCATTTAAACGAATAACTTTTGAACTGCTTAATGTACTTTATTCCGTAGAGGTAATCATTTTAATATGATCACAGGACGTCTGTCAATATATTTTTAATAATAATAATTTTATTATGCATTCATAAGAACGAATAATACGATAAAAAATACGTAGAACCAATTCCTAAAAAATGACCCTCCCTTAAACCTAATCATACCATTGATAGCTGAATATGTCTTTAAACACACCGCTGGCATTGTCCCGTGTCCCTAGCAGTAAGAATGTTTTATTTTTTCTGAAAAATCTTTCCCCCCGTCTTTAGCAGGCTCCATAGCAGCAACGCACAGATTTCGCAGACCGAAATTTACGCATCGCCAGCGAAGCGAGGAATGAAGATACGACCATTGATTTTTAACTCGTAATGGGTTGTGTTGGGTTGTTTTACCTCTGAGCGGCACTTTTTTGCACACCATGGGCTAAATGGCCAGGTCACAAGGACCCCGAAGGCTCAGAGAAGGTTGGGGGAGGGGACCCACTGGAACAGCTGTTGGGAGACAGATGGTAGCCTTCCGTCAAGGCCATCCACGTGTTCTTTAACGTGCACAGGGTATGGCTCTCCCGCACACGGAGAAACGGCTCAACGTCCTATCCGACGGACGGTGGCCTTTCCAAGCCCATCGGTGTCCCCTACTGACCGTGGGCAGGGCGGGGAATTTTGCGAAGATAAATCTCAACGCTGACCCAGCTGGTCGTCGGTAGCCTGGCGCGCTACCGACTGAGCCACCCCCGCCCCAACTCGTAATGACAAGTTTAGAGAAGCTTTCAAACAAGTCGTAGCACGTTCACTTCGGAAAAACGAGTGTAAATCTACTGACACGTGTCGAGAACTTTTTGAATGCCCTCCGTAAGGGCAATATTAAAATAATTAATTTTATTTTTCCAGTTTTTCACGTAGATCCAGAGTTTTTTTTAATTTTTAATTTTTTCAATTTAATTTTTAAAATGTTTTAATGGGCACATTAATTAATTTGTTAAATGGATTGAGTTCATGGATGCCTGTCGTAAACAATATATTCGCTCTAGAGCAATGGGGCGGGGTGGCTCAGTCGGTAGCGCACCAGGCTCGTAATCTGTAGTTTCCAGGTTCGAGTCCCAGATGGGTCAGCGTTGAGATTTATCTCCGCAAAACTCATCGCCCTGCCCACTGTCAGTACAGGACACCGTTGGGCGTGGAAAGACTGCCGTCTATCGGATGGGACCTTAAGCCGTGGCCCCGTGTCAGTGGACCACCGTGCACATTCAAGAAAACGCTGGATGGCTTTGACGGGAGGCTACCATCTGTCTGCCGTCAGCTTTCCAATGGATCCCCCCCCAACCTTATCTGAACCCTAGGGGTCCTTGTGACCTGTCCATTTAGCCCACTGTATGCAAAACAAAGTGCAGTAAAACCAACCGAATACCGTCTACGAGCACTGTTCCCCACGGAGAGCAACAGCAGTAAATAACCTCACCACCTTGAATAGCTCGCACACCCACAAACTAACTTTCCGTCATTAATCTCTACGTAAATTTAAAGGAGACGTCCCTGGATCGGTCACTCACCACTTCTTCCACTTCTGTCCTTGGTAACAAAACCCTCCTCCTCTCAGATCCTTCTTTCCTCCACCAACATCTCACTTTGGCATCTTGCCATCTGATCGAACAGAGAACCACGAGCAGAAGAAAGGATTGCTCCTTACGAGTCCGTGCGCACTTGATTTTTCAGCCATTATTTATCTCGCTGCTGTACTGTTGACTTGGACGTCCTTGGCGCGTTCACTGCGTGCAATTCGTTGCTCATGCCGTGACTTAATAATGATGATGCATGGATGATTCCTGACACTGCATCGTAGGGAACAAAACAGTTTTCAATTGACAGCGTCCAAAAATATGTTTTCTTGTTCTGTAGGAAGTTGTGAAACTTTAGACCAGTGCAGATGTTGGCTTTGGGGGAAGTTTAATGAAAAGGTGATGGTTGCGATGGTGGTGATCATGGATTTGGGAATTTTTACCTCTGAACATCAATTTTTGCACACAATGGGCTAAATGGCCAGATCACAAGGACCCCAAGAGCTCAGAGAAGGCTGGACTACCTAAGACAGTCTTAGGAGACAGATGGTAGCCTTCCATCAAGGCCATCCAGTGTGTTCTTTAACGTTGGGTAGTTTTACCCTTGAGGGAAACTTTTTTGCACACCATGGGCTAAATGGCCAGGTCACAAGGACCCCAAGAGCTCAGAGAAGGCTGGACTACCTAAGACCGTCTTAGGAGACAGATGGTAGAATTCCATCAAGGCCATCCAGTGTGTTCTTTAACGTTGGGTAATTTTACCCTTGAGTGAAACTTTTTCGCACACCATGGGCTAAATGGCCAGGTCACATGGATCCCGAAGGCTCAGAGAAGGTTGGGTGAGGGGACCCACTGGAACGGCTGTTGGGAGACAGATGGTAGCCTTCCATCAAGGCCATCCAGTGTGTTCTTTAACGTTGGGTAGTTTTACCCTTGAGTGAAACTTTTTTGCACACCATGGGCTAAATGGCCAGGTCACATGGATCCCGAAGGCTCAGAGAAGGTTGGGGGAGGGGACCCACTGGAACGGCTGTTGGGAGACAGATGGTAGTCTCCATCTGATTAATAATCGTGTTCTTTAACGTGCAAGAGGGTATGGCTCTCATGCACACGGAGACACGGCTTAACGTCCCATCCGACGGACGGCAGCCTTTCCAAGCCCATCGGTGTCCCCTACTGACTGAGGTGCAGGGTGGGGAGTTTTGCGGAAATAAATCTCAACTCTGGTACATTTGGGACTCGAACCCGGCGCGCATTTAAGTGAGAAGACCAATTATGCCAGACAATCGAAATTTTGGTTTAGAACCAAAGTAATCATTTCCAGTTACTGCGACGTCTGAATTTTGCGAAAAATAATTTTCTGTCAGTCAGAATACCTTCATCCAATATCTGCTGTATATGTCGCTGACCTCTGACCTTTCCTCCTCCCCCATTACTTCTCTACCCTACTGTTGATATTAAGGACGTCACGTTCAAATTTCTGGGATCTTTGTTCTGTTCGATTTTGCCACAAAAAGGGCAAAAATCGCGTCAGAATTCTTCCATAAATCAGAGTAAACAGAAGTAAGGAAGGAATTTTTGAAAATGACTTGCAACCGAGAGAAGAACTTCGGAGAAAGTACAAAGGTGGATGCCGTCAGTCGACGTCGCTTCCAAACAAGGCAACACATTACGGCAGACGACCCGGAAATGACGAATTTCGATTCTCAAATTGGCAACGCAATATTAGAAGCCAAACGAGACGGCAATAGTGGAAGTTGAAGCCATTTCGGAGGTCAACAACTCGACATCTTTGGGGGGAGGGGGGAGCAGAAGCGTTCTTACAAAGACCGCTAACCTTTTCAGACACCATTTCACCTACACAAGGGTTGGGTTGTTTTACCTCTGAGCGGCACTTTTTTGCACACAATGAGTTAAATGGCCAGGCCATAAGGACCCCGAAGGCTCAGAGAAGGTTGGGGGAGGGGACCCACTGGAACAGCTGTTGGGAGACAGATGGTAGCCTCCCGTCAAGGCCATCCAGCGTGTTATTTAACGTGCACAGGGTATGGCTCTCCCGCACATGGGGCCACGGCTTAACGTCCCATCCGACGGACGGCGGCCTTTCCAAGCCCATCGGTGTCCCCTACTGACAGTGGGCAGGGCGGGGAATTTTTGCGGAGATAAATCTCAACGCTGACCCAGCTGGGACTCGAACCTGGGAACTACAGATTACGAGCCTGGCGCGCTACCGACTGAGCCACCCCCCGCCCCACCTACACAAGGACATTCAACTATAAAACATTTTAAACCATTTGACCCTTAAGTCGTTTAACCTCTGAGCAGCAGTTTTGATGCACACAATGGACTAAAACGGCCAGGTAACAAGGACCCAATGACTCAGAGAAGGTTGGGGGACCTTCTCTGAGTCCTTGGGGCTATCCAGGGACTCACTGGATAGTTGTAAGGAAGCAAATGGTAACATCCCGTAAAAGTCATCCAGCGTGTTCTTGCACTGGGTATGGTTCTTCTGCACATGGGGCCACGGCTTAACGCCCTTTACAATGGAAGGCGACCTTTAGAAGTACATCGGTATCCCCTACTAACCGAAGGCAGAGGTTGGGTTGTTTTACCTCTGAGCGGCACTTTTTTGCACACCATGGGCTAAATGGCCAGGTCACATGGACCCCGCAGGCTCAGAGAAGGTTGGGGGAGGGGACCCACTGGAACAGCTGTTGGGAGACAGATGGTAGCCTCCCGTCAAGGCCATCCAGCGTGTTCTTTAACGTGCACAGGGTATGGCTCTCCGACGTCCCATCCGACGGACGGCGGCCTTTCCAAGCCCATCGGTGTCCCCTACTGACCGTGGGCAGGGCGGGGAATTTTGCGGAGATAAATCTCCACGCTGACCCAGCTGGGACTCGAACCTGGGAACTACAGATTACGAGCCTGGAGCTGTACCGACTGAGCCACCCCCGCCCCCCGAAGGCAGACGTGTGTGTGTGTGGGGGGGGGGGGGGATTAGCTGAGGTAAATCTTAACGCTGGCCCAGGGGGCTTCAACATGGGAATTACAGATTAAAAACCTGGCGCGCTACCAAATGAGCCAAGCCCCGTTCCCTCCTGTACAATAATAAAGGAATAAATGTTTTGATATTTTTAGAAGAGTTTCGTGGAGACAACAGAAAATCTGACAAGGCCATAGCTACCATTAGGGTAAACACTCTGCAGCTGAGGGCCCCTCTATTATGGGGGACCCCCAAATCTAAAATAAAGAGAGAATAGAACATGAGAGAAACAAAAACTGAAATTTCTTTAAAATTAAGTGGATTGCTCCCATATTTCCGTTTTTTAATATTTTCTTCATTTTCCTTTAATCTCTCTCTCCCTTTCAGGACCATAAGGTTTCTAAGAGTAAATATTAGTATGTAACTGTTTATTTTAGTTTGTTTAGACGTAAAATAAATAAAAATCATAAGAAAAATACATAACAATGTGTAGTTTTTTTGGAATTTTATGGGAAATATTTTTCCCAATGGACTATAAAGGTAACACAAATTATAGTTAGGCTTATTATGCAATGTCTTTTATTTATTGGTTTATTAGAACAAAATGTTAACTAAAATAATACAAAATTATGAAATAAAATTACTATACAAAATGATGTGCTAATTATGATATTCTGCGAACCAATTCCTTTTGGTAGTGAGGCAAAGATGGACATTGCACATAGTACATATATTATGCGTCCTGACAGTTCTGTTTTTGTTTTCTAAACGTTCCCGTTTACGTAATTGCGTTCGGCATACGTTCTATTTTGACATTCTGTATAAAAAATGCAGATAAGGTTATAATTAAATACGACAATCACCAATTTTAAAATGGGAAAAATGTTTCCCTTAGTCGTGAAAGGGTTAAGGTGTTAAAATTTTGAAACGAAAGCATTTTCGGACTTGCATTTTTATTTCGAAAAATCTTCCAAAAATATTGATGTGCACGAATTTGGAAAAAAAAACGTTAATATTTCAGTATATATCAAAAAAGTTGCTTTTGATGTTTATGTATTTTTAATCTACGAAAGCACGTGCGAAGTGTTTGGAACTCTTGTGGTTTTATGTTTGTAAGGAGTGACAGCGCATCGTAAATATTATGATATTACTGCTACTACAAAATACGAAAAAAAAAAATTAGCATCAGATACTTGTTTTTATACTAATATTATGGTTATACTCTAATAATCCAGATTCAATTGATGGGGTGGGGGGGGATCAATCGGTATCGCGCCAGGCTCGTAATCTACAGTCCCAGTTTCAATTACTAAAATACTAATATAAATGAAACGCTTGGTCGGCGTTGAGATTTATCTCCACAACACTTCTCGCTCCTCTCTCGGTCAGTAGGAGACACCGATTTGCCTCGAATAAAGTTCAGTAGCTTCATTTCCTTAATTTACATTTTTCTTATACATGGGACGGGGGGGTGTATCAACCGGTAGAGCGCCAGGCTCGTAATCTGTAGTTCCCTGGTTCGAGTCCCAGCTGGTCAGTTGAGATTTATCTCCGTAAAATTCCCCGCCCTGCCCACGGTCAGTAGGGGACATCGATGGGCTTGGAAGATTGCCGTCAGTCGGATGGGACGTTAAGCCGTGGCCCCGTGTGCGGGAGAGCCATACCCTGTGCACGTTAAAGAACACGTTGGATAGCCTTGATGGGAGGCTACCATCTGTCTCCCAACAGCTGTTCCAACCTTCTCTGAGCCCCCTTCCCCAACCTTCTCCGAGCCTTTGAGGTCCTTGTGACCTGACCATTTTGCCCATGGTGTGCAAAGAAGTACCGCTCAGAGGTAAAACAACCCAACCTATCATGGTAAGCTTTAGCTATAACGGGGTCTTTCAGAGCTTCAGTATTAAAGGTAAATTTTTTAACCCTAGCACAACCCTTTTTAAGTTTAAGTTGCAAGATACTTTTAACATGGTAATGGTCAGATCCAATTTCAGCTCCCCTATATGCCCTGGTGTTCCTAACAGGACTAACCCATTTGCTGTTAATTAATATATAATCAATCATATTCTTACGCAGCCCATCAGGTGAAACCCATGTGTACTTATGTATGCACAGTGTTTGTAATAAGTGTTATTCTGAAACCATTTAATTTACTTACCTGTAGGAGACGTTGCCCATTGCTATTACAGCTACCAATACCAAAGGGTATTTTTCCTCCTTTCTTGACAGAATTCAAAATATTCTGAAGTTGTCCATAAAACCTAGGGATGGGGGTGGCTCAGTCGGTAGCGTGCCAGGCTCATAATCTGCAGTTTCCAGGTTCGAGTCACAGCTGGATCAGCATTGAGATTTACCTCCGCAGAATTCCCCGCCCTGCCCATGGTCAGAAGGGGTCACCGATGGGCTTGTAAAGGCACCGTCTGTCGGATGGGACGATTAACCGTGGCCCCGTGTACTATAGAGCCATACCATGTGCACGTTAAAGAACACACTGGATGGCCTTGACGGGAGGCTACCATCTGTCTCCCAACCGCTGTTCCAGTGGGTCTCCTCCCCCAACCTTCTCTGAGCCTTCGGGGTCTTTGTGACCTGGCCATTTAGCCCATGGTGTGCAAAAAATGTGTAGCTAAGGGGTAAACAACTCAGCAACAATCCTGGAAAATTAAACAGGAAAAAATTTACCGACTCTTTTAAATGAGTTGTACTTTTATTGCTAGTATTTGGTGAATTTTATGACTTTTTTTTATACTACATATTATTAAAAATATAAAACCTAATACAGTCTGTTGTATATTAGAAAAATAAAAGTTTGAGTTTTAAAAATAAATCTTAACGTGATATTAAAATTTTAATAAGCTAAGCCGTATCTAATTCTTTTGTATATTATATTTGTGTTTTTATATTGTATAGATGGTTTTACAGTCTTTGTGAATTTAATATTAACCAGATTTTATTATATCCATAATTAATCGATTTAAAAAAAAAATATCGTGGATTACTATTACAAAATCTGCACCGACAGAAAACTGAATAGAGGTCTGAAAGAAAAAAAAAAGACGAAAAAAAAAACAGTTAGTTTTACAATTTAGGACACAGGAAACGATTTCTCTTCTTCGGTATCTAAGAGTGTTTCTGAGTTGAAATGGAAGTCGAACCGGTGGAGAAACTGTGTCACAAAAAAATGAGGTTATGCTTAGTAGAATCAGTGAAGTTCCTTTCCAAACATTAGCAAAGATATTCCCTGAGGTAGAGGGGGAAATGGAAAAGTGAGATCGGGTTTTTTTATTTCGTTTTTTCAGGTTAATACTCCACCTTTTTTAAGTGGCTTAATTAGAAACTCCCAATTATGGTGTTCGGAGAGACAGAGGAAGGAGTTTGAAAGGTTTAGGGATGAAGGATTTTCCTCTTTTGCGTGCAAATGCATTTCACGGATTCGCATCTAATGGGAGTGGTTCACACTTTTATGTCTAATGGGGAGAAGGGGTTGGCGGACTTTGTGTCGAAAGGGGGAGGGATGACACACGTGCATAATTGCGGAGAGATTGACACTTTCGGTTTAATGTCGGAAGGAGCAGACGACACGTTTATGTGTAATGAGGGAAAGAGTTAGACACCGAAGTCTAGTAAGACACATGGAAACGCCGCAGTCTGTCAGATGGTCCTTTAAGCCGTGGTCCCATGTATAAGACAACCATACCCTATGCATATTGAAGAATATCCTGGATGGTCTTGATGGGAGGCTACCATCTGTCTACTAACAGCTGTTCCAGTGGGTTCCCTGTCCTTAAACTCCCCGCCCTGCCCAAGGTCAGTAGGGGACATCGATGGGCTGGGAAAGGCCGCCGTCCGTCGGATGAGACGTTAAGCCGTGAGTCAGTATGCGGGAGAGTCATACCTTGTGCACGTTAAAGAATACGCTGGATGGCCTTGACGGGAGGCTACCATCTGTCTCCCAACATCCAGTGGGTCCCCTCTCACAACCTTCTCTGAACCTTCGGGATCCTTGTGAGCTGGCCATTTAGCCCATGGTGTGCAAAAAAGTGCCGCTCAGAGGTAAAACAACCCAACCCTGTCCCTAACCTTCTCTGAGCTTTCAGGGTCTTTGTGACCAGGCCATTTAGCCCATTGTATGCAAAAAAAGTTACCTCTTAGAGAGAAAAAAATGAATTAAATGATCAAAACCTATGTGGAGAACAGCAAGTGCAACTTCCTTCCAGCGATTCCAGTTGGGTTGCGGAACCTATGAGCGGCACCTTTTTTGCACACCATGGGCTAAATGGCCAGGTCACAAGGACCCCGACGGCTCAGAAAAGGTTGGGGGAGGGGACCCACTGGAACAGCTGTTGGGAGACAGATGGTAGCCTCCCGTCAAAGCCATCCAGCGTAGTCTTTAACGTGTACAGGGTATGGCTCTCCCATAATGTAGCCACGGCTTAACGTCCCATCCGACGGACGGCGGCCTTTCCAAGCCCATAGGTGTCCCCTACTGACCATGGGCAGGGCGAGGAATTTTGCGGAGATAAATCTCAATGCTGACCCAGCTGGGACCGGAACCTGGGAAGTGCAGATTACGAGCCTGGCGCTCCACCGATTGGGCCACTCCACCGCCACTCCTGTTCAAAACGAAGTTGCTACTTCTTGGGAAACTGGAAAACCTCTTACAGTGACGTTTCAAGTAAATGAAAGCAGGAACCTCTACTTTCTCCCCAATGCAGCAGGTGACAGAGCCAGCGATCGCGCATTAAAGTAGGTCAGTGGTGTATCTGCAATGAACGAATAGAGCAGACCATCGACGTAGCCGAGATTCCGGATTAGACGGACAATTGTAATGCACGCGGTCCCACTCCTATTATTGAACTGAATTTATTTAACTAGAATTCCTGAAGCGAGTTTTTTTTTTATTACAGATAATATACATAGTCACATTGTTTCATTCGGCGACGGACAGCGGGGAATTAAGGTCAGCATTCCGGCTGTTACGCGTCGCGGTTTAAGTTGGTTTTTATTGAGACGACCTTGACGACTTAAAAAATCTACGAAAAACAACTTGTCTCAGCTTTGTTAGCATTCGGCTGATGGGTCGGTGGTGAACGGAACGAAGGAACGTTTTAAAATATTTTTTTTGTGGGTGGGGGAAGTTTTGTGTTTCTCCACTAGGGAATTACTTTAAAAAGGTACAGTCGCTCAAAAAAATATCCGAACACTAGGGCTGATTACAGAATTCAGAAAAAACATCTGGCAACGATTTTTTAGAAATTAGTGATCTGGCAACCTTCGTGTACGTACACGATTAGTAATCTGGCAACCTTCGTGTCACGTGACACGAAGGTTGCCAGATCACTAATTTATAAAAAAAATTGTTGCCAGAGATTTTTTTCTGAATTCTGTAATGGACCATAGTGTTTGGATTTTTTAAATATATATAATGCGTATGAATATATAATGCAATGAATATGGAGCGTGTGCAGTTACCGTTCACAGCAAACTGGAGCGGTTGCGGATAATGTTCACAGCACATTGGATCGAATGAGCTCACAAAAACCTGGATTGTGTGGGCCCTCTCACAGAAATATTGAGCGTGTGCAGTTACCGTTCACAGCAAACTGGAGCGTGTGCAGTTACTGCACACGCTCCAGTTTGCTGTGAACGGTAACTGCACACGCTCAATATTTCGCTTTGAAGTTTGCTGTGAACGGTAACTGGAGCGTGTACAGTTGCTGTACACGCTCCAGATATTTTTTCTGAATTCTGTAATGGACCACAGTGTTCGGATATTTTTTTCAGCTACCGATCGCTAATCTTTAAGAAGAAAAGCAGTCGAACAACAAGTTCATTATTTTTATCCAACTGCGCATGCGTATGATTGAAAACAACTTCAGTATGGAACGAAATTTGCTTGTAGTGAGAGAAATGAATGTTGAAATCAATGTTGACTCTGAGACAGATAAGTGAGCGGAATTATGGCGCTGCGCCAAACAGAAGAACAAGGAAAAGGTTTTTCCTGAAAGAGTGCTTTTCATTTGCTTTAGTACAAAGACCAGAATGAAAACCAGAAGAATGTACATCGCCTCTGGGGGATTATGGGAATCTCGTTTTCAGAGGGAAGGAAAGTTTTCGTTTGACCATTTTTGCAATCTTTAAAGATTTAATTCCAGTCGGGTTGTGTTATATCTGAGCGCACGTTTTTTGCACACCATGGACTAAATGGCCAGATCATAAGGACCCCAAAGGTTCGAAGAAGGTTGTGGGAGGGGACCGTGAAACGGCTGTTAGGAGACAGATGGTAGCCTCCCGTCAAGGCCATCCAGTGTGTTCTTTAATGTGCACAGGGTATGGCTCTCCCGCACACGGGGTCACGGCTTAACGTCCCATCCGACGGACGGCGGCCGTTCCAAGCCCATCGATGTCCCCTACTGACCGTGGGCAGGGCGGGGAATTTTGCGGAGATTAATCTCAACGCTGACCCGGGTTGGGTTGTTTTACCTCTGAGCGGCACTTTTTTGCACACCATGGGCTAAATGGCCAGGTCACATGGACCCCGAAGGCTCAGAGAAGGTTGGGGGAGGGGACCCACTGGAACAGCTGTTGGGAGACAGATGGTAGCCTCCCGTCAAGGCCATCCAGCGTGTTCTTTAACGTGCACAGGGTATGTCTCTCCCGCACACGGGGCCACGGCTTAACCGACGACGGCGGCCTTTCCAAGCCCATCGGTGTCCCCTACTGACCGTGGGCAGGGCGGGGAATTTTGCGGAGATAAATCTCAACGCTGACCCAGCTGGGACTCGAACCTGGGAACTACAGATTACGAGCCTGGCGCGCTACCGACTGAGCCACCCCCGCCCGCTGACCCGGCAGGGCCTGGCGCGCTACCGACTGAGCCACCCCCATCAGGTAAGGTAAAAAGCTATTTGTCTACTTTTCTTCCCTTTAATGAATTTTGATTATAATAACAATTAGTTATAAAAGTATATTAAGCATTACGATTTTTTGCTGGGTGTATCTGCGCAGCTGCGGTCTGATGCGTTTCGTGACCCGATAGTTGGGCTACCTACCGAAGTTTTCATGACATACACGGTCGTATCAGAATAATATGACCATCAACCATATGTATGGCAAGTGGTCATATTATTCTGATGCGACTGTGTATGTTTTAGTATATTTCAGTTCTTGTGCAATGTGTCTTACTAGGTGCTAGACTTCGTTCAGTAGAAATAATAATTACTGAAGTTGGACGAATAGAAGAAGTATAAAAAAAAAGAATCCCCTGAGTCGCGAATGGAATTACGAACTTGGTTGCCTAAGCTAGTAATTCACCCACAGCCACACTCCGAATAAAGGTATGTGGCCTCCCCTGAACTGCCGCAAATACAATTGGACAACCGCGGCAATTCAGGTGGATTGGCTGGCAGGGGAACCAACCAATCCCGCGACCCCCCCCCCCCCCCCCCCCCAAAATGAGCATGCCTGTACCGAGCCTAAAATGGCCCTGGTAACAGTCTTGAACCAGGCATTAACAGATTACAAAGCCAACGTGCTAACCACTACACCAAATAACCGAGTTACGAAACATCTTTAAAATTCTATTATTAAGAATTAAAAGTAATACGAATCGTAAAGGATTCACTAAGAAATGTCTTTGTCGACTATGTTCTGTAAAAAAGAGAGAAAAATATAATAATCGATTTTTTTTCCTTCTTAAACGGAAATTAATTCTCGATGCTATTTCCACTTAAAATATAACTTTTTTTCATTCTTAATTCTCAATGCAAAGACCACCGATTTAAAACGCCATCCGTTATGGTCGTTCGTGGTCTGAACGGCTTCAAAATGTGGTTTTAATTATTAATTCTGATCCAGAATGAAAGATTCTGGTTCCATGAATTTTAAGATTCGGTTACGGTTGGACTCTTAAAAAACATATTTTCAATTTCAATTTTTTTCTGCAACGAAGAATAGGTTGTGGGTTGTTCTACCTCCGCATTTTCCACACCATGGGCTAAATGGCTAAGTCACAAGGACCCCAAGTGATCAGTGAAAGTGGGGTGAGAGAACCCACTGGATAGCTGTTTAACAGACAGATGTTAGCCTCCCATCAACACCATCCAGCGGTCTTGAACACTTAACGTAAGCACAGCAAGCTTTCCAAGTCCATCAGTGTCCCCTACTGACCGTGGGCAGGGAGGGGGGGTGCGGGGAGTTTTGCAGAGGAAGATCTCAACGCTGACCCAAGTGGAACTCGAACCTGGGATTATTGAGTCTGACGTGCTACCGACCTAGCCATCCTGAACAAAGAGTAAAACCTAGTCTAGCCATTCAGCTTAAGTTTCAAGCAGCTGAAAGATAAAAAAAAAAAGGATGGTAATAGCTTTCTTATTATCTTTTCTACAGTCTGTCTTATTTAAGATTCATCTTACTTCTTCCGTTCAGACTGTTTCACCTCTGAGAGGCATTTTGTGCTCACAGTGAATTAAATGGCTCGGTAACAAGAACCGCAAAAGCTGAGTTGAGTAGGGGAACTTCTGGGATTCTATAATTGAAGTCTCTGATCAAAGCCATCCAGTGTATTCTTTAATGTGTGTAGGTTTGTCTCTCATGTATATGGACATCCAAGCCCATCGATGTCCCCTACTGACCGTGAGCAGGGCGGGGAGTTTTATGGAGATAAATCTGAACGCTGACCCAGCTGGGACTCGAACCTGGGAACTACGGATTACGAGACCGACTGATCCACCCCCGCCCCTACTACAAGCAGGACTAAGTGAAAATTAGCATGCCAATCCCACACAAGAGTACAGAGATGACGTAAATTGCTTTCCGCCACACTTTCTGCAATGACCAAGTTCACAAAGCTCATAACCGAGAAGCTCTTAAAAGAGCTGATAACTCGGTAATCTTTTCACCCAACTAGCAGCGTGACTTTGAGTATTTGAAGTCTTTAAAAAAAAAGTGACCCTGGCGGCAAAGCAACAGAAACACTTTCACCGCAAATGATCTTCACGGAGATGACCAACAGGACGCGGAAGCACACTCCCCTTCACACTAAAGGGAAGTCGGTTTCTATTTACCGACCACAAATTATGCAAGTCAGCTTTCCAATCAAAAAACTCGGACATACACTCGAAATCATTGTGTGTACTTATGGGTTGGGTTGTTTTACCTCTGAGCGGCACTTTTTTGCAAACCATGGGCTAAATGGCCAGGTCCATGGACCCCGAAGGCTCAGAGAAGGTTGGGGAAGAGGACCGACTGGAATAGCTGTTGGGAGACAGATGGTAGCCTCCTGTCAAGGCCATCCAGCGTGTTCTTTAACGTGCACAGGGTATGACTCTCCCGCACACGGGGAAACGGCTTAACGTCCCATCCGACGGACGGATGCCTTTCCAAGCCCATCGGTGTCCCCTACTGACCGTGGACAGGGCGGGGAATTTTGCGGAGATAAATCTCAACGCTGACCCAGCTGGGACTCGAACCTGGGAACTACAGATTACGAGCCTGGCGCGCTACCGACTGAGCCACCTCGCCCCGTGTACTTATGGGGTGATTGTGTTATCAACACCACAGGAATGAGAATTTTATTCTGTTCTTGAATAATTCTAACACTGATGTATAATATCGTAAATTATTGGAGTGCATATGCTAATGAGACAATTTGTGATTTTTTAAAAAGGCTTTATCGCGCTATTTAACACTGTCCTATCAAACTATTGGAGAATCTCCATGATGTTATGCCAATGGGAATTTAACATCGAATTTCTATAGCTTCTGAAATATGCTTTTAATATTAAAATGTGACTAAAGATAAATTAAAGATCATAATCAAAGCTATTTAAATCTCGAATTTCAACAGTATTCGTTCAGTATTTAGAGAGTTACGGAAACCTAGAATATTTCACAACAGTATTGCATCGTAAGGATTTACCTCAGAAATTAATTAAAACTTCAGTAATAAGCATTATTTCAAACCGTTTAATAAATAAATACACATTTTACCAGTTTCCAAAATGATTATTTCAGTATTAGAAAATTATGAACGATTTTTATAAAACAAACATCTGACATCCATAACTCTTTAAATACTGCCTGAATATTGTTGAAAATCAAGATTAAAATATATTTAATTATGATCTTCAATTAATCTTCAGTTACATTTTTCCATTAAATACATATTTTAAAAGTTATAGAGCTTTAAAGTTAGATTCCCACTGACATAACATGAAAATTATCTAATATTTTGGTGGGGCTGTCTGCTAACTCACTTATTATTGGGGAGGGGGTGGCTCAGCCGGTAACGCGCCAGACTTGTAATCTGTAGTTCCCAGGTTCGAGTCCCAGCTGGGTCAGCATTGAGATTTATCTCCGCAAAATTCCCCGCCCTGCCCACGGTCAGTAGGGGATACCGATGGGCTTGGAAAGGCCGCCGTCCGTCGGATGGGACGTTAAGCCGTGGCCCCGTGTGCGGGAGAGCCATACCCTGTGCACGTTAAAGAACACGCTGGATGGCCTTGACGGGAGACTACCATCTGTTTCCCAACAGCTGTTCCAGTGGGTCCCCTCCCCCAACCTTCTCTGAGCCTTCGGGGTCCATGTGACCTGGCCATTTAGCCCATGGTGTGCAAAAAAGTGCCGTTCAGAGGTAAAACAAGAACTTAACCCACTTATTATTCTAGCCACTCAAGTACTGTATGTTTGAATAAATTTATTTGACGTGGAGTATTATCACTTTGCACATATCCCCCCCCCCAACTCCCAGTTTAATTTCACCAGAAAACTGCTTCACGGATTAATATACCACTTCTAAACCTATCAATTGCTGGAATTAAATTTCGTTTTTTTTACAGCAAACAGAGAAGGTGTCCTTAATTTTTTTATTACGGTTTTTTTACGTGAAAAATTTTGTCCACCCCTTCGTAAAATATCTTTATCCAATGCAGACAGAAGGGCAAGAAACGTTGACTCACTGCCTCACACTTTTGTTGTTTATTTGGCGACCTATCCAATAACAGCTGCCTAACATTCACTTTCAACTGCGCACAAAGCCACCGTACTTGATCGCGTGAGGAGAAGCAGAGGTCAGGAGGAGGAGGTGTCCCGTTTCCGCACACTGAACCCTCTCTCTCGACAGCTGCAAGAGTATTGAGGTCAACAGATTTAACACTTAAGAGCAGGTATAAGGGCATGCATACGTAATGGTATACTCACTCCTCAGCGCCCAAGGCTTGCTGGCAATAGCCTCCTTCACGAGAATGGCAGTGTCCGACCTGCAGGGAAGCGACATCTCTTCTGTCTGAAGCTCCGTCAGCACTTCACGGAGCAGGTTCATCACAGGGATGGACAGCGATGCGAAAGGGTCGCCTCTCGGAGCCGACGAATTGACCGCTGCACCGAAGGACCGATTCTGAACGAGGAACGCGAGGAGCAGGAATTGCACGTGCTGACCCAGGGCCATGATGATGATGGTGACAGCGTCTGCAGACGGGTGCGCAGTTTATACCTGGTGTCACGCCTTTTGGGCTGCATGGGTCAGTGGGTGGTGGTGACACGTGATGCCCTCGCGTGCTGCTGGTTGGACTTGTGAGGGCGCGCAGGTAGCTGACGTCACGAGATGAGTTTGCGTCCCCTTCCGTCATCCACGCGACAAAGCCCGGAGAGCCACCGGCCGGCGAGGGTCGAGCCACGCCGCTGGCACTGCTCGCTCTCGGTAGAGAGGCGACGGAGGAGACGGCGCGACCTCTTGGCTTACAGCTGGCGGGTCGCAGGTGGCAGAGAAAGATGGTCAACACAAACATCTCCCGTTTGGGGGTGCAGCGGACGTGTTTACTGCTCACTCAGGTACACAGCTGTGGCCGGATGTCGGTCATGAATGGATTATGTCCTGTTTTGCTAGAAAGTGAGAAAAGTGTTTTTTTTTTCCCCTTCAAAAGCCACTTTTGCTTCAAATTCGCTTTCAACAGCAGAAGAGCACTGGCAGTGCATTTGTTGTTCTGCCAGTGAAGTTTTTTCTTACTATTTTAATATCAGTTGCTAGCAGAATGTTGTTGTTACATTTTGTGGTTGTGGTTTCGAATGACTGTTAATATTAATTCCACAAATTTATTTTTATCCGCATTTGTTTCAACATATGAACTGAGGGATATTTCAAAAGTTGGCCGTGGCAGTGTTTCTGTAACATTTGTTATTTTACCATTGGAAGACCGATATTAATACCACAATTTGAATCTTGTGTACTTGCTTCGATATCTACTGAGAGTGATTTTAAGAGTTCCGACAAACGGTATTTGCCATTGGGTTGGGTTGTTTTACCTCTGAGCGGCACTTTTTTGCACACCATGAGGCTAAATGGCCAGGTCACATGGACCCCGAAGGCTCAGAGAAGGTTGGGGGAGGGGACCCACTGGAACAGCTGTTGTTGGGAGACAGATGGTAGCCTCCCGTCAAGGCCATCCAGCGTGTTCTTTAACCTGCACAGGGTATGGCTCTCCCGCACACGGGGCCACGGCTTAACGCCCCATCCGACGGACGGCGGCCTTTCCAAGCCCATCGATGTCCCCCTACTGACCGTGGGCAGGGCGGGGAATTTTGCGGAGATAAATCTCAACGCTGACCCAGCTGGGACTCGAACCTGGGAACTACAGATTACGAGCCTGGCGCGCTACCGACTGAGCCACCCCCGCCCCTTTGAAAGGTTGTCACTAGCAGTGCTACCATTGGATTTATCATTTTATCACCTAAACGACTAATATTAATAGAACAATTTTGAACTTGCTTTTTTGTTTCAACATCAGCTGATATTTTGAAAGATCACCACACTAGAAAAATTATTTTACCTATATTTTTTATGTAAAATTAACTCTAAAAATTTCAGCATCATATTTAAATATGCTCTATGAACATTAAAGAGAATCAAGCATTGACACAAACGGAAAAGAATCTGCAAGGCAAAACATTCCTATTGATATATTTCAATAAGATTTAATCAAGAACTAAACTGCCACTGCAGTAAATAAATCCTAATACTCCCAGGAGTATACAAACACGGATGCAAATATAAATAAAAAATAAATAAATACCCCCTCAAGCAGCTGCTTGCCACAGAGGTCTGACAGGAGCCTGTCAGTTTATATGCCACAGTAGAAGGTCTGAGAGGATGGCAGGACCTCAGCAGAAAAACGACACATACATCCATGCCTTAACCCGGGGCTCGAACCCAGGTCGCTTAGATCAATAGCCAAGCGTGCGAACCACTCGGCCACGAGATGGCTATGCAAACATAGAATTAAAAAAAAACGATAATTATATATATATTTAATAACACATTTTGAAAAAGATCATATTTATGGCAGGGTTCGTAAAATAACAATTGTAAGAATTAAATATCGCTTAATTTTGTAGAAATCTTTTTTAAGCTTCGTGAGTTCCAAAGGATGTGCATTTTGAAATCTGATCTGCTGAAAATAATAATGCAAATGCTTAATGTGGTTACTTAGTTATTAATTCGTTAAAACGGGTAATTCACGTGCAATTTAAATTAAATAAAAATCCCCTCAAGCATGGGGCGGCTCAGTCGGTAGCGCGCCAGGCTCGTAATCTGTAGTTCCCAGGTTCGAGTCCCAGCTGGGTCAGCGTTGAGATTTATCTCCGCAAAATTCCCCGCCCTGCCCATGGTCAGTAGGGGACACCGATGGGCTTGGAAAGGCCGCAGTCCGTCGGATGGGACGTTAAGCCGTGGCCTCGTGTGCGGGAGAGCCATACCCTGTACACGTTAAAGAACACGCTGGATGGCCTTGACGGGAGGCTACCATCTGTCTCCCAACAGCTGTTCCATTGGGTCCCCTCCTCCAACCTTCTCTGAGCCTCCGGGGTCCATGTGACCTGGCCATTTAGCCCATGGTGTGCAAAAAAGTGCCGCTCAGAGGTAAAACAACCCAACCCTCAAGCAGCTGCTTGCCACAGAGATCTAACAGGAGCCTGCTAGTTTACTACGAAGGTCTGTGAGGACTGAGGGACTTCAGCAGGAAGACAACAACAAACAGTCACGCCTTACCCGGGACTCGAACCCAGGCCCCTCTGATCAATAGCCAAGCGTGTCAACCACTCATGTCCTTTTAAACAGTCGTTTGCTTGCCATTTTAATAATGACGATATTTAACCATTCCCGTAACACAGGGTTTAGGTAATCATGACATTTCTTAGATGGGGATTATGATGCACCTCATGAAATTTATGATTTTATTACGCGATAAATCAAGAAAAATATATTGAATAACCTAAGAGGAATGGGGGTTGGTTCAGTCGGTAAGAAGCCAAGCTCGTAATCTGCAGTTCCCAGGATGACGGGAGGCTACCATCTGTCTCCTAACACATGTCCAGTGGGTCTCCTCCCTTCAACCTTATCTGAGCCCTTGTGACCTGGCCATTTAGCCCATTGTGTACAAAAAACTGTCGATCCTATCACTCAATCACTTGAGTCAGGGAACTTCTTCCCCCCCCCCCCCCAGCTTGGTCTCAAGAATTGTCGAAACGATTCATTTCCTCCAAAAACTGAGACCTAGCTTGGCTTCGTGGATGGGAACTAAGAAAGCTAAGTCTCTAATTATATGCTATTTAAAATATTAATTTATTGTGTGAATTATTTTCGGTACAAAACTGTATTATTCGTCCTTAAAATTCCCACCTCCATTTCAAAGACTTCTCAATAGTTAATGATTCCTTCTAGGCCAAACTCATTTCTGCATCTCGATGGTTTATCATTCCTTTTATGCGAAGGTCCTTTCTGCTTCTCAATGGCTGACGATTCCTTTTAGGCGAAAGTCCTTTCTGTTTCTCAATAGCTGATGATTACTTCTAGACAAAGATCCTTTCAGTTTCCTAATAATTTCTGATTCCTACCAGGTGAAGGTCCTTTCTGCTACTCATTGTCTTATAATTCCTACTAGGAAAGGTCCTTTCTGCTTCCCAACAGTTGATGATTCCTTCTAAACGAAAGTCTTTTCTGTTTCTCAATGGCTTATCATTAATACCAGGCGAAGGTCCTTTCTGCTTCTCAATGGCTTATCATTCCTACCAAGCGAAGGTCCTTTCTGCTACTCAATGTCTTATAATTCCTACTAGGAAAGGTCCTTTCTGCTTCCCAACAGTTGACGATTCCTTCTAAACGAAAGTCTTTTCTGTTTCTCAATGGCTTATCATTAATACCAGGCGAAGGTCCTTTCTGCTTCTCAATGGCTTATCATTCCTACCAAGCGAAGGTCCTTTCTGCTACTCAATGTCTTATAATTCCTACTAGCAAAGGTCCTTTCTGCTTTTCAATGACTGATGATTCCTTCTAGACGAAAGTCCTTTCTGTTTCTCAATGGCTTATCATTCCTACTAGACGAAGGTGCTTTCTGCTTCCAACGGTTGACGATTCCTACAAGGCAAAGGATTCCTACCAGGCAAAGGATCTTCCCCTATTAATCATTCCTTCTCAATAGTGGGAATTATCAACCATTGAGAAGCTGAAAGGAGATTCGCCTAGTAGGAATTATCAACCATTGAGAATCAGAAAGGTTCTTCGCCTAATAGGAATCGTCAATCACTGAGAATCAGAAAGGTACTTCACTTAATAGAATCGTCAACCACTGAGAAGCAGAAAGGAACTTTGCCTAATAGGAATCGTGAACCACTGAGAAGCAGAAAGGAACTTCGCCTAGTAGGAATCGTCAACTGTTGAGAAGCAGAAATGGCCTTTACCTAGTAGGAATCAGCAACTGTTGGGAAACAGAAAGGATCTTCGCCTGGTCGGAATCGTTAACCATTGGGAAGTAGAAATGACCTTCGCTTAGTAGGAATCATTAACCACTGAGAAGCAGAAAAGACCTTTGCCTAATAGGAATCATCAGTCGTTGAGAATCAGAAAGGACTTTCGCCAAAAGGGAATCATCAACCGTTGGGAAGTAGAAAGGACCTTCGCCTTTTTATGAATCGTCAACGTTGAGAAGCAGAATTGTTTTGAAGGCAGAAAACCAGATCCATTCTTCTGCTCAATGTTTTATGATTCCTTCTAGGGGAGGAAGATCCTTTCTGCTGCTGTTCAAGGGCTGGCGATTTCTCATAAGCGAAACGAATAGTTTCTTTTCGTCAAAGTTTTTCGATTCATTTTAGGCGAAGGCCTTTCTATTCGTCAAGGTTGCATAATTCCTTCCTAAGCGAAGATTCTTTCTGCTGCTCGAGGTTTGATGATTCCTTCACAGGCGAAGACGATCCTTTCTGCTGTTCGAGGTTTGATGATTCCTTCAAAGGCGAACACGATTCTTTCTGCTGCTCCAGGTTCGATGATTCCTTCAAAGGCAAAGACGATCCTTTCTGCTGCTCGAGGTTCGATGATCCTTTCAAAGGCGAAGACGATCCTTTCTGCTGCTCGAGGTACGATGATTCCTTCAAAGACAATGAAGATTCTTTCTGCTACTCGAGGTTCGATGATTCCTTCAAAGACAATGAAGATTCTTTCTGCTACTCGAGGTTCGATGATTCCTTCAAAGGCGAAGACGATCTTTTCTGCTGCTCGAGGTTCGATGATCCCTTCAAAGGCGAAGACTATCTTTTCTGCTGCTCGAGGTTCGATGATCCCTTCAAAGACAATGAAGATCCTTTCTGCTGCTCGAGGATCGATGATTCCTTCAAAGGCGAAGGCGATCCTTTCTGCTTCTCAAGGTTCGACGATTCCTTCAAAGGCGAAGAAGATCCTTCTGCTTCTCGAGGTTCGATGATTCCTTCAAAGGCGAAGACGATCTTTTCTGCTGCTCGAGGTTCGATGATTCCTTCAAAGGCGAAGACGATCCTTTCTGCTGTTCGAGGTTCGATGATCCCTTCAAAGGCGAAGACGATCCTTTCTGCTGCTCGAGGTTCGATGATCGCTTCGAAGGCGAAGACGATCCTTTCTGCTGCTCGAGGTTCGATGATCCCTTCAAAGGCGAAGACGATCTTTTCTGCTGCTCGAGGTTCGATGATCCCTTCAAAGGCGAAGACTATCTTTTCTGCTGCTCGAGGTTCGATGATCCCTTCAAAGACAATGAAGATCCTTTCTGCTGCTCGAGGATCGACGATTCCTTCAAAGGCGAAGGCGATCCTTTCTGCTTCTCAAGGTTCGACGATTCCTTCAAAGGCGAAGAAGATCCTTCTGCTTCTCGAGGTTCGATGATTCCTTCAAAGGCGAAGAAGATCCTTTCTGCTACTCGAGGTTCGATGATTCCTTCGAAGGCGAAGGCGATCTTTTCTGCTGCTCGAGGTTCGATGATCCCTTCAAAGACGAAGACGATCTTTTCTGCTGCTCGAGGTTCGATGATCCCTTCAAAGACGAAGACGATCTTTTCTGCTGCTCGAGGTTCGATGATTCCTTCAAAGGCGAAGACGATCCTTTCTGCTTCTCGAGGTTCGAAGATTCCCTCAAAGGCGAAGAAGATCCTTTCTGCTACTCGAGGTTCGATGATTCCTTCAAAGGCGAAGAAGATCCTTTCTGCTACTCGAGGTTCGAAGATTCCTTCAAAGGCGAAGACGATCCTTTCTGCTGCTCGAGGTTCGATGATTCCTTCAAAGGCGAAGATCCTTTCTGCTACTCGAGGTTCGATGATCCCTTCAAAGGCGAAGACGATCCTTTCTGCTGCTCGAGGTTCGATGATCGCTTCGAAGGCGAAGACGATCCTTTCTGCTGATCGAGGTTCGATGATCGCTTCGAAGGCAATGAAGATCCTTTCTGCTGCTCGAGGTTTGATGATTTCTTCAAAGGTGAAGACGATCCTTTCTGCTTCTAGAAGTTCGATGATTCCTTCAAAGGCGAAGACGATCCTTTCTGCTTCTCGAGGTTCGATGATTCCTTCAAAGGCGAAGACGATCCTTTCTGCTGCTCGAGGTTCGATGATCCCTTCAAAGGCGAAGACGATCCTTTCTGCTGCTCGACGTTCGATGATCGCTTCAAAGGCGAATACGATCCTTTCTGGGGCTCGAGGTTCGATGATTCCTTCAAAGGCGAAGAAGATCCTTTCTGCTACTCGAGGTTCGAAGATTCCTTCAAAGGCGAAGACGATCCTTTCTGCTGCTCGAGGTTCGATGATTCCTTCAAAGGCGAAGATCCTTTCTGCTACTCGAGGTTCGATGATCCCTTCAAAGGCGAAGACGATCCTTTCTGCTGCTCGAGGTTCGATGATCGCTTCGAAGGCGAAGACGATCCTTTCTGCTGATCGAGGTTCGATGATCGCTTCGAAGGCAATGAAGATCCTTTCTGCTGCTCGAGGTTTGATGATTTCTTCAAAGGCGAAGACGATCCTTTCTGCTTCTAGAAGTTCGATGATTCCTTCAAAGGCGAAGACGATCCTTTCTGCTTCTCGAGGTTCGATGATTCCTTCAAAGGCGAAGAAGATCCTTTCTGCTACTCGAGGTTCGATGATTCCTTCAAAGGCGAAGACGATCCTTTCTGCTGCTCGAGGTTCGATGATCCCTTCAAAGGCGAAGACGATCCTTTCTGCTGCTCGACGTTCGATGATCGCTTCAAAGGCGAATACGATCCTTTCTGGGGCTCGAGGTTCGATGATTGCTTCGAAGGCGAAGACGATCCTTTCTGCTGCTCGAGGTTCGATGATTCCTTCAAAGGCGAAGACGATCCTTTCTGCTGCTCATCAGTTGGTGATTTCTCCCAGGCGAAGAAGATCGTTTTTGCTTGTGAAATTTTGATGATTCCTTCTAGGAGATCTTTTCTGCTGGTCAAGATCTGATGATTCCTCCTAGGCGAAAGATCATTTTTAGTGCTCACGATTTGATGATTCTGAATCTCTTTTGAACATAATTTTGCAATCCTTGGTGAGATCAGACTCAACCTTCCGGTGCTCAAACACAAGTCCCTTCGACATTGGAAACTTAATTAAGAGCTTTTTTTCCGCCATTTACTATTGTCACTCAGAGAGTACATTTCAGAGATCCGAAATTTGCATGTCGTAGGACTAACTGACGCTGCGCGTGTAAAGGGAATTCGGTCATTTTTTGTGGGAAAAACTGTACATTGTTTCGCACGACAACTAGTGAGTATTATTTGACGAACCATTGCAACATGGCCTCCGACTGTGCCAGCCAGCATTGAGATCAGTCAGAAGGGCGACACTGATGGACTCGGAAAGGTCGTCATCCATCCGGTGGGATGTTTACTCGTGTCTCCGTGTGCTGGAGAGCCATACCCTGTGCAAGTTAAAGAACATGCAGGATGGCCTTGATGATGGGAGGCTACCATCTGTCTCCCAACAGCTGTTCCAGTGGATCCCCTTCCCTCAACCCTGTTTGTACCCTTTGGGTCCTTGTAACTTGGCCATTTAGCACAATGTGTGCAAATAACTGCCCCTCACAGGGGCGGGGGTGGCTCAGTCGGTAGCGCGCCAGGCTCGTAATCTGTAGTTCCCAGGTTCGAGTCCCAGCTGGGTCAGCGTTCAGATTTATCTCCGCAAAATTCCCTGCCCTGCCCACGGTCAGTAGGGGACACCGATGGGCTTGAAAAGGCCGTCGTCCATCGGATGGGACGTTAAGCCGTGGCCCCGTGTGCGGGAGAGCCATACCCTGTGCACGTTAAAGAACACGCTGGATGGCCTTGACGGGAGGCTACCATCTGTCTCCCAACAGCTGTTCCAGTGGGTCCCCTCCCCCAACCTTCTCTGGGAATTCTTGAAAGTGTTCAGTAAAAGGGTGGTCATCTCCTACAAGAATTTATAATAAGCATTATTTTATTAAATTAATTCTTAAATAGTTCGCTGCGTTTAACGTCGTCTAACATTTTGAATCGTTGATATTGCACCATCCTATTCTAAACCTCGGGAACTAGAAAAAGTGTTTTCCTTTTAATTATTTTTTAAAAGCAAAAGTGCTAAAGTTGATCCTTATTATTAAGTTGTTTAGATCAACTCTTGCAAAATCTCTCTTATAATATCCATCTCATTGATAACTTCAAATGATCCATCATTTAAAGCCCAAGCATCCAAAATGCCCTTAACTTCCACTTTGTTCGTTACAGCTCCATGTCTATGTGAACAGTAACTCAGATGCAGAAGTCGGCATCTTCTTAAATAAATTTCTCATGAGAAAACCTGATTGAAGACGATTTAAAGGTTCTCAAAATCAAATCTATTTAAAACTTCCTTTCAATCAATATTCGTTTCGTGCTAAAAGAGTTATGGAAGATGAAATATTTCGCAAGTAAGCTTGTTCGTCAATCATTGAAAATTAGCGAAAGTTAACGTCGTTATTACGCGAACTGCTGAAAATATTTTTGTACGTGTTAGAGTTGTTGCGTTCGGTTGTTTTTACCTCTGAGCGGCACTTTTTTGCACACCATGGGCTAAATGGCAAGGTCACATGGACCCCGAAGACTCATAGAAGGTTTGGGGAGGGGACCCACTGGAACAGCTGTTGGGAGACAGATGGTAGCCTCCCGTCAAGGCCATCCAACGTGTTCTATAACGTGCACAGGGTATGGCTCTCCCGCACACGGGGCCACGGCTTAGCGTCCCATCAGACGGACGGCGGCTTTCCAAACCCATCGGTGTCCCCTACTGACCGAGGGCAGGGCGGGGAATTTTGCGGAGATAAATCTCAACGCTGACTCAACTGGGACTCGAACTTAGGAGCTACAGATTACGAGCCTGGCGCGCTACCAACTGAGCCACCCCCATCCCCTACGTGTTAGAGAAGCTTAGTATAACGTTATTACTTTCCTTTTGTCTTGTTTTTTATTAACTTTTCAGCGAAATTTTTTAAATCTGCATTTGTTGCTGTTAAATATTCCAATATCTCCAACTCTATAAATACGGCTACATATTGTTGAAAATTAAAATTATCTTCAGCAACTGACAGGCTCCTGTCAGACCTCTGTGGCAAGCGGCTGCTTGAGGGGGTATTTATTTATTTTAACTCCGTAGTAAATACACAGATTTCCTGTAGAGATAGACCTCAAACATTAGTTAAAAGGTTCTGAAAAAAATTTAACGCCGACACAGCGGGAATCGAACCCGTAATTCTCCCCCGTATTCTCCGGATTCACGCCAGAACGCTCTACCATTACACCATGCATCGGAGGAGGAAATTTTTCCGCATAAGACCTTATAAATCTTCCACTGAGACATCCACTTAACATCTTAAAATCAATAAGCAACGATTGGAAAAAAGTTGCATCTCTTTGAGTATAGATGGCGCTGTGTCAGACACGTCTCAGTGAAGATTTATAAGGTCTTATTCTGAAAAAATATTCTTGTCCGATGCATGGTGTAATGATAGCGTGCTCTGGCATGAATCTCAAAAGTTGCGGGTTCGATTCCCGCCGTGTTGGCGTTGAATTTTTTTCAGAACCTTTTAATTAATCTTCAGTCACATTTTTTTTTTCATAAAAAGCACATTTAAGAACTTACCGAGTTCTGTACTTGTTGGGAGACAGATGGTAGTCTCCCGTCAAGGCCATCCAGCGCATTCTTTAACGTGCACAGGGTATGTCTTTCCCGCACACGGGGCCACGGCTTAACGTTCCATCCGACGGGCGGCGGCCTATTCCAAGCCCATCGGTGTCCCCTACTGACCGTGGGCAGGGCCGGGAGTTTTATAGATAAATATCAATGGTGTCTCAGCTGGGACTCGAACCTGGGAACTGCAGATTACTAATCTGGAGCGGTACCAACTGAGCCACCCCCCGCGTCGACGATTGGCGGCTTTTCGAAGCCCACCTGGGCCTCTCAATGATGGCCCACGTCGTCTGTTATGGATGTTAAGAGTGCTTTTTTCTTTCAACTGAAACAACATTGACAAGTTTATTGAATAACGAAAAAGCGGTCGCATTTCCGTCAAGCCCTGATCTGTGCTTGCTAGAAGCGTAGAAGTCTGTGCATACCAATATTTAGTTTCATAGAGCCCAGAATGTTACCGTATCTGCTAGTACCCTCGAAGTCAGAGTTCAAAATTCGACCTACATGGGTTAGAAAGGTGAAAACTGCTGCCTAAGGAGATTTCGGTTTGAGGATCTCAGAAATGTTAAGAAATCTTTGATCCTATATGGTGCTTAACGTAATCCTACAGATTAATTTAACTTCTGCCACAATTTTGAAATGACTGTTCTACAGGTTTTAATTCTCTATTAGATGAAAATACTTTAAGTTAAAACGGTCTCGTGGTATTTTTAAGAATACAAACTAAGTAATGAAATAATAAAATAGTTGACATCGAAGAAAAAAAATCTTGAATGTTCGGTAAAATGATATTCGTTTTATAAAAGTGATATATGTTATATATATATATACATAATAGTTTCCAACATTGTTGACAGGCCCTCGGTAAGAAAGGATCTCGGAAAGACCTCGTCCGTCGGATGGGACGTTAAGCCGTGGTTCCGTATACGGGAGAGCCATACCCTATTCATGTTAAAGAGCACGCTGGATGTCTTGATGAGAGTCTACCATCTGTCTCCTAATAACTGTCCAGTGGGTCCACCCCCCCCCCCCTTCTTCCAACCATCTCTGAGCCCTCGGGGTCCTTGTGACCTGGCCATTTAGCCAATTGTGCGCCAAAAAGTGCCGCTCAGAGGTAAAACAACCCAATAGTACTGTTCGCACGTGTAAAATGTAGGTTTGGTTTAAAGTGTTTTAAAACTGAGAGGTACTTTTTTGCACACAATGGGCTAAATGGCCAGGTCACAAGGACCCCGAAGGCTCAGAGAAGGTTGGGAGAGGAGCCACTGGAACAGCTGTTGGGAGACAGATGGTAGCCACGATGTTCCATGTTCTTTCCACCATGTTCTTTAGCGTGCACAGGGTATGGCTCTCCCACGCACGAGGCCATGGCTTAATACCCCATTAGACGGACGGTGGCTTTTCCAAGGCTATCAGTGTCCTCTACTGTCCGAGGGCAAGATGTTGGTTTAGTGGAGATAAATCTCAACAGAGATTCAGCTGGGACTCGAACCTGGGAACTGCAGATAACGAGCCTGCCACCATACCAGCTGAGCAGATAATATGACCAAACTAATAGCAACATTTGCTATCAAACGTTACATCTTTAATAATTCTTAATATACTAACGAATATTGTTAAAAAAAAACAAGAGGGAGATATTTTTAATTTCTCGCCATTCATTTATGTTCATAAAAGTTGGGTGAAGTTGGGTAGATTTGAATGTTATCACGTGCAACATGAAATTGTCGTAATACTTTTTGTTACATATTGTATGTCAATACACAGTCATTTTTGCTGGTTACGCATAAAAGACTACCTCTAATACCAGAAAAATAGTCGAACAGAGTCGATAAGGTTAGAAGAAAATCCTTTAATATTTTAAAGCGATACCGAATCGTAGAAAAAACGATCTTCTGAAACTGTACTTCCACTTTTAGTTCAGTGCTGCCATCTGTCGTCGTAAAACAGAACTTCTTATCAATTTTGTTGGATGTGCGATGTATGAACCGCGGTATTAATAGACATCTTTCTGCTGAGGTCCCGCCATCCTCACAGACCTTCTACTGTGGCGTATTAAACTGACAGGCTCCTGTCAGACCTTTGTAACAAGCGGCTGCTTGAGGAGGTATTTATTTATTTATCGAGGTAGTTTTAATTTACATCGTTAGATGTCGCTAAATATGGAAAAGGCGAAACTTTTAAAGAATGCTGCAAGTGACCTGTTTTTGACAGAAATTTGAAATTTAGATGGTAGCGTCAAGGGATATTCCACTGACAGCAGTAACGCAGCCCCTTTTGTCAGAAGGGTGTGAGAAAAGCAACTTTTTAAATTTAAGGGACAAAAGACAAATACTTTTTAGGTTGTATATTTACTAATAAAATACCAGTTACTTGAATTTTCCCCCATCACTCAATATATATATATGACAAGACCCACTAGTTCCATCAAAAGGCATTACTAGTATAGGGAAATGCCATTTTCGCCACTAACTACGATCGAGGGCAAGACAGTACCCTATAGATACAGCTCATCCCCGATTACCTGATGGCGAGAAGTCCTATAGAGGGATTTGGATTGTTTTACCTCTGAGCGGCACTTTTTTGCACACCATGTGCTAAATGGCCAGGTCACATGGACCCCGAAGGCTCAGAGAAGGTTGGGGGAGGGGACCCACTAGAACAGCTGTTGGGAGATAGATGGTAGCCTCCCGTCAAGGCCATCCAGCGTGTTTTTTAACGTGCACAGGGTATGGCTCTCCCGCACACGGGGCCACGGCTTAACGTCCCATCCGACGGACGGCGGCCTTTCCAAACCCATCGGTGTCCCCTACTGACCGTGGGCAGGGCGGGGAATATTGCGGAGATAAATCTCAACGCTGACCCAGCTGGGACTCGAACCTGGGAACTGCAGATTACGAGCCTGGCGCGCTACCGACTGAGCCCCCCCCCGCCCCCCCCCTATAGAGGGAAAGCTCATCCATCGGTCGAAACCTAAATTTAATCTATTCCCCTGTAAGCCACAAACAAGGATATGTAGATCCAAGTTGACTCGGTTCCCGGGGTGGAGACTTTTAGTTGGACACAGATTTTGAAATTGGGGCCCTGGCCTACTAGACGGACCAAGTCGTTCAGCAGGGCCCCGAACGACTGCCATGAATCTACCTGATGGAGGTCTTAGAATGTCCAACCCGGTCCCACACAGGTCAGCAGATCCTTCGACCTGAAAATGGTCTTAGCTCTGTCCAACCGGGGGTGGGGGGTGGGGCAAACCGGTCAGCAGATCCTTCTACCTCAAAATGGTCTTAGCTCTGTCCAACCGGGGGGGGGCAAACCGGTCAGCAGATCCTTCGACCTGAAAATGGTCTTAGCTCTGTCCAACCGGGGGGGGGGGGGGTCCAGTCAGCAGAACCTTCGACCGCACTGGGGCACAAGCCCCCCACCACGTCAAGGTGGTCCCTTATCGAGGGGGCTCCCATCACTCAATAGGACGAATTAAAACTTTTAAAGAATTCAAAAGTGGACAAAAGAAAAAACTTCATTCTCTTTGCTTTACGGTAATATAAGTAATCGCCGCTATTATACACTGCTCGGCCAAATTATTACAAACACCTACCTGATACTTCGTCCTACGTATCAGGGTACAGTTCCAAGTTTTTATTTTTGTCTGCACAGTTCTCGTTGAAATGGGTTTTGAAGAAATTGCTATCGGTCATCTCTCTCTCAGCTGTTTTTGCAGTACAGTCGCTCAAAAAACTATCCGAACACTGTGGTTGATTACAGAATTCTGAAAAATATCTGGCAACGATTTTTTTAGAAATTAGTGATCTGGCAACCTTCGTGTCATGTGACACGAAGGGACTGCAGAATACGGGCCCGGCGTTCTGCCGACTGAGCCACTCCTCCAGCTTTTATAGGGCTTCGTAGCGATGCAGAATAATTACGCCAGTAATTTTATTAATTTTTTTTTTTGTTTACATGCCATTTTTCATGGTACCTCGTGCAAGATATAGTGTTCGTAATAATTTGGCCAGGCAGTATACACAGTCGTATCAGAATAATATATATAATGTAAATATATATATAATGTTTATTTTCTATTTCTGTCTTCACTAATATTGTGCAAAAATATCATTTTCGTGGTTATGAAATTCTGAATACGAGTTTCCATTTGCTAATATATGTAGCAGTGCTTAAAATATTATACTGCTCACAAAAATTAGGGGATATTTTTATCACTTCATATTTATTTTGAATTATCCCCTAATTTTTGTGAGCAGAATATATATATATAGTGTACTAGCAGATTTAACCTGTGTTTATGGGATTTTCGAACCTATTCCTTTACACATAAAAAGCTCGCGTCCGATTTTATTATTATTTTCCTATTTTTGAAACAATGACATTATCAAGCGAACGCAGAAATAAATAAATTGAAGTATTGCCCTTTTTAAATTGATTGATAGCAACAATTGTTTTAATAACCACCGTCCCGTGGCCGAGTGGTTAGCATGCTTGGCTACTGATCTAAGTGGACCTGGGTTCGAGACCCGGATTATTCATGGATGTGTGTGTCGTTTTTCTGCCGAGGTCCTGCCATCCTCTCAGATCTCCCTACTGTGGCATATAAATTGACAGGCTCCTGTCAGACCTCTGTGGCAAGCAGCTGCTTGAGGGGGTATTTATTTTTTTATTTTAATGTTAAATCTAAACGAATATAGACGAAAAATTGTCATTAGCCTGGTGGCACGATCTCCTGATAACATGTCAGGTGTACTGACCACTGAGTTGATTTCAATTTTTTACGTATATCTATTTCGACACATCACCAACAGGTACATAATAATTGGGTTGGGTTGTTTTACCTCTGAGCTGCACTTTTTTGCACACCATGGGCTAAATGGCCAGGTCACATGGCCCCCGAAGACTCAGAGAAGGTTGGGTGAGGGGACCCACTGGAACAGCTGTTGGGAGACAGATGGTAGCCTCCCGTCAAGAGGGGCGGGGGTGGCTCAGTCGGTAGCGCGCCAGGCTCGTAATCTGTACTTCCCAGGTTCGAGTCCCAGCTGGGTCAGCGTTGAGATTTATCTCCGCAAAATTTCCCCGCCCTGCCCACGGTCAGTAGGGGACACCGATGGGCTTGAAAAGGCCGCCGTCCGTCGGATGGGACGTTAAGCCGTGGCCCCGTGTGTGGGAGAGTCATACCCTGTGCACGTTAAAGAACACGCTGGATGGCCTTGACGGGAGGCTACCATCTGTCTCCCAACAGCTGTTCCAGTGGGTCCCCTCCCCCAACCTTCTCTGAGCCTTCGGGGTCCTTGTGGCCTGGCCATTTAGCCCATGGTGTGCAAAAAAGTGCCGCTCAGAGGTAAAACAATCCAATCCAAGCCTCCCGTCAAGGCCATCCATCTGCGATTTCCTATTATTCCAAATGTTAAATCTCTAGGAATTTGAAATAATTCAATTTCGCCGTAGAAAACATTTGTAGTGCACCATTTTTTTAACCACTAATGTGAAAAAAAAGTTTTTTTAACCACTAATCTTAAAACCGGTTCACACCAGGTTCAAGTCGAAAACAAGTTCTCACACATCCTGTAATCTTCCGCTTGGTGAAAGTAAATCTCGTAAGAAATTTGGTGCCTTAGCTGTTTAGGGGTCTTTGTGCATAAGTGGACAGACACTCTTATTTACGCACATGTTATCGCTATTTCAAAAAGCTACTAACAACATCCACCAGTTTCACAAGTTTGCTTACTTTTTCAAAGTACTAGTTGGCCTTGTGGCAATGCCAATAAGATTACCAAAATAAAAATTTTATCTTTCAAAATTTCAGTTACGAGGAAACGTGGCAGGTCTTTGATCAACAGTGATCTGATAAAATTTATCAGAATGACAAGATGCTTTTTCGACTATTTAGACTTATTTCGAAAACAGTAGCTTGATGGCAGACTCTTGGGTTGGGTTGTTTTACCTCTGAGCGGCACTTTTTTGCACACCATGGGCTAAATGGCCAGGTCACATGGACCCCGAAGGCTCAGAGAAGGTTGGGGGAGGGGACCCATTGGAACAGCTGTTGGGAGACAGATGGTAGCCTCCCGTCAAGGCCATCCAGCGTGTTCTTTAACGTTGGGTTGTTTTACCTCTGAATGTCACTCTTTTGCACACCATGGGCTAAATGGCCAGGTCACATGGACCCCGAAGACTCAGAGAAGGATGGGGGAGGGGACCCATTGGAACAGCTGTTGGGAGACAGATGGTAGCCTCCCGTCAAGGCCATCCAGCGTGTTCTTTAACGTGCACAGGGTATGGCTCTCCCACACACGGGGCCACGGCTTAACGTCCCATCCGACGGACGGCGGCCTTTTCAAGCCCATCGGTGTCCCCTACTAACCGTGAGCAGGGCGGGGAATTTTGCGGAGATAAATCTCAACGCTGACCCAGCTGGGACTCGAACCTGGGAACTACAGATTACGAGCCTGGCGCGCTACCGACTGAGACCCCCCCCCCCCCCGACTCTTGGGTTAGGAAATTCACACACACAAAAAAAACACAGACTGTGTATGCTGTCGGTATGCTCCGTTGATAGCGCACCAGGCTCGTAATCTGCAGTTCCCAGGTTCGAATCCCAGCTGGGTCAGCGTTGAGATTTATCTCCGCAAAATTCCCCGCCTTGCCCACGGTTAGTAGGGGACAACAATGGGCTTGGAAAGACCGCCGTCCGTCGGATGTAAAGTTAAGCCGTGGTCCCGTGTGTGAGAGAGCCATATCCTGTGAACGTTAAAGAATGCGATGGATGGTCTTGACGGGAGGGTACCATCTGTCTTCCAACAGCTGTCATGTGGATTCCCTTCTGCAATCCTTCCTTAAGCCCTTGGGGTCCTTGTGACCTGGTCATTTAACCCATTTTGCAAAAATGTGCCTCTTACAGATAGAACCGAACTCAGCGGCAGAAGGGGGGGGGGCAAGGGGGGATTTTCCTGGGAAAAAATCATGGAAAAATAAATTTATGTTAAATACTATCAGATGAATCAAAAATTAATTTATTTCCTCTGTAAAGAATGTCTGAATGATTACTTATTTGCAACTACACCCATGAAAAAATTTGCTTTGGAACATTTTTTGCCCCTTTCTGAAACAACCCCCTCCCCTCCAACTTCAAGAAACATTTCTGCCGATACCCATGCCAAACACCCCTATTTTCATATTGTTATTTGTGGAGTTGTTTCTCATGGTATAACCTAGGACCTTTGGTGGTGTGTCAGGAACACCGAATCCCAGCTTTACAATTTTGAGCAATTCCATGCTCCCTTATATGTGGCACACCTTTCTTACAGACCCAAGCTGGTTTCAACAGGATAATGCCCCATGCCATACCCACGGGCTGTTACACATTGGTTCATGGACATTTATAATTAATAATAATTCAACAGTTAACACAGTATAAAATCGAATGTTATAAAATGTTTAAAGAATGGGCAATGGCCAGGTCATAATGACGCCAAGGGCTCAGAAAAGGATAGGGGACCCTGTGGTTTCCAGCGTGTTCTTTAATGATCACCAAGTATGACACGTGGCCACGTGTCATATATATGTACACGTGGCCACAGCTCAGCGTCCCATCCACGAACAGAGGTCTATTCCAAGCCCATAGGTGTCCTCTGTTGACCGTGGGCAGGGAGTTTTGTGGAGATTAGGTCTCAACGCTGACCCAGCTGGGACTGAACCTGGGAACTGAAGATTTCGATTGGATTGTTTTACCTCTGAGCGGCACTTTTTTGCACACCATGGGCTAAATGGCCAGGCCACAAGGACCCCGAAGGCTCAGAGAAGGTTGGGGGAGGGGACCCACTTCAATTAGCTGTTGGGAGACAGATGGTAGTGTCCCGTCAAGGCCATCCAGCGTGTTCTTTAACGTGCACAGGGTATGACTCTCCCGCACACGGGGCCACGGCTTAACGTCCCATCCGACGGACGCGGTCTTTCCAACCCATCGGTGTCCCCTACTGACCGTGGGCAGGGCGGGGAAATTTTGCGGAGATAAATCTCAACGCTGACCCAGCTGGGACTCGAACCTGGGAACTACGATTACGAGCCTGGCGCGCTACCGACTGAGGTAAACCCTGTCCTGGGCCATTGGGAAGAGTTTATTTCATTACATTAGATCAGTGGTTCTCAACCTTTTATGCTTCCCATACCCCCTGGAAATGAATATGTAACTGGCGTACTCCTTGTATAGATAAAACTATAGTTATAGTATAACAATAGTTATTTTTACTTTGTTACTAAATCTTATGACTTTTGAGCTGTCACGGCGTACCCCCACGTTGAGAACCCCTACACTACGATGACCCACTGTGAAAAATTGTATCGTAAATATCGGTACACTGTTAACCAACTTGGGTCTATTCCCTGGAATATACTAAATTAGCGGAAACTGATTTAAATAATTCATTAAATATTAATTTCAATAACGTTTTAATTCTAACACCGCCACCTACGAAATTCTACAACTATACAGAACATCTAATCGTTAACCTTTATGCAAATTCCCTTCGCAATATAACGACACAGCACTCTTTTGATGGGGCGGGGGTGGCTCAGTCGGTAGCGCGCCAGGCTCGTAATCTGTAGTTCCCAGGTTGGAGTCCCAGCTGGGTCACCGTTGAGATTTATCTGCGCAAAATTCCCCGCCCTGCCCACGGTCAGTAGGGGACACCGATGGGCTTGGTAAAGGCCGCCGTCCGTCGGATGGGACGTTAAGCCGTGGCCCCGTGTGTGGGAGAGCCATACCCTGTGCACGTTAAAGAACACATTGGATGGCCTTGACGGGAGGCTACCATCTGTCTCCCAACAGCTGTTCCAGTGGGTCCCTTCCCCCAACCTTCTCTGAGCCTTCGGGGTCCATGTGACCTGGCCAGTTAGCCCATGGTGTGCAAAAATGTGCCGCTCAGAGGTAAAACAAACCAACCCACTCTTTTGCTTAAACTCTGATGAATTGTGAAACTAAGAAAAAAAAATTAAACTAAAACATTTAATGGCAAAATGTGATTGAAAATAAAGATCATATTTTAATTAGAAATAAAGATCATATAAAAATCGAGATTCATTATTTAAATCTCGATTTTCAACAATATTCGTTTAGTATTTAAAGAATTATTAAAACCGTAAATTTAACAATAAAATTTATTGTTTTATAAAAAAAATTAAAATCGAAATAATCATTAGAGAAACTTCTAAAATGTGTATTTTATAAAAGGGTTTGAAACAGTACTTATTACCATTTCAGTTTAATTCATTTCTGAGTTAAATTCTCGTGACGCATTACCGTTGTGAAATGTTCCATCTATATTGTTGAAAATAGAGATTTAAACAGATTTGATTATGATCCTTAATTTATCTTCAGTCACATTTTTCTATAAGCGTATATTTTATAAGTTAAAGAGCTCCGAAGTTAGATTCCCATGGACATAAGATGGATTGGGTTGTACCTCTGAGCGGCACTTTTTTGCACACCATGGACTAAATGGTCAGGTTAGGTTGTTTTACCTCTGAGCGGCACTTTTTTGCACACCATGGACTAAATGGCCAGGTTGGGTTGTTTTACCTCTGAGCGGCACTTTTTTGCACACCATGGACTAAATGGCCAGGTTGGGTTGTTTTACCTCTGAGCGGCACTTTTTTGCACACCATGGACTAAATGGCCAGGTTGGGTGGGTTGTTTTACCTCTGAGCGGCACTTTTTTGCACACCATGGGCTAAATGGCCAGGTCGCATGGACCCCGAAGGCTCAGAGAAGGTTTGGGGGAGGGGACCCACTGGAACAGCTGTTGGGAGACAGATGGTAGCCTCCCGTCAAGGCCATCCAGCGTGTTCTTTAACGTGCACAGGGTATGACACTCCCGCACACGGGGCCACGGCTTAACGTCCCATCCGACGGACGGCGGCCTTTCCAAGCCCATCGGTGTCCCCTACTGACCGTGGGCAGGGCGGGAAATTTTGCGGAGATAAATCTCAACGCTGACCCAGCTGGGACTCGAACCTGGGAACTACAGATTACGAGCCTGGCGCGCTACCGTCTGAGCCACCCCCGCCCCCAGGTTGGGTGGTTTTACCTCTGAGCGGCACTTTTTTGCACACCATGGACTAAATGGCCAGGTTGGGTTGTTTTACCTCTGAGCGGCACTTTTTTGCACACCATGGACTAAATGGCCAGGTTGGGTTGTTTACCCTCTGAGCGGCACTATTTTGCACACCATGGACTAAATGGCCAGGTTGGGTTGTTTTACCTCTGAGCGGCACTTTTTTGCACACCATGGGCTAAACGACCAGGTCACATGGACCCCGAAGGCTCAGAGAAGGTTGGGGGAGGGGACCCACTGGAACAGCTGTTGGGGGACAGATGGTAGCCTCCCGTCAAGGCCATCCAGCGTGTTCTTTAACGTGCACAGGGTATGGCTCACCCGCACACGGGGCCACGGCTTAACGTCCATCCGACGGACGGCGGCCTTTCCAAGCCCATCGGTGTCCCCTACTGACCGTGGACAGGGCGGGGAGTTTTGCGGAGATAAATCTCAACGCTGACCCAGCTGGGACTCGAGCCTGGGAACTACAGATTACGAGCCTGGCACGCTACCGACTGACCACCCCCGCCCCGGACATAAGATGGAATGTTTTATGTCAGTGGAAGTATTAAATAGATTATTCTTCAAATCCTATTACGTATTCTGAAATTTTCTGTTTGTAAATCTTGAGCATATATGATCTCAAACCATCGCAATGTGCAAGTTGACTTCTGCAAAACGTAACAAAATCAGAAAAGCTCTTCATAACCACGAATTAGAGGTCGGTGACCAAAAGAGCAGAGATTGCAGGACTCATTTTTCATTAATATTTCGCTTCAGGATGATTCCCTGAACAGAATTTCTTCCAACCCGGTGTCTTTGTACTTTTCTATTTTCGAAGAACGTATCTGGACGATGATCCGCTGTAGAGGTCACGGTCACTCGGTCAGTGTTACGCCAAGAAATTAACACCGACAGAAGGAACTAGAAGCGAACGACATTTTAATTTCCCAGATCTCTGTATCAGTCAACTTTACCGAAAACGCCAGCCGAGAGAAGTGACATGGCTTTTTCGGAGAACTTAACGGTAAGCGAGGAAGTGAACGCAAAAAAAAAAGTGCCACTATCGACCCCGTTGCAAAGTGTCCCATCAGCCAGGACGCAGAACTCGACCCTGATTCTCGGAAACTGTCGACAAACTCGCACTGCTTCGTGAGGTTAAAGGTCAAGGTCGCTCCGTCCTGGCTCATCATTTTTAAGAGCTTAGCAAATATAAATAACCACATAAATGGGTGTAAAAACAACATTTATGTTTGGATAGGGTAACGCCAGATAGGGTGTACCTAGCAGATGCATTAATTATGAAATAAACTTTGAGATGGCATTTCTGGGAAGTACTTCAGAAAGTTAGCAAGAAAAATCTAAAGAAGCTTCAATTATAATCACATAAAATGGACACAATGTTCTTATTCATGAACACTGAATTTATTAAAAAGAGCAGCGCGTGTTATTAAAAGTAACTTTTTGTTTTGAGTTATGAATATCCTAGTTCGAATCTTTTGAAATCATGGTGTCTACGCAATTGGTAACAATCCAATCACGTAAATTTTAAGTTCTGAGATCAAGGTTCCAATAGCGGTGATTCCAGGAATCACATTTGGTTCTTATTTGGGTTAGATAGGAATTGATAAAATTTTTTGATTTGCACTTTCGGAATCTTTCTAACAATATAATTGCACCCTCTAACGGTGAAAAAATTTCGAAAATTTCAAGACTATTGCAACGATGTATTAATGGTAGAAATCTGAACTTTTGATGGTGGAATGTGAACAGCATTTAGTTTGCAATGGAAGCAATTAAAGTGAGAATTAGAAAAGTCTATTTTAGTTGGATTGGTACTAATGAAATATTATAATTCGCAATTTCAAATACTTGGGTAGTGTTAATTTATATATATACTGTATACATCTTTACATATCAGTAAAAATTAAAACGGTAGAGTTGTTATCGAGTTTTTCAAATAATATGTATATAATCGAAATTCTGAAATTTTAGTGTTACCTTTTCAAGATATATTCCCCTGACAGCAATAATCTACCTTTTCCTGAGAAAGGTGTGGGAAATGCGACTTTCTTAAATTTAAGAATTAAAACACGAATACCTTTTATGTTTTAAAGCAGTGTCTCGCAAACTGTGTGCCGCGAGAGATTTTCAAATTAACTCTAGATATTCCAAAGATTTCATTTTGACTTGACTTGTGTTATCGACGTGCTTTAGAGAGTGCTTTTAATATCGACGTGCTTTCAGATTTTATCAACTGGGATCTTGTAAGTATTTATCAAGCTTTTTCCAAATTTTGGTATTAATTTTTGAATTTCAAGCCATAGAATGGACAAATATTTAAAACAAACACCGAGTTATGATTAATTATATTTATTATTATATTTATTTTAAATAAAATGCATTTAACGAAACTTAAATTTTTCTCTTTTTACGTAAACATCAAAAATTCTTTTTTAGGTGTGCCGCGGAAAAAAAAATTAGATTCAGTGTGCCGCAGAGTAAAAAAAGTTTGCGAGACACTGTTTTAAAGTTACTAATAATATACTATTTGCATTTACCCATCGTCGCTTGGCTCAAATTTAAACTGTTAAGGATTGAAAAAGAAAGAAGAAGAAAAACTTCCTTCTCTTTCAAAACGATTGGATTGTTTTACCTCTGAGTGTTGTTGTGTTGTTTTACCTCTGAGCGACACTTTTTTGCACACCATGGGCTAAATCACCAGGCCACAAGGACCCCGAAGGCTCAGAGAAGGTTGGGTGAGGGGACCCACTGGAACAGCTGTTGAGAGACAGATGATAGCCTCCCGTCAAGGCCATCCAGCGTGTTCTTTAGCGTGCACAGGGTATGGCTCTCCCGCACACGGGGCCACGGCTTAACGTCCCATTCGACGGATGGCGGCCGTTTCAAGCCCATCGGTGTCCCTTACTGACCGTGGGCAGGGTGGGGAAATTTTGCGGAGATAAATCTCAACGCTGACCCAGCTGGGACTCGAACCTGGGAACTACAGATTACGAGCCTGGCGCGCTACCGACTGAGCCACCGCCGCTCCCTTTCAAAACGAGATTCTCATATGCGTCAGAGGCGATGCGCGTTATTCTAGTTTATGTTAACAACTAGTGTGATCAGTATTTGCCTACTACAACATTTAAATAAAAATCTGCGTTTAGCAAAATACATACACAGTAAACCCTCGATGGTACCATCATGTGTCCTACGTAGTTAAAAAGTGGTATAAAGAGAAAACGTTACTTTAACAATCTAACAAAATCCAATCACAGTCTATTACATTTTCATATATATTTATACATTTATGTAGATCAACAAAGAATGCATATATATTTGCACATTTATGCAGATGAATAAAGTATTCATATATTTGTGTGTGGAGTGATATACCCAAGAGCAATGGGGAAAAATATATCACACTCCATTATTTAATTCATATTTAATCAAAATATAATTTATATCAAAAATATCATTTTTAGCAAAAATTTCATATTTATCACATCCATATTTTAGATGCAATCGGAAAAATATATCACACTCCATATATAGCATTTTTAAATCCAATTCAATGCTAAAATGTTCCGAAAGCAATATTAAAGTTCTATAATATATTTCTACCTTCGAACAGTAGATGCATAACAATTTTATTAATAGATATCCTTTTAGCTATAAAAATATTTAAGTATTATAGGTAATATTTTTAATATATTTTCTAATATTTTATGCCTCTAAAGAGGACAAGCTATTTCTAACTCCTTCTCAAAGATATAATGATTTCTATAAAATATCTCCCTTTTAAGTGGTTATTTTGATAATAAACAAGCTATGGCAGAGAATTTCGGCATTAATTATGTATTATAAATGTAAGAGAAAGTTTAGCTCATAAAAAAAAAACAAAGAATAGGTTTATTCTTCTGATCTTTTAGGAACTTGATATTTTTCGTTGAATATGAATCTAATAAAGTAAAAATGCGAAAATATATTTGTTGAATGATAGCAAATTTTTAAGAATGTCAGTCAATCGAAAAACGAGTCGCAACACATTTTCTCGAACAGTAGAGCTGTTGATCCCCACTTCCCAACCTTTTTAATTTTGAATCAATACCTTCTTGTTTTCCTTCCAACCACCGCCAACCGATCCATAACCCTTGTCATCACTAACGAGAATGTTTGCGGGCATACAATGCTATTTTGAAAATTAATTTGAAGAGTTGAAAAGTGCAATTCACTATATGAATCACATTGAAGTTCTGATATCTTGTTTTGTCGAATTTATCGATTCAAAAACAAAAATGCAGCAAGAAATCTGCATATCACTTTCTGCTAACTTATTATTTTAAATACCCACTAATTGCTGCGAATCTAACACTACGTTTATTTCCTTACCATGTTAGCCATTTGTTACTTAATAATTTAATTATAGCATTGATAATTATCAATGCCAAATATATTCCAAATCACTATTAACTTGCGTAAAATAAGACATATAAGAAAAGTTTTCATCCCTACTTTCAAAACGTACTAATGAACAACCTTATTATATAATTGCAGATCACATATCAATTTCAAACGCCAATTGTTTTTACAATTGAAACGTAATGTTTAAATCGTAAAACTCCTAAAAAACATAACTTGTCACATAATATCTAACAAGAAATATGCGCAACGTATGTCATGTCTTTCTTCCTTTTTACAGGTTTGTTCTTTTACGCCTCCGTTTCGGCAAAATTCTTCAACGATTTTTTTTTGGGGGGGGTGGGATTTTCTATTACTAGATCTAGCTCTACTTGCATTAGGATCTATTTTAATGTGATAATTTACTTGCAGATTGAAGAGAATAGGTGCTACTAGTACCACACTCTACGAAAGTGGATTGGAAGGAACGGATTTCAGACTAACTGAGGGTGTTCATTGCAAAGGTTTTAGGAATTAACTCGAAAAAAAAAAAGAAATTTCCATTTTTTTTTTTAAATCGGAGGTTTTGGATTTTTCCCGAGATCTACAACCAGGATCGCCCCTATGTGTAAATTTAGAGAGTTGTACCATTTCATTTCTGCATTATATATGAATTAGCATGATTGCCTATCAATCAATCAATTAATTAATCAACCAAGCCACCCATACTCATCTGAATGTATTGGATATGAATACATTCAAATCCATATATATGGATATGAATGATAGATGTTGGTTGGAATTACTTATAGTTTAAATGTAAAGTACTGTAAGTTCAGGAACGTTTTTTACCCACCTCTAAGCATCTGGGGTACTTGTAACCTTGTCATGTTACCAGTCCAAATTATTAGGGACACCTAATATATACATATTACCGTGGGTGAATACATTCTACACAAATGTTTGCAAAAATATAATATGTACCCAAGGTTATTTTCGAAAGATTTCAATTCTAACTATGGATATCTCTAATAAGGACAGAGCACAGTATATGACGTCACCAATAGACTTTGGTTCCGTCGCACTTTGTGTAATGGAGAAAGCTGACAAGAACATCAACCACTTGACCTCTGCAGGCAATTGTTTATTTTCGCATATTGCGCATTTTGGTGAATTTATCGAATTTTCAATCGATAAATCGTAATCCAAATACTACATTCCATGTAACCCTTTCGTTTTTATTAATGCTAATAATGGTAATAGTGGCAAAAATGACGAAATTTTTCAAGTTTAAAGACCTGAATGTAATATGGAGGAGGACATGGAACTGGGTCTGCTTATATCGATATGTGTTTCGCTCAGAACAAAGGATTTGGGTTGGGTTGTTTTACCTCTGAGCGGCACTTTTTTGTACCCCATGGGCTAAATGGCCAGGTCACATGGACCCCGAAGGCTCAGAAAAGGTTGGGGGAGGGAACCCACTGGAACAGCTGTTGGGAGACAGATGGTAGCCTCCCGTCAAGGCCATCCAGCGTGTTCTTTAACGTGCACAGGGTATGGCTCTCTCTCACACAAAGCCACGGCTTAACGTCCCATCCGACGGACGGCGACCTTTCCAAGCCCATCGGTGTCCCCTACTGACGGAGGAGGGGCAGGGCGGGGAATTTTGCAAAGATAAGTCTCAACGCTGACCCAGCTGGGACTCAAACCTGGGAGCTGCAAATTTCGAGCCTGACACGCTACCGACTGAGCCACCCTGCCCCTTCAAAAAACTAAATGAATATCACATATCTGGGGGTCATCCACCCTTCTTTTCAGAATGCTATTAAGGATAATGGAGGCGAAAAAATATTAAAATGGTGCATAACGCATTTTTTAAGAAGTGGGAAGGGAGGAAAATGTTTATACTGCAATGGAAATCCAGCCATCTGTCCTGGCCAGGAGAAATGGCTGGATTTCCATTCCAATCCAGACCAAAATTTTCAAAAAATCCAAGACCTCCGATTTAAGGTCAAATGGAGGTCACGCATAGGACAAACCATCATCTGCAACTGCTAGACACGTGAAAGTTGGTGTTTTGGGTTGTTTCGGGTTGCAGATTTCAGAAATGCTATGAAATTTCGGATCCAGTGGGTTCTTCGAGGTCGAAGGTCAACTCTCGATCTACTGATGTTGGAGAGCTAAAATTTGGTGGCTAGGAGTATTTTGGGTCGCAGATTTCAGAAATGTCGAGTTTGGATGCGATGGGTCCTTTGCATTGCGCTTCGGTCAAATTTCTATATAACTGCTGCGAGAGAAAATTGGTGCCTTCAGGTATTTCAGATAATACATCTCAAGAACCTTGTGAAACTTTGGACGCAATGGGTATTCAAGGCCAAATAGGGGTCAGGGTGGAAGTCTATATATCAAGAAGCCCCGGATGTGAATATTTATTTCTACTATACATATTTACTTCAGTAACAATTTCTGCATAAATCCAATGCACACCTTATTTGAGTTATTAAACGTTTAGTGTAGTTAACACGCTTGGCTACTGATCTAAAGGGCCTGGGTTCGAGCCCCGGGTAAAGCATGCACATCTGTGATGTTTTTGGTCTAAGGGACATGGGTTCGAGCCCCGGGTAAGATATGTACATCTGTGATGTTTTTGGTTTAAGGGACATGGGTTCGAGCCCTGGGTAAGGCATGTACATCTGTGATGTTTTTGGTCTAAGGGACATGGGTTCGAGCCCCGGGTAAGATATGTACATCTGTGATGTTTTTGGTCTAAGGGACATGGGTTCAAGCCCCGGGTAAGGTATGTACATCTGTGATGTTTTTGGTCTAAGGGACATGGGTTCAAGCCCCGGGTAAGGTATGTACATCTGTGATGTTTTTGGTCTAAGGGACATGGGTTCAAGCCCCGGGTAAGGTATGTACATCTGTGATGTTTTTCTGCTGAGGTCCCGCCATCCTCTCAGACTTTCTACTATGGCGTATAAACTGACAGGTTTCTGTCAGATCTCTGTGGCAAGCAGCTGTTTGAGGGGGTATTTATTTATTATTTTTATTTTAAACAATTACAGTCAGATGCACATTCTTTGGGGAGGTCTTAGGGTGTTACAAGATCCCCCTTAACCTTTGAAAGTTCGAAATCGAAGAGTTATTAAAATATTCGCAGACGTTGCTCACGAATACGGAGAAAACGCTGTGTTAACTGAAAACTGGGGACAAAACAATACTAAAGCAGTTTTAGTTTTGAATATGGAAACTGGGTCACGGCCTGCCTCTTATCTTTAATCTACAACCACGAAAGAATAAACATAAAGTGTATGCATATGAAATAATTACAAATATTAGATTAGGTTGTTTTACCTTCGAGAGGCACTTTTTTGCACAGATTGCGATTAAATGGCCAGATCACAAGGACCCCGAAGGCTCAGAGGAGACCCACTGGACAAGCGGTTGGGAGACATGCGGAAGCTTCGTGTCAAGGACATCCAAAGTGCTCTTTAATCTGAACAGGGTAAGGCTCTCTTACAAGGGACGGGGGTGGTTCAGTCGGTAGTGCGCCAAGCTCGTAATCTGTACTTCCCAGGTTCGAGTCCCAGCTGAGTCAGCGTTGAGATTTATCTCCGCGAAACTCACCGCCCTGCCTGCGGTCAGTAGGGGACATTGATGGGCTTGGCAAAAGCCGTCGTCCGTCGGATGGGATGTTAAGCCTCGGTTCTGTGTGCGGGAGAGCCATACCATGTGCACGTTAAAGAACACGCTGGGTGACCTTGACGGGAGGCTACCATCTGTCTCCCAACAGCTCTTCCAGTGGGTCCCCCACTCCAACATTCTCCGAGACTTCGGGGTCCTTGTGACCTGGCCATTTAGCCCATGGTGTGCAAAAAAGTGCCGCTCAGAGTAAAACAACCCAACTCTCTTACATATGGGGCATGGCTTAGCGTCCCATCTGATGGATGACAGCCTTTCCAAGCCCATCGGTGTCCCCTACTGACCAAGGGCAGGGACAGAATTTCGTGAAGATAAATCTCAAAGCTAGGTTGGGTTGTTTTATTTCTGAGAGGCACTTTTTTACACACAATGGGCTAAATGGCCAGGTCACAAGGGCCCCGAAGGCTCAGAGAAGGTTGGGGGAGGGGACCCACTTCAATTAGCTGTTGGGAGACAGATGGTAGCCTCCCGTCAAGGCCATCCAGCGTGATCTTTAACATGCACAGGGTATGCTCTCCCGCACACGAAACCACGGATTAACGACCCATCCGACGGACGACGGCTTTTCTAAGCTCATCGGTGTCCCCTCAAAACACAAAAAAAAAAATATTTTTCCAACTGGTTTTATAGAAGAAAAATCATTTAATTTTCATGAAGGGCACATTAAAGGAAATGACGTGGCTTTAAACTATCGAGTTAACTCTAAAGCTGGCCATATGCGATGGGTTTACCTCTGAGCAGCACTTTTTTGCTCACAGTGGGCTAAATGGCCAGGTTACAAGGACCCCAATGGCTCAGAGAATATTGGGGAAGGGGATCCACTGGACATTTGGTAGGAGACAGATGGTAGTCTCCCATCAAGGCCATCCAATATGTTCTTTAACGTGCACAGGTTATGGCTCTCCTGCATACGGCGTCACGGCTTAGCGTTTCATTTAACGGGTAGCGACCTTTCCAAGCCTATCGGGGTTGGCAGAGAGCAGGGTGGGAATTTAGCAGAGGTATATTTCAATGCACTTGCCCAAAGACGTTGGTTTCAGTCTACTGTCAGCTTTAACTGACATTCCACGCATGCTCACAAAGCACGCAAAAAGTAATCCCCATCGAAACATAATTCAAAGAAAAATTCCATGAAATCAAATGATAAAATAGCACCTTTAAATCATTAATTTAATTTCATATATAAATACGACCACATTTATAAATTATGTCTATGATCTTGCACTGATTTGGAAAGATACAGTACAAGATACTTTCCCTGTGAAAGATTAACTTTATTCGCAACACTGAAACGCAGCGCATCAAGTGTGGCTGAAGACAAGTTTTAAGATCTCAATCAAATTTAAGCCGTCCCGTGGCCACGTGGTTAACGCGATTAACTACTGATCTGAGGGACCCGGGTTCCAGTACCGGGTAAGGCATGGATGTTCATGTTGTTTTTCTGCTGAGGTCCTGCCATCCTCTCAGACCTCCTACTATGGCATATAAACTGACAGACTCCTGTCAGACCTCTGTGGCAAGCAGCTGTTTGAGGGTTTTTTTATTTTTATAATCAAATCTATTTCAATCTCGATTTCCAACAATATTCGTTCGCTATTTAAAGTTAAGGAAATTGGAACAGTTAGCAGCAATAATTCCAATTTAAGTAATTGCTCTCAAAAGTTAATAAAAGCAAGTTAAAACTAAAGTAATTACTGTTATGCTAATTTACTAACACATCTACAAGTGTTTTCAGCAGCTCACCCGACAATTAATCTTTCGGTACTTTTGAACGATATTTTGTAGAACGAAACTAAGGGTTTCAGCCTCCACAACTTTTGAAATACTGAACGCATATTATTGGATAATCGAGATTCAAATAGATTTGAGTTCTTGGAATTATCATCAATCATATTTTTTTTATAAAAAGCATTTTTAAGGAGTTACTGAGTCTGTATCTGCGTTACTATTGGCATAATTGGGATTGGGTTGGGTTATTTATTTTACCTCTGATTGGCACTTTTTTGCACACCATGGGCTAAATGGCCAGGTCACATGAACCCCGAAGGCTCAGAGAAGGTTGGGGGAGGGGACCCACTGGAACAGCTATTGGGAGACAGATAGTAGTCTTCCGTCAAGGCCATCCAGCTGTTCTTTAACGTGCACAGGGTATGTCTCTCCCGCACACGGGGCCACGGCTTAACGTCCCATCCGACGGACGGCGGCCTTTACCAAGGCCATCGGTGTCCCCTACTGACCGTAGGCAAGGCGAGGAATTTTGCGGAGATAAATCTCAACGCTGATCCAGCTGGGACTCGAACCTGGGAACTACAGATTACGAGCCTGGCGCGCTACCGACTGAGCCACCCCCGCCCTCGCATAATTGGGAACTGTATCTAATGAAATAGTCCTTTGAATATATGTTGATATTACGGATATCGTAATTATATCATTTGTAATTCATATCGAATTATCATACAATTTGTAGTAAACGATTCTGAGAAATTATTCTGATCTTGCTCTTAAAATTAAATTCGATCGAATTAAACATCAGATCTTAATTTATTTCAACTTATCTTTTTTCCAGCTATGTTAATAATCGTAACGAAATTGATTTAAAAAATTAATTTTTGCCACCGTGAATAGCGATTCTGCCCCTTCCAAAAGGTACTTAAACATGACCTGTCATTATAAATACGATTTTCAATTTGTTACGAAAATTTCTGCTGAAGTTATTCAACAAAAAAAAGAGTCTTTATTCCGAAAGTTTTTATTCTGCAGTATCAATTTCTATTCGTATTTATTCCACTGCTTTTGCTTTAATTGTAATCTCGCTTGCAAAGATTTCCCACCTCGGCTTTAATTTTTAATACAATTTGAACCTGCTGTTCTAATTTTTAATGCGTAGATGATGACGCCCCAAAGTAAGTTTTTATTCCCGTGAATCAGTGTAGCAGGAGAAAAGCAGTTTAAATTCATTTCCCCGACATAATGCTACTTTCTTTTCATTGGGTATGCTGTCGTATTTTCAGAGCGATCAGTTTATTTTCCCAACAATCATTTCCGTATTTCCCGAGATATCAATCGTTTGGTTGGAGTAGAATCGGTAAGAAGAATGTATTTTTATCTGGCAAGTTTTTTTTATTAAATCTGGAATTTTTATTAATCAGGTAATCCTAAGAATTCACTTCATAGACCACGATCTTAACAAGCATCTGAAAAAATATTTACTACGTACCTTAGCATGCTGTGCATCGAATTTATCTTCACGCAGACGCTGCTGCTCACCCGCTTCACACCAATATTTGCTTCTGATGGGAACGTATATGAAACATTGTTTTTTTTTTTTATTCTTCGCAGGATTACTCATATACTTTGCTACTGCAGAGTTCGGCATGATAAAAAAAAATTACCTGAAACACTTCACAGAGAGAAAGATTTACCAAACGAAGAACAGACACGAAAGAACATACGATTATGTAAATCTTCCCGTTGTGACGTCATGGAGCACGCCCTCTCAGCGACATTGAATCATCACTTTGTAGTTGGCCCGCAACCAATAGTCGAAGATCTCGTTACTTGGCGAATATATTCATTTGACGTGGCAGGCTCAACTTCTTTGGCACGCTCTGCTTGGACTGGGTTAACAACTTTTAATTTTGCTGAGGAATGATATTTATGTGCGAATAATTTAAAAACATTAGATAGCAGAGTATAAAATGGGTTGGGTTGTTTTACCTCTAAGCGGCACTTTTTTGCACACAATGGGCTAAATGGCCAGGTCACATGGACCCCGAAGACTCAGAGAAGGTTGGTGAAGGGGACCCACTGGAAGAGCTGTTGGGAGACAGATGGTAGTCTCCCGTCAAGGCCATCCAGCGTGTTCTTTAACGTGCACAGGGTATGGCTCTCCCGCACACGGGACCATGGCTTAATGACGGACGGCTGCCTTTACCAAGTCATCAAGTGCTTCCTACTAACCGTGGGCAGGGTGGGAAGTCTTTGCGGAGATAAATCTCAAAGCTGACCCAGCTAGGACTAGAACCTGGGAACTGCAGATTAAGAGCCTGGCGCGATACCGACTGAGCCATCCCCGCCCCATACAATTCGTTGTAAAATACATTTAGGTATAAAATATATATAATAAATTAATATTGTAAATTTAATATAACCAAACTAGACAATTGCTCATGTGATAAATTACAAGAAATTCAGTTTAAAATAAAAATAAATTTGTAATCGGAATGGAGTAAAAAAAATAGTAAATCCATATATTAGACATAGTTTTCACGAAGAATTTTTTTTTAAATTCAACTACAACGGAATTGGGTTGGGTTGTTTTACCTCTGAGCGGCACTTTTTTGTACACCATGGGCGAATCACAAGACCCCGATCACAAGGACCCCGAAGGCTCAGAGAAGGTTGGGGGAGGGGACCCACTGGACCACTGTTGGGAGACAGATGGCAGCATCCCGTCAATGCCATCCAGTGTGTTCCTTAACGTATACATGATTTGGCTTTCCCTCTAACGTACACAAGGTATGGCTCTCCCGCACACGGGACCACGGTTTAACGGCCCATCTGACGGGCAGCGGCATTTCCAAGCCCATCGGCTTCCCATAGTGACAGAAGACAGGGAGGGGAGTTTTGCGGAGATAAATCTCAACGCTGATCCACCTGGGACGCTACCGACTGAGCCACCCCCCGCCCCACTACAATTGATAGCAAAAATGCATATACAGTATATATAATGTATATAGGTAATTATTGCAGAGGGTGCAAAATACCAAATTGAAGGAGACAGGGCAAGAACATCTTTTCGGATTTTCGTTTTTCTTTTCCGAATTTTTTTATTAACTAATGTGTTTTAAGAATAGCTGAAAAAAAGAATATATGTTCGTCCCTATCCTCGGTCAGTAGGGGACACCGATGGGCTTGGAAAGGCCGCCGTCCATCGTGTGGGATGTTAAGCCATGAAACCGTGTGCAGGAGAGTCTGTGCACGTTAAAAACACACTGGATGGCCTTGATGGGAGGCTACCATTTGTTTCTTAATAGCTGTGCAGTAGTTCAACTCCCCCAACCTCCTCTGAGCTATCGGGATCCTTGTGACCTGCCATTTAACCCATTATGTACAAAAAAATACATTTTTGAACTTTCTACCTCATCATCACCCTGGTGAACTAGAAAATGACGGATCGTGGGACTGTTGACTGCTTTGAAAGAAGAACATCTCCTGCAGATAAGCTGAAATGCCAAAAAATGGACCCCGATGTTCAGATTTTGTCAGAATCCACAATTCCATTGTAGGAGTATGGGTATCTCAGCTCTTGAAAGAATGGGGCGAACGACGATCCGTGTCTTCACATCCATTCAAAGGACACAAAGGTCTGCCATTCGAGGAGGGACTGTTTTTTCAACCAAGGCAAAAGCTGCTATGCCTAAAGACAGTTGTGAGGCCTTGCACAGGTGGGAAGTTGTGAAGCAGGAAGAGGAACTGGATTTGAAGTTGAAAAACTTCAGTTTCACCTGCTCCAAGGTAAACAGTTTGCACCACCATACAACTTGTGGCAACAGATAAAAGCAATGGCACACTGGCTTACAAAGCCTTGGTGCAATTAATGGCGCAAATTTCTCACGTCAAGTCAAAATATGTTAGTTTTGAGATGTATGTCCTTTCAATTTGGACAGTGGCAGAAAAACGAGAGAATGACGTCACTAGAGCTGACAGATTGCTGTCTCAGCCAAACAGATGAATCAAACTGACACAGCGAGCACAGGTGGATTTCCACGGCAAGGTGTGTGGACATGACAGTACCTCTGGAAATAAAATCAGTTGTTTGGAATATACGGTTATACCCTGCAATACAAGATAACTAACCTGCCTTGAGTAGAACGCCACGCTCGTAATCTGTAGTTCCCAGGTTCGAATCCCAGTTGGGTCAGCATCGAGATTTATTGCTGCAAAATTCTGTCCATCGGATGGGACATCCAGTGTATGCCATGGCCATCATATTTGTCGGCCCTCAACCCTATAGAGCATGTATTGGATGCATTGGGGGAACGGACTTCAGCTCGTCAACCTCCTCCCAGAACTCAGATCTGCTCTTGTACAGAAGTGACATTGCTCCAGGACCTCCTTACTGCTAACATCGAGGCAACACTTGTATCGCTGTAACTGTTCATTAGTCACTTTACTAAACTCTCGTTCACGAGCGATTGGTCTCCAGGTGCCACCTTATTGAACTAAGTGCATTGCACCAGTTTGTCCTGTATTCTATATCAGTTATATCGCACATTTGTTTCCTTCTTCCATATTCCACCTGCACTTTTTAGCCCATGTCATTCTATCCTCTCGTATTTTTCCTGTTTATCTATTTTTGTCAACTATGCTTTAACTTTTGGACACCAGTGTAGAAAAACTTTTGAGATATGCATTATAATTTTGATACTTTTTCGAATAAACTTGTCTTTTTCATAATGCATTCATTCTCAAGAAAATATGAATGAAATTCATCACAAGAAATGCGTTTTACTTACTAACATTTTTAATTTACAAGCTTCATCTTTAAAAACATTGCTTGGGATTAGACATCATCTCTATCCATTTCTTATTTTTTCAGTCCTCCTCACGAGGAATTTTTTCTCTCATTTTCATTCACACCGTCTCTCCGTTCCCCTCTAAATGAACGGGCATGATCTACTAACGCTCGTCTTATCAGAAACGGACTGACAGTGTCCTTTCCAAATTCATCGGTCTCTCTCTTGACAGACAAGGGAAACTGGATAAAATATCAAAGCAGTGGGCCATAAGAACAGTCCCGTGTGCGGGAGAATCTACCCTGTGCATATTAAAGAACATTGGATGATCCTTGACGGGAGGCTACCATCTGTCTCCCAACAGCTGTTCCAGTGAGCCCTCTCACCCAACCTTCTCTGAGAATGCGGAGTCATTGTGACCTGGCCATTTGGCTCATGGTGTGCAAAAAAGTGCCAATCAGACGTAAAATCAATCCAAATGTTTAAATTCATTCTATAGTACAGAAAAGGGCTTATTCATTTTTGAAATAAAATTAATATTTTTCACTAGAAACTAATTTTTTCATAATTTTTTTTATAGTTCCTAATTTTTTCATAAAATTCACTTTGCGAAAAAGCAAAGCATGAGCAGTACTTACTAACAGGAGGCTCCAGACCTGAAATCAAACGTTTTTCAGGATTGAGAATGTTTAATGTAACCGATGTTCCAGGTAAGGAAAAGATAAATTCGTTTCCACGAAACCGATTAAGAATTTCTACCCTTTCTGATTCACTTGTGGTCTGTTTGTAATTCTAGCCATTTCCACGTTTCCCAAAATGTCTTCAAATCCTGCGAATATGCAAATTGTAACAATATCAAGCACAATAAGGATGCGAGATTTCTGTCACTAAGTTGGGTTGTTTTACCTCTGAGCGACACTTTTTTGCACACATGGGCTAAATGGCCAGGTCACATGGACCCTGAAGGCTCAGAGGTTAGGGGAGGGAACCCACTGGAACAGCTGTTGGCAGACAGATGGTAGCCCCCCCCCCCCCCCCGTCAAGGCCATCCAGCGTGTTCTTTAACGTGCACAGGATATGTCTCTCCCGCACACGGGGCCACGGCTTAACGTCCCATCAGACGGACGGCAGCCTTTCCAAGCCCATCTGTGTCCCCTATTGACCGTGGCCAGGGCAGGGAATTTTGCGGAGATAAATCTCAACGCTGACCCGGCTGGGACTCGAACCTGGGAACTACAGATTACGAGCCTGGTGCGCTACCGACTGAGCCACCCCTGCCCTTCTGTCACTAAGTCAGATAGACGGCGAGAGCAGAGGAAAAATAATTAAAAACCAGGGCAATTTTACGAACCGTAGGGAACAATCTCAAAACCGGAACGTATGGTAAGCCTATGCATACCTCAGGCACATATTCAGATGGGGGGGGTAAAGCAATCTCAAATATTGGAAAGCTCTATTTTTTTCTACTTTAACAAGTTTATTACAATCGAGTATACAAGTGGTTAGCACGCTTGGCTACTGATCTAAGGGAACTGGGTTCGAGCCCCGGGTAAGGCATGGATGTGTGTTATTTTTCTGCTGAGGTCCTGCCATCCTCACAGACCTTCTACTATGGCATATAAACTGACAGGCTCCTGTCAGACCTCTGTGGCAAGCAGCTGCTTGAGGGGGTATTTATTTTTATTTATACAAGTATTACAACGTATTATCCAGAATTGCAATCCATGTGAACTTTCTCAATGGGTTTAAATTTGAGCTAGCTAGGCTCCAATGACGCCTCTTCACATACCTTATGGGTTGGGTTGTTTTACCTCTGAGCGGCACTTTTTTGCACACCATGGGCTAAATGCCCAGGTCACATGGACCCCAAAGGCTCAGAGGTTTGAGGAGGGGACCCACTGGAACAGCTATTGGGAAATAAATTGCCTCCCGTCAAGGCCATCCAGTGTTCTTTAACGTGCACAGGGTATGGCTCTCCCGCATACGTGGCCACGGTTTAACGTCCCATCCGACAGACGGCGGCATGGGAAAATTCCAAGCCAATCGTTGTCCCCTACTAACTGTGGGCAGGGCGGGGGATTTTGCGGAGATAAATCTCAACGCTGACCCAGCTGGGACTCGAACCTGGGAACTACAGATTACGAGCCTGGCGTGCTACCGACTGAGTCACCCCCGCCCCTATACCTTATGGTGTTTCGTTTTCATTCGAATTCATTATTTCATTTTCTTCTCTATTTTTTGTTTGTTTTTGAAAGTTTTATGAGCAGTCATATTGCGAAAAGATTCCTCTCTCTATACAAAAATTTTCGGCAAATGCACAATTTCTACCTCTATAAGGCAAGGAAAATGATAAAACTATTTCACAGGTGCAGTTGGGTTGTTTCACCTCCGAGCCGCAATAACCTTTTTTGCACACAATGGGCTAAATGGCCATATCACAAGTGATCACAGTACGTTGGGAGAGCGGACCCACTGGACAGCTGTTAGTCTCTCATCAAGGTCATCCGTGTTCTTTAACATGCACAGGGTATGGCTCTTCCACACACAGGGCCATGGCTTTACGTCCCATCCAACTGCCTTTCCAAGCATATCGGTGTCCTCTACCGACGGAGAAAGGGGAGTTTTACAGAGATAAATCTCAACATAACTCAGACCTGGTATTAATTACAGAAGGCAGATTACGAGCCACACACACTACTGACTGAATCACCGCTGCCCCCAATTCGAACCAGTAGTGTCAACGTGAAACTACTATAATGTTCTTCCTCCAATCATGCAACTTTTATGACAGGATTGGTGAAATATGCGTGGAAATATTGGTACTTCTAAAAACAGTGACATTGAAAAAAGTTTTTTTGCATTATAAAGCGTAGATTTTTTGCTGATCGAGTTTAAAAGTTCTAGTTACTATTACGAGAGACAGATAGCAGGGTCAACTATTCTTAATATATTTTTAACTTAAAAATTGTCGTAATGTTAAGTTTAGAGCTACTATTATTCCTTACAGAAGATATTTCATGTTACTCAAATACATAAAGCACAGAGCCAATCTTAAAATTTATTCTTAAACTTCGCCCCACAAATTTTTAGTTTTATTCGCAAATCTTTTATATTTTTCATCAATAGGTTTGAGGCTATACCTAGGCTTATTTTTATACCTTTATTACCTATTTATTAAGGCTATAATGAGCTAAACCCTACTTAACAAGAACATAAGGAATTGAAAAAAGATATTTAATTGGAACAGTTACTGTCAAAACTACCTGAATAGGAAGCTCCTAGATGTATCTTTATAATATTTGCTTAAATTTCTTTTGCTTTCCAAAATTTTCGCCTTCAATAGGTGTAAATCTAAATTAATGTAAAAATTTCCAAATACGAATAGTTTTATTTCATTAGTACTTATTTAACCGAAAAAGAATTTTTTTGAACACTTAAACGCATAAAAGTTAATTTTTTATTAGTTGGCAACAGTAAAAAAACTATCGATAGTACAATCGATATATCAACTGTTTTTTCAAAAACACTGATAGTTCACATTACGAACAGATTCCTACATCAAGGAGCATACAAGTAGTATTCATCTCAAAATATTAATCTGTTCAGTTGTAATTTTTACCCTCTATATTTGATTATACAAAATGAATTTAGAATTCAGTGATTTTGTTAAATCTCCTTTTAAATTGTCAGTAAAATGAAAAACATTAAATAACCGTTATATATTAACTATTAGGTATGGGTAAGGCGTAGTTCAGTCAGTGGCACACCAGGTTCGAGTCCTAGCTGGACCAGTATTGAGATTTGCGCAAAACTCCCCACCCTGCCTTCGGCCCGGCCCGAAGGGTTGGATGGGACATTAAGCCGTAATCAGGTGAGCAGGAAAACCATGCCCTGTGAACGTTAAGAACCCTCTGAATAGCATTGACGGGAGGCTACTATCTGTCGCCTAACAGTTGTTAGGTGGGTCACCTTCCCCCAATTTTTGGAGTTTTTGCGACCCGGCCATTTAGCCCATTATGTGCAAAAAGTGTCCGAGGTAAAACAACTATTATATATAAGTAATAAATACCACCTCAAGGAGCTGCGGCCACGGAGATCTGACGGTAACCTGTTAGTTTATTCGCCATGTCTGTGAGGATGGCGGGTCCTCAGCAGAAAAACACAAACATCCATCCTTACCCAGGGCAATAACTGAGATCCCTTCGATCAGCAGCCAAGCACACTAACCGCTCGACCACCAGACAGCTATATCAAAGTTTTATATATATATTAAAAACTTATTTCATCACATATTTCAGTTTATCAATACGTTCATCCGACCAGTTGCATGACGTTACATAGGTACAGTGACCATTTTTCTTTTAAGGAAAACATAGTACTCTTGTTGAAAAATATATTTTCTGGCAAATTTTGCCATTAATACTTCTTATTAGTCAATATTTGTCATCATACTATTAATTTTATGATATGTCTAATAAAATAATCCTCAAAAAGTGGTAAATATAAAGAAAATCTCTAAAATAAATATGCATATATTAAAAAAATGCATAATTTTATTTAAATTCAGAAAGAAAATATTCAAAAAGGTAAAAAAGAACAAATAATAATTAAATAATTTTTAATTTGTGAAAAGTTCACGCTATTTACAATACAATTAAATAATTCCGAAATAAATATTATAATTATTAATTCCTCAATCTCATTATGAATAATAAGAAAATTTATGAAAGTAGCGGAAAGATATTTTTTTTTGTCCCAAATAAAAACGATCTAAGACAAAAACATCTTTTGGAATTTTTCTATAAATATAAGGGCAATGTCCAAAAATATAGGACTGTGGTCTCCAAAGTAGAGTACCTGCACCCTAGGGGATGCGCAAAGAAAATTTAGCCGTTCTAATTGATCATTTTGTTTTTTAAATTTTTTTTATAATTATGTTTATTTTCATCTTATTTCAGTTGTATGCTTATATATTCATACATATTGGGGGTGCGTGCCTTTTTTTTTGCTAATATAGGGCTGCATGATCAAAAGTTTGAAGATCACTGCTTTAAGATATAAAACAAATGGTCACCGTACATATAGGGTTAGTATGTTTACCTCAGAGTGGCACTTTTGTCCATAATGGGCTAAATGGTCATGCCACATGGATCTCAACGGCTCAGATAAGGGTGGGGATGTAATGGCCAGCAGTTAGTAAAGTCTCCCGTCAATACCATCCAGCATGTTCTTTAAAGTGCACACAGTAAAATTCTCCTATACACAGCTCTACACATGACATCTCCTCATCCAACAAGACGGCAGTCTTTTCAAGCTCATCAGTGACTCCTGACATGTAGCAGGTTTGGGATCTGGGAAAGGTGCATTACAATAAGATAGTTTTTTTTGGGAAATGTCCTCAACGAAGTTTGTAAAAAAATACTTTTCCCTTCGTTGAAGTGGGGAGGGGATTTTCTACATCAATCTACAAATCGTAATTTCAAATACATTAATTCACTTGGATCAGCCCCAGTGCATCGAAATATATAATGAAATGACAGTTTAAAAAACCCTTTTATTACAAAAAAGGTGGGGGCAAGTAGTTTGCAACTTCCTACACACCTTGTACATAACTCTCCCCATTTTTTGAGTGTCTCGAAAGAGGCATTTTCTTCGAAACTTCCCATATTTTAAGAGTTCACTTGATATAATTCCTTGTGATTAGCATAGTGCAGAAAACATTAGGCAATTGATTTGAGGTGCGATTTAACCAGAGTGGCATTTTCCCCCCACATAATGTACCTAACTTTTATCCGTCGGAGGCAACTTTTAATTTTGGATTTCTTTGGAGGGATTACGTTTGAATATAAAGGAAGTTATAATTTTTAAGTTACACCATGGGTTGGGGGTATAAAGCACTCCCTCAGAGAGTGTTGGAAAGAAATTTTTGAAAGCGGAATTTTGGATTTTGTAGCACATTTTAAGGCAAATCTGGTAGCTTCTGAATATTGCCATGTTTTTCGTTCCTCAAACAACAGAACTTTGATCAGTCCATGCCGTGGCAGACTCCTAACTTCCTAAAGGGAAACCAATAGCCCATGGGCACAACTGTGCTAAATGGTCTGTTCACGACTCTGAGAGTTCGGAGTAGGTTAACGAAGGTAATCCACTGGGCATTAGGAGAAAGATAAGTCTCCCATCTTCCAGCGAGGGCAGAGAGTTTTGCAGAGATAAATCTCAATTCTGGCCCAGGTGGGACTCGAACCTGGGAAATGCAGATTACATGGCTGGCGTGCTACTGACTGAGCCATCTCTGCCCCAGGAAACAACGGGCAATTCTTTTTCCATAGTGTACAACCCGCAGTTCACACTCATTTGAAGCTTGCCATGTTCTAATTAATCACCAGGTTTGAAAGGTGAAAAAAATATTTACTAAAACCACAAACTGACAAATGACAAGCATAAACCAAGGTAGGTAAAAATGGAATAAGTCTTCACAACTTTTGAGAACTGCTTCTCTCAAATTTTAAATATAAAAAGCTTTCTTACATAAAAATTGCTTCAAACACATTTAGGGCTTTAGTTGACATGTAACTCGGATTAATGTTTGTTGTGTAAACTGTTACGTTAAATAAAAATTAATGGAATTTCACAATGGAGTACTGATAAACCGATATAATAAAAAAAATGTAAAACAAAATGGGGGCAATTTATATAGGCACATATAAATTTCATGATATTTAAATATTGTTTTTTCTTTCAAATTTTTAATGGCGAAGTTAAAATTTTAACTTCACTTTATATAAAATTGGTACAAATACTTCACGTTAACAACAAAAAAGTTTAAAATCATTAAACCTCCCAAATTACTTTTTCATGTATACTGCGGAAAAAAGGAACCACTTTCAGCCCCAAAGGCCCTATGATCACCCTATATGATGTACTAAAATTATAATACAAATTCGGATGACCTGTGTGAACCTGTAACCATTTTATCAGTCAGCTCTCAAACACCCATTATAGACTAATATGTGTAACGAACTGTACAAAATGAAAATAAGCAAACTTAGCATTCCAGAAAAAAAGCTTTATATTTTTTCTTTAAATAACTCAATAATAATATGTAGTATAATAAAATATGAATGAAAAAATAAAAGGCATATGTCTTAATATTAACATCTGTAATGCTACTAAAAGAGAGAGTAACCAATGACAGAAGACATTTATTCGCATATTCATTTTACAGAAATAAAATTTATCTTTATCACTGCTATTCATAAAAGAGTTGGTGCAAGACATTATATAGTAAAAAAAAAATTCTTAAACTAAAAACTTCAGCTAGTAAACATATGGCATATTCTATGCAATTCAAAATGGTCCTTAAGGTTATTTCTCAACATTTTTTTGAACAAAAGGCTTATGCATTCCATTTGCCAAGCAATTTTGGACCAAAGATTAATAAAGACATAACCAGCACTTAACAGCTGATTTATTACTTTTATTGGTACATAATTTTATATATTTTAAAACTTAGATCAAGTCTAAATAGTTATATATAATTTGTCATGATTTTCTTCAATCATAAATTCATATAAATATGTAATATTCTTACAAGTGTGAATATACTATTTAATTAGTCAGTGGCTCTCTCTTGGGGAATCCCTTATTCCTTTTAATCATGAAAGATGTTAGCACCTCTGTATTTTAAGGAGCCCATAATTCACGAGAGAAAAACTGCATAGTTTATATGCAGAAATGAAAAATTGCTTTTTATTGCAGCTAAATATGTGATAATGTAAATTTCATTCAACTTGTCTATGACATAAATGCATATGAGAAATATTGTCTTAAACTTCAATGGAAATTTATGTGATAAATGCATTTTAAAAAGGATGTTTCAATGGAAATAAATAGACAGAGAGGTAGAGCGACAACAAATTATATTTAAAAATCTTAGGACAGGCAAGGTAATGGAAATATTACAAAACTTCTCTCCACATATATCTACTGAAGTAATAATACCTTGCTCTAACACCAATGTATATTTACATGCGACGAAAACACTCCAGGCATCAATAAATTAAATCAATCTTCATTTTCCTCATGGCGACAATGTTATTACAAAAGTCATGATGGCATAGTCAAGGTGAAAATGATACAATGAACAAATTGTAGCCCAGCTCCTGTGGCCGTATTGTGTTCGGAAGACAACAGGAGCTTCTTCAGTTGATGGCTACGATGACAGTTCCACTGGCCCCTCACCAATAAGTACTGCACCCTTCACAACAATGGTACACAGATATTTCTGTTACTTCAGTACTAGAGTTCAGCTGATTCTATGGTTACAGGGCACAACATGTCTGATGGGGTCACAACATGTCCAAGATGGGAATTTACAAAGCATATGAGTTCGTATGTGCGCAGTTTCAAAGCTGATATTCTCTAACCTTGATCAATGTCTACATCTTTTGAGCTCAGCACAACCAAAACTACATTGGTTACATATGGCTAAAGCTCACCTTTAGGCAAGTTTTGTTGCATAAACATTTCATTTCCAAAAATTTACAGCTAAAATCTCAGATTGATATCTGATTACTTTATATTACAAATGTCAATGAAGATATTTACTACATCTGTTTATCAGTTGCTACCTGAATTTTGCTAGTACTAGCATCAGAGAAGTGGCTCTGGTGTGAAATGATATAATTTTCATTAATAGCCTCTCATTGAGGACATGCTGCAATTCACTTCTCTGTACTACATAATATACTTTATTCTTGATTCAGACATTTATACAAAGGTACAAATAACCTCTTGCATGTAAAAAGTTCAATCACTTTCAAAGCCAAGAACATTTAACTTGGCCCAGGAATGAAGAGTCACACCATGTGAAATGCTCAGAGATCCGAGATAAAGTTCCATTAACATTATACACGCATGCACGCATATACATATATGCACGTAGACACACTCCCAGGATCACACACATCTGCACTCACACAGTGCTGCATATACAAGTTAGTTCTGTTCACATTCCCTCCCTTCCCACCCATTCCCTCCCATTATATTTACAATTGTGACTGAATGCCCTTTTGATGGGCTCACTGGTCCATATATCTATTGACAGAGTCATCACAGCATTTCTTCAAATGTGGCCATGATGTCACTTTGCCTGTTCATATCAATTTGACTTGCCATCTGCAAAGAGAAATAAGCCATAAATTAGTCACAATCAATAAAAAAAAACAATACTACAATAACCATGAAACAAAATAAAAGTATAGTTTTTTGCTCATAAGATTTTCTTTATGAAAACTTCCCACTAGATTTATTCAAAGCATGCACACATATAGGTTTAAAAAACTTCAACTTGGAACTGGAAAAGCTTAGTGAGGCCTCCTAGTAATGTTTTACATATTTCATGAACAGCAGTGTTGTAAGATATAGGAATTTACAACATGATTATAATAAATATAACTTTAGTAGTTTGTATAATGTTTCTTTTTAGTTTCCATTAATTTTGAAAGTGTGTAAGATGCAGTATCTGCTGTCAAATATTTCAGCTTCAATAACTCTTTAAATATCAAAGAATATTGTTTAAAATAAATATATGGATAAATTTGATTAAGATCTATGTTTTATCTCCTCTGGCATTTTTCCGTAGAAAAGGTGATTCTTAAAGTTATGGATCTTGAAATGTGGTTTTCCCTTCATATAACATGAAAGTGTCCTAATAATGTATATTTAATACACTGTTTATCTTCACAATCCATAATCTTTTAAAAGATTTTAATTGGCAGGAGAGAGTACTATGGAGTCATTTACTTCAGTCATTACTTCATCAAAATACTTCAGTCATTTACAACTAGTTTTATTTATATATTCTAAAACTTGTAAATGACACATTTTATTGTTACTTTAATGAACAAAAATGTAATACTTGAATGCTGACAACTACTGTTACATTGGCATTCTTAGGTGAGTGCCTAACATGCCTTATGGGAAATACGACACCGAGTATGAATTATATGTAATACTCATAAATAGAAATAAAACAAAAATGCATGCTAGAGGAATTGTAATTACTTTCCAGACTTTCACAGTTTTCTTGGCAGCCCTTTTTTAATCCTGGTTGGCAGTGAAACAATTATGCCAAAATTCTATTACTATAACAGATGCTGTTTAACCCTTAACATGTCAGCTTTGTAGAATAGAATTCATTCTGGTGGCAGAGTTAATTCTGAGGTTTCAGGAGAAAAAAAAGTAAAACTTTAAAATCTTATCCTGAAATAAATAATAGAATAGGCCACATCATGTACCAAAAAAAAAAAGAGCATTTTAAACTGTAAATTTTTGGAAAATAAAACATTTTGTGAAAACATCAAGCATATTAATTTTAATACTGCTTTTTAAAACAATGTAGTAAAAAACTAGAAGGATGCATATCACCACTGGAGCATATGAGAATCTCGTTTTCAAAGAGAAAGAAATCTTTCCTTTACCTACTGTTTCATCCCTTAAACATTTTAATCTGAGCTAGAGGATGATGGGAAAATGCAAATAGTATTTCATTAGTAATATACAACATAAGAGTATTTGTCCTTTAATTCTTAAATCTAAAATGATTTCTCATAGCTCTCTCAGAAAAGTGGGTAGATTATTGCTGTCAGCGGAATATTTCTTAAAAACTATCACTAATTTTCAAATTTCTATTCTATACATATTATTTATAAAACTCATAACAGAATTGTTTGATCATTTCAGTGATCTGAAAAGATATATTATATTAAAACTACTAAGTATTTGAAAAATGCAAATTATATTTCATTAGCAACAATCAAATTAAAATGTTTTCTAATCATCATTTTCACTGTTTCCAATCAAAACTTATGACATTCACATTCCACTACCAAAATTTCATATTTCTATCATTAATACATTGTTGCAATATTTGCTTGAAATTTTGGAATTCAATCTTTTTTACTGTTAGAGGGTGCAATTACAGTTTTTGAAAGTTCGAATCATAATATTTTAATAATTATTTTCATTTATCTCTAAATACAAACAATTATCTGCTAAAACAGTGTTTTCCCACCCACCCCTAGGTCTAAGAGATCAGTTCATTGTTGCCAATGGAAACATCATGGCATTCACATCCCACTATTAGAGGTGGAATTATAGTTTTTGGAAGATTTAAAAAGTGTAAATCATAATATTTTATTAATTCCTATCTAACCTATAAAGAATTTTTCATTTATCTCCAAAAACAATTATCTGCTAAAACTAAAAAGGTGTGTTTTCCCACCCCCTCTGGTTCTAAGAGGTCAAACTCATTGATGGCAATGGAAACTTCATGACCTTCACATTCCACCACCAAAATTTTAAACTTCTGTTATAAATACATCACCAGCAATATTCGTTTGAAATTTTAGAAATTTCAAATTTTTCCACCGATAGAGGGCATAATTATAGCTTTAAAGAGATCCTGAAATTGCATATTGTAGTATTTCTTCAATACCTATCTAATACAAAAAGAATTTTTGATTTATCTATGTAAACAAAGAAGTCATATGTCTACAGATGGACAGATGACAAAGTGAAACTATTATCTCATTTTCTTTGAAAACAAGATAAAAAGAGTAATTTCATGTGATTTGAATCTCGTTCAGAAATAACTATGAAGAAATTTGACAAGTAATATTTTAAAAGCATTATTTAATTCTGCATAATATGTAAACAGATTTACCTAAAACATTATAGTTATATTCTGCATAACTTTTCCTTGTATGATATAGCTGCGAACATGGCTCAGAAATGCAAAAGGCAACTCAACAGTTGTTGCACTCATATATATGGTGTTCTTGTTTTCTGGCAGACCACACAATTACATATATATTAACAACTATATGTAATGAAACACAACTTTTCTGGATTAAGAAGCACTCTGAGAAGTTTCAGCAAACCCCCAAGTGGGAAATCCCACAAATTCTTCATTCTCAGAATCACCAAAATACTTAGGAAAAATTCCCGATTTTCAGGAGGAAGAGGAACATTTTCTAAAGCTTCATCCATATAAGAAAACTAAAATGTGCAAAAATCTAAATTTAAATCTATTTTTATTAATTATAAGATATATAACCTAAACAAATTGTTTCAGAACCAAAACCTTCTTCCACTTTCCTATGATTATTTTGCTTTCCCATGGTTTCAGATAATTTAGAAAATATTATTTTGCAAACCAAATATTTATTTAATGAAATAAAATATATTTTTACAAACAATAAAACAAATTGGAAATCTGGTAAAAATTGCAATGCTTAGATAAATGCATTCTGATGAAAGCACTTAAAACATCCATTTTACCAGTTTCTTCTGGGGCAATTTTGAAAGATTAGGAAAAAGTCAAATGGCAAAGTTAAAAGAATGGTCTCATTGAAAATTTAGTTTGGAAACATTACCTGAAAGAAGAAAAATTATGATGCTCCAGTGCAAAATGAGGTCACCAAAATGGTTGCCAGAGCAGCGTTATATATTTTTTTAAACTTTACAGGATGCACACACCAGCTTTCCTCAATGTGTTTTAAAATTCGCAAAAGGTACAACTCTTTTTTTACACATGGCCACTGCTTGTACAATGTCCCATTCTATGGATAGAAGTTTTTCATTACATGACGATGTAGTCAAGAGGGCAAAACTTTGACACTGGTACAAGTAACCTAAACCTGGTTGGTTACCAACTGCACCACCTTATCCACCACCACCCTCGATCCATATGAATATGCAGGTATTGCTCATGTATTTCAATGCAATTTATGCTCTCATAAAAAGTTGGTTCAAGCATTACTATGGCAACAACATTTATCAGGGTAAAAAGAAATATTTTGGCACATAATGTGAACCACATTCTAAATAACTGATTATCTTAGAAACTAATCTTGTTTTCTCACTTAAAAATATTACACATTTCACATAAAGTTTCATATAATTATTATACATAAATATACTTACTGCTTCTCTCCTCCTCCTTTCCTGTTCTCTTAACCTTAACCTTTCTCTTTCACTAATAGCTGGAACTGGTGGAGATACTGCTGTTGGAGTTGATGGTACTTGTGGTTGGGGTTCTTCCCTCCTTGTGGTGCATTCTTTTTGTTGCTGTTGCTGCTGCTGCTGTTGTTGCTGCTGCTGCTGTTGGGCTTTTCTTGCTCTCTCTAACGCTTCTTCCTCCTCACGCTCTCTGCAAAATTGTAATCATACAGTATTTATGAGTAAATCATAATGTATGATTTACTCATTTTAAACTCAATGCACTAAGTTTAAATTGCTAATGTAAAAACAATTTTGCTTAATATTGAAAAAAAATATTATTGTGAAAGCAATGAAAGTGCTTGGACCAATCATATCTAGTTATGTGTAGGATATCTATAGCCAAGGGCTTTTAGCATGTTTTAATCATATTTCAGTCAGCTATTTTTAATGCAATTATTCATCAACAAAAATGCTTTTAGTTAGGTGATTTTAACTACTGGGAGAGTTGGGATATTTTACATCTGAACAGCACTTTTTTGTACACGATGGGTTAAATTGCCAGGTCACAATGAAACTAAAGCCTCAGAGAAGTTTGGGGGAAGGGGGGGAAGGGAGCTGTGCAGCAGTTAAGAGACTCCAATCAAAGCCACCCAGTTAGTTGTTTAATGTGCATGGGGTATGGCTTTCCAGCACATGGAGCTATGGCTTTATGTCCTGTACAATGGACAACATCTCCAATTCCATCTGTGTCCCCTTTTTCACCAAGGGCAGGGAGCGAGTTCAGCAGAGATAAATAATAACATAGTTTAAACTCAATTTAGGAACTATACAGGGTGATTCAGAATTCATCATCAATATTTGGTGGGGAGGTAGGTAATAAGAAACGAAGGAGATTTCACATAGGAAAGCATGGGCGCATATGCCATGTAGTAGGGCAAAATGACCCCAGTTCAATGATGGAAAGAACACATAAGAAGGAAGTGGTAAGGAAAAAACATTTATTATCTTACATGTAACATTTCTTTGCATTGGTTGTACAGACTTACAAGAGGTGCTCGAACTGCCGACCATGTGCTAGAATGCATGACTCACAACGGCGTTGCATGGACAGCCGGACCCTGTGGAAGATGCCTGGCATTTCCCGGATGTTTGAGGCAGCAACTGATATGCGTGCTACAAGATCCATAGCACTATCAACAGGGGTCTCGTACACCATGTTTTCCATAGCACCCCATACAAAGAAATCGACTGGAGATAAATCCGGTGAACGTGGTGGCCAAGAAACCGGTCCACCGCGGCCAATCCATTGACCACCAAACTGTCTGCGTAGGTAAGCACGCAGAGCATTTGCGAAATGTGCAGGAGCGCCGTCATGCTGGAACCACATTCGCCGGAGACTACCATCAGGAACCTCGTTCAGAAGATCCGGTAACACAGTCTGAAGAAATGTTAGGTACTTGGCACCATCCAAACGGGATGGTAGTAAATACGGGCCCAACAAACAGTCACCGACAATCCCAGTCCACACATTGACAGCAAAACGTTGTTGCGCAGCTCCAGGTCTTGTACCGTGTGGGTTCTGATGAGCCCACACATGCCAATTGTGTGTGTTGAAGACACCCTCTCGAGTGAACAACGCCTCATCGGTGAAAAGAACATACGTTGGGAAATTGGGATCAACGGCTGTTCTCTGCATGAACCACTGACAAAAAATAACACGCTTGGGATGGTCGTCTGCTGCTAATAATTGCACTCTTTGCAGATGAAACGGATGTAACCCTTCATCGTGTAATATCCGCCACGCTGTTGCTTGCGAAATTCCAAACTGCCTAGCCATACCTCGTGTGCTAGCACCAGGTTGTTCCTCGATTTCCTGTAGGACAGCTTCCTCTACTGCTACTGTCCGTGCCGATCTGCGCCTCCCTCGATTAACATTACTAGCAGCAAACGATCCTGTTTCACGCAGTTGGCGATGAATACGTGAAAACATTTGATGCTGTGGCACACGGCGGTTTGGGAAGCGCGCTGCATACAATTGCCTGGCTCGAAGACATCTTTCTCCTGCCGCACTGTAAGTTACATGCATATCTGCACATTCATTCCACGTATACCGGTTCATGTTACTTCTGCAAATTCACCTTGTCGAATGACAACTGACTGCACGCGTCAAACAGCTGTGCTTCTGTATGAGAGGTGTGTACACACAGCGCCCTCTACACCACCATGCGTTCGTCTGCCCCCATACTTTCCTAGGTGAAATCTCTTTCTTTTCTTATTCCCTTCCTCCCCACTAAATATTGATGATGAATTCTGAATCACCCTGTAGATTACAAGTGTGGTATACTTCTGAGTCATTCCCCACAGATTAATTGGACTCTTGTTTAGCTTCAAAAGGAAGTACAATGAAATAAAACTTGATATAGTTGACAAGTTTTTCATTTTACAAGTTAATGATTATGATTATATGGGTTCAGATTATATTGTGCAGGCACTGGCCAGAATAAACATTGAAGAGACACAAGTGTATTGTTTGTTCCATTTAAAGAAAAGGGTTTTGCTTGTTTTACTTATGAGCAGCAATCTTTTTTTACTCAATGAGTTAAATAGCCAGGTCATAAGTATCCCAAGAGCTCAGAGAGGGTGGGAGAAAGGAAACACACTTGGCAGCTGTTAGGAGACAAATGGAAGCTTTAAACCAAGGCCATCCAGTGTATTCTTTAATGTGCACAGGGTATGACTCTCTTGTACTCTGTGCCAGTGGTTCACAACCTTTTTACACCAGAGGACCACATTCCCAAATCACATTTGAGTTGCAGACACCCACTACACATTTAACAGTTTAGTGACTTAAATTAAAATCTTTAAATGCTGACCAATGAAGGAATAGGCCTATATTCAATAATACAAGTTGTTATTTACTGCAATATAACAAGTAAAATGCATGGATATAGTAAAAAAGAACTAAATTATTTTTCATACAATTTATTGTTCACAATAAAATTACAAATATATTCAATGTAGCCTTGTGCGTGCATTTTGCTCACTAGTTTTTCAATATTAGGCTTCAAAGATCTTAAAGATAATCTCAATGCTGGTTTAATTTAGAAACGGTCTCTCTGTTTTGTTTTAATAGCACTAAGGGCAAAAAATGCAGTTTCACACATGTACATTGAGTGGAAATGGACTAGATGTTAAACATTATCATGTTATAGATGTGTTGTCGTGTTGCGATTGGTCTCCCCACTCTCACACATGCAGCAGTTCGCCTTTTGGTTTCGGTCCCAACTTTATCTTCTCTATGCTCAGTAGTCGGCACTGGTGGTTGCGAATTAAAGATGAAAAATTTTATAATATTGGCACTGCAGTCACAGACCACAGGTTGGGAAACACTGCTCTAGGCCTTGGCTTTACATTTAATCTGATGAATAGCAGCCTTTCCAAGCCCATCAGAATGTCCCCTTTCTGAGTCAGGATCAGAGGAGATAAATCTCAACAGTGACGAGGTGGGAGTCGAATTTGGAGACTACAGATTGTCAGCCTGGAGTGCCACTGATTGAAGCAACCAGCACCCACAGAGGCCAACTCTACAGGGGCAACAATATCTTTTTGACTCCATCACAAAGAAAAATTATAATTTTTAATGTATTTTACAGATTCTACTCTGGTCCTAAATTTACATGGTAATGTGTTTTATACAGAAAATCTTTATAATGCAAATGAATTAGTAAGTTTAAATTATTAAATTCAATTTGTTAGTTTCATTCCAATTGTCCTTTCATTATAATTTTAAATCTAATTTAATAAGCTCAAAACAATTTTTCATTCAACATTAAATTTTACCAGTGGAATAACTACCTATTTCTGCAACAATTCTCATAAAACCAAGAAATGAAAATTTATCACCTGAACTTATTTTCGAGCTTAAAATACAGGTAAATATTCATTGGAAGAAAATGTTTTGTCAAGTACCCACTTCTAATTAAATTTTGCAGAATAATGAATGTACTCAATGCTAGATTGTGCACCATGATGATGAGAAATGGCTCAAGAATAATTAAGTATGGAACCAGCTAACTTGCTATTAGTATTTACAACATTAAGTATTTCACATACAAATAATCATTTATTAAATAAATAGCTACTAAAACAAAGGTCACTAATCAACAAATATTTTAAAAATTTATTTGAGAATATAAATTGTTTTGAGCTTATCAACAATGCTGGTTAAATTTCCTGGTTGATTATTTAGTTTTATTATTAATTTTACCTATATTTAATATAAATTTACCTTTGTCTTTCTCTTTCCAGTCTTAATCTCTCTTTTTCGGCTTGCTCTTTTTGATGCCTTCTCAGTTCCTGCTGTTCAATTAGCATCCGCTGCTGTAATTTATGCTTTTTTAAATAATTAAAACACAATATAAAAATAGTGAAAGTTATTTATATAAAAAAAAAGTGTCTAGCAGCCTTACTGCTTAACCCTTCCAGGGGCCAACTATTTTCTGCCTATGCTCAGCCAAAAAAAACCCCTTAACTTTAGAACTTTTTTGCCATATAACTAATGAAAGGAATTATGGCATACTGTATGCCAAATTAATCAGCATTTAATTCTGGATTTTCTGAAAATCAAGTATTTAACAAAAAAGACGATATGTTTTATTTTAATAGGACTTTTTTAGAGTCATGTAGTAAAAAAATGCATCTGGCAACACAAAAATTTATTAAGAAAAAAAAAACTAATAGACAGAAATGATTACAATTAACATGAATAAAATGACATATATTTCTGAATAACAAAAAAAAATTTTTTTTGGTTAAGTAAATATTTTTCTTGTTTTGTAATTTTTTTCTCAGTACCATACTTTGATAAAATTCCAGCTTTGAGCCAACTTTGCTGAGCCAGATAAAGAAGTCAACTTTAGAATTTTTAAAAAAAATACCAATCAACGGAAATAGGTCATGTTATATACGAAATTAAATAGAATTTAATTACGAATTCTTTGAAAATAAATAGTATAAACAAATTTGCAAGTATATTGATTTCAATAAGCCCTTTTCAATGTGATATGGTGAAAAAAAAGATCACACTATACAATTAAGGCTTCATTTTGGAAAACCTGCTAAATAAAAATAGTTAAATTATATATTTATCGAAAGGAAATTTCCTCCCAAATAATATGATATTCACCTGTAATATGATTTTTATTTCTTTTAATAATTCTTTTCAGTCTTGTATATTTTAAACACGGCCAGTTTTATACAATGTGACTTGGCCTTACATTCACGGGATTTTCTGAAATGGTTATGAAACAGGAAAAAAATATTCTTTGGCTGCTCCTTTTAACTAAACATAATAAATTTTTTCTTTGAGTGTTGAAGTTTGGCGATCTTGGCTAAGTGCAGAAAGGTTTGTGCACCAAGGACTAGCCCTTCCCGAAATTGCCCTGCCAAATGATGGCTGATTTCCATAGCAAGGAAGTCTATTTGCTTCCGTATTCAAGACATTCAATTTCAGAAAATGGCACAAGCTCAAAGTTTTTTTTTATTAAAAAACAACAAGAAATAAAGAAAAAATTACATATAACCTAATGGGATGTTAAATAATATAACTGCAACAACTTTTAAGCTGGTTTCCGATTTAGCCAACCCAGAAAAATATATCAGTAATCGATAAATCAGCCAATCTAAAAATCGCTAACTAACGGAAGTAAATCTACAGAAATAATTTGTTTCCATATCCAAGACTTCATTTATTTTCAGAAAATGATACTAGATCAAAGTTTTACTGGAAAAGTAATAAAAAGTAAAATAAAAATTAACATATAGCCTTAATGCAATGTTATCCGTAGCAACAATGTGTGGCTGACGTTACGATGTAGCATGAAAAAAAATCAATACTTATCAATTGCCAAAAGATTGCTAATTTCCGAAAATAAATCTACTGAAATGAAAGCTAACTAAGGATTAAATATAAAAAAAATACTAACTTCACAAAGAGTATCCAATATGCCGAACCAAAACTGAAAACACACAGCAAACGGAACAATGGAGATATGTTTCAGCCATCTGCGTTTTGTTGACTCAGTGAAGCATAACTAATTAAATGCAGCTGCAATCAGAATTTCTAAGAAGGATGTGTTTACTTTCAGTTTCGATTTGAAGGTGGAAAAGATGCATAGAATGCTGGGAAAAATGAAAAAAAATAACTTGGGAATAATGAAATGCGTTTGTGACAGAAAAGTGCAAAACGGAAAAAAAAAAATTGCGGTATGTATTTTGTAGTTACTTCCATATTTTATGGTTTTTAAAAATTTCAGTTTTTTTTTGCTAATTTTTAGGAGATTTTCGAAAATTTAAGGAAAAATTTGTTGATAATAGCTCAAATCAAACTTGTGAGCTTGAATCAGAAGGTTGCTTCAGCAAATAGGAACATTAACAACAAGCAAATCAGCAATACTGTTTAGTGCTCCTAAAAATGGCAATCAGATGGCTTTATAAAATTATTTATATTGTAGTTTAGTAAAATATGCATCAAATTAAAAAAAACAAAATATTATTTTTAAAAAATCAATATATTTTTGTTGTACTAAATATGTATACATACAGGTTGGGCCCTGGAAGGGTTAAAAACATTACGAAAATAAATTAAAACATAGTAGTAGAAAATATGAAAGCAACCTAAGGAGTGGCATTAGGCAGAATTAGTCAATAAAATATTTGGAAGGGGAGGAGTTCAAAAAAAAAAATTGCAATGTTTGAGTTAACACAAACTGATAAAACTAATCATATAAATAAAATTGCCATATGGAGATGAAGCTGGTAATATGAGGGAATTTAGTTCTCGGTATCTTATATGCTCCTAAAACAGGCTAATTGGCTAATTTTGTTAATTTCTAAGATGAGGGGTTATGTGAATAGAGATTTTGATATTTTCAAATCGATTTTATATAGTGCTAACAACGAATCTAGTGGGGGAAAAAAAGTGCACAGGTGTTTGCACATGATGCAGCAAATGCGATATAGGATAAACAGTGGTTGCTTCGTCTTGTATTAGTCTAAGTGCAAAACTACAGATTTATAATTTTTTAATTACTTAGCAACACAAGACAGCTAACCTACAAAAGCCTTTGTTTTTCATACAATTTACAAAAATATATCTACCTCTAACATTGCCTAAAGGAAATGATTTCTTTTTTCTTCATAAATTTGCAGTCTTTTTGTACTTTAATTCTTACTTTTAAAAATGCTTTTTGTCTATTTCTGATAAATGGAAGCACCAATCCCAAATACCTTAAAATGCATAATTTGTTTTACTAAGCCCTAAATGTGTTCTGGTGTGCAATTACTCATACATACCATAATCACACTTTTTGCACTTATATGGCAGGAAGCTTATATTAAGCGGTAATCTATCCATTTTAAAAAGTTTTATATTAGTCGTCTAATAACAAATATGCTTATTATGAAATGGGAATGGCTAAAACTTTCAAGTATGAATTCATTACTGTGCATTTAAATAATGTTAAAAAATGAATTGCCTTTATAAATCACCAAGAGCAAAAAAGGAAGTTATAAAGCCATATATTAAATTTTCATGAGGAATCTCTCATATTGGTTTAAATATTGAACATGCAATATTCTTGTTTGATAATATTTTGGACATAATTATTTGGAGAAGAGTACCTCAGACCCTCTACTGTGGTGTATAAACTGACAGGCTCATGTCAGACCTCTGTAGCAAGCAGCTGCTTGAGGGGGTATATTTTTTAGTTTGAGAACAAATTAAGATCACTAAGATCTGTATTTTAAGTGACTGTTTCTATATATATAAAAATGCTGCGAATAAAAAAGTTTTAATACAATTCCTACATGCTCATATCTGTAATTTTATTTATTATATATCCATATCATTAGTATTTGATAGAATTAATAATATACAGAGATGTAGAATAAGAAATAAAATTTAAAATTTTCAGAAAAGCTGATAGTGAAGCTGAATTTCAGAAAAACTGATTATTGAAGTGAATGAACGAAATACATATTTTTAACTAGAAAATTTTTGAAATGCAATAGAATTTCATTATAAATGAAGCATAAAATATATTTAAATCAAAATTTTTTTTAGTATAGTTTCTGTAACTTATGTTTTGACAAAACTGGCAATGATTTTTACATCATTTGAATAAAAGAAATTTGTTAAATCAAAATTTCTTTACCCATTCATAGTGACAAAACTTGGCATATATATTATTGTGATTACAAATCATTTCAACACAAGAAATGAAAGATAATAAAAAAAAACTGCAGCTGAAAAGGTTAACAAAATGTTTTAGTTGACAGAATCTTTACTTAGGAACTATCTTGGGAAATGTTTACATTTCAAATATCTGAAGTTACTGGCTTCACAGATTCAAAGAAAGGCTTTTGACTACTGATCAATATAATCTGTAGAGACTTAACATAAGGAATATTCTTTATAATAATACCAAATCATTTGTGAGAATTGGAAAAGACTGTATTCATTATTAAAACTAGAGTTACAAAAACTGTATTATGCCACTATCTTGTTTACTCTGGGGAAACTTATTATGCTATGAGGAAAAACTTCAGGAAACAAAGGACCATGGTGTCTCAAATGATGGCAGGTAAGATAACTATGGTGTTAACAATAAATCTATGTGCAAGTATTCATGAAGTCTAAAAACCCTTTCAGTATCATACCAGTCTGAAATGGCAGAAATTTTAAAAGCATGTCTTTGTAAGGTGAAGCTCACTAATAGAACTTTCAGTTTAACTTAAAAAAGGTAAAAATTTCAAGTATAGTGAACAAAATGTTGCAAATGTGCCCTTGTTGCCACTGACCAATACTACTTTCTTTTACATTACCCATGATTTAATTACCAGACTATCACACTTGTACTACGTGGCAGAATGTTAACACGGCATCATTATGAACAGTGCTTCCAACAGAATACAATGCAGAAATGATCAAAAGAAAAATTCATGCAAAAGGAATACTTATTGAAGAATGGAACTGTAAAAGAAACTGAAAGAACAATTTATTATAAATAACTCACTAAATAATGTGTGAGTCCATCCTTCGCCATCACAATAGCAGCAACACGTTGTGACATGTACCCTATTAAGTGTTGGAAACATTTGGATGGTATTGCAGCTCATGATTCCAGGATGGCTATCCATAAAACATTGAGAGTTGCCAATGGTGGGTTTTGAGCTCAAATGCATCGCTCCATTTCATCCCACAGATGCCAAATAGGATTCAAATGTAGAGAGTGAGATTGCCATGCAAGGATTGCAAACTCACTGGAATGCTCTCCACCCAGTCCTTTGTCAAGCAGAAGCAATGAGAATGGGCATTGTCTTGTTGAAAGAAGGCATCCTGCTGTGGGAAATAGATAGCCACAAACAGTTGTAGGTGGTCTCAATAGGTACAATACCACATAAACATGACCCAGAGCATTACAGCAGCTCCACCAGCCTGTATGTCTACATCCCAACTGTCAAGTTGGGGTCTATAACACACACACACAACCTCCCATCGATATGCTATTAGAAGCTCAATTCATCAAACCAAGCTACCCAATTCCAGTCTTCCACAGTTCCCTTGCCCACTGCACCTCATAGCATAGTGACATGCTGTCAACAAAGGTATATAATGTGGGCATCGACTCCCATAGCCCATTCATGCCATTGTACATCAAATGGTCTTTGAACAAACCTTTGTAGCTGCCCTGTCATTGAATGCCAACATTATCGATTATGGCTGCATTTTTCCTGGCGACTGCATGCTTTGATGGTACACTCATGTCAAAGTCGCATGCAGAAATCCCAGATATTCTGCAATTGCATATATGGAACATGCCATCTTCCTCACACCATCTGCCCACAATCAAACTCACTTGCAGTGTTTACCCATCATATCAGTCAAAGGTATTCTATACAGCAGGTAAGTATCTGACCTACTTATAGCCCACAAAGGGTTTTGACTAGCTGAATTATTGTTGTGGAGTAAGCAGGTTTGCGGATGGGTTGGTTGTAATGAGCATGAAAATAAAACGAGATCACGGCTGCAAAGAGCAAAAAGCCATAATGAATTTTATTTTATGTGTATTCCCATACAATTACTCACTTTTATAATGAGTGTACTACATGGATATACCTTACAAATTTTGGTAACTATGGGAACATGCAAACATTCTTAATTGCTCAGGTAACCAGAAAAAAGATGACGACTGTGACGATGATATGATAGTAAAAGTGAATCAAAATTTGTGCTGACAATCTCCCAAGCTCAAGGCACAATGGACATCAGTTTTTTTTGAAGGAACTGAGGGAAAAAATGAAAATTTTTAACGCATCGAGTGTTTTAAAGGGAAATTTAAGAAATATCAAAAACAGATATTAAAAGACTGTATAAAAGACATCTCGTTCTCCAAAAGTATATAATAAGAGCTACCTCCTTGCAACTATATTACTATTGTATACAATACGTGTATTCTGAATGGGCAAACAAATGAACAAGGCATTTCTTACATATTCACAATGATGCCATTAGTGGCGGAAGTTTTCAACACCATGTCATCCCACAAATACTTGACTGGTTGGTCCCAAATTTAATGTGATGACCTCACTTATGTCACTCCATGTTGGGCTAAAAGATTGTGTTTCTAGCTGCTTTAGTTCAGGATTAAACCCATTGTGAGTGGCCAAAATTTCTGGAGGCACTGTTGTCAGCTAGTTTGAAAGTTATGGAGATATATACATCAAAGGGGGGAAGGTATCAATGGATAGACTTTTGGTGGGATGCAGATAATCTTTATGAAAGCACGACTATTGGAATTTCCAACAAGCTAAATTTGAAACCATTTTTATCCCCTAATTTTTATCTTATGGTGGTGAAGCACCACTAGAATTATGTAAACTGGAAATATTTTGGAGAGAAGCAAGGCCAATTCAACAGTCACTGTGGCTGGAGCTCTTTAACTATTAGCTGCTAGCATAATTTGTGCATATGTATTTCATTTCACAAATGTCTTAACACTACAAATATATAAAACAAACTTACTTTGTCCATCTTCTCTTTGGCTTGTTTTTTGAACTGCTGAAAGCTATCCATTGCAGAAGACTTAAAAGCTGTTGCTGCATTGCTTGTACTTGGGCTATTAGCTGCAGTCTGAGCCAGACTTGACCATGAACCATAGTTCTTTAACTTTGATTCCGCTTGCTATAAATCAAAAAAATATATATATACATAAAACAGTAAGTTAAAACTATTAAAATAAAGAGCTTAAATACATCAAATGCATATACAACCTGTGCACTGACCCTGAAGTAACAATTGAAAAATTTATTTACTTTCAGTGGGAAAAGTGTACCCCATTGTCAATGATAAACTGAAAAGGCCTATAGAAACAAAGAGCTCCTATATGTAGCAAATCACAAGGAAAAAAAAAGAATTGCATCAGGAACACCAAAAAATACAATCTTTTCTAGAAAAGTATTAATTTAGAAAATCTGAAGAGCTGGGCAGATTCCAAAGATAATTTTTGATTTAAATATTTTCTACATCCTTCCTTGACTGGCAACTTTTCCACATGATTGGAAAACTAAAATATTTCTTTGTTTGTTCTACCCTATTCTTCAAATCAAGAAGTCCTCAGTTATGTCATTATTTGAGGTTGACATTACCGAATTCTGAATTACAATTTTTTTTATCAATTATTCATTATATATAGCATAAAGTCATTAATTTAAGCAAAATTATCAACTTTGCGTGAACTTATCTCCCTGTACTCTTTATAAACATGCAATCTCAACATTTCACAAACTTTAATGAAAGTTGTCTCACTACTACCTGCCTTCCTTGTACATATTGTTTAAGGATTTTCTTTTTAAAATTTTGCCAACTGATCATATTTTTTATTTCATTACAATGATATTTTTGTTATACTGATATTAATTAAACATTTTCACATAGATATTGACAGTGAATTGGGGAGGGGATCTCTGCAAAAATTTCATTATACTGAACATTCTGTTATTTATCATTTGTTATGGCATATTACTGTACTCTTATGCGTGTAGTTTCAGACAATTCAAACAACTTCTTTATAGTAGGAAATTACATTATCACAGTTCATATAAGCAAATGCACCATGAAAGGAAATTACATAAATTTCAAGAATAAAAAAGATGGCAAAATACCAAGACATCATACAATTACAGCATAAAAGTGCTTCTTTCAAGCAAAATTCTATTAAAATGAAAATGTCAAAAATAATTTAAAAAAATATAGAACTCTTAAGATATATGGTATTCTTTAACATCATTTTCCACATCAACTTCTCATTTTTTAATATCAACTTACCCAAGTTTGTCACAATAGATTTGCAAAATGTGACCCTACTTAAGCAAGATTTCAAGTTATAAAAGTTGATCACACGCAAAAATAAAGCGTACGATTTCTTCTGGCAATTTTTATTTTAAGATATGGGCCAATTTGGCTGGTGGATTATCAGATTACATCTATCTCATAATTTATATATATATTATCAGTAATATACAGTTATGACATATATAAGCCTTCAGACTCATTTTTTTTAGAAGAAACAATGTTTCTATTTAAATGTGCATTATTTATGACCAAATGAACAAAAATATACAAAATTATTTTTTAACATCATTTCACTGAAATTTAGCATGAATACTATAATGTAGAAACTGTCCCAAAAGTTGCAAAATCCTGAAATCTAAGGAATCGCAAAGGATCATATACACAATATGCACTTTGTCATGATAAGTATATCAAATGTAAGATTGCTGTGTAATGCAGCAAAACAGTTCCCGTTGTCTGTCAGGCCCAGTTATCTTTAATGTTATTGTATGTAGTTTCTGTTATATCTATATATGGAACCGAAAATCCAGTCCATTCTTGTAAACTAAAGACTGGTCTACACTTTGCAAACATGGGAAGATAAAAGGTATCTCTTTCTGTTTGAAAAAAATCCTAAAAATTGATGAACACAGGATCTGAAAGGGTTACATCACACACCTTATACAGGGTGATTCAAAACTTATCGTTCAAATTTCGTGGGGGAGGTAGGGAATACGTCAGGAAACCGATTTCACATAGGAAAGTATGTCCGCAAGCGTCATCTACATGAACAAAATGGACAAGTAAAGTGAACACAAGGAAACAGTACAGTTAAGTGGTAACGAATGTGACTTTTATTCCAACAAGGTAAATTACAGGTTCACAGTAGGTGCTCAAAATTGCGACCATTTACATGAACACAGGATTCATAGTGCCGTTGCATTGACCGCCGAACATTTTCAAAAACGCCTGGCATATCACGGACAATGCCTGCACCGGCCACTATTTGTGCAACAAGATCCATTTCACTGTTGACGGGGGTCTCGTACACATGGTATTTCATGGCCCCCCACAAAAAGAAATCCATGGGCGATAAATCAGGTGATCTGGGTAGCCAAGCGATCAGTCCACCTCTACCGATCCATCGAGCTCCGAATGTTCGGTTCAGGTAATCACGTGCAACAATTGTGCTATGGGCTGGAGCCCCGTCATGTTGATACCACATATCTCGGCGGATATGTGCAGGAACAGCGCCCAGAAAAGTCGGTAACACTGTCTCGAGAAATATTAGGTATTTCCAGCCGTCCAATCAGGGCGGTAGCAAGTAAGGTCCCAACAAACAGTCACCAATGATTCCAGCCCACACATTTACGGCAAAACGATGTTGCGCAGCGTGACTTCTCATACCATGCGGGTTGTCGTAAGCCCACACATGTGAATTGTGTGTATTGAACACACCTTCACGACTGAATGAAGCTTCATCTGTAAAAAGGACTGAAGCTGGAAAACTGGGGTCCACGGCACCTTTCTGCATGAACCATTGTGCAAATTTCACACGCTTCGGATAATCGTCAGGATGCAGAACTGCACCCTTTGCAGATGGTAAGGATGCACACGTTCCTCGTGCAGTATCCGCCACACTGCTGACTGAGAGACCCCAAGCTGCTGAGCAATAGCTCGTGTGCTGGCATTCGGATTATCTTCGATGGACTATAGGACTTGTTCTGCGACATTGACAGTCCGCGTCAGTCGTCTTCTCCCCATATCCTGCATGTTGCTGCGCAGTGAACCACGTTTGCGCAGATTGCGATGCACACGTGCAAACATTTGATGCTGAGGTATTCTTCTGTTGGGGTATTGGTCTTCGTAAACTTGCCTAGCTCGGCGGCCGCTTTCGCCAGCTGCCCCATATGCGAGATGAATATCCGCTAGCTCTTGATTCGTAAAACGATTCATCTTATCACTAGTAAGTCAGCTCGTACACTGATGACAGCGGGAGTGGTCGGGCGAGCTGTACACTGGTTGGGTACACACAGCGCCCTCTACATACGCATGCGTACATTTGCGGACCTATGTGTATTTGCGGATTTCCTATGTGAAATCGGTTTCCTGACGCATTTCCTACCTCCCCACGAAATTTGAACGATAAGTTTTGAATCACCCTGTAGATTTTGTGTTTCTGAAAAGAACAAATTAATATGGCACAAGCATTATAACAATAAAATACATGTGGGTTGGGTTGTTTTACCTCTGAGCGGCACTTCTTTGCATACCATGGGCTAAATGGCCAGGTCACATGGACCTCGAAGGCTCAGAGAAGGTTAGGGGAGGGACCCACTGGAACAGCTGTTGGGAGACAGATGGTAGCCTCCCGTCAAGTCCATCCAGTGTGTTCTTTAACGTGCATAGGATATGGCTCTCCCACACACGAGGTCACGGCTTAATGTCCCATCCGATGGACGGCGGCCTTTTCAAGCCCATCAGTGTCCCCTACTGACTGTGGGCAGGGTGGGGAATTTTGCGGAGATAAATCTCAATGCTGAACCAGCTTGGACTCGAACCTGGGAACTACAGATTACGAGCCTGGCACGCTACCGACTGAGCCACCCAACCCTTAAACTACATGTGGAATAATCCATTGAGATAATCTGGCCGAAGCTATGAAGAGAAATACCGTTAATAAAAAGTGCTAAACTTTAAATCGAGGGTGCACAACTTACATGTGGGTGCGGGCCAGAATCAACTTTGAAAGTAATGAAGCGGGCCAGAATTGACTTCTAATAGAATGAAGATGGGCAAAAAAAATTATCCCACAGGCTAGATCTGGCTCTAGGCCATATATTGTGCACTGCTGCTTTAAAGTCGCATACTTTTTTTTTTGTGAACACACATACTGACGGTTGTCCACAACACCCAAAATCAAAAAGCTCTATGGTATCCTGGTATGAACCTCACCAAAAAGAATTTTTTTGAGCTGCTAGCATATACTTACTAATATTAACACAAATATTTTCAGTATAGCGTATAAACTAACAGCCTCCTATCAGACTTCTATGGCAAGCAGCTGCCTGAAGAGTTATTTATTTTAATATATAACTAGCATTTTTAACTTCATAGATGTATTAAAAACCAAAAAAATAATATCTTACCTTTTTTGTTGATGGAGTAGAAGATGATACAGGCGATGGCTTTTGTTCCATTTTTTTTTCACCATTTGTAACAGACATATTAATGCTAGTTGTCTGGTTGCCAACTGTATAATTTGGTAATCCAGGTGCTAAATGTTAAAGAATTCAAATAACATTTCTTATTCCAATACTAAATAGGAAAATTAGATAATTACAAATGAAGTTTGATGTTTGTTCATAGCAATAAAAAGAAATTTGATTAAAATATTACATAGTTAAAATTCTTAAAATAAAAAAGGGAAGACAGTGTTTGAATGTGGAATTATTTGTAGAAAATATCCTGGTGCTAATTCCTGGACTGTGATTTATAACTCATCTGACCACATTACGAGTTTTTAAAGTTCAACAGAACAAAATTATAGGTCCTGAAATGAGTACAGATGACTGGCATGCCCCACTCCAAAATATTGCTTTTTTACAAATATGCATTTATCCTACTTTATATCACAATTTCACCTTTAATTATTGCCTTTGGGAGTGCTTATAAATTATATACCATTTTAGCAAGATTTTATTCCCTCCAAATTGTCCAACCCTTTTAAGTTTCTTTTTTCCCCCTTCACACTATAAACAGCATAGAAAGTTACCTCAGAGAAGCACTTTTTTTCCCATAATGGGCTAAATGGTCAGGTCACAACAGCTCAGAGAAGGTTGGGAGATGGGAACCCATTGGACAGCTCCAAACAAGCCCCCCCCCCCCACAGTAGTCATGTGTGCTACCGATTGAGCCAACCCCAGCCACTCCATTTAAAACAGTTTACTCAATGTGTCAATGACTTGACTATTTTGTTCCAGCTTCAAATGTTTCACAATTACTGGCTAAGAGGATACATTTAATGAAAATATAATTAATTGGAGAATTTACAAATTTCAAAGAAGTATGCATTATTAAATGCAATATTTTCACTTTAAAACTACTGTACTACTTTCAGATTAATATTTTATAACAAATGTATGTGATTCTGGGATTAAGCAATTTTTAGAATTATACATGGTAACAACAAAAAACTTAGGTTTTCAGCTACACAAAATTCAGGATTTTTTAAACCTTTCTTTTTAATTAGTATATGCATAGACAATTCTGTAATTAAAATATTTCATACATCTGCAATAAAATTTGTTCTGTAGAAGTAATGCCAAGCATGATCTGAAAGTGATTTTGATCTCAACTTTTAATACTTCAGTTTAATACTACGTGGTTTTTAATATGGTTTTAATATTTAACATGGTACGGAAAAATCTTTTTTAATTTTTATATATAATTTACTTTTTATACCTTTTTAAAAGAAAAAATAAATTTTCTTTATCAAGTTTTTAAAACAACTATTACTAAAAGTTTGAAATCTATACTTTTGCAAATAAAATGCACATGACCTAGAATGACTTCACTAAAAAAAAAAGTAAAAGTTTTAATTAGGCAAATTAATTTGGTCACCAGGCACAGTTCATTGTTACGATACTTTGGGGAGAGGGGATGGGGTTGTTAGCACATTAACCCTCAAAATGGCAACAACAGTTAACTGGCCTTTATTTTTGTTTTCATGTTTCCCATTCAATTTCTTAACTGGCATAGTGGTTAGGGTTGGGATGTTTTACCTCTGAGTGGCACTTTTTTGCACACCATGGGCTAAATGGCCAGATCACATGGACTCCGAAGGCTCAGAGTAGGTTGAGAGGAGGGGACCCACTGGAACAGCTGTTGGGAGACACATGGTAGCCTCCCATCAAGGCCATCCAGCGTTTTCTTTAATGTGCACAGGGTATGGCTCTCCCGTACACATGCCATGGCTTAACGTTCAATCCGATGGACAGCAGCCTTTCCAAGCTCATCGGTGTCCCCTACTGACCGTGGGCAGAGCGGGGAATTTTGCGGAGATAAATCTCAATGCTGACCCAGCTGGGACTCGAACCTGGGAACTATAGATTATGAGCCTGGCGCACAACTGACTGAGCCATTCCCACCCCAGCATAGTGGTTAGGGAACTAGCTGCTGTTTCAACTGGGCAAACCTTTGTCTTGTGTTTGCTCTATTTCAAGCAGTGATCAGCAGTGGCTTCAGTCTTAGTAGGGCACTTCCTTGCATGAGAAGGCCTGTAAAAGCTAGCAATATCTTGTAAGATTTTTCTCTGTCCTATATGTAGCAAATGATGGTTAAACATACAAATTTTACAATTATTCTCCTAAAAGCTACTAATATTAGCTATAAATTTTGGTTTAAAAAACATGCATCTTTTTATAAAACTTATTTTCGAAAAACACATGTAAAACCAAAATAATCAGACTCGAGCTCAAAATTCAGGTAACATGCATCACTTTCGATCAAGATTAATTTAAAATCAGAATTGTGAAAAAAAAAATTTAATCTGCTATGATTTCAGAAGAAAAAAAAATATCTGTTCATGTTTTTCCACTAATAATAGACCTGAATTAGAAAAACAACCATTTGGAATGTCTAATATTTCAGATCCAACCATTCATGGTCATACATGTTTGTGCACATTTGCTATTAAGTGTAAAAAAGTATGGTGTATAAATGGCAGCTAGGTAGTCACTGGAAGGAGAGCTATGCTTCAATCCCCTGTGATGATGCATAGAACCATCCAGGCCTAACACCTAATGTTCGAACCCACCTTTTCATGGTGCAGGCAGTTAGTACCTTTCCAAAGAGATACTCTCTTGGGGAAGTGAATGGAAGGGGAGGGCTGCCAGATAATTGTGGCCTATTGATCTGGACAACTATGGCTATTTTTCCTTTTTTTTTCCTACCCTGCTGAGGAGTGATCAACCACACAAGGTCCTGGTGCTGACCATATAAACCTACTGGACTGAAATAAGGCTCTAAGCTTGATTATGGATCCTGAATTTGCTGCACTGGTGGACTTCTGTGGAGGGAGAATCTTCTGCTGTGTTTTGTGTTTGTGGGTTGACAGCCCAAGTGAATAAATTCACAAGATATGTTTATCAGCTGATGGATAATCCTGAGCAGAGGTCATCAGAGGCACCTGAACTCTTTGTTCCTACTGGCATTGTCAATTTCTACATTGGAGGAAGTCTTCCAGTGTAGATGGCTTCAGTCTTTAGTGGTAGGGTTGGGTTGTTTTACCTCTGAGCGGCACTTTTTTGCACAAAATGGGCTAAATGGCCAGGTCACATGGACTCGGAAGGCTCAGAGAAGGTTGGGGGAGGGGACCCACTGGAACAGCTGTTGGGAGACAGATGGTAGTCTCCCGTCAAGGCCATCCAGCGCATTCTTTAATGTGCACAGGGTATGGCTCTCCCGCACACGGGCCCACGGCTTAACGTCCCATCCGACGGACGGCAGCCTTTCCAAGCCCATCGGTGTCCCCTACTGACCGTGGGCAGGGCAGAGGAATTTTGCGGAGATAAATCTCAACGCTGACCCAGCTGGAACTCGAACCTGGGAACTACAGATTACGAGCCTGGCGCGCTACCGACTGAGCCACCCCCGCCCCCTTTTAGTGGTAGGGGAACGGGTCTTTGTCCCATGTCTGTGATTAGGGGGCTGTTTGATATTGTCGGCATTCCCTCTCTCAATAAACATAGTTTCTTTAAATATCCCACTAATCATTTTCTCCCCATAGATAGTTGGAATATGAAGACTCTGTACAGAGCTTATTCTCTTGATGTCCTCACACAAGAATTCCACCATTATAATTTAGATATTCTTGGCTTGAATGGACAGATAAAGGATATGAGTGCATTAATGAAAGGTTTCTTACAGCAAAATTTCAGACAAGCCTTAAAGACATTAATGTTATCTGCTGTTATGCCCCCACTGAGGATGCTGATGAAGATGAGGATAGATTTTACCGTTTGTTTTACCACTGAGTGGCACTTTTTTGCACACCATGGGCTAAATGGCCAGGCCACAAGGACCTAGAAGGCTCAGAGAAGGTTGGGGGAGGGGACCCACTGGAACAGCAGTTGGGAGAGATGGCAGCCTCCTGTCAAGGCCATCCAGCGTGTTCTTTAACATGCACAGGGTATGGCTCTATAGTACACGGGGCCACGGTTAATCGTCCCATCCGACAGACGGTGCCTTTACAAGCCCATCGGTGCCCCTTCTGACCATGGGCATGGCGGCGAATTCTGCTGAGGTAAATCTCAATGCTGACCCAGCTGTGACTCGAACCTGTAAACTGCAGATTATGAGCCTGGCACGCTACATACTGAGCCATCCCCATCCCTAGGTTTTATGGACAACTGCAGAATATTTTGAATTCTGTCAAGAAAGGAGGAAAAATACCCTTTGGTATTGGTAGCTGTAATGGCAATGGGCAACTTCTCCTACAGGTAAGTAAATTAAATGGTTTCAGAATAACACTTATTACAAACACTGTGCATACATAAGTACACATGGGTTTCACCTTATGAACTGCGTAAGAATATGATTGATTATATATTAATTAACAGCAAATGGGTTAGTTCTGTTAGGAACACCAGGGCATATAGGGGAGTTGAAATTGGATCTGACCATTTCATTAACATGGTAAATTGGATCTGACCTCATTACCATGTTAAAAGCAACTTAAACTTAAGAAGTGTGCTAAGGTTAAAAAATTTACCTTTAATACTGAAGCTCTGAAAGACCCAGTTATAGCTAAAGCTTACCATGATAGGCTGGGTTGTTTTACCTCTGAGCGGTACTTCTTTGCACACGATGGGCAAAATGGTCAGGTCACAAGGACCCCAAAGGCTCAGAGAAGGTTGGGGGAGGGGCCCCAGAGAAGGTTGGAAAAGCTGTTGGGAGACAGATGGTAGCTCCCATCAAGGCCATCCAACATGTTCTTTAACGTGCACAGGGTATGGCTCTCCCACACACAGGGCCATGGCTTAACATCCGATCCGACGGATGGCGGCCTTTCCAAGCCCATCGGTGTCCCCTACTGACTATGGGAAGGGCAGGGAATTTTGCAGAGCTAAATCTCAATGCTGACTCAGCTGGGACTCAAACCTGGGAACTACAGATTACGAGCCTGGCGTGCTACTGTCTGAGCCACCCCCACCCCTACCATGATAGGTTACTTAGTCATTATGACAGTCATGGTTTGCTTACTACTGAAGTTGAGGAAGAATGGGACCATTTTAAACAGGCTTTTTTGGAACTAACAGTATTCTTTTAGGAAAAAAGGAGCAGAGAAGAGAGAATTATTTGAGTAATAAGGCACTTGAGCTTATTTTAGAAAGAACTGCAGGAATATCCTTAATCAATGCCCTGCTAGTCCTAATAGAAAGAATTACAGAGAGCTTAATAAACATGTAAAGGATCAGTTAGCTGTGGAAAAGAATCTTTGGCTTGATGGCTTGGCTGACAAAGCCGAGGAAGCAGTTAGACAGCACAACAGCAGAGAGCTGTACCAGATAGTTAATGTTTTGTGTGGTAGAAAACAGACAGGCATACAGGGATTGAAGGATAAACAAGGTAAGGTTACAGAAGGTGAGGATTCTGTCAGGGCTAGGTGGGCTGAACATTTCAGCGATGTTCTAAACAATGTAGTTGGTTCTGCTCTCATTGTTTGCAGTGATGATGGATGCATTGGTGGCTTTAATGTTGGCCTTATAACACAATCTGAAGTTATTTTGGCTGTTTCTAAACTTAAACTTCATCCCCAGGGGTAGATGAAATTACTGCAGAAATGCTTAGAGCTGGGAATGTTTCGGTTACCACTTGGATGACTGAAATTCTGAATATCTTTTATGATAAAGGCATGGTTCCTAAGGATTTTACCAGAGCTATTGTTATCCCTATTTTCAAAAAAGCTGATCACAGTTCTTGTGATAACTATAGGGGTATCAGCCTACTCTCTGTTCCAGGGAAAGTTCTTTCCATGATTGTGCTTAATAGAATTAAGAATCTGGTTGACAGGCAATTGTGTGATGAGCAATGTGGATTCAGAAGTGGTAGGGGATGTGTAGATCAGATATTTTCACTTAGGCAGATTCTTGAGAAATGTAGAGTTTTAGAAACCTTTGGTTGCTAGCTTTGTTGATTTCAAAAAGGCTTTCCACTGTTGATCGTCATAATTTGTGGTTGATTATGAGATCATATGGTACACCTGACAAGTTAGTTAACATAATGAAAGCTATCTATAATGACGCTGAGTCGTGTGTGAGAGTTGGTAAGGCTTGTAGCAATTGGTTTAGCATTACTTCTGATGTTCGACAAGGGTGCATTTTGTCTCTTTTTCTCTTTAGTTTGGTTATTGATTATGTTATGCAAAATTCACTGAAAGGGAAAATTTTTGGCCTTAAATGGTCTAGAGATATGAAAATTTCTGATTTAGATTATGTTGATCATTTAGCCCTTTTGGCAAATGATGTTGATGAGATGAACTCTTTCATTTGAGCTGTTGATGCGACTGGTACTAGAGTAGGTTTGGTTATAAAAGGAGAGAAAACTAAAGTGATGAAAATTGGTCAAGTAGGCTGTGATTCAGTTGATCTGAATGGTTGCAGTCTTAAGCAGGTGTCACAGTTTAATTATCTTGGGAGTTATTTTTAACAGATACTGGTGATGTGCGGCATGAGATTAACAAATGAATAGGGATTGCTGCCAGGACTTTTAAGAATCTATGGAGAGTGTGGAGAAATAGGCGTATACACCTAAAGAATAAAATTAGACTGTATAATAGTTTGGTTCATTCTAGGGTAGTGAGACTTGGGACCCTTTGTAAACAACAGGAAACTAGATGCTTACGCAATATCTTGGGCATTAGGTGGTTCAACTTTGTAACTAATGATGAGGTTAGGCAAAGGAATCGGGAACCTCCTTTAAGCAGCATATTGTGCAGAGAGAGACTCTGTTGGTTTGGCCATGTTGCCCGTATGAATAATTATAGATTGATGAATAGGGTTATGAACAGTGTCTAAAGACCTCAGAAAGAGGGGGAGACCTAGGATGCAGTGGGCAGACAATGTCAACAGGACCTTGTTAGAATAGGTGTGCAGTGGCCAGATGCAGCAGATGTAACTCAGGACAAATATGCTTGGAGAACTAAACTGCACAGTCTAGTTGGACCTCTGTAGCCAATGGCTGCTTGAGGATGATGATAATGTAAAAGCATTTCAACCTAAAATTTTGTAAAAAATTATTGATTAAGTATAAGTTGAACTAATGGCTCTTGAGGAGAAAGTTAATTTGATCATAGTATTTCTCCAGATCCTAGTGTTTTTGTTTTTGAAGTGGTCAGACTTTATTACACAGTAATATGCTTAGGATTTAATTGATTGGAGAAGTAGGCTAAGTGAATTGAGTGGCAAGTACAAAAAATTAGTATGTTTGGTTGGCAAATTCAGAAAGGTTTTACTCATTACCTGCTATCTCATATACAGGAAAAGAAGTGAACATAATTTCAGTTGGTCTGAGAAGCATTTTTTTTTCACTTACAGAACAATATACCACAGACAATATTTTTACTGTCCTTATGTTAGGGTTGGTGATAGTAGAAAACCATAATAAAAGATATTAATTCCTGTAGAAGTTTTTCCTAGTTTGCTTGCTATTTGGAACCAGTCAATTTGCTTCTTTGGCTTTAGCAGTGAACATTGTTCAGTATTGTATATGCCTAAAATGACCTTAAACACCAATCTTAGATGAAAATAATGGCATTTTTCCAAAAGTGAAGCATACTACAAAAACACTAAAAGTAGTGTTGATATGTTCAATTAGGGCACGCCTTTCTCCCCAATACCAACTGATGACCTTTTTTTTTTTGTAAATTGCATATGGATATATGCGTGTTGACGTTTGTGCAATTTTATGGACAAAACCCCCTAAATGAAATACAAAGGCTGGACATGATATGAATATTTTTCTTTGTGATTATTAAAGCACTTAATCAGCTACACATTGCCTATTAAGTCTATTAAGACTTTATTAAGAGTAGCAAGATAGTCAATATTATATATACCATAGAATCAAAACATTATGACCACCTGCCTAATATGATGTTGGTCCTCCATGTGCTGTCAAACACATGGTCCTCCATGTGCAGCGAGACATGATGCTACAAGATTTCTAAAGTGTATTGTGGTATCTGTGGTACCAACATGTTACCAGCAGATCCTTTAACTCTTGTAAGTTATGTGGTTGTCATTGCAGATTTAATATGCTGTTCCAAAACAAACCACAGATGCTCGATTGGAATTATGTCTAGGGAATCTGAAGGCCAGGGCAATACCTGGAATTCTTCCTCATGTTTCACAAACCATTCTCGAACAATCCGGGCAGTGTGGCATGGTGCATTATTTTGCTGAAAGGCACTACTAGAGGGGTATACCGTTGCCATGAAAGGATGTACCTGATCTGCAATGATGTTTAGGTAGGTGGTAGATGTCATAATTTCCTGCACATGAATGACTGACCCAGGGTTTCCCAGCAGAATATTGCCCAAAGCATTACACTTCCTGCACCGGCTTTTTTTCATTCCATGGTGCATCCTGGTGCCAACAACGCATACATACCCAGCTGCTTACATGGTGCAACAAGAAATGAGATTCATCGGACCAGACAACCTTCTTCCAATCATTCAAGGTCCAGTTTTGATGCTTATGTGCCAATTGTAGGAGCTTTTGACAGTGAACCAAGGTTAGCATGGGCACTGGGAGCAGCCTGCAGCCCCAATTTTAGCAGAATTCGATGTACTGTGCATTGTAACACATTACTCCCGTTACCATCATTCAAATTATGGGTGAGTTGCATCACAGTATTCCTTCTGTTGGTTCTTACCTTATGGGATAGTCTTTGTTCACCTGTAGCATTGATGAGTGATGATCGGCCCACATCTTGCCGGCAGTTCGTGGTTTTTCCCTCCTTGGACCACTTTTTGAACGTACTAACCATAGCTGACTGTGAGCACCCCACAAGCCTTGTGGTCTTGGAAATGCTCTGACCCAGTCATCTGGCCATTACAATTTTGCCCTTGTCAAACTCACTTTAAGTCTGCTGCCTTTTCCATCTGAAGAACAGAATAGAACTAATAGAGCTCAGTATTCAGGTGTTATTTATACCATTTCATACCTTCACATGTGCCATCATTTACCTGCAGTTGCTTCGATTTGCATAAAGATGCACTGGTCATAACATTTTGGCTCTTCGGTGTATAACTCCAAAATGCTCTCAACCTATGATGAAACAATGTTACCTTTACTCATAGAAGGAATCTTGTAAAAACTGAGAATTTTTTTTTTTTCAAAACTAACTCATTCAAGAAATTAACAAAAAAATTTAACATCACTAAATTGCACTAAAATTAAAATGCTATGTATTTAATTTCATTAAAAAAACTCTTTTTTTCTATTGTCTTATTCTCATAAGAACTAAGTTTCATAAACACAGTCCAATGGATTCTGCTTATCATTTAACATTACAAAAACAGCCTGCTATTTTGAGGGTTAAAGGTTAATTGAAGTAAGAAAAGTGTCTTATTTACCTGTTTGTGCAATAAGATCTGGAGCTTTGGAGGGAGGATAAGAATTTTGTGCTGGATGATCAACATCGTCATTTCTGTCTCTAGGTTTGGAGAGCAGTGGAGGTGGTGTAGGAGCTAGAGGTGGTGTAGGTATCTGAGGTGTTCTAGCTCTGACCTCTGCTGCTGGTGTTAGCTTTGGAGGTGTGTTTGGTGAGTTCGGGGACGGTTGTGAAGGTACAGGAGGAGCTTGAGTTGGCACAGGTGCCTGACTGACTGGTGGAGTTACACTGGCAGTGGAAACTGCTAAACTTCCTGAAAAATAAAAAAGTTACACTTAAGTTTGCAAGTAATGATGAATAACACATGATATAAGCACTATAAATCCAAATAGTAACATAATAAATAGAGTACTTGGCTTTAATATCATAAAAGGGACCCCGAGCTAAAACAAAAAAGATTTTTGCAATGCCATCCATCTATTGGTGTGCAGGTTTCTAGCATTCATAAAACAATATCAATTATAAGGAATTCAGTCATAAACACTTAGTGAACAGCCATGTAGTCAGAAAAATAATTATGTGTATTTACTAGCAAAATATCTATGTATTTATACTATATATTTATAGTGCAAATCCATATTTAGTCATTACAGATCTTCTAATATAAAAGTTAGGTTGTTTTACCTCTGAACAGCACTTTCTTGCCCACAATGATGTTAAAGACTAAATGAAAGTTGGGGAAAGGAATTCAATGGACAGTTTTTGAACACAGATGAAAACCATCTCTCAAGGATATCCATAATGTTATTTAATGTGCACATGATATGATTCTCCTGCACACAAAGTCATATTGTATTAATATCCCATTTAATGAATGACAGACTTTTCAAACCCATCAATATCCATTTCTCACTGAGGGCAGCAGATGTGATTAGTAGAGAAATTCCTGATACAAGCACAATTGGGACTCAAACCTGGTAATTCTGATTGAACCAACCTGTGCCCCATTAAATAACACTGCAGGCTTCTTTCTCTCTTGCACTATAGTAAAAATAATGTTCCAGAAAAGTTGATAGATTTTTCCCAAACTTATCATACACATCCATCAATGTGCCTAGAACAGTTACTTAATATCACCCATTGTTATTAACATAAACTTTGTATGGTTATTCAGTGTAAGTTACTGAGCTCTAAATCTAAGTATCTATTGATGTAACATGGATCTGTTACTAATAAAGTGGCCAATGGTAGGTTGCAGTAGGTACAATGCCTGGCCAAACTAATTTGAACACCTACCTAATACTTAGTTGTACTACTTAATATCTTTGTCGCAGGCATCATCATAATACAGTTACCAAATTTTTTAATTCTCTATGCATAGCTCTCATTGAAATACATTTAGAAGTACTGCTATGGTCATCTCTCTCAGCTGGGGAACTGTAGTAGCTCTGTTTTGCTGTACAGTTCAGCCAATAAAATGCTTGCCCTCTTTGTCAGAGCCATTTTTCTCTCAAATTTACCATGATTAGAAAACTTTTTTTCTTCATACACTTGGGATATTTCGTCCCATGATTTTCTGCTACATTCCATAACCTCTATTTATAAATGCTCCTGCCTATTGTGCTCCACTGATGAATCCTCTTTCAAAATCTGTCAGATGAGCCTTTTTACACATGTCGTACTTGACTTTGCTTTCCACCATGCCTTTACGGCTTTTATAGTACTTTGTAGTGACAGAAATCTTACATCGGTAAGATTTACAGGTAAGATTAATAAAATTACATGTTTCATGTACTTTGCACATGGTGCAGTATTCTTAATGATTTGGTCAGACAGTGCATGCTTGTCAGTAAAGATCTCACTAATATAATCTTATCCAATATGAAAAGTTCAAAAAAATCTTACCAAGTACATAATAATAAATAGAAACAGGAAAATATTTAAAAGCATAACATATTAAAGTAGGCAAAATGAAATAATGGAAAAAAATATTCAATATATATATATGTTACAGTGAAAGTAGATAATTTGGTAAATTTACATAATCACTGATGATTCTATAAAATAACCACACCAATCACTGAATGCAATAAATATATTAAGCATTTTTACTTTCATTCGTGATTTTATAAAAACCACCATTCTTCTGTAGTGCAGAAATGAAAAGAACTGCAGAAGTTTCTCCACCAATGCATGCTAAATATTTTATGTAGGGTGACTTACCTTTGAGTAGCACTTTTGTGCAAAGAGCTAAATGACCAGGTCACAAGGATCCCAAGAGTTAAAAGTAGGTTTGGGTACAACATCCACTGAACAGCTGTTACAAAACAGATGAAGTTTCCCATTAAGGTGATCTAGCACATTCTTTAAGTTGGCAGGGTCATTCCATGTCAATTCAACCAGGCCAGTTCACTGCCCATCACATATTTCAGTAATCTTTAGCAAAAATGTTATTATACACAAGATGTCTAATTGTCCGAAATATTTTGAGTCAAAAATTTTTTGTAACGAGTTATAATCATTTAACCTAAGGTGTGCTAAAGGGTTTTCTTTTTTTCTTGCTTCTATGGTAGATGAGAAGAAAAAACTTAGTGTACTAATGTAGATTTTTCCTTATTAATTCAATTAAAAAATAGAATTTGAAACATTTAATATGGTTTCGAAAAAACAATTGAAAACTGAAAAATTTTAAAATGTGAAGAAAAAGTGATGTGGCCCAATAGATAAAAAATTAAAACTGGAATGTATTAAATCATACTTCATAGAAACACTGTACAAAATTTGGAGTATTGTCATTTCTTTGATAACGAGAAAAAAAACATTGAATTTGTGCCAATGCTAATGATGCACTAGAGGAGATGCATGGAAAGGCTACCAATGTGTCTTCTGCTTACACTCAAGCAAGACTTTTGTAAATCCAACCATTTCATCTGCTACTTACAGCTATAATGCTGTTATTGATAAATATTCATATCCTTTTTTACAGATGAGCAAACGAAAAAGTACAATATTTAGAGGGGGCAAATTTAGCAATACAGATGTTGAGTGATCATATTAATAATAATAATAAATAATACCCCCTCAAGCAGCTGCTTGCCACAGAGGTCTGACAGGAGCCTGTCAGTTTATATGCCATAGTAGAAGGTCTGAGAGGATGGCAGGCCCTCAGCAGAAAAACGACACAAACAGCCATGCCTTACCCGGGGCTCGAACCCAGGTCCTTAGATCAGTAGCCAAGCGCGCTAACCACTTGGCCATGGGACGGCTGCAATCGGTAAAAATTGGGACAGGTTACTAAATTTCTCAGTTGGTAGCGCGCCAGGCTCGTAATCTGTAGTTCCTAGGTTCGAATCCCAGCTGGGTCAGCATTGATTTATCTCCACAAATAATTCCCCGCCCTGCCCACGGTCAGTAGGGAACACCGATGGGCTTGGAAAGGCCGCCGTCCTTCAGATGGGACATTAAGCTGTGGCCCCATGTACAGGAAAGCCATACCCTGTGCATGTTAAAGAACACACTGGATGGCCTTGACAAGAGGCTACCATCTGTCTCCCAACAGCTGTTCCATTGGGTCCCCAACCTTCTCTGAGCCTATAAGGCCTGGTCATTTAGCCCATGGTGTGCAAAAAAGTGCCGCTCAGAGGTAAAACAACCCAACCCTCTAAATATTGGGCTTTATGTTTGCTCATCTGTAAGAAAAGGGATATGAACTTTTATCAATAGCAGCATTATAGCTGTAAGTAGCAGCCGAATGCTAGTTGGAGTGGTTGGAATTACAAAGTCGCGCTTGAGTGCAAGCTGCAAACATGTTGGTAGCATCTCCATGTGTCTCCTCTAGTGTACAAACGCAAGAACATCAGTGTGGTCTCCTGTTTTTTTAAATTTGATTTTTTTAATGAATTTATAAACCAAATCTACATTAGTACACCAAGTTTGGTCTTCTCATCTACCATAGAAGCAAAGAAAAAAAGGGAAAAACGTTTAGCCAAAATCACGATTTGTATATTTTCCCCTTAGGTTAAACAATTTTAACTCCTTACAAAAACAAAAATTTTTCTGACAAAATATTTTGGGCAATTACACATCTTATGTGTAATAACATTTATGCCAAAGATGATTGAAATCTGTAATGGGTGGTGAAAGTTTTCCAAAATTTTGGTTGATTTGATATGGAATGACCCTGCATTGAGTACAACTGTATTGCACACAGGGTCATGAATTAATGTTCCACCCAATGGATGCTGGCCTTTGCAAGCTCACTGGTGTTACCATTTCAAGGGTATCAAAGGTGTACGTAGGGTGTTCAGATTTCGATTTATAAAAAATGGGATACTCAAGTAAATGTCCTAGTTTCAGGAATCTAAAACCAGAGCAGTTTAGTTAAGGTTTGTTTTTTAATTTACTGAAATGGGGAATTTTTTCTCAAAGTGTAACCCCCACAGAAAATTTAACTAAGACACTTGTATAACAGTGCAATAGACATGATGGACAATTCATAGTAGGGGGCAGGAGCAATATTTCGCTCCTTCTAAATATAGAGTACAGACTGCATAGTTATGCTGTATAAATTCTCAGTAAGTCTACGTCTCACAAAAATAGTATGACTTTTAACATTCCTGGGAGTGGGTTGGAGAAGTGAGATTTTTCGAGTGGCATAGCTAATCCGAAGTCCTCACTTGTAATGCTTGCAGTAAAGTTAATACCCCACTGACAATACTCAACAACATTGCAGCTTACACAGACTGCTTAGTGTTCAGTGCAAATTGCATAATTCCACAAAAATACAAAAAGCATAAATATAGCGAGTTATTCCAAAATAGTGTTAATTAAATCCACGTAAATTGAGAGCAGATTGTAATTAGAATAATTATGCCCTAATGCTTAGAGAAAGATTTAAAGCATCTTCTCACTGGCTGCACCTTCTTGTAAACATTATGACAAAATTTTCAAAATAAAGTGATGGCAGTTAATGAAGGTGATTGAGTATTTTGGCAGAACAAATGGCAAAATTACACCCCCTACTCAAAAAGTTTTTAATTTTATGTAGTAATGTGGTTAAGAAAACTGAACTACTACTTTAAATCTACATATTTTAAGCATTATGGCATAATTTCAAGCTTGTTAGAATTTTTTAAGGGAAGCAATTCGAGCAATGGTGGAAGTGTTTGAGAAATATCCATCAGTCAAGGAATTCCATGATGTTTCCAAAACATATTTCTTAACTAGGCAAACCAAATAATTTTATCATACAATTCTCTGAAACAAAGTAAAAAAAAAAATCTGAACTTCAGGAACAACAAATGTTTAAAGACTTCCTCATTGGAAATATTTAGCAAAATGTAGTTTATAATTCTTATCTCAAAATGGAAACTTCCTCACACTGAAAACTGCTTTGAGCACTGTTATTTACTCAGAAGTTGTGGTTTACTGCAAATCTGTTTATAACTGGTCAGACTGTCTCTTCTGGGTTGAACACAATGACATTCCCAGAACTAAAATTTTGTAGCGATTACAACTGAAAGGGTATTTATTATTCTGCAACCTTCAATATATATCTAGCACATAAAAATAATCAATCTTAAAGTTGAAATAGAAATAAAATATAGTGGCCACAGAAAACTACACATTTAGTGAACCATTTGCTTTTTCTTGAATCATAAAGAAAAACCTTTTCTGGTCAATCAATGAACAAATTGTTAAAGCAACAATTCAGAAATATTTGCATTATGTAGAAATTATACATACAAGGCTTCCAAACCTTATGCAATAAAAATTACAAGAACATAAACTAATAAATTCCAATATTTGGCACAATTTATGTAATATATCGATAACTAATCAATGCATGATAAATGCATATTGTATTGGTTCCTAATTACTAGTGATTAAATCATATTTTAATAATATCACAAAGTATGCATGCTACTAACTTCACCAGTGGCTGCTCCAAGTCACCACTTCCCATGCTGTATATCAAGAGCAATCTTATCAGCCAAAGAACTTTCAAAAAACCCCTTCAAGCAGCTTCTTGCCACAGAGGTTTGACAGGAACCTAACAGTTTAATACACATAGAAGGTCTGCGAGGATGGCAGTATCTTAGCAGAAAAGGGACAAACATCCATGCCGTATCCGGGGCTCGAACCCAGGTCCCTTTGATCAGTAGCCTAGCACTCGAACCATTCAGCCATGATTAGGAAATAAAAAATACATCATATTTGTCATATGTAGTTTTTCCATTGGTGTTTCAGGTAGCATTCAGCATTAATTGTCATCCAGGAAGACTGGCCTGACAATTCCAGCAGATGAAACAGTGCCATTCACTTTTTGGATGCAGAGATCTCATGACTGGGTAGATTTTCGATGCCCCATATATATACTTTTTACTGATTATCCATTGAGATGGGATTGCACTTCACAGGTTAACCAAATTGATGAATAACTGTTGGTTGTATTCCAAATCATTGTTAAGGGCCAAATAAACCACAAAAGTCAACTCACCAATCTTTGCCCTCTGTTTTAAGAATAGTTGCATCCAATTTTTGTATGTAATTTTTTTTTAACACTGCAATTAAAATGAAGTTATTTTATAAAGTTACAACCAGGTTTGTTTTTGAGATTTCCATACAGTACACGCCAGCATATCCTGTACAGGTATACTTTGTTGTCAGTATTCACTGAAACAGGCTTCCAATTTATCAGTTTCGAATTTTCCAAGCAGGATAAATTTTTTTATAATTATCTAATACAAAATGTACAAGCCATATAAATGATTCAGTTGTGTGGATAAGAGAATCAAATTGTCTCTTTGCTTAGGCCTCCATGATATGCAATAAACCAACCCTCCATATTTGCCAAATCTATCGATTTCCAATTTTTACAACCATGACAAGAATTGTATCAGAAATTGAGATTGTGAAATGTTTTGATTTCTTTTGCTAAACCCCTCTGTTACAAGATTTTACATTTCTATACAAATCTATTATATTGGAAAGAAATGTTGCTGTGCCTTTCCAATTCTCCCATACAGGATTATTATCATCATGCTTTGGACTAAGAGACTACTTTCTAAAAGACTGCCTTTTATTATCTAACACTGCACCAGTCTGCAAAAACGTGATCACTAGTGTCTTGATTGTTGATCTGCTTGGACTATCTCTGCAGTCAAATCTCAATTTAAACTAGCAATTCTCCATAGAAGTAAAATATTTTGTTTGACAGGCTGCATATGATGTAGGTTTTTCAGTGGTGCTCTGTAAAACAATGGCATTAGAATTGGAAAGGGGGGGGGGGTGTAAATAGGCTTGAGCATCTCAATCACCATTCTAATAACACTGGTTTACAAGGTTTTTATAACATGAACAATTGTAGCTGCATTTAACTGTTTTTCAGGTGTTGATTTCAGATCTGGCTTTAAAAAATGGCTAGCTCATTGCGTTTTTATGTTATTGGTCATTTTGACTTCTATTAACATCTTCCTATACTAATACCTCCAGGCAACTGGGAGGATACTAGAAATTTTACTTTTTGTGGCTGGCAAAACTGATTGCCAAGTGCAAGAAAACATGTAACTGTAACCTAACCTTAGACCACCATTCTTGTTGTTTTCATTGTAGGAGGAGCACGTGCTGTATGTTGAAGAATGAATTTTGGTGTTTAAATGGCACAAAGGCAGCGCTGCGGATGTGTTAATGTGCCAGATAAGTTTTTTATGTGTGTGGAAATTATATTTTAAAATCCCAGGGCTGTTCTTTGAAAAAGATTGTGAAGAAAGCCTATAACTTGTATTTTGGATGTCATATTTGAGATCAGCACAAAACATGGGTTCCACATGTGTGCTGCATTTCATGCTTTGTTGGCCTGAGTGAATGATTAAAATGTAAGATAAAATCCATGCCCTTTACAGTTCCAATGGTTTGGTGTGAGCCAACTAGTCATTTGTATGATTGCTATTTTTGTTTAACTAAAGTGTCAAGCTTTTCAAAAAGAACAAAAGCAAAACACAATATCTAAATGTGCCTTCAGGCCAGTTCCTCATGGAGATCTTCCTATACCAACACATCCAACCAACTGGGAGGAGATGGATTCGCATTCATCAGAGGAAGACTTTGAGGCACATACAGATCCTGATCCTACATACACCCCTAAAAAGTTAGAGGAGCCTCATCTGATTCAGCAAAATGAACTAAATTATCTTATTCAAGACCTAGGACTTTTCAAACAACAAGCTGAGGTTTTAGGATGACGACTTAAAGAGTTTTAGGTTCTCTCTTGAACCTAAAAGAGATTCCAATCTTTTATGTTCAAGAGGGGAATCATCTGGCCAAGGGTACCAGAGTTTCTCTGTTCAGAAAGAAAAATTTGGCTTTATCTGTTTATTACAAGATGCAAGATGGTTTGTGTTTCTGCACAGATATTTCACGGCTGATGGAAGAAACTGGAACAACTCACGACCCTAAGGAATGGCATCTATTTATAGATTCATCAAAATTCAGCTTAAAACTGTCCTTTTGCATAAAGGAAACCAAAAACTGCATATTCCAGTGACACATGCTGTGGGAATGAAGGAAACTTATGAAAGCATGGAAAAAATACTCACTGCTATAAAATATGACCAGCTTAAGTGGACAATATGTGGTGACCTAAGAGTCATCTCTCTCTTGCTCGGGTTTCAAGGAGGCTTCACAAAATTTTGCTGTTTTCTGCGTTTGTGGGACAGTAAAAGTCAGAAAGGAACATTACAAAAGACTGGCCCAAAAGAGATGTTTTTAAAAATCAATCCAAAGTGAATGCACAGTATTCCCTGTTAAGATAGACATCAAACATTAATTAATAGATTCTGAAAATAATTCATCGCCGCCATGGCGGAAATTGAACCCGCATCTCTCCAGATTCATGCCAGAGCGCGCTGCCATTGCACCACACATCGGACAACAAACTCTTTCAGAATATGACCTTACAAATCTTCCTGAGACATGACTGAGACAGCGCCATCTATACTCAAGGAGATGCAACTTTTTCAGTCGTTGCATTTGATTATCAGATGTTAATGAGAAGGTCGCTAATGCTAAGACGTTAATATATAATTAAAAATCAATCCAAATTGAATGCACAACATTCCCTGTTAAGATAGACATCAAACATTAATTAATAGATTCTGAAAAAAATTCATCGCCACCACAGTGGGAATCGAACCCGCATCTCTCCAGATTCATGCCAGAGCGCGCTACCATTGCACCACGCGTCGGACAACAAAATCTTTCAGAATATGACCTTATAAATCTTCCTCAGGAAGATTTATAATTATAAGTAAGATTAGCGTGCTCTGGCATGAATCTGGAGAGATGCGGGTGCGATTCCCGACGTTACGGCGATGAATTTTTTTCAGAATCTATTAATTAATGCAAGATGTTTTTATTCCTGGAAAGAATAATTTGAGGTATAAGCCTCTAATTGACCCCTCTGATGTTCTGTTCCCACCAGTAAACATCAAATTGGGCTTATTGGAAAACTGCAAATGCTATGGACAAAACTGGTAAAGGGTTTTTTGCACTTAAAGGAAAAATTTCCAAAACTAAGTGATGCCAAACTCAAAGAAGGTATCTTTGTTGGTCCTCAGATCAGGAAGCTAGTGAATGTTACTGTTTTCAAAGAAAAACTGAATATGAAGAGTGCACTGCATGGAAATCCTTCACATCTATAGTCCAGGGTTTTCTGGGGAATTCAAGATCTCAAAAAGTATGAAAATCTTGACTGCCTAATATCTTTGAAAATCCATTTCTTGCACTCGCATCTCGACTTCTTTCCCAAGAACTTAGGAACTGTCAGCGATGAGCAAGGGGAAGATTTCACCAGGATATCCAAACCAAGGAGGAGAGATACCAAGGAAGGTGGGACCCAGCAATGATGGGTGACTGCCGCTGGTTCTTGCAGAAGGAAGATGCCTCAGCACATAAAAGACAAAAATGAACTTCTTTTAAGTATAAAAGTTCCTTACCATGTTTTCTTATTTTGCATTCAATATTATTTCATTTGTTACTTTATATTCAGTGGTCTATAACTATGATGTTTCAAAAAATTTTCACTGTAATCATGTAATAAATTAACGTGTCTTAAGTTGCTATTTAATAAAATAGCCACATTTATTTTCATTTCCCAGATATACGTATTCATTGAAATACATCAATCTGTAATAAAAAAAAAACTATACATGCTGTAGATTTTTCACAGTCATATTTGAAATTAGCACCCCAAAATTTGTTAAAAACATCCTATTTCTCCAATATTATAAAAAATAGGTTCAATTTGTTGTCTAGTGTAATATATGAAAAAACTTTTTCCAAAACAAAAAAATTTTATATTTTATTCTCAATTTACAATAGTAATATATACGATAAAATTCTAGACTTTAGATGTATATAGGTATCTGTATTGATCCTTACTTTCGCAAGATCTCAAAGAATTAGTGGTCATATTATAAAGATTGGACCAATCATTTTGCAATTTACATTGAACAGTTTCTCTTGTACTACATAGCTATAAGGGGAAAAATTCTGTTTTCATGTGAAGTTATATTTAAAAAAAAATTATTACCACTGAAAACTCAAATTTATTTTTATATTTTAGTTTTTGGTCTTAACAAAAGTTTTGGATGGCTGCATGCAGCCTGCAAGATTTATATATTTTGATTACTTCTGTAATTTATTTCCATTCAGGTTAGTATATACAGTCGAACTTGGCAGAACGAGCACCAGCAGGCTGACAAAATTTCCTTGTTATAACCATTACTCACTATATCAATGATGAGTTAAATCTAACTCCTATTTTTTTTTAAATCTCAATATCTTGGTAAAAAGATAGATTCAAAAAACAAAAGAATTATTAGAGAAAAAATAACATAATTACATATCTATATATTATTTGTATTAATATGCTTGTATAAACTACAATACACTTAATATTAAGAAACAATTTATTTGTCAGTAACTTTAAAACCATATACTTCTTAATAATAAACACAATTTATTTCTCCACGATTAAAAACATTACATTAATAATAAACATGATTTCAATTAGTCTTTTTATTTATGAATCTTAAAATTGATGTTTGTTTTAAAGATTTCACTTTGATATTTTTCAAATTTCCCCTTAAAATTAAAACACTTAATACATTAAGTCTCATTATTTGCCTCAGTTATTTAAAAAAAAAATTGACTAATGTGTCCATTGTGCCTTCAGCTTGGGTAGATTGTGAGCACTGATTATGATTCACTTTCACTTATCATCAGATCATCATCACAATCATCATCTTTATAGTCTTTTTTTCATTACCCAAGAAATTAAGAATGTTTGCAATTCCCATAGTTGCCAAAATTTGTAAGGTATATCCGTTTAGTAGGGTCGTTATAAAAGTGAACATTTATATGGGAATACGTGTAAATTAAAATCATTATGGCTTTTTGCTCCCTAGAGCCATGATCTCGTTATTTCCGTTCTCGTTACAATCAAGTTCAACTATATGGTCAGCACTAAGATCCTGTGTAACCACACAGGTGTAATCATGCAGGGTCACTCTTCAGTGGGGTGAAAAAAAAATTAAAAAGTAGCCACATAGTCCAGATCAATAGGCCATACTGATCTGGCAGCCTTCTCTTTCCACAAGAGAGTACTTTTGAAAGGTGCACTACTATAGACAAACTAGCATAATCAAGATTGAAAATTTCATTTAGTCACTTTTTTCATATGTCAGTTTGGCTAAAATAACTTATGCAATCAAAACATGCCAATGTCTATTAATTTTTTCCAACTGTTAGTGGCCTATAACTAGCATTTTGACATTCTAGGCAAAACAGAGAGTATAGTAGTAAATGCAATACAGTATGGCAGTATTAATAGCCTGTTTAACACTTTTTAACAGAACACAAAAAAATTGAATGGCAAGAAATTGTTACTCTTCAGCACTGCAGACCTTAGACAATATTTGTCACAACATAATCAATTTTAATCATTTGACTTGCCACCTTAATTTTTACTGCTTCCTGAGAACCTAAATGAAGAGTTTTATACAGTGATGCTCAAATTAAATGCAACAGAGGTGATTTTTATGAAATTTCAGTTATATGAGTAGAAAAGTCTTACCAAAGTGTAATTAATTTTTGTTTCTTATTTACTGTCAAATATCTTAAGTTATAATTATCACAAAGTTATTAAAAAAAATCAACTTGTAGTTGAAAATTTCTGGAAATACATGTCTGTCAAACAAAAAATTTAAAATGAAACATATGATTTAAACTTTATTGTTCTGCTATAAAAGGCAGTTTCAGCACTTTTTAGAATAACCTTTAACATTTATCACAAATTGTTCTTTGTGGAACTGGCACAATGTATTTTTAAATCTCTTCCATGAGATTTGGTTTGTCGAAATACAAATTACAGCTTCAATGATTTTACTGCGATTTTTGGATTTTACTTCATCTACATGCAACTTTAATGTTTTTCCCACATTCTCAAGTGGGTTAAGACCAGGATAATTTTCTGGCCAAGGAAGTGTCTTAATCCTTTTGTCTAATAACTACTGCTTAATGATTTTTTTTTTGTGTGTGTGTTATATGACAAAGAGCCCAGTTATCTTGGAAAATGATATAATTGAGATACAGGTATCCTACAGTAGGTAACATGGATGCTGACTCCTTTGCCTAACCTCATCATTACCAACAAAATCAAACTGCATAATGCCCAAGATACTGCATAAACATCAAGAAACAAACACATCGAGTTTCCTGTTATCTTGCCTAAAAAGGGTCCATATTTCACTAACATAAATAACTTTAAAGAGGACCAAACTATTATACAGCCTAAATTCAATCTTTAGGTATATATGCCTATTGCATTCAGAATTAAGTTTTATTTTTTCCTCACAACATACAGCCTATCAGTTTCTCTAGCATAGCAAAAAGTATAATGATATGGTCATGCTCACTAATGCATGACCATATCATTATACTTTTTGGGAATTTTACTGTTCCTATTATGCATTCAGACCTAGTGCTCTTCCCAACACACAGTCATATTCTGCCAATCATCAGCACAATGCACCTTAATTTTCATCACTGAACTAGTTGCACTGCTCAGTACCCCATACAACATGATCTTTTACCCATTTCACACACATTTACTTTTTATTTAATACTTGTTTTCTGACAGGTCTACACAGTCTCAATACTATTCCTACAAGCCTTCTGTGAACAATGCATTTGTTGATTGGCTCTACTCTGAATACAAAAAGGTATTTTGTATTCACATTTGTTCGTTTGCGATCATGGATCAAGAGTGATCCGAAATGAGTCTGTATATTTTCTACCATGAAGTAAAAGTTAATCTACTATCTTGTGTCTGTGGTGCATCAGATGACTTTTGTTGATTGTCATAATACCGAACTGCCAAGGAGCTGTGTCATGAACCATCAATAACAATGAGCACAGAAGACAACAGCCCAACGAAAGCAACATTCACGGACCATCTAAGCCAGAGACCCCTAACTGTGGTGGCAACAAATGTAAGTAGGAGTGTACCACAGCAGGTTTTCAACAAAATGGGAGGATGGTGAACTTTACATAGTAATGAACCTTATCATAGTAAGTCTTTTCTACTCACAAAACTGAAATTTCATCAAAATCATTGCTGTTGTCTTTAATTTGAGTGGTACTGTAGTATGTAGTAGCTATGACAGTAAAAATTCACTATAACAAGCCCCACTACTATAAGAAACACCTTAAGAATCTTTAAAAGCCTTGCCAATTATATATATTTAGGGCAATTTTATTCCATTCATTTTCGTTGTAACGAACTTTTAGTGCATATTCAAAACCATTGCTTTTCATTTTCATCTGCCTTTCTAAAGTGTAAGTTGAATTCCGAATTGGAATTTTTAATCTATTAATGCAGTGGTTTCCAAACTGTGGGGCATGCCTCCTGAGGGAAGGGAGGGATGTGCTAAAGATGGGTGCAGAGATCTTGCCAGATTTGAGATAGGTAGAACATTAGGAATAATACTCTTTCCAAAGTTTCAGGAAAATATTTTTCAAAGAAACTATTATGATAGAAACTAAAACTAATATGTGCCTAGAGATGTAGACTATTGCATTTTTTTATTAATTATAGATTTATTTACAGCAGACAAAGTAATTCAGTTTCATTACACAATTTGGGAATGTTGCCAAGTCTTGAATTACTGAAGTTTCCAGGAAAAACCTTCATTTCAAAGAAGCAATTGCAGATCCTTCTCAGTTTTTCCCTCTGATAGAATTTGCTTAAAACCCAAAATATTAAGTCCTACATTCTGTTTTGAATTGTTTTGAGTCAGTCTTGCAAGTGTCTGCAGTAGCAGGTCTATTTTTTTTTGAGTGGCTTCTCTCTATTCTGCTTATTTTGTGCTTTTTCCTTCCAAAATTATGTCATGCATGCTGTACTGAAAGCTTTAAATACAAAATCCTACAAAAATGTCATATTAGCAACCAAGTTTGGTTTTAGAAATTAAGAACACTACAAGAAAATAAAATATTTTAGTAAGAATTTATTATAAGGCAATGGAGGCACAAGAAATTTTTCTAAAAAGAGGTGGAGTGACAACAAAAAGCTTGGAAACCACTGTGCTAATGGATGTGTGTGATGATTTGTATTGTGTTAAGAACAAAACAGTGTTTGAATCTCACCTGCACCGACCTGCGATATTTCTTGCAAGACAATTTTGAGTATACTGTGTAAGATTAAACAAACACAAAGAAATACTCATCATAGCTTCAAAGTTATGAGTTAGGCCATGATTCCCAAGACCAATTAGTCGTCAATGCCCTTACCCGGCAGCCTTGGTTGAGAAGTGATAACATTCTTCTTCACTGGAGCTGCGGTAGCTGTAGCTGATGGTCGAGAAGGTTGCTGTGGGAGATTATGACTTGCCACTACAAGTGGCTTGGAAGCAACTGCTGGTGCTGAAAATCAGATAAATTTATACATCAGAAGATATAAGAAATCATGAAAAACTTGCTCAGCGTAATGTGTATGTGTACAAATACATACGTATACAGTGATGCATCTCTAAGCTTGCCATTTATTTATAAGCCAAGATTATATACTTCAAATGGCTTTGAAAAAAAAAGTGGTAAATTAATGAATTTAGACACATTTATAGATTATGGTGAATATAATCAAACTAAGTTACACTGTTTTACATTAATAATAATCAGTGTAAATAATCTATGGGAATTTTTTTGCAGCATAACGGACAAAAAATGTCCTAGAAATTACTCTTAGTTTGTACAGGATAAAATAAACAATAAAAATAAAGTTGACAAATAAAAAAATACCCTGCATTCAACATATGCTAATGGTAAACATCCCAAAGAAGAGATTGCAAAGATAAAAATTTTGATATCTGGAAGGTCCATTTAATCAACGTGGCATTAAAACTGAAATGTACACATGTAACAGTACAGTGGGGTTGGGCTGCTTTTGCTGTCAGCAGAACTTTGCAAACAGTGAGCTAAATGTCAAAAGTTACAAAGATTCCAAGGGACAGCTGTTAGAAAACACAAATAAGTCTCCTGTCTAGGCCATCAACAATGTGTTCTATAAATGTGGAATACAGCTCTCTGCACACAGGGCCAATATTTAATGTTCTATCAGATTGATGAGTCTTTCTAAGCTTGTTCCCTTTCTCAATGAGCACAGTGTGGAGAGTTAACAGAAAAAATCTCAATGCAGCCACAGCTGGGACTCAAATCTAGGAATATCAGATTATGAGACAGGCAACCAATTGAGTCAAACTCCACCTCTATAATATAATGAATGAATGTCTTAAGCCCTAGTGTAGGAAGAACTGTTCCAGCAGAGTATTTCAGGTTGGATAATGCAGTGTGAAGTAGTATATCGATTGAATGGCCCCATTAAATGCATTGGATGAAATGTTCCTAGGATTTGGTTGTTTTACCTCAGAACAATACTTTTGTGCACACAATGGATGAAATATTCAGTTCACAAGGACCTCAAAAAGACCTAGAATTGGGTAGTAAAGGACTGGACAGCATCAGAAGAGGTGGGACTCGAATCTGAGCCACCCTCACCCCACGCAGGATATAATAGCCCTACTGCACACAAAGCTTAATGTCCCATTTGATGGGAAGCAGCCTTTCCAAGCAGTTCCTTTTTGTTCACTGAGGGAGGGTGGGTCAGTGGAGATATATCTCAATGCAACACAATTGGAATTTGAACTTGAGAACATCTGATTATGAGCCTAATGTGATAGCAACTGAACCAAACCCTGCCCTAATATTTCTAGGTTCAAGTTTAATACTACCACATAAATGGTGTAATCCAATTCGTCAAAAAGTCATTGTTAATAAGCATACAAATAAGGAAACCATTCTACTAACAAGAACTGGTGTTGTAGATAATAAAACTGTATGATGACTGAATTTAATAATAACACTTGTATGTTAAAAATGGCTTTTAGCTAATATTTTGAAGAAATAAAATTCACGGTAAAAAGTAATATATTAAAAAAAATGTAAGGTACTCCCCTACACAAAGGCAGATAACCTAGATGCTATAACAGGCTCATTCTGGTTTTTCATACAGCATACACAAACACAACCACCAATGCCATCCCAGGATTCAACCCCACCCTGGCAGCTGCAATGTCACCATAGGCCAATATGAAACCAAAGCAGCAGCTCCAGGGTGGGATATTTTCTCAATTTTTCCTCAAAAGCATGAAAATGCACATTTATTTGCTGGAACAAAGTGGGGTTTTTTTATATATTCTACCTATATCAGCAAAACAAAACAATCCGGAAAATCACAACCCAAACTGAAATACTATTTTCCATAAGAAATGGCTAAAGCACCCGAGATATTGTTCCAGAACCTATCCCATTTTTTAACCTACACCAAACAAAGCAACCATTTATAACACAAAAAATCCCAAAAAACTGGATTACACAAAAATGCCCAACTATTTTTCCACCTATGCTACGCCAAAAAAAATAAATTGTAGATTTTTTTTTTTGCCAAATAACTAATGAACATAAATATGTCACATTATATACCAAATTAAAGAACATTTATTGCTGGATTTTATGAAAATAAAACATTTAAAAATTGAGAATATTGTTAATTTCAATAATTCTTTTTGCAGTGATATATAAAAAAGGGGATCTGGCAAGGCAATTAAAAATTATTTAAAAAAAAAACTAATGAGCCAAAATAGTTAAAATACAACAGAAAGTTCTTTCTGGAATAACAAAAAAATATATAATTCTACTTGAAACAAGAAATTTGTTTTTTCAATATAATTTTTTCCCTTATTGATATACTTTTTAAATTTCAGAGTGATATAGTAAAAATGATCTGGCAAGGCATAAGGCTTAATTCTGAAAAACCTGAAGAACAAAAAAAAAATTATTCACCAGTGGAAAGAAAATTTCTATTCAATACTGCATGAAAAATAAGTACTATACAGCAAAACTGTGCAATTGCTTCTTAGTTGGTGAAGCACTTTGGGTATAATCCTAGAAAAGTGCTTATAACTTAGGTACATCAAGGCTAAAAAATATTTAATATCCACAGAGTGGAATAGCCAAAACTCTCTTTTTTGGAGGTGGGGGTTAAGACATTGACTGCCATATGAATCGTGTATGATTCACTTATTCTAGACTACTAGGCTGCGCAAATATACTTGCTTTGCATCTCGGATTTTAGTTTGGGCCACATAGGTCACCCATGATTATGAGTGACAGGAAAGTGTGCAACCATGAACAACATGTTCAGTGCAGACAGTACTGAACCAATGAATAGACATGTTCCCGTATTTATACACTACAAAAATGCACCCCATGAACTTGTGAAAAATCCTGTATAAACTTGCAAACTCACAAATCACGTATTAATTGCATGGCCCAAATGAATTTTTTTTTTGTCCTACAGGCTGCATGATGCATCCCTGATTCACACTTAAAAAGAGGGTGTTAACCCTTCCAGGGCCTAACCTGTATGTATACGTACGGAGAACATAAGTTGTGAGTGTCGATGACGTATGCATACGGTCTTAGTACAACAAAAATATATCGATTTTTTAAAAATAAAATTTGTCGTTGTAATTTATATATATCTTATAAAAATATATAATTCAGGCTTCAAAAATAATATTTTGTTTTTTTATTTGATGCATATTTTACTAAACTACAATATAAATAATTTTATAAAGCCATCTGACTGCCAATTTTTAGAAGCACTAAACAGTATTGCCGATTTGCTTGTTAATGTTCCTATTTGCTGAAGCAACCTTCTGATTTAAGCTCACAAGTTTGATTTGAGCTATTATCAACAAATTTTTCCTTAAATTTTCGAAAATCTCCTAAAAATTAGCAAAAAAACTGCTATTTGTAAAAACCATAGATTTTGGAAGTAATTACAAAATACGTACCGCAATCCCCCCCCCCCCCCCCAGTTTCACACTCTTTTTCTGCCATAAACCTAGTCAGTATTCCCAAGTTATTTTTAGCATTTTTTCCTGCATTCTATGCATCTTTCCCACCTTTAAATTGAAACTGAAAGTAAACATAACATTCTTAGGAATTCTGGTTGCACCTACATTTAATTAGTTATGCTTCACTGAGGCAAACAAGACACAGATGGCTGATGCAATCTCCATTGCTTGCCTGTGATATAAGTGTTGTTTACAGTTTTGGTCCAGCATATTTGATACTCTTTGTCAAGTTAGTATTTTTTTTTATATTTAAACCTTAGCTTTCATTTCAGTAGATTTATTTTCAGAAATTAGCGATCTTTTGGCCGATTGAAAAGCATTGATTTTTTTCATAGTTATGTTATATCATATGGCCAGCCTACAACTTGTGGCTGTGGATGTTAACATTGCATTAGGCTATATGTTAATTTTTATTTTATTATTTATTACTCTTCCAGTAAAACTTTGATCTACTATCATTTTCTGAAAATAAACGAAGTCTTGGATATGGAAGCAGATTTATTTCCGTCAGCGATTTTTAGATCGGCTGATTTATCAATTACTGATATATCTTTCCGGGTTGGCTAGATTGGAAGCCGCTTAAAGTCGTTGCGGATATATTCTTTATTAATCCCGTTTAGGTTGTATGCAATTTTTCTTTCATTATTTCTTGTTTTTTTTTTTAATAAAAAAAACTTTTGAGCTTGTACTATTTTCTGAAATTGAATGTCTTGGATAGGGAAGAAAATATACTTCCTTGATATGGAAATCGGCCATCATTTGAGAGGGCAATTTCGGGGAAGGGCTAGTTATTGGTGTACAAACCTTTCTGCACTTGGCCAAGATCGCCAAACTTCAACAACCAAAGAAAAAATACATAATGTTTAATAAAAAAAAAAGCAGCCTAGGAAATTTTTTTTCTATTTCGTAACCAGTTCCAGAAAATTCTGTGAATATGAGAAGGCCAAGTCACGTTGTATAACACTGGCTGTGTTTAAAATATACGATACTGAAAAGAATAATTAAAAGAAATAAAAATCATATTTCAGGTGAATATTATATTATTTGGGAGGAAATTTCCTTTCAATAAATATATAATTTAACTATTTTTATTCAGCAGGTTTTCCATAATGAAGCCTTAATTGTATAGTGCAATCTTTTTTTTCCCCCATATCACATTGGAAAAGGCTTATTAAAATCAATATGCTTGCAAATTTGTTACATTATTTATTTTCATAAAATTAGTTATTAAATTCTGTTTAATTTCATATATAACATGACCTATTCCCATTGATTGTTTTTTTTTTTAATTCTAAAGTTGACCTGTTTATTTGACTCAGCACAATTGGCTCAGATGCATTTTTTTTACTACGAATCTAAAAAAGTCCTATTAAAATAAAACATATTGTCTTTTTTGTTAACTACTTGATTTCCAGAAAATCCAGAATTAAATGCTAATTAATTTGGCATACAACATGCCATAATTCCTTTCATTAGTTATTTGGCAAAAAAGTTCTATAGTTAAAGTTTTTTTTTGGCTGAGCATAGGCAGAAAATAGCTTGGCCCCTGGATAGAAACCTGTTTTTCAGCCAGGGCCCTGGAAAGGTTAAAACTTTTTTTGACATAAATTCATCATACATAGTCATCTTATGGTACTTTGCATCAAATACAAGAAGAAAAAAAAAACAGCATGGCCCTAAAATTCTTAAAATTACAGTAGTTAACAATTCAATGTATGAGCAACAGACAAGCAACCAATGACACACACTCTATTAACCTTGACACACATCTTGAATTAGGCAAACTGAGCGAATTTAAGCAGCGAATTGAAAAATAAAAGTTTCAGGAAACTATACAAATTTTAAATATAAATCGAAAAATACTGAAATAGGTTCAAATAGCGAAAAATTAAAAAAAATTGAATGAAGTACTTGGTAACCGCTTTCGAAACTTAAAAGATTATAGTGCGAGTAAATCAGATATAATAGTGCGAGTAATCAGAATAATAGTGCGAGTAATCAGGCAACCATTCAGATAATAGTGTGAGTAAAAAATGGAGGCTTGATAGAATATATTAAAATCGAAAAAAGGAATCTTGGTGGCCACAAATCAGTACTTAGAAATGACAATCACAACCATAAGATATTTTAAAATGCATCAAAATTTGCATCAAATTGAAAACAAACAATATAAGTCTAAACTATATATTTTTGCAAGACATGTGTATTTAAAAAAACTAAACAAGAATTTACATTTTTTAAAAACATAGATCACGTTGTACTAAGAACAGATTTTAGATCTGCCAACATTGGCAGACGACAGCTAAATATCAACTCAACAGTCAGCTGGGTGATGGACGAGAAACTGTCATTTCTGCTGACCAACCTTCCTTTCCTTCTCCATATAAATTGCCTCGCAGCTAATTGATATCATTAGCAATGGGATAGCAAGAGGATAAAAACAGCTTTTAAAAACTTTAAGAACTGTACAAATCTACAACAATAAAAGGTGTTTGTGGCAGTCACAACTCATTGGGAAATCACAGCAGATGCTTCAAATTTTCAGAGAATGTTTCTGGTTGTGCTCCAGGTTGCAGTGCCATATTTCAAGTCAAAATTCCAAAAAAAAAAACGGGGGGGGGGGGGGGGGTTTGCTAGAAGCAAAAGTATTTACCATGCTATTCCTACCAGAAAAGGTAATCGCTGTCAAATTTATTTTTGCCATTTACAGCTCCTTAACTGTAAATGTAAGAATCATAATAACATTTAAATCTGCTGCTGTTGCCAGATTCCTCACATTTCCAAATTTAAGGCATCTTTTCCAGCCAGGGACCTGATTTTTTAACTTAGCATGAGATCATGCAGGGAGAAACAGTGTGTCAAATTTGGGACTGTTTGTTCAAGTAGAACAGAAATCACTAGTATCAAAATCTATTGAAATGAAAATCTAGATCTCTGCTACAAGTAGTCAAAGGCTATAAGAGCACATGAAAACATCAGCAACAACTTGAGTAACACCGGGCATTTCTTCATGTTGAATCTCTGCTAAAGTGTCATGGCAGGACGGTACCCACAAAACTAACCCTTAGTGTAGTAAAAAACAAAATATACAGATTAAGAAGAGTGAGATCCAAGCAGCACCAGGTGCCATTCAGCTAGTTTGAACATAAAATGTTACCCAGCAGAGTGCCAGGATCGATTAGATCAACACTAGGCAAATTTGTGTAAATTACCAGTATTGATGGTACTCTGTATTTCATATATAATTTCTTTAAAATCGAGAGATAAGGATGAATAGCTAGGCTACAACAGTTGAAGCTATTACCAACTTCAATAACAATTACAAAGGCCATGCACAGATGACATGTGTACCTCAACTGACACTCAAAGGGTTAACATGCAAATGTGCCATTTAAAAAAAAAATAATTTTTAATCCAGCAAATTTAGGAAAACAAAACAGGTTTCAGTTAAATGTAATAAAATTATCAGTTTCAGACACACTATACATTTGGGTTCAATATTACACATAACTTGTAATCTGCAAAAAGTCAATTTTTGACTTTTTTCCTTTATTCCAATGGTTTTAGGTTTTGTGACACTGCAAGGTGCTGCTGACTTGCCATTACATTTGTCGGGTTGGGTTGTTTTACCTCTTTGCGGCACTTTTTTGCACACAATGGACTAAATGGCCAGGTTACATGAACCCCGAAGGCTCAGAAAAGGTTGGGGGAGGGGACCCACTGAAACAACTGTTGGGAGACAGATGGTAGCCTCCCGTCAAGGCCATCCAGCGTGTTCTTTAACATGCACAGGGTAACTTAACATTCCATCTGACGGATGGCGGCCTTTCTAATCCCATCGGTGTCCCCTACTGACCGTGGGCAGGGTGGGGAGTTTTACAGAGATAAATCTCAATGTTGACCCAGCTGGGCAGCAGTTGTCGGGGAAGAAATCTAAGTGGGAATGGAGAAAGTGGATCTTTAAGAACATATTGCAGTCAAGCTTGTGATACAGAGACAACGTGTCCTTAACCAGTTTCTTGTAGTTGTCTGCCCTGACATTCCCAAAAAATTTAGTTGACACCGGACAAAACATGATCCAAGCCTTTTTCTCGTCACCCTGAAGCAGGTTATCGAACACCTGGTCTCTGAACAGCTCGCGATCTGAGGACCCACAAAATTTCCCTCTTTAATTTTCACTTTGCTGAGTCGAGGGAATTTGTCAGCCAAGTACTTGAGAGCTGATGCAGTCCAGTCCATGGCTTTTATGAAGTTTTTCATCACACCGAGTATGTGTAGGGATGGTAGCAGGATTTTGTGCATTTCTGCCAATACTGGGTGTTCCACATTCTTCTCTTCAATCTTCAGAGATTTCCTCTGAGGCCAGTTTCTCTTCACACCGTGCAAAGTCTTTCCTCCGCTGTCCCATTCACATAAGAAACAGCAGTACTTTGTATATCTCAGCTAGACCCATCAACAGAGCCACTACCTTCAAGCCACAACAGAGATGCCAGCCATACTCAACTACATTGCATCAGATAATGAAATTAGTGATCTGGCAACCTTCGTGTCGCAAACATTTTTTTTATTGCAACACATACAGTCACTCAAAAAAGTATCTGAACACTATGGTTGATTACAGAATTCAGAAAAAATATCTGGCAACGATTTTTTTTTTAGAAATTAGTGATCTCGCAAACTTCGTTCTCAACTACATGTCATTACTCAACTACATTGCATCAGATAATGATGTAATACCTCCGTGGGTTGTGTGTATGGAAGGCTGATGCAAAACAATGCAATATGTTGCAATCTGGAGTTCAAAATACAGCGCTGCGAAATGGTTACTTATGTACTCACAGCGGACCGAGTCGTTTATACATGACCATGTCCTAAACAAAAGCCAATCGACAATTTTTATTGTCATTTTCGTGTTCAGCACCTCGAAATTAGTAAAGATTGGCTATTTTCATTTCAAAGCTTTTTTTGTGTGTGCTGCCCAGTGCTACTGATCAAAGGGAACTGAGTTCAAGCCCTGGGTAAAGCATGGATGTTTGTGTTGTCTTTCTGTTGAGGTCTCACCTTCCTCACAGACCTTCCCTATTATATATTAAACTGACAGACTCCTGTCAGACTTCTGTGGCAAGCAGCTGCTTTAGAGGCATTTTTTTTTATTTTAGAAGTGTAATATGAAACACACAGAAATACATTAACCATGGATGCTAATGTATTTCTGTGTGTACAGGAAAAATTTCTGTGAAGAGTTCATGTCACATTTTTTTTTTTATAAAACCTGCTTTAATTATGAAGAAAAATAATATAGATAAGTTTCTGTTACAGTAATTCAACAAAAAAAAATTACTTTCCAAGACTGTGTACCAAACAAGAAAAATAATAAGAACTAGTAATAATGCTTCCACTATTCTGAGCATTGCAAGGTGTTCTACACCAAAATTTTTTTAAATTACACAAGAAATCATCATTTTATAACATAGTCCAAGCAAGAATTCAACAGTTCTTATATATTTCTTTTTCATTCAACAGTTTTGCTCTGTTTGAATAAAATTAGATATTATAAAATTTGGTGTCATTTCAAATTATACATATTAGGCAAAATTTCACTTTATAAAATAGTAATTCTGGATATGTTTAGTGTAAATATTATTAGCAAGCTAATGGGTTACATAAACTCAATATATTTTAAGGGTCAATTAAAAACAAATCTTTTTTAGCAAAATTTCTGCAGAACTTTTATATCAAAGAACTATTTATATTAAAATGAATAACATGATCTGTAAGTCTCTGTGCAGAACAATTACACAGAATTACTGTGTGGAAACTGGCTAATAGTATGCTTCCTTTTCCATGACAATGCACTAACCTGTCTTGTAAAGTTCAAGCCATGCATATGGGAATTATCAAGACATCCAATATTATACTGAAGGTTAAGTGATGCATTAAAAGGAAATGGGTGGACCCATCTAGTCATTAATCAACATTTTCACTGTATTAAAAATATTTTTGCAGGATGTACACTTGCTGCTACATCTTCTCCCTGCTTCTTATAGTTCTTTCCCAGGATGGGACTAAAGTTCACTCCTGTGTATGTAACGTGCTGAATAAATTTCAGTTATATACTTTCTGAATGGCTGAGATTTCAATCTCTTCACAAAATAAGACTATTTTAAATCTCTCACCTCAATTCTTTGCTGTAGAGACAGTGGATACCAGATGATATTTTTTCCTTCTTTGGAGATGCAAAAAATTTGAAACAAAATCTTACTAAAACAGTCAATTTTCACTTAGTTACAAAAAAATACATACCATGACCATTATTTTCATATTTTGGTAAATAACTCAAAAAGTAACCCCCCCCCCCCCACATAAATCTCATGCTGTAGAAATCCTGTAAAATTGACAACTATGTCATCATTTTCTAGTGAGTCTCTAAAATTTAGAGACTACTAATACAGGATATACTTGGTTGTATATTAATTACACTAGAAATAAATTGGTGCCATCACTCTGACCACTTGACTGTTTAACATTGAATGTGCACCAGATCTGAAAATTCTTCTTATTTCTAAGTTCTACTGCCTGAAATATCCCTATTCATCAATACCAGCATATCGAATTTGATCTTAGAGCTTGAAGGACCCATTGCACCTGAAATTTCAAATAACTGCTCAGAGCTACAATCCAAAATACCCCCAGGACCAATTTGTAGCTCACTAGCACTAATAGATCTAAATTTAAATAATAAATAAACTCGACATATCCAGTATCTACCAACATATTACCACTTTGAAATCTATTTAAATTTTTAGAGGAAAAATTGTCTTGAGCAGGGTGGGACACGAACCCATGACCCACTGAGCTACTGGCCGCCGATCAAGATCTCCTCCAATTGATGATATGAACATTTTCAACCTACATTACATCATATGCAGGTTGAAAATCTTTATATCAATTAGAGGAGATCTTGATCAGTGACCAGTAGCTCAGTGGTCCAGAGCACCTGACATGTTATCAGGAGGTAGTGGGTTCGTGTTCCACCAAGTTCAAGACAATTTTTCCTCTAAAAATTTGAATTGACTTCAAAGTGGCAATTTGTTGGTAGATCTAAATTTGACCTTTGATATCAAAAGACCCTGCAGATACAAAATTTTGTAGCATTTCAAACATCTACAACCTGTAACACCCCCAGACTCCAATTTTTGTATTTCTAGCATTCAGTTTGATTTCTACATGACCTCCACATGACCTTGAAATACACGTCCAAGGTCAAATTTCGTATTTTTCCTGAAATCTACAACCCAGAATACCCCTAGGTGCAAATTTTCAGAGCTCTACCATTTCTGCATCATAGTTAGAATTTGCATGATCCCCTGCCAGCCAATTACTCACAATTATCTATATATGTATTAGATATAAATATGCACATATAGCTCAATATGTAAAATAATACACTTCACTTACTTGGTTGATTGATTGCAGAAAATATAGCATTAATTGGCTGCTCTGTAGTGGGTTGCAATTGAGGTGGACTCTGCAATGTGGGAAACATAGGTGGTTGACCTGGTGTTTGTAAATATGAATGATTTGCCATTGCTATTTGAGGTGGAGGATAGGAACCAACAGGACCTCCCAGCGATGGAGGACCATGAGCTGATGCACCCACAGGACCAGGTGGTGGAATGAGAAGTGGAGGTTCAAGGTTGGACAGCTGAAAATTGGATGGGTAATATATACATAAGTCATCAAATAAGACATGAAAAAGCACAAATAAATGCATATAATTTGCTTAAAAATACAAAAACTTATTTAAACAGAGATTAGAGTTGTTTTACCTCTGATCTGCATACAAAGGATCCCAAATGCTCAGAAGGTGACCCACTGGGCAGATGTTAGGAGCCAGATGATAGCCTCTTGCCAAGGCCATCCAGTTGCTCTTTAATGTGCACAGGGTACGGCTCTCCTGCACATGGGTCCATGACTTAATGTCCAATCTGACAGATCGCGACTTTTTCACACTCATTAGAACACACGAGAAGTTAAGTTTCAAGATGCCTAATAAATTTTTCTGATACTGAAGACAGATGGAGAACTGTCACAGTGATGACAGAATAAGCACTGATAAAAATAAATGCCATTCTGTATAGCAGTGTCTCGCAAACTGTGTGCCGCGAAAGATTCCAAGTGTGCTGCGAGAGATTTTCAAATTGACATTAGATATTCGAAAGATTTCATTTTGACTTGACTTGTATTATCGACGTGCTTTAATAAAAATCTTTCAGATTTTATCATATGGGATCTTGTAAGTATTTATCAAGCTTTTTCCAAATTTTGGTATTAATTTTTGATTATTTTAAGCCATAGAATGGACAAATATTTAAAACAAACACCGAGTTATGAATTAAAGAACGAGAGCAAATCTTCAAGTAAAACCAGGCTGATGACTTCAACAGAACGCAAATATAATGACGATTATATAGAGTTTGCTTTTATTCTTTTTTAGGTGTGCTGCAGAAAAAAAAATTAGATTCAGTGTGCCGCAGAGTAAAAAAGTTTGCGAGACACTGCTGTATAGCTTGCTAACACTATAATAATACGATTAAAACATTTGGTGAATAAGACATAAAACACGTTTTTTTTTTCTTCACACAAAAACTTTAATGAATTTGCACCTTGTAAACTCAAGCTTAATAATTAAGCTTGAGTTATAAACTCACATTCACGTTGTCTTGAGTTATACTAAAAGCTGTATAATAACAACACTACTTTTAAAAAGCAAACTAGTTGACAAATTTTGAATTTCTTTCAGAGAAGAAATCTCATTTTTCTGTTTAGTTAAAAACATGATAATCTAATTGCCATGTTTTAACTAGATATAGCTTGGGTGGTGCTGGTGGAACCCTCTTCTCCCCAACTTCAGATAAACTTTATTTTTAATAATCATTAGTACATTAGCAAGAAGAACAGAATTATTTGGAAATTCTTTTGGTAACAAGGATGTTTCAATTTTACATTTTTTGTTTAGCCTAAAATTTTTTAAAACTTATTTTCTAACTTTTGACATGAAACGATTATACTCCCAACTCAAAACTTTTGAAAACCTAAAAATCTCAATTTCAGTTAATTAGAGACAGAGTTATTGCAGTTTATTATTCAATCTAATTATTAAAACAATCATTTGAATCAATATAAATTAAAACAGTTTCAAATAAGAATAATAACATATCAAAGAACAGTAATATTTTACTTATATTTTGTAAGGTTTCCAAAAATTAATTTTCAGTTCCATTTGAATAAAAGATATTTAATCTTTCAGAAAGCAGCACATAATAACCCCTCCCCCAAATAATTCTGTGCAAGTTACAGTAAATAAATTGCATTCTGGCATAATTACATCTAATCAGCACTGCAATGTACCAAGCAAGAAATCCTATTAGTTTTTTGGGGAAAGTCAAATGCAAAATTTAAACATTAACTACAAAACCAATTTATTTATGTATGGAACAGTCAATTAAGTAGAAAAATTCTGACAAGCCAATGCAATGTTTCCAAATCCTATTAAAATTTTGGAAAATAATTTTTTTGCCATTCGACTCTAGATTTTCAGTTTATAATTTCAAGGTTCAAGGTGTAAGTTCATGGTGAAATTAGCCTCCAATAAGGGGTTTCCTACACCAGTCACAGCAGGAGGACAAGATAGCAGAGATAGAAGAGACTACCTCTCAACTATCTCGCAAAACTTAACTCTACTAATCTCAAAAAAGAAAAAGACACTAAACCTTGTAGAAAAGGCCAATGTTCTGAAAGAAATCAGTGACCAGTTGGAAGTGTTTTGCTGCAGCTTCGTGTTGTGGTGGATACCAAGTAGGGTTGGGTTGTTTTACCTCTGGGCGGCACTTTTTTGCACACCATGGGCTAAATGGCCAGGTCACATGGACCCCGAAGGCTCAGAGAAGGTTGGGGAAGGGGACCCACTGGAACAGCTGCTGGGAGACAGATGGTAGCCTCCCATCAAGCGTGTTCTTTAACATGCACAGGGTATGACTCTCCCCCCCACACACACAGGACCACGGCTTAACGCCCCATCCGACGGACGGCAGCCTTTCCAAGACCAACGGTGTCCCCTACTGACCGTGGGCAGGGCAGGGAATTTTGCAGAGATAAATCTCAATGCTGACCCAGCTGGGACTCGAACCTGGGAACTACAGATTATGAGCCTGGTGCGCTACCAACTGAGCCACCCCTGCTCCACCAAGTAGGGAGGTGATGGAGTAGTCAGTGGTTCCGATGTCATGAAGCTCCAGGAACAAAGCCTCTCAGCATTATAGCAGGAGCAGTATTGAGATACAGTCTCAGGTGTGCTGCATGTGGCACAGTTAGAACTGTACATTCTGGTGAGAGTGTGTAGTGTAGAGTTGCTGTAGATGACACCAACTCGGAGACGACGAAGGAGGGTCTCCTCAGATCTGTGGTTACTGAGGTTAGGAGCAGTGAGAGTAGGGTCAACCAGGTACCTGAACGAGGAACAACTGGAGTCACTCTGCCACTGGGCAAGATGATACTGACTCATCAGCTGTGAGACAAACATCCTGCAGTCGCTGAGAGAGAAAGAGGGTAATTAGATGCATACTTCTGATTTTCAAGTGCCTCATTCGCAGTGATTGAGAATCAGAGATCTCATTTCCCTTTTGCAAATATTAATCCATGCAGTGAAGTTAATTATGTTCTAAAGACAAGATTAGTAATAATACCTGACTCTCTTCTGGCTTTGGCTTTTTAGAGTTCATTTCTGAAAGTAAAAAAATATACTATGTTACATTTTTAATAATTTCAACAGTGCTTTTCTTCTATCATTGTACTGTCATTTATTTAAAATATCAAATACCATTTTACTTTTTTTTTATTGGGAAAAGGACACAGCATTTAATGGCATATTTTCCTTCCTGTGGTGTGCTACCAAGCACAGCTAAAAAACAAAGAAATAGTATTCCTTGAAGAGCCAATATGCAAAATTACTTAATATACCAATTTACTCTATACAAAATCTTATTCATTTAAATTTCATCAAGAAATTGTATGTAATATCTAATATAATACATTACATCAACAATTCGTCTTTTAGGTAACATTTTTATGATTAATATACATTAATGAAATCTTATTTATGTACATATATGCTCTTTGATTTAAGGACAATCAATAAATGCACCTTTGTCAAATACACTTGACTACTTTAGGAAAATGACAGTTTTAAGGACAGCATTATTCTGCTATATCATATCTGCTCACTTGTGTGAATGAACAAACTTAATCTTTTCAAGTCTAATTTTTCTAAACAGGGTCATTCCATGTCAAATCAACCAAAATTTTGATAAAAGTTCACCACCCATTACAGATTTCAATCATTGAAATCCAAAGTGAATGCACAGTATTCCCTGTTAAGAAACAATAATTAATAGATTCTGAAAAAAATTCATCGATGAATCTGGAGAGATGCGGGTTTGATTCCCGCCGTGGCGGCGCTGAATTTTTTTCAGAATCTATTAATTAAAGATTTCAATCATCTTTGGCATAAATGTTATTACACATAAGATGTGTAATTGCCCAAAATATTTTGAGTCAGAAAATTTTTTGTAAGGAGTTAAAATTGTTTAACCTAAGGGGAAATATAAAATTGTGATAAAAAAAGATGATGTGGCCCCATACATTAAAAATCAAAACTGACATATAATTGTACATTATGCTCCATAGAAACATTGTACAAAATTTGGAATATGGTCATTTCTTTGATAATGAGTAAAAAAAATTTAATTTTACTAATGTTATGATTAATTATGCACTTCAGGGGACCACAATAATGCTCATGCACCTGTGCACTAAATGGATAGGCTACCGACCTGGTACCAATGTGCTTTGCTGCTTGTACTCAAATGTGACCTAGTAACTTCCAGTACTATTCAGCTGCTACTGACAGCTATAATACTGTGAGTATCCTTTGGTGCAGATGAGCAATCGATAAAGTCAAGTTTTTGAAGGAACAAAGGAATACAAATGCTGAATGATTTGATGATACGTAGTGAAGGTGACCAGATTTCAATTTACTGAAACTGGAACTTTTTTTTTTTCAAAAGCATAACCCAGGGAAATTAACTAAATCAGTTGTAGAACACCAGAATAGGTATGACGAATAATTCATAGTTGGTGGGTGAGTTCACCTACTTTAAGCCAGTTGAGTATAGATTTTAGTTATCTGATTATTTTGACGATAAGACTATGTCTTTCAGTTTATTCAAAGAGCAACAAGAGAAAAGTCGCCAGAAGTGCGACTTTTCTCTTGGCATGACTAAATTCAAAGCATGAGTTTACCTGCAGCAGTTTGTACTTCAAAAACAAACAAAATGTTCAAGTAAATTTGAAAAAGGCATAAATACAATGTTCACATAAATTGCAAAAAGAAAAAAAAAATGCAATGCAGTGACTGCATTATTCTAAAAATGCACTAATTAAATACTGTATATGCAAATGGAGTGTGGATTGCACTAATTGCTTTTAATTGCTACTAGTATTTTTCTTTTCAAATACCAGCAATATTTTAATTTTGCGATAAAATGATTATAATTAATAACAAAAATAAAGTAAATGATTAGTGAGATTAATTTCTCTTTATATGGCTTATGACGCGCAAGAATTTTTTTCCCAAATTGGCTTGGACTCAATAATTGTGCAGTGGTGTGGTCGTACTCAAGATTGAAAAACTGAGCCCGAAAATCATCGCTACACTCCAAATGCCTCCAACTCCACGAATGCCTCCAAGGGAGCATGTGTGGGAGGAGTCTCCACACATGCTCCCTTGGAGGCATTCATTCAGTAGTGCTTCGGTTTATATTTAGTTCTTTTTTTGGGCTGTTCATCGGATGGGACGTTAAGCCGTGGCCCCATGTGTGGGAGAGCCATACCCTGTGCACATTACAGAACATACTGGATGGCCTTGATGGGAGACTGCAATCTGCCTCCCAACAGCTGTTCCAGTGGGTCCCCCCCCAACCATCTCTGAACCTCTGGGGTCTTTGTGACCTGGCCATTTAGCCTGTTGTGTGCAAAAAAAGTGCCACTAAGTAAAACAACAAACCAGTAGCTGCAGGAAAGCCACACCCAGTGCTGGAAAATAGTCCCAAGCAAACTTATTATTTGAATGCCCCCCCCCCCCTCGAATAAATTTTCTTTTTTCCACCCACAAAAAAAAATTTTCCACCCAAGTGAATAAACATTTTTTGCTTAGATTTTATTTTATTTTTGCTGCCTCGAGTGACCTATAAAATTTTTGTGGCTGAACATATTTTTTTTGCCTCCATATCTGAAATCAAATGCCATCTAAATGATTAGTAAAGATTTCAAAATTACTATGTTCACAAAATTTATGTAAAAACATTAGCACTTTGTATTTATGGAACTTTCATTTTGAGGTGGAAACAGAATAAACCCATCCAATTATTAGCATGCTCCCCTTAAAATTCTTCCCTACCCCAAGAGTACCCTTTGTATGCTTGCGATATTGCGGTGGCTTTGCTTATTACACCCTATATATTAATTTTCATACCAAAACACATTTGTACTAAAACATCGACCTATAGAATTTGCGCATTTTAAGTTCTATACCTGAAGAAAAGCTACCCAGCTGTACCGAATTAAGCAATGCAACAAAAAACATGTTACAGAAAAGTAAGTTAATTCTGCTGGGTTGGATTGTTTTACATCTGAGAAGCACTTTTTTTTTGCACACAATGGGCTAAATGGCCAGGTCACAAGGCTCTGAAGGCTCAGAGAAGGTTGGGGGGACTTACTGGAACAGCTGTTGGGAGACAGACAGTAGCCTCCAGTCAAGGCCATCCAGTGTGTTCTTTAATATGCACAGGGTGTGGGCTCTCCCACACCTGGAGGCACGGCTTACCCCATCTGACAGACGACCTTTCCAAGCCCATTGATGTCCCCTACTGACCAAGGGCAGGGCAAGGTGTTTTGGGGAGATAAATCTCATGCTGGCACAGCTGGGAACGGTAGATTATGAGCCTGGTGCATTACCATAGGGTGATCAGACATCGTCAGTTTTTATGGTTATTGTTGAGTTGTTTTACCTCTGAGCAACACTTTTTTGCACACCATGGGCTAAGTGGTCAGGCCACAATGACCCCGAAGACTCAGAGAAGGTTGGGGGTGGTAGACCCACTGAAACGGCTGTTGGGAGACAGATGGTAGCCTCCCGTCAAGGATATCTAGTGTGTTCTTCAACGTGCACAGGATATGGCTCTCCCGCACATGGGGCCATGGCTTTACATCCCATCAGACGGACGGCGGCCTTTCCAAGCCCATCGGTGTCTCCTACTGACCGTGGGCAGGGAGTTTTGCAGAGATAAATCTCAAAGCTGACTCAGCTGGGACTCGAACCTGGGAACTACAGATTACGAGCCTGACGCGCTACTGACTCTTTTTTTCAAATTTATGTGAACTTTTTTCTATTTTTGAAGCAAAAACTGTCTCAGGCAAACACATGCTTCCAATTTAGCCATGCCAAAAGTCATGCTTCTTTCTTCTTATTTTCGATCTACGCAGCATAACTGAAATTTATACTCAACTGGCTTAGACTGGGTGAACTCACCTACCAACTATGAAGGAACTGGTTGTCCTTTGCAGTTTGTCTGGGTGCTTGTGGGCTATTGACCTAATGCACAGTTCTACAACAGATTAAGTTAAGTTTTCTCTGAGTCACACTTTTGAGAAAAAAATATTCCAGTTTCATTAAAGTGAAATTGGAACATTTACTAAACTGTTCCATATTTTACTAATTGAAATCTGGTCACACTCATTACCAATCATCAAATATATTCAACATTTGTATTCCAACTTTGTTCTGTCAAAAAGACTTGACTTTATCAATTGCTTACCTGTACCAAAGGATACTCACAGCATTATAGTTGAGAGTAGCAGCTGAATGGTACTGGGAGTTACAGTCACATTTGAGTGCAAGCAGCAAAGCACACTGGTACCTGGTCAGTAGCTTCTCCATTTTAGAGTGCAGACGTAAGAGCATCAATGCAGTCCCCTCAAGTGCATCATTAACCATAACATCACTAAAATTTTAATTTTTTTTTTATTCGTTATCAGAGAAATGACCATATTAAAAAATTTGTACATTCTATGGAGCTTAATGCACAATATATGTTAGTTTTACTTTTTTTATATATGGGACCATATCATTTTTCTTTTTCACATTTTCAGTTTTTCAATTTTTTTTTCAAAACCGTATTACATTTCTTAAATTTTTTCAATGAATTTATAATCTATATCTACATCAGTACACCAAGTTTGGTCTTCTCATCTACCATAAAATTAAAGAAAAAAAGGAAAAATAGTTTAGTCACAATCACAATTTGTATGTTTTCCCTTTAGGTTAAATTATTATAACTCCTTACAAAAAAATTTTTGACTCAAAATATTTTGGACAATTAGACATCTTATGTGTACTAACATTTATGCCAAAGAAAATTGAAATCTGTAATGAGTGGTGAACTCACCTGGTTGAATTGACATCGAACAACCCAACATAGAAAAACTGGACTAGGATCTCACATGTTAAAAAAAAAACATCCCTATATTTTATATGATGTTGTATAAAAATTGCACTATATTTGATACCTGTACTATAATTGTACTACACTGAAGTGTGTCATTGAAATAGGGATAGGAGACATTATCCAAATTCAGTACCACAAGTCCTGCATTTGCGTACATGCGTGGCTGAAACTCTGGTGGTCATACATAGCTATCAGCTTTGGCTTCCCCAAGCATTCGTCATGAGAAGCGTAATGGGAAAAGCACAGGATTTAGATGCATTTGACAGAGGGCAGATAGTAGGTGCCCGATGGATGGGACACTCGGATCTCTGAAATCATCAGCTAACTTGGATTTTCTCATACCACAGTTTCAAGAGTGTTCCGGGAATATGAAAATTCCGGCAAAAAAACAAGCCCCTGGACAAACTGCAAAGGACAACCAGCCTTGAATGATCGTGGGCTTTGCCGTCTGACTCACATCGTACAGACTGATAGGGGCCAGACATTATCTGAAATCACCTCCCATCTGAATGCAGGTTCCAGCAGGGAAGTTAGTGCAGACTGTGCAATGCTCACTTCCTCGTCTCGGCTTTGGGAGCTGCCGACCTATGAGAGTCCCACTTCTAACAGCATGACACGGGACTGAATGCCTTGACTGGGCCATCGAAAATTGTCAACAGATAGCCTGGAGTGATGAATCCCGATTTAAGCTTCATCATGCCGATGGGAGACTGAGGGTATGGTGCCAACCCCATGAAGCCGTGGATCCTGCATGTCAGGTCGGAACAGTACAAGTTGATGGTGGCTCAGTGATGGCCTGGGGTGTCTTCAGTTGGACGTCTCGGGGACCTTTGGTACGTGTACCAACAACTCTCAATGCATCTTGATACGTAGAATTCATGGCTGACCATTTACACCCATTTATGGCCATCATGCATCCCAATGGAGATGGCATCTACCAGCAAGACAACTGTTCATCTCACAGGCCAGGTTGGCTACTGCATGGTTGCAGGAGCATTCGGCTAACTTTGAAATAATGAATTGGCCACCTAGAAGCCCAGATTTAAATCCCATCAAAAATTTTTGTGATACCGTCGAGCAGTGTTTGGGCCCGTGTCCCATCAGCGTGACCTTGAGAGAATTGTGGACAGCTCTGGAGGATGCATGGGTCGCCATACCTGTGAAACATTTACGTAAGCTTGTGGAGTCCTTGCCTCATTGTGTGGCAGCCGTTATCAGGGCCAGAGGGGGTCCAACATGTTATTCGGTTGCTATCCCTAATTCAATGACACTTCAGTGTATCCATACCGAAAAGTCCACCAAATATTGGGAGAAAAAAGAGGGAAGTGATTTAAAACTATTTACATACTGAATCCTACCAAATTATTAGAGAATTTCCAAGTTATATCAATGGGAAATTAACTTTGAAGCTGTATAACTTTAAGTTGTTATAACTTGCAAAAATAGTTTTCATGAGGAAAGATGACCAATGATAAAGATACATCAACTCCATATAAACCCTGAATTTGAAAAATATTCACTCAATATTTAAACCAATTATGAAAGTTGTAGTTAAGTGTCAGGATCGTCCAGATCAGCTGAGACAATATGCGTCCGTCCCCCCTTCTTTCTGTACCTACAGGAACAGGGAAGGTCACACCTTACCTGCAATCCACAAGAATTAGTTTTGCTGTGCTGATTGCACAACTGGTCAGAACCGATAGCGAGGGCATACGGAACAAAAGGAAGCCCCGTCTGTAAAGAGGGGTGGGAACAATGAGAAAGGAACTTGGCTCAGTCTGCTAGGTAGTCAGACTCAGCGAAGCCAGCGCTAGCGATCCTACGTATGAGCACTAGGTATAATTTAGAAAAAAGTAGGAAACAGTGAGAAACCTGCAGAGAGAATATTAATCTCTGGCAAAGAAATTTGTTGTATATCTTGACAAAGGAAAATAAATTGTTTTGCTATTGTTACATAAGTAAAGTGGTTCGAGTTTGAATTAACCAAGGTACCAGAAAGGAGTAACATTTAGCCAAATACCAAGGTACCAGAAAGGAGCAACATTTAGTCAAATTAGTGTAAAGTGTGTATATTCCACCCCACGTCCAGTACTGCATACCACTCGGAGTTGAGTTTACAACAATAAGTAACTCATATAAAACAGAAATATTTTTTTAAATACAAAAGTGTTAAAATAAATGCATATTTTATTAAATGGTTTGAAATAATACTAAAGTTTTATTTAACTTCTGAGATAAATTCTTATCACTGGCATTGTTTTCGTTCAATATTTAAATTTTGTAATTCTAAATACAAATGGATATTGTTGAAGATCAAGATTTAGACAGATTTGACTGAGATCTTATTTTTCCACAGTTGCATTTTTCCATATAAAGATTATTTTTAGAAGTTGTTGAGCTTTGAAAGCTGACATAATCCAGAAATTTTCTAATGATGTAATATAATTTTATAGGTTTATATATAAATTCATAAACACATTTCCCAAGTACATTATTTGTTATGGGACAAAAATACTTCAACTGAAGTATTTTCAATTTTATATACTATATGTAATATAGTTTTCAGGAATGCATTCTATTCAAAGCCCAGAGTATGCCTATGTACACAGTCAGATAAGATTGGGAGGGGAGATGCTCCCCTGAGAATACTAGTAAGGTAATGAAGGCAAAAATCATTAAGCTTGTACATATTTCATGCATTTTTCAAGAATTTTTTTTAAAGATCTCTACAAAATAGAGGGGACAATGTTATGCTGCAAAAGTACTTAACATTTCATATCAATTTTTAGGCAACAGCATTTGAAAATTTAATTTATTGGATATAAGTTGTAAAACCCAAGTCCCCTGTGATATCAATATAAATTAAATTTTACCTGCTTCAGAATCACTGCTATCTGATGAGCTGCTGGAACTACTACTACTGCTGCTATCACTATCACTAGAAGTACTGCTGCTTGCACTCAAGCGGCTGGGTCCACCAACCACATCAACATGTGAACTGTCAGATTCTATATGGATATTTAAAATTGATTTTAGTCAATAATGAATAATATTGCAAATATTTTACATTTATGAAAAATACAGTCAGAATACAAATCCACTGCAAAAATAAGCTACAACATAAACTTCAAAATTAGGAAATTTTATTTTTAAGAACTCTTTAGATAAATAGAATAATATTCCTTGGGGAAATATGTTATGTATATTGTGTGATGCCAAGTAATTTTATATTTATAAACTTGTTACAAACTGTCAATCACTTTCACTTCTTAAAAAATTGATAATACACATTATTCAAGGGGTGGGGGAACCAATCTACTTTGGGTATGCCAATGGTGGCACAGTCTTCATTTGCAAATCCTCTTTAGTATTTAGATATGAACGATGAGAGATCAGTGTTTGGTAATGTATCATGGTGAGACATGTTGCAGCTTGCATTTTGGGAATGCCATAGCTGAGTGGTTAGAATGCTTGGCTACTGATCAAAGGGATCAGGGTTTGAGTCCTGGGTAAGGCATGGATGTTTGCATTGTCTTTCTGATGAGGTCCTGCCATCCTCACAGTCCTTCTACTCTGGCATATCAAATTGACAGGCTCTTGTCAGACCTCTGTGGCAAGTAGCTGTTTAAGAGGGTATTTATTATTATTATATTATATTGCTCAAGAAGCAAGTTTAAATCAAATTACCTCTGGTCTTATTGATGAAACTTTATAAGTTTAGTGTATTACAGATTTTTGCATCAATAAGGATGCATTAGAAAGTGCCTAATTACTTTTTTTTGTGTAACACATAACAAAATATTAATCCTAGAACAACTAAGAATCAGTGCATAGGGACAAGGCCATCAATAAAGAGGTGAGGAAAGTGGGTTGCTCCTAATGTTGTGAACTTTACAGGAGAAATGGATATTTTGTTTTGAGGTCTTCCTCCAATTTTTTTTTCCTTTTCCCCATCGAAAATTTTAGGAGAAATTTATAAATCAAAGCTCGAGAATTGTTTTCTAAATTTTGTACCCCTCCCCCCCCAAAAAAAACCCAGAAAAAAAGTTGGGTCTGGATCTGCCACTGTTATTAAGCTTTGGCACTCCAGAATCTTCTAGCGCACAATCAAGTAATAGTAATGTGCAACTAATGAAACATATTGTTGTTTCCACAATTGCACTGAAGTGTCACTTCTACAAAAAAAAGGAGTGACCCCCTCCCCTTTCCTCCCCTCAGAGTCATATGGAATAGCATTTTGTTAATTTTCAAGAGAATTTCGAAACTTTTAAGAAATTTTTTTTATAATAGTTCAAATCAAACTTGTACATTTAAATCAGGTGGGTTGCTTCAGCACAGAGTAACAGTAATCAACAGATTGGCAATACCATATATCACTTCTAAAAAAGGGTGAACAGATTGCTTTAATGAATTATTTGTATCATAGCTTAATAAAATATGCTTCAAATGAAAAAAAAGAAAATATTTTTTCAAGTTTGAATTATATACTTTTATAAGATATATGCATCAGATTTTCAAACAGCAATTTCTATTTTTCAAAAATTGAAAATTTTTTTTAACTAAAAACATAGATGTCTTGGGCTTCTCATTTCCGATTTTGTCAATGTCTATATTCAAAATGGATCCTGAAAGGGGTTAATGATATTTTCATTTATAATGCCATGGAAAAATTTCAGTTAAGAGAGGGTTTATATCATAAAAGTTATGTCTTATAGTATATATTTATATGAAGTACTCTCCCATAACAAAAACATATAGAAGAAACAATATATTCATAAGGATGGTAGGTAAAAATTTTAGCTATTCCACATTTTTATCTACACAAAAATATTTGACATTCAGATTCTGTCTTACCTTTCTTACTGGATTTCTTGCCAGTAGTAGTAAGTTGGCCACTAACATCTTGTAACCGTTTTTCCAACTCTTGTTTTCTGTCTTTAACATCTTGTTCTTTAGCTTTTCCCATGGCTTTATTTCTTGCTAAATAAGCAAAATAAACAAATCACAATTAGAAGTGAAGTATAATAACTGTAGAAATGCCAGTAAATAAATCAAAGCAATCTGCTATTTAACAATATTAAAAATCTGCTATCTGACAGTAAAAAAAAAATCATTTTTAATTCTTAAAATTGCAAAATTTATATTGACCAGAGTTCCCACTCTTTTTTTCAAATGAAAGTTTTAGAGTAAAAAAAAACATCAGATAATACACAATATATTCATCTGCCAAGTTTTATCTACTATTAACCATAGCCATTTCTTTATTTGATGCAATTTTTCAACAGCTTTCAACTTTTTGCTAGTGTTTTTGAGATCCTATTTGAAAAGATCATAAATCATTTTTTTTTTTAAAACATCATCATTGGCTATGAGCCAGCTGCCTTATAAAATTAAGATAAGGCTTAATCTGTATAAGTTCTTCACACTTAGGTAAAATTATTAAGATTAAGGGTTTCAGATCGAATCATATGCAGCTGTCATTTCAGCATTTGCTACATGGGGGTGTATATATGAACAATCCAATTTATATTTATTTTCCCAAAATTCTGATGTTGTCTATATTTCAAACAAGAGTTATGGCTTTTTTTTTATCCATATAAAGCCTTTGAAACTTTTCATTAGTAAAGGCCAATAAAACAAAATGGTCCTTGAGCGTTAAGTTCATTAGTGCATTAAATACAGTATCACTCATGAAATTTCACACAGGTAAATATTTAAGCTGACTTTTTAAAAGCATTTATGTTATTTCAATCAAAATGTTCACATTACTCCACTAATGAATAGAAAACCTCTGAATATCATCATCATCATCATCATCCTCAAGCAGCCATGGGCTACGGAGGTCCAACCAGACCGTGCAATTTAGTTCTCCAAGCAAGTCTATCCTGAGCTACATCTACTGCATCTGGCCACTGCACACCAATTCTAACAAGGTCCTGTTTGACATTGTCTGCCCACCGCATCCTAGGTCTCCCCTTCTTTCTGAGGCCTTTAGGCACACTGTTCATAACCCTATTCGCCAATCTATAATTATTCATACGGGCAACATGGCCAAACCAACGGAGTCTCTCTCTGCACAATATGCTGCTTAAAGGAGGTTGCAAACTCCTTTTCCTAATCTCATCATTAGTTACAAAGTTGAACCACCTAATGCCCAAGATACTGCGTAAGCATCTGGAATCAAAAGCATCTAGTTTCCTGTTATCTTGTTTACAAAGTGTCCAAGTTTCACTACCATAACTAACCCTAGAAAGAACCAAACTATTATACAGTCTAATTTTAGTCTTTAGGTGTATACGCCTATTTCTCCACACTCTCCATAGATTCTTAAAAGTCCCAGCAGCAATCCCTATTCGTCTGTTAATCTCATGCCGCACATCACCATTATCTGTTACATAGCTCCCAAGATAATTAAACTGTGACACCTGCTCAAGACTGCAACCATTCAGATTAACTGAATCACAGCCTGCCTGACCAATTGTCATCACTTTAGTTTTCTCTCTGTTTATAACCAAACCTACTCTACTACCAGTCTCATCAACGGCTCGAATGAAAGAGTTCATCTCATCAACATCATTTGCCAGAAGGGCTAAATCATCAGCATAATCTAAATCAGAAATTTTCCTATCTCCAGCCCATTTAAGGCCAAAATCTTAACCTTGAAGTGAATTTCGCATAGCATAATCAATAACCAAGCTAAAGAGAAAAGGAGACAAAATGCACCCTTGTCGAACACCAGAAGTAATGCTAAACCAATTGCTACAAGCCTTACCAACTCTCACACACGACTCAGTGTTATTATAGAGAGCTTTCATAATGTTAACTAACTTGTCTGGTATACCATATGATCTCACAATCAACCACAAATTATGACGATCAACAGAGTCAAAAGCCTTTTTGAAATCAACAAAGCTAGCAACCAAAGGTTTCTGAAACTCTAAACATTTCTCAAGAATCTGCCTAAGTGAAAATATCTGATCTACACATCCCCTACCACTTCTGAATCCATATTGCTCATCACGCAATTGCCTGTCAACCAGATTCTTAATTCTATTAAGCACAATCATGGAAAGAACTCTACCCGGAACAGAGAGTAGGCTGATACCCCTATAGTTATCACAAGAACCGCGATCACCTTTTTTGAAAATAGGGATAACAATAGCTCTGGTAAAATCCTTAGGAACCATGCCTTTATCATAAAAGAGATTCAGAATTTCAGTCATCCAAGTGGTAACCGAAACATTCCCAGCTCTAAGCATTTCCGTAGTAATTTCATCTACCCCTGGGGATTTATGAAGTTTAAGTTTAGAAACAGCCAAACTAACTTCAGATTGTGTTATAGGGCCAACATTAAAGCCACCAATGCATCTATCATCATTGCAAACCATGGGAGTAGAACTAACTACATTGTTTAGAACATCACTGAAATGCTCAGCCCACCTAGCCATGACAGAATCCTCCCCTTCTATAACCTTACCTTGTTTATCCTTCAATCCTTGTATGCCTGTCCGTTTTCTACCACACAAAACATTAACTATCTGGTACAACTCTCTGCTGTTGTGCTGTCTAACTGCTTCCTCGGCTTTGTCAGCCAAACCATCAAGCCAAAATTTTTTATCAGCAGCTAACTGATCCTTTACAAGTTTATTAAGGTCTCTGTAATGCTTTCTATTAGGACTAGTAGGGTATTGATTAAGGGCATTCCTGCAGTTCTTTCTCTCCGAAATAAGCTCAAGTGCCTTATCACTCAAATAATTTTGCCTCTTCTGCTCCTTTTTTCCTAAAAGAGTACTGTTAGTGTCCAAAAAAGCCCGTTTAAAATGATCCCATTCTTCCTCAACTTCAGTAGTAAGCAAACCATGACTGTCATAATGACTAAGTAACCTATCATGGTAAGCTTTGGCTATAACTGGATCTTTCAGAGCTTCAGTATTAAAAGTAAATTTTTTAACCCTAGCACAACACTTTTTAAGTTTAAGTTGCAACACACTTTTAACAAGGTAATGGTCAGATCCAATTTCAGCTCCCCTATATGCCCTGGTATTCCTAACAGAACTAGTCCATTTGCTGTTAATTAATATGTAATCAATCATATTCTTATGCAGCCCATCAGGTGAAACCCATGTGTACTTATGTATGTCGCGGTGTTTGTAATAAGTGTTAGTTATTCTGAATCCATTGAGTTTACTTACCTGTAGGAGACGTTGCCCATTGCTATTGCAGCTACCAATACCAAAAGGGCCTATTACTCCTCCCCAAAGGTCAGAGTCAGTACCAACTTTGGCATTGAAGTCACCAAGAACAAGGGTAATATCTCCTTTCTTGACAGAATTCAAAATATCCTGAAGTTGTTCATAAAACCTATCCTTCTCATCCTCATCGGCATCCTCAGTGGGGGCATAACAGCAGATAACATTCAAGTCTTTAACGCTTGTCTGAAATTTTGCTGTAAGAAACCTTTCATTAATGCACTCATATCCTAGAAGAGCATCACTAGCGTGTCTGCTGAGAAGCAGACCCACACCTTGGTGATGCTTTTTGTCGTCCCTCCCTGAAAAGAGAAATTTAAGATTATTTTTAAGAATCTGACCTTTATCAGTCCATCTGGTCTCTTGCAAGCCGAGAATATCTAAATTATAACGGTGGAATTCTTGTGTGAGGACATCAAGAGAAAAAGCTCTGTGCAGAGTCCTCACATTCCAACTACCTATGGAGAGAAAATGGTTAGTGGGATGTTTAAAGAAACTATGTTTATTGAGAGAGGGAATGCCGACAATATCAAACAGCCCCCAAATCGCAGACATGGGGCAAAGACCCGTTCCCCCACTACTAAAGGCTGAAGCCATCTACACTGGAAGACTTCCTCCAATGTAGAATTTGACGATGCCAATAGAAGCAAAGAGTTCAGGTGCCTGCGATGACTTAATTTGTACTTAATATTTTATGCATAAAAAATTCAAACTAAAAGAACCTAAAATAGATGTGTTGCAGTTATTAAAAAAAAACATTGAAATAGAATAAAACACAATAAATTCGAATGTGGTAAAATAAGCATAGAAAGTTGAAGCACATTTTTAGTTTCAGTTTATATAAAAGTGCTAAAGTTTACAGCATATTATGAGGAAACATATTTGGCTACCTGCAGCATTCAGTTGAAAGATTCAATCACAGCAAACTAAAGGTATAGCAAAAGGAATAAATGATACAATGTTTTCAACTACACACACCAGCCATTGAATTAGAAACCTTTAAGCAGATATATGCAAATGTCACTTGCACAGCATATATGCAAAATAGGTGGTCATGTGCATCACCATGTGATCTAGGCAACTATTGAAGACTGCTGCTCATCAGTAGTGTTGATCATAATGGGAAAAACAAAGGATCTTTTGGGGTTCGATAAAGGGCTTATTGTGGGTGCCTGTCTGGATGGAGCAACAATTTTAAAAACAGTAAAGCTGACTGGTTTCTCAAAAGGCGAGATCTCTCAGGTTTTTAATCAGTGGAAAAATAACCCCCATTACTTGTCTAAGAGGCATAAGTGTGGCACGACGACATTCTGTCAGGAATGAGATTGCTGTCATCTGAGAAGGCTTGTATGGAGAAATAGGACTTCCTGTGTGCAGCAATTGACCAAAGCATTCAATGAATGCTGTTCCCGATTCATATCTCAGCGAACTATGTGCAGGGAATTGAAGAGGATCAGTATTAGCAGTCGCATGTCTATATGGAAACCACTGATTTCTGCGAAGAATCGAAATGTTAGTCTACAGTGGTGTCAGGAACATCGTGACTGGAAAAGTCGTGGTCTGACGATTTACGGTACACCTTGTTCTGTACCAACAGTGGGCAGAGTGTTTGGTGAGAGCCCTATGAAGCAATGGACCTGGCTTGCATTGTAAACACAACTCAAGGTTCTGGATCTGTGGAGAGAAAATGGTTAGCAGGATGTTTAAAGACCTGTCCCCACCCACACTAAAGGTTGAAGCCATTTACACTGGAAGACTTCCTCCAATGAAGGTTTTACAATGTCCGTAGAAGAGAGTTCAGGTACCTGCGATAGCTTCTGATCAGAATTATCCACCAGCTGATAAAATGTATCCTGTGAATCTATTCACTTGGGGCTGTAATTTTTTATTAAAGTTTTCTCATTTCTATCATTTGGCAGTTTGATTTATTAAATATATTTTTCATTTCTTCAATCTGAATTTCTGCTTGATTTTTTGTCTGTGTTTTGTATGACATTTATGCATTTACTTCTCAGTTAATCACATTTTGCAAAATCGAATTTTTATAAATTTCTACATATATTTTAAAGCTCTAAGTGCTCATCCTTTCATTGAAGCTTATTATTAAAAAAACAGAAAATTATTAAATATTTAATAAAAAACAATATTTTCTAGATTTGCACAAATGATTTATTGTAATTTTTAAGAAATAAAAAAAAACAATCAAGTATGGAGTGCATTACATGCTTTGTATTCTTATGTCAATATTTATGTGTTTTATTAGTATTGTAACCAACCTAGCACATTATAAATAAACATTTAACAAATTTATCATTCCAGGTGAAATCTAAAATTAAAATTACAAAAAAAAAATCACAACATAATTACCATATGGTTTCCTAGGTTTTTTCCTTAAACAAGAAGCTACGTAAGTTTCTAATTCTCTTAGAGTTGAAGGTTTTAAGGTTTCAAAATCAATTTCAATTTCATCAGGATTTGAATCCCTTAATGATGGTTCCCTGGACTGGATAATATGCACTACACGACCAAGTTTGTCACCTTAAAGAATTAACAATATAAACAATATAAAATGTTGAAATAATAAAATACAGTTTTTAATATTCATATTACATATCAATTATTAATAATTTTACTAACATATTATATAATTATGTTGTGCCTTGAAGATACAAAATTTCTTAGAAACTTTCAGACTTTGACCATATTTAAAACCTTTTGGCAATTTGCAATTTAAAACAACTTAGGCAATTAAAACACTTAAAAAAAGAGTAAAATATTTAAAAAAACTTCTTAAAACACCTAACAAAGATTAAAGATTATGGACAGAGAAGCATTCCGTCCCCCTACATAACAGCTATTCATAAGGATTTCAAAACAGATGACCACTGGGGAGCTTTTATTAATAACTTCATGGAATACCTTGATATAAGACTAGTCCTTGTGTTGTTATATAAATTGCTTCTTGCCTCCATAGAATGCCTATTTAAATGCCACTATAGTCTTATTTTCACCAAATATGGTTGGTTGGTTACCTCTGAGCAGCATATTTTTGCACACAATGGGCTAAATGGCTGTCACAGGACCCTGAAGGATCATAGAAGGTTGGGGAAAGGGACCCACTGGAACAGCTATTGGGAGACAGATGGCAGTCTTCCATCAAGGCCATCCAGCATGCTCTTTAACATGCACAGGGTATGGCTCTCTCAAACATGGGGACACAGCTTAACATCCCATCTGACAAGCCCAACGGTGACTGTGGCACTGTTGGGCTTGTCAGATGTTGTGTACTGACTGTGGGCAGGGGAGGGGTGAGATAAATCTCAATGCTGACCCAGCTGGGACTGGAACCTGGGAACTGCAGATTACAATGCCTGGCATGCTATCGACTGAGCCACCCCCACCTCTCACCAATTATAATATATATAAATACCAATATCTCACCTAATTGGAATATTTATCCTCCTCACTTTTCCAAAAATGTAGATTTTTTTTTTTCTTCAGATGCACACTCAACATTTCGATAACCATTGTTACTACAGTCCCTTGATAAAGCAAGTGGTTAGTAAATTTCAGTTTTTTTAGAAAATCTTAGATATGCAGACACATGAGACACTCCTTGTTTACTAAAGATTCACAGGTTATCCTTTCCCTGCCATCTAAGGTGACAGCATAAATATTAAGAAATTTTGACCTCGAAATGGTTCAGACACTAGCAGTCTGGACGTAACAGGAATGCTGTTACAACTCATAAGACTAATGCACACAAGGATCTTCTGTGTCTTAAGGTCTAAACATACCATCCAGTGGAGAGGTGCTTTCCTAGTCCTTCAATTCAATCTTCTTCACCAAAAGCAAGTTGGAGGGGGGGGGGGGGGGAATATTATTTCTGTTGTCTCTAACTTGTTTATGCAAACTGTAAATTTTATATAATGAACTTTTGCACACTACAGAATGAGATTTAAGTGGGGTTAGGGTTGTTTTACCTATGAGCGGCACTTTTTTGCACACCATGGGCTAAATGGCCATGTCACATGGACTCAAGGCTCAGAGAAGGTTGGTGGAGGGGACCCACTGGAACAACTATTGGGAGACAGATGGTAGCATCCCGTCAAGGCCATCCAGCATGTTCTTTAACATGCACAGGGTATGGCTCTCCGGCATAATTGGCCAAGGCTTAATGTCCCATCCAACGGATGGCGGCCTTTCCAAGCCCATCAGTGTCCCTTATTGATCGTGGGCAGGGTGGGGAATTTTGCGGAGATAAATCTCAACACTGACCCAGCTGGAACTCGAACCTGGGAACTAGATTACAAGCCTGGTGCACTACCGACTGAGCCACACCCACCCCAAGAAATAAGTGGCCTCAGTAAACATGACAGAAATAGTAACAAATAAAATATGATATAAATATGGCCTATAGGCAACATCCAGTTCACAAAAGCATTTTCTGTGGAGAGCAGAGCTATTTTCACATTTGGTGTGAAATGGCTTCAATGAATGGTTTCTTGGATCTTTCTCCCACATTTATACCGTAATCATTCAAATTAAATGTTAGGTTTTTTACCTCTCAGTGGCACTTCCATGCACAATGGGCTAAATGGCCAGGTCTCACAGAACAGCCAAGGACTCAGATGGCTAGCAGAAGAAGAGCCACTGAACAGCTTTCAGGAGACAAATGGAAGCTTCCCATCAAAGCTATGTACACATTATATTTTTCCTGTTCACAGGGTTAAATTGTGTATTGTAAATTAGGACCATTCAACTTGTGGCTTACAAAACAATAATCAATACACTAAATTTGGTCCATTTCCCCCTTTTTGATCAAATATTCTTAGGCACATAAGATTTTGCTAATTCATATGTCTCATTAAAAAGGTTTATTTTTGTTTTTAAATAATAAAGGTATTTTCCTTTTTACATTCCATATTTATTAAAAAAAATAGTTTTAGCTTTTAAGTAGAGAATTTTTCCTGTGGCTATTTAAGAATAGTTCTTTTTTTTGTAGTACCCTTGGTGTAAATAAAGAGAATATTTAAGACTTATGCACAAACAAGGGAAAATTGGAGAATTTTCTCAAACTCTCATTTTGTCCCATAAAAATGGCTAAAATAAATTTTAAAAAAATATATCTATCTTCCCAAATCAGCCCTAAAAAGTATAAAACTAAAATACATCAACGGGGCAATGTCACTGAATTCATATTCACATCAAAGGGTAAGTAAATTGGCTTAATTTAAACCAGTTGAGTATTGAGTAGGTAATTCTATCTTCCTTTGAAGTGAATATGAATTTAGTGACTGACTGCATCATCGATATACTTTAGCTTTATTTTCTACTTTTTTTAAAGTGCATATGGGAAGACAGGATTTTTTAAATTTTTTTATATTTTTAATTTGTCATTAATAAATCATGGAATTCACTATATTTTTAAATTTCTGTTACTCGTGTTTGGTTTGTAATGTAAATATTGTTTGAAACTTATAATCCCCTTACACTACGGAGTCCGTCAGATGTGGTGTTGTCATGGCCCGGTGTGTAGGAGAGCTATATGCTATGCACATTAAAGAACATGTTTGATGGCTTTGATGGCAAGCTGCCATCTGTCTCCATACAGCTATCCAGTGGGTCCCCTCTCACCAACCATCTGTGAGTGCACAAGGTCCTTGTGACCTGGCCATTTTGCCCATTGTTTGCAAAAAAGTGCTGTTCAGAAGTAAAACAATCCAATTCTAATTCTTTAACATAATACTGGGAACACTGAAAAGTTATGTTACGGTAATCAATGTTCCTGCTAATTTTTACAGTGTGTAATGAAACATTTTCTCATGGGCATGAAACTTTCTTGTACACAGAGCAATCATTTGCAAAATGTCAAGACTTTTGTGCACAGAAAATGGCAGACATGTGCAGGTACACCTTAGCAGCTGTGTGGCTGCACAGTTTAGGGAAACCAATGACTAATTGATTTTACATTTCCAAAATCCCGAAACCATATATTACATGTTAAACAAAAGCATCGTTAAAAAGCTTGTATATGCAAAACTTGCATAGCATGCTGTTGGAGTTCAGGAATATGCATTTGATGATCCACTGTCATCACTTGAGCAGCACAAGTGCTTTTAAAAAATTTTACACCACCACCTACAAAACCAACAACTACATCTCTCTATATTTCCATAAAAATTTCTTTTTCACTGATGGTAAAAAGGGGAACATCCTGTTAATGCTTGGTATTGAAAGATTCAAGGTATCAATTCAGTCACAAGTCAAATTTTTTAAGTTTACACTAAACTTGGAAAAAGACAGGCTCTTGGGTAGATCATGAGGAATTTCCAAGTTTCTCACATCTCTTCAACATAACAGGAATGTTTTCCAGAGCAATTCCACAAAGACATTACACTTGTGACCTAAGTTAAAACAAAAGTAAGAAGTTGAACAATCTTATTGCTATACTGAACTCAAAGCTTGAGAAACACTTCCCAGATGTTAAGCGATTCATGCACCTGCTAACTGCAATCAGAAAACTGAACTATAAATACATTAGTGTTGTATTTTAGAACTTATTACAAAAAAAAATTATGATCACAAGACTGAATTTTTTAACAATATTGATTAACGTGAAGTGTTGTAAAACTAAAATAAAAGATTACTAATACCTAAACATTACTATTCTATTTGGTACAAAAGTTTTTTTTTAGAGTAGAAAAGATGCCAACCTTTTTTAAAAACTAAGGAGCAATAAAAGCAGTATTATTTTAACTTTGTAAAACAATAGTTTTTACTGTTGTAACTTTGTCAGGAGCAATAATGAAACTATATGTGCAGATCTAGCAATTAACAAAAAAAGTCATGCTTATAACATCAAAATAAAACCTTCAATTGTGAGCAATAAAATAAAAATTCAAAATAAATAAAACAAAAATATAAAATTACACCCTTAGATAGCTTTTGCTTCAGCTTCAAAAATAGTGATAATCTTATACTTCAAAGTTGTAATTCTGTCTAATTCTTAAAACTAAATAATGGTGTATTCCACAATGTGACATAGCTATCTATCTTCTGTAGAACATTTTGGGGAAATGCTAACATTTAAAGCAGTAAATTACAGCTCGCTATATGGATGTGGATGACAGGATGAAATATTCAACTTTGGTTTTCAGTGAGTTTTAAATAAAATTTAAAAACACTATCCTAAAGTCAACTGTGTAAATTGTGATTTCCCACAAAAGCATAATTTTTTTTTGTCAGTTTTGAATTATAGCAACAATTTGTTTAGAAAACTATTGAACTCACTCAGCCATTGAGCACATAAAAATATATTCCTGGAACTTTTCTATGAGCTCTTCAGAGTATATTAAAAATCTTCAAGACGAGATTTGTCAAACCTGTTTTATAACTTACTTAATTTTTGCAGAAAGCCAAGATATTTGAATTTAAAAATCAATAAAAATCTAAAAGCTTTTAAATCCAGTTTTTAGATGTCTATATTTTCCTCAAGTACCTACTCATGATTAAGCTCTTTACTAATTAAATGTTTTTCAGTGCACACCAATAAGTTGTTTTAAACATACAACAGTTATTAAGGATCTGTTAGAAGAAATACATATAATCTATTGAAGCCTATCAAATAAATTCACTTATTACCTGGAAGCTTATTAATATCTAAACTTAGTTGTCTCTTCTCATCATAAGACATTGGCTTTGCATTATCTTCATCTTCACTATCAAATGTTGGAGGTATTTGTACAGGTGTTTTAATCTTTTTAGACCTGCTGTTTGTCCTTTTGTTTTTTGTTTGACTGGGTTGTTTATTTTGGTTTGTAGTTTTGGCAGGTGTACTCGCTTGAGCACTATTCTTATTTTTACTCTGCTTCGGTACTTTAGGCTGAGGTTGTAGAGGTGGTGGTGGCGTGGACACTGGAGATACTGGTGATGCCGCAATTACAGGTGGTACTTCTAATGGAATTTCAGCCTCTTCCTTAATTTCAGGAACTTCCTCTTTTTTTTTCCTTTTCCTCTTCTTTTTCTCTTTTCGTCTACTTTCTTTAGCTAGGATACTAATCTGTTCTGTTACCTTTTTTAACTGAAAAAAATACAAAGAAGTATTAAATCAAATGTGCAGATACTGCTATTATATGCCAAAGTAGAACTATTATTTACGTGTTTGAATGGAAGGCCAAATTCAAAGCTAACTTTTTTCAATTTAAGGAAAACTGAATTTTAATAGTTTGTCTTTTACCCAAAGGTAGGTATGAAGTTAAGTCATTACCAGACATTTGTTTATAACACATAGCTGTATATGTAACTAATATTTCTCTCTATATATAATGCAATAACTAAACAGGTTCCATTTGAGGCAAAAATGTTTCTTTAGCTTTATATTACAGGTTAATAAATGAAAAACATTACTAAAAGTTTGCCTGTGGGAGAGACAAAAGAACTGTCAAAAGTTCAGTTAACATTAAGCTGTGTATCATTTATCAATGTTATTCTTCCATGCAAATAGTATACAAATAAGCCATTTTTGTTTAAACCACCACATTTAAGTCATTCCCTTATGGTTTTCAGAATATATTATCTTTCAATTTTGAGTTGTTATAGTATTTTTACTATTGGCTACATCACTCTTAATAAAATAATATCTCAACATTAACAATATTTTTCAAATGAAAGCTTACCTGTTCTTGAAGCTGCTGTAATTTCCTTTTCCTCTCATTTTCACTATCTTCTGAATCACTGGAAGAGCTGGCTGAAGAACCTGAACTGGAATTACTAAGGCTCTGTTCTTTCTCTGGTTGAGTTGTAATAACAGGTTCAACAGGTACAGGCTCATCAGGCATCTTGGCATATCTCATTTCAAATACATCCTGTAACAGAAATATTAATAAAAAAAATTTGAACATTCTACAAAGTGTTAATACCATAAATGTTGAAATAGAGGCTACAATTTACAATTTCTTGTTGTATCTGGCTACAGTTTGAGACCAGGTTACAAATTAAAATTAGCTGAGACCCATACAATTATTGCAGGAAGTTTTTCAATTTATGAGCATATGATTAAATAAAAAAAGTACACAAAACTGTTTTATGCAAAAATTTATTTATTTTTTTCAATATATGATCAAACCTGCAAGTGTCAATCTTTCCATGCAAAATCAAACACTTCGCAAAATAACTGTACAATTCTGTTTTCACAAAAAGGAATCCACACATCCAAATGTCTGGCAACCACGCCTGAGACCCAGGCACTATTTACAAATTCTGTGCTCTCACCCAGCTCCAATTCAAGCATAGGCAACTATTTAATCCCCAGCATTTAATGTCATATACAGTACTTAAATATTCAAGCTGTAGAGCCATAAGCTGTTATTATCAAATACCATCTTTTTGATTTATATTTATATTAGAATTGTCATTTAATAGAATCAAAATAGGATTTACAAAAATGATTATATTAATTGATGCATACTGCATACATTACAAATTAGAAGTAAAATTAATCAATCTGTAGTAAATACACAGTTACCTGTTTACTTTGAAATCAATAAATCAACATATAATTTTGTGGAAAAAATTAGCTTTGCCAATGCATGTGATTCAAACCCACTCATTTTTCCCACAAAACTATTTATTGATTTCAAAGTCACAGGTAACTCTGTGGATTTACTACTGATTAATTCATTAATAATGCTTTAGCATGAGTTACTTTTTTAATATATTTATATCTTACTCAGTGTAGCATCTAGAATTAAAGACAAGAAGACTGATTAGTGGATGAATTACAAAACTGGTATTAATTTACTGGTCTTAGAACACTCTGGCATGAATCTGAAGAGACATGGGTTCAAATCCCACATGCCAGCAAATGTAATTTTTTGCATAAAACTATTAGTATTAATTAGTTTCTATCAATCAGTTTTAGTCCAAGAAGCACTGTACATAAAATGAGGTAAATCAGTTGTTTATATCTTAGTAGAAACTTAATCTAGAGCAGAAAAAACCTTGATTTAAAAAAAATTGCTGCCATTGAACAGAAACGAAGTACATGAATTGTAACATGAAGTAAATTTGTAGTAAGTGCAGTCCTGTAGTGAAAAAAAATTTTTTTTGACTGATGAAATTACAGCATTAGATATATTAATTTGAAAAGTCTGACACCTTATTAGTGTCTTTTGACTTTTATCAGCTGTTGAGTGCACACTTACACTTTGGAATTCAATATAACATTAACATGCAGTATTACCTGAACTATCACATACCTGTGAATTACACTTACAACAGGTGACAGGCTCGATTCCTTAACTTTTATTTCTTTTGCATTAAACTTAAAAAAAAAACTGCCACATTAAAATTGTCCTTGCTCTCAGAAATTACAATCATCTTACTCTTTCTCATGAAAGTTTACTTGTTAATGGAGAACCCAAAAACAAGCTAAGTATCATGAATGTGAGATCAGATGACGCGCATGGTTTTCATCACTGAGCAAACAATGCTTATAGTAACATTCAATCAAGAAATGGCCAGGGATTTTTTTTACCATTTCAAAACCTGAAATGCAGATAAATATTTTGCTGTGCAATAAATAAAAATTTTATGCTCCAAAATTATACTAATTAACCAAATAGCTTAACAGCCAGTGATTCACTAATTGCAAAGCATAAAGTAGGTTAGTAAATTGCAGACATTATTGGACAGTTAATTCATCAGTTTACAGATTTCCAGTTAGAGGACAACAATTCCTTACTTACTTGTTGTAAAGTGTGAAACATTAGTCCCAAGATGATATTTATTATGTCTGAGACTTGAGTAGTACGCAAATATGAGACAAAAGAATGAGCTGAGCATTTCTTTTCTCATTAAACCCTTAAAGTGTTGGGTTAAATTTAAAGTGTTTTCAACATGAAAATTCAAAGAACTCTAGAATGTACCCTGAAGTAACTAACAGAACTTAGCCATGTTCTTGTATGTAATTTATTTGCTAATTTTCATAATTAATTTGAAAAAGTTTAAAAGGGCAATTTCTTCTGGCAAAAAAATTAAAAACCTGTAGAATTCTGAGAATTACAATGTCTTTCAACACTTAAAGGGCTAAACAAAATTAAACATGGGTGGCCATCACACAACATGCAGGTATGAAATTACCTTAGACCAGTAATAGAGGTTGTTGTTTTACACTGTGGCACCAGTGTGTTCTTTAATATGCACAGTGTAGGCTCTCCTGCACATGGAGCCACTGCTTTACATCCCATCTAATTGATGGTAGCCTTTCCAGAACATAGGTGACCTCTTTCTGACCAAGAGCAGGGTGGGGGTTTAGTAGAGATAATGCTGGCCATGGTAGGACTCGAACTTGGTGCACAATCAACCGTGCCAACCCTTACTCCAGTATATAGAAGTAGACGGAGCACTGCTACTAAAATGCTATGCAAGCCAGTAAAGCAGTCATCTATCACATGATAAGATACCCAATTGTGAGCCAAGTATGACACACGAAACTTTTGAATTTTAAATTAATATATTTGTATTTCTTTTGTTACCTTTCAGTACAAAAGTTCTTACAATCCATTAGTATGTTATGTGTATAATTATAGTTACGTTTCTAGGAAATAAAGCTGTCTACTCTCAGAAAATAAAATCATCTTGATTTGTCAATTTACCTACTAATGAAGAACCCAGAAGCAAGTAATTGACAAGTGAAAAAGATCAGCTGACGCGCATGATTTTCATCACTGAGCAGACAAAACATGTTTCTTTTAATATCTTTATTTTAGAGGCAAAATAAATTTTACATAACACTACACTAAATTAACACTTCCTAAAACTGAATGCATTTCATCATATCTGAATTTCACGTGCAACTCAAATATTAAAGATTTAAGTATTATTAGAAGTGGAATGAAAAACTTCTAGATGATACAGTACTGTGCAAATAAGTTGGGACAAGTGAAGTCTGGAGAACCTCTTCGATCCGGCCACATCCAGCAATCCCCCATACACCCACCCAAGGTCATGTTTTGGGGATGTTTCACAACTTCCGGGCCACAGACGCTTCACCCCATTGAAGGAATGATGGACAGCAAAAAGTACATAGGCATTCTGGAGGCGAAAATGGTCCCAACACTGCAGAAGCTGTTTCCTAACGGCGATGGGGTATTTCAACAGGATCTGGCTCCATGCCACAATTCTAAGTTTGCTAAGAGCTTCTTCACCCAGCAACATTTGAAGGTATTGGAGTGGCCAGGAAATTCACCCGATCTAAACCCCATTGAAAATTTGTGGGGTCATTATTAAAGCACGCATATTTAAGATGGATTGCATAATAAAAACCAAAATGTCATGAAAGTGTGGTACCACGATCCTGAAGTGAAGGAGATGTGTGGAAAGCTAGTGGCATCAATGGTTGAGAGGGTGAAAGAAGTAATTAAAGCTAAAGGAGGTCACATTCACTATTAACTACACTATTAAACAAATAAATATCTTAGTTGTGTCTTTGTTACTGCATTTTCCTATTGTCCCAACTAATTTGCACAGTACTATATTTGTTTAGTTTATAAAAAAAACATTTAGATAGTTTCTTTCATTTGTTCACAACCTATGGGATACTCTGCAACAGTTTCACTGTTTATTGCAGTTTGGGTGCACAAAGATTTCATTATCACAAAACACTTGATACTACATAAGAAAATTTGGGGCTTTTTTTTTTAAAATATGTAAATTATTTTCAAACTACACAAACTTTAAGCATACCTGAAGTTTACGAGCCATAGCAACTATTTCATGATCTGGCGGATTGTATTTATAACAATTAGTAAATATTAATCGTACATCTGCAGCAAATTCTAATGGACTTTTGTATTCTCTTCCTTCCATCTTTACCTAAAACAAATAAAAACATTTCATACTTAAAAAAACAGTGTTTCTATTCCTATTTTATTACAGGCAAAAATTAGCCAGTATATGCCTACTATTAATATTGCCTTAACTGAAAGATCAGTATCTGAAATAATTATTAAAATTACATTATTTTGGATATTAGCTGCTAATTTTTAACATATATGCAATGTGTTAAGAGCATTTCAAATTGCACATCATGCACTCAATGTTATTTTATGCATCTCTGACTTGAAAGTGGAAGGACTGAGTATTTTAAAGTTAAGATTCTTAGCAAAAAGATTCTACAACTGTCTCTTAATCTAACTCATATCATCATAGCAAGTAATAATTTGCAAAAAAAAAATAATTTTTTACCTGACATAGATCCAAAATAATTTCTATTTTGGACAATGGAGAAATCACTGTTAATTTAAATCCCAGAGTTAAAAACAAGAGTCGTTTTGTGCAACTAAGAAGGAACCTATCTTGAGCTGTTTTTTGTACCACGGGTTAACTGGCAATAGTGATTGCATGTAATATATTATTTCATATGTAGCATATTACTGTAAAAGTTTATTATAGCAAAACTAAAAAAAGTTTGAACTAAAAGAAATATCTCTTTATATATATATATATGAGACAAGTCCTTCATTTTCACATGTTAATATATGGGGAAAAAACACTATTAGAGTTTAATAAGATTATAAAATGTAATATAATCTAGTTGTATGCTTTTCACTGAGGTATTGTAAAACAAACTGCTGCAAAAAACAATCACTAATTACACAATACTGAGCAGATGCAGTCATACCATCCTTGCGGCTATGCAACACAAGCATCTGGCAGCAATTCCAAAGCATTCTGGGTTCAGTGCAGTGCGAAAAAGGTCAATGCTGCAGATCCAATCAGTTCAAAAAACAAATTAAAATCAAAACATAAAATTTTGAAAATCCAGCAATCAACAGAAAAATTACTGTTGATTATTCACCTAATGAATAATCCCATACTGAAACAATTGTAGCAATTTCAGTGAACTGACTACATTGAGTATTTTCTACATAATGCAAATGTTTCAGAATGAAATTTATTCCAAATTCTTGCCGTAATGATTTGTTCATGACTTAAAACTGACAATCTTGCATGACAAAAATTATGATTTGGTAGAATAAAAAAAAAATTGAAAGATATTAGAACACTTATAAAAACTAATAAATTCCTGTATTTTGCAGAATGTATACAATAGCTAATGAGCTGCAGAGCAGCATTTTCATGCAGCTCAAACATAAATCATCCAAATATAAAACTCTTGTTATCAGCTCCTGGTTATGAAGTTATGGTGAAATAAAACTGACATCGGCCAACAAATGACAAGTGAAATGCAATAGGAAGTAACATAACAGTAGGTAATAAAGTGCATAACTTATTATAATTCCTTGCTATGCAGTAAAATCTCTCTCTTTGTTCTCCATGCCTGATGCCAATATCACAGTTGCAGAATTTTCAAAAAGCAAAAGTTTCCCCTTTATGTGACGATTTTTTATTTTCAAAGTCCTGGGAATATTTTGCCAAATATTTCTGATTGTGAGAACATTTAAGAGACATAGTAAAAATTTTAACACAAAACTGGTAATGAAACTGTTTACACACAACAGCAAATGACAAAGGGCAGAGGTAAGAACAGAGACAGTACTACTACAGTGCTGAAACTAAAGAGAGGAGCTTTGATCAGCCAATCAAAAGGTGAGAGCAATGGTCTAGCTATCAACTTGCCTCAACTCTATTGAACGAAAAGTTTTAATCCCTTATCAATCCCCACTAACCAACCCTTATCAACCCATTAGCCCAACCCAGATAACAACAAACATGCATGAGACCCCTTCAAGTTGCAATGTCAATCATGGCCCACAGATAAGGGATATTCTCCAATCAGTATTATCTCCTTCACTCTGAAGTTTCCAATTCTAAGTAATCCAATTAGATTTAGTTGGCCAGAGGCAGGAGAGCTGGGTATAGGTTCAATAAACACCAATTTTAAAACAATCTATGACCTTCAACTCTGTAAAAGAATTTAGGCATGGGCATTGCCAAGTGTTCTGTCCAGAAATAATCAGCTGAAGTCATAGATTTCCTCTGACTGATGTGCAGGTGAACCCCTCAAGCAAGCATAGATTAGAGAGTGAGGACACACCTGCACCTTTAGTACAGTAAAAAAGCTAAATTGGAAACAATTTTTCCCTTTTGTTAACATTCTCCTTTTTGGGAAAAGGCAAAACTACCATAAAATTTGGGAGCATATTTTTGTAAGGGTAAAACTGGAAAAAAAAAATCAGATTTTTCAGATTTTAAACCAAAAATTATAATAGTTGGCAGCTCTGATTACTCAATCAAAAAGAAAGGAGTTTTATGATTCAAGAAAATTCTATTCAAATAATTACTTTTATACATTAAATATATTTATCAGATACATAAAATTATATCTCTACAACATGGCAAAGAAGAGAACAAACATCTTCCTGTACTAACGAAATGATAGCATGCCAAAGAAAAAAGGTTGCATCTTATATCTCAATACTTAGGGAATTCGACTGAAATAAACATGTGACCTCTGCAGTATTGGGTGAGGTAACACAGGATAATGCAGTTTATAGTACTGGCAATATTTGCCTATTAAGAAATGCCAATCTTTTATCATCTTCAGAGTTGAACGTTTTAAGAAACAAGGATTTCCTTGATTTGGATGGATTTATTTATCCAAATTTATATTTATCCAAATTTATTTATCCAATGACAGTGTAGCCATTGTTATCTGACAGGGAGGAGGGGGACCCCTCCCCCAGTCAAAAAATAAGCTGTCAATTGACCAGTCAATGAATTCTAGTTTACCACACTCGAAGAAAATTGCTTTGCCTATTTTCATTCCATTTTTTGAAACAAAATGTGGTCAATAATTTTACTTTCAATATATAACATGGAGTATTCATTTACTTTAACAATTTCAAATCAATGATCTAAATATTTCTTTTTTCATTCATAATGAGTGAAAAGCCAAACTATCTGTAGGGTATGAAGACCAACCAAATTTCAGAACAAGCAAAAAAAGAATCTGACTCTTCGAGAACACTTTCAGTTAAACTATACAAAATCAGTGGAAACTTCTGCTTTGGGTCTGTCTGTATCTGATAAATATGAGCCTCATAATTTACAAGTTTGTGGTGTGGCATATGAAGAACACCTGGCAAGAATGATATGCCAAGAAAGCTACTTTGTTTGCAAAGGTAGAATGCCATGAAAATTATGGCATTTCAGTTGAAGCAGTCTTGATTAAGTGGTCCCAAAACTACTAGTGCATTTATTAAAACTTTATAATGAATACAGTCTAAGTATTATGTAGCTTTTACACCTTCGTATCTGTCCCTAAGCGTTTATTAAATACAATGGATTAATCAGAAAACAGTGCCCCACATTTCTTTTTTCAGATCAATAATTATTCTGTAGAATTGTAACTTGTACAGTATGTAGGAAGATCATTTAGGTACATTTCATATTTATCTTTATGATCACCTATCTTGTACCACCTCAGAACAAGAGCTGTGAGGGTAGTTGTGAAGGTTGGTGTATCCATCTTTCGCAGGTGTCTGCTTGTCTCCCCAACCAATTATGCTGCAGTAAACAGCATTGGCTCAATACACATTCTGCAGTTGTTTCTAAGTCTCCTTTTATCTCTCACTCACACACACCAAGAATTCATTAACATTATATTGCTTTGAGCATGTCCATGAGGGTGTCATGTCTGATTAATACTACAGTAGCACCACATACAAATAATTCCACATCAAAACATTTTGTTCCCACCTGTAGGAAGACATACTTATGATAAAAAGAGGTGGGAAAGACTTACCTTTACATTGTACAAATAACAATACTGTGGAATAAAATACTAATCAGTAAAAAAAATTAGGGCATTACTTTCTGAGTGATCCTAGTTTTTAAAAATTTACGTATAAAAAATAATATATTGATTTACTAAGTTATCCACTATTAAGCTGTTTTATGTAACAGAATGAAGATGGGTGTAGAGGAAAAATTGTCTTCAGCCAGGTAGGGTCTGAATCAGGAGGTCGTGGGGTCAGATCTAACCCAGCTCAAGACAATTTTTCTTCTACATCCATCTTTATTTTGTTACATAAAACAGCTTGATAGTGGATAGATACTCAATAAATCAATGATGAGCTGTGAATTCATTTGTCTAAATCAGTGGTTTTCAACCTTTTATGCTTCACATACCCCCTGGAAATGTGTATGTAACTGGCATACCCCTTGTATAGATAGATAAAACTATAGTTATAGTATAACAATGGTTATTTTTACTTTGTTACTAGATCTAGAGACTTTTAAGCTCTCACGACGTACCCAAAAAATTTTACCACATACCCCACATTGAGAACCCCTAGTCTAAATAATATATTGCACTTACTTTTACACTTCCAAGATCCATTGGAGTCTTAATTATGTCATGATAGTCATGAAGCCCTAATAACTTTGCATCTACTGGCTTATAGAAAGGCCAAGCATAACCCTAAGGGAAAAAATTTAAAACATGTGAAAAGTAGAACAGGTTAATGTCAATGACAGATAAAACATTTGCAAGAAATTCATAATGCAAAACATATTGGAATGAAGCTTTTATAAATCAGAAAATACAAGATTCACTTTTGAGCTGTACTTCTTACCTGCACTTAGCAGGATCCTAAAAGTTCATCATTAGATATAGCATTTTCAGTGAAACTTATCACTTCTTCAGCATCTGGAGATGTTACTATCTACAGTAAATCATGTGAAGATTCTTCTCTGAAGTAAAGACAGTGTTGTAATGGCAGGATTCTGGAATTGTCTTGTAAATCACATGTCTGTTTGCTTTGTCAAATGAAAAGATCTTTACAACAAGAATAAAAGAACATCAAAATTACATTGAAAAATGTCAAACATCTACTACATCCCTAGTAGAAATTGTTTTAAACAGCAATTCCAACTTTCATTTTCTTTTCTGCTCCAAGTCCATAAACTACTTGAAATATACACAAGAACCAACTATTGAAATGATATAAATATTATCACCAATGCCCTACTGAATATTATTTCAAGACTTTCCACAAAATGCTTTTGGTTATTATGTTGGCACAACTGCAATCCTTCATCCCTTCTTTACGTACAAAACAAAATGCTATGTACATATGTGCATTCTCATACATTACTATCTAAAGTTGGGCTACAATTTAGTTCAAGCCACTTCCAGAACTATTTCTATGTCACTCCACTAATGGTTAATAGTATTGTGACGCCCCTTCATTCACTTTTACTTTACCTTAACCCGTGGGGCGGGGGTAGCTCAGTCGGTAGCGCGCCAGGCTCGTAATCTGTAGTTCCCAGGTTCGAATCCCAGCTGGGTCAGCGTTGAGATTTATCTCCGCAAAATTCCCCGCCCTGCCCACGGTCAGTAGGGGACACCGATGGGCTTGGAAAGGCCGCCGTCCGTCGGATGGGACGTTAAGCCGTGGCCCCGTGTGTGGGAGAGCCATACCCTGTGCACGTTAAAGAACACACTGGATGGCCTTGACGGGAGGCTACCATCTGTCTCCCAACAGCTGTTCCAGTGGGTCCCCTCCCCCAACCTTCTCTGAGCCTTTGGGGTCCATGTGACCTGGCCATTTAGCCCATGGTGTGCAAAAAAGTGCCGCTCAGAGGTAAAACAACCCAACCCAACCTTAACCCGTTTTGCTTAATTTACATTATATTTATCATTTTGGGGATTTTTATTTCCTTTTTGGCATCACAGCGCTCGTTTCCAAGAGTTAGGAGTTGCGCATGCGCAACTCTGAACTTCCGATTGTCACCCGCTAAAGCGCGTGCACAAGGACATGCCCACTCTTGCGTCATAGCTTGCGCCGCACGTCAATTTATGCAAATGTCTTTCCCGGCGTGCAACATGACACGTGCGGGCTTTGTACCTCTTGTTATAACCTGGTGACATGTCACAGTAGCACAGAAAATAGTAGAGTATAGAGAGTAGTAGAGCACAGCACAGTTTAGAGATCAGTTTTAGTTTGGAGTTTGTTGAAGATATTTGTAGTAAGAAATGATGTAGTATCTACTTTACTGAAGTTTTGGTGAGTGCTTTTTGGAAATGAATTGTTTTTTAAACCTTTTGAATCTTTACTATTTTTTTTCTCTTGAGAAACATTAGTTTGTTTTGATTAGCATTAACATAAAATTTTGACAATCATTTAATATTTTTGAATTCTTACTCATTAACGCTCGCTGGTATTTCGAACCCTAATTAAACTTTATTTTTTGGCAATTTGTCAATTATTGCCTGGTGCCTGACTCAGCTATGCGGAGCATGAAAATAACTGGATCAGTCAGAGAGTCCAAACTTTAAAAGTATTTCATTTCTTTGGAGCATTACAGTATTATCAGCCTCAACACAATTCTGTAAATGTGCAGACTATGGAGTATAATAAAATGCGTGTATACCTTGACATGCTAATGACATTTCAAAATTTTTTGTCCCAATAGATGTTTCATCCCTGTGGCATTACAATCCACAGCAAAAGTTTCATACTCTGAGTCAATCTATAGTTTTGACACACACTATACAATCTTCCCACTTACAGTTGTCTATTAAGAATGCAGCAATTTCTAGTGGTTTAATACATCCTTCTTCCCAGAGTACTTCGACCAAATTTGATGAACCCTTCAGTTAAATGCATTTAAAATTTTAAGATTGAAAAAATATTATCGCCAAAGATATTTTGAACTTAATCTGTTGGAATTATTTATTAGAATTCATTAATCTATTAGTATTTTTAATACCAGTCAATGCAAAAAGTTACAGTTAAATGTTCCTAAATAAATCAGTATCTCGATTTTCAACAATATTCGTTCAGTATTTAATGAGTTATGGAACTTTGAATATTTATGCAGCAATTTCTAGTGGTTTAATACATCCTTCTTCCCAGAGTACTTCGACCAAATTTGATGAACCCTTCAGTTAAATGCATTTAAAATTTTAAGATTGAAAAAATATTATCGCCAAAGATATTTTGAACTTAATCTGTTGGAATTATTTATTAGAATTCATTAATCTATTAGTATTTTTAATACCAGTCAATGCAAAAAGTTACAGTTAAATGTTCCTAAATAAATCAATATCTCGATTTTCAACAATATTCGTTCAGTATTTAATGAGTTATGGAACTTTGAATATTTAGCGATAACAATGCCAGCCACAAAAATCAATTTCAGAAGTTAATTAAAACTTAGCAATAAATATTGTATCAAAGTGTTTAATAAAATAAGTTTGCATTTTAGAACTTTGTGTAAAGAATTCTTTCACTATTCTTCACTTTTGTATAAGTTTCTTAAGACTGGCATTGCTGTTGTTAAATATTTAAACTTCCATAATATTGAAAGAATATTGTTGAAAATGAGATATTGGTTTATTTGATTGAGATCTTTATCTGCAATCACATTTTTCGAAACAAAAATCTTATTTTAGAAGTTATAGACCTTTGATGTTAGCTTCCCATTGATTTTACATAAGGATTTTAACTATGTCAGTGCATTTTTGTTTTGGTTAAAAACTTAAAATCCAAAACAAGTTATTTTTGTTAGAAGAGTCTCACCACCACACTCCTCTCCCCCACAACATGAAGATTTTCACTGCATAATACACTGCTCACAAAAATTAGGGGATATTTCAAAATGAATATGAAGCGATAAAAAAAAAGAAGCATTTGAATTTTTTTTTTATTAAACAAGAACATCAGAAAAGCAAACAACAAGTCAAAAAAAGTTGTTCGATTATGCAAATGAGATGCAAACTCAATTGTCGTGATTGAGTAGCAAGTGACATATTGGTGGGGGTGAACAGAAGCATGTAAAACTGGATGAGAGTGCCACACATTGACTGTTCAGTAGGGTGTATGGTCACCCAAGGCTGCCAAAACACACTGACAGCGATGGGGCATGGACAGGATCAGAATGTCCAGCAGTTCTTGTGGGATCCTCTGCCACTCTTGCTCCAGGGCAACTTCCAGCTCAAGAAGTGTTGTGGGAGGCATTGGATGGTTTGAAGTTCTCACTCAAAGCTCAATTTTGATGAATGTGGACAATAGAGTACACCACTTATAAAAAAAAAAAGGTGAGCTAGTATCTAAGTATATTTTGCCTTAAGCACTAGTTTGCTTAGGCACTTTTCCTGTAACCTAACTAGAATACTAAAAGAATGTCTAAATTATGTTACTTTTAGTACAATGAATACTTTTCAAATTAAAAAAAAATCAATATGTAACGCAAAAAACTGTAGCATTTAGCCTTATGCTGTAAACCTCACACTGGCTCATATACCTTTCTCTCCTTGTTAGAAATTAAGATTAAAGGATACTGATTTGCAGCAGAACATTACCATGCAATCACAGTCTATTAACTTAAACATATTGGCACTGCAAAATTGTTAACAATAGTGCATATTACTTGCAGGCTGTCCAACTAATGTTTCACTTTTCCAAAAAAAAAAAAGCATTTAATAAATTTAAGTTAAATTACAACAGTATAATAAGAGTATGCTGCTGTCTATAAAATGGATTAAAGCTATATATAGATGTTTTCTTTGGTTACAAAGGACAAATAATAAATTTCCTTCATATTTGATTATTTTATTATGGCTTTGAATCATATGGATGAAACATTCTTGCCATGAATAGGATGAAATGCTATAATCCTAAATTATAAATTTTATGAATATTCTTCAATATGTTCTTTTCTTGTCCTATTAGAAAAACCACTGAATCTGTGCCACTGCACTCCACACAAGTAAACATTTTATGAACAATATTATTAAAAAGCACACAAAGACCAGACATGTGACATTAAAAGACAATTCAAGAATGCTGCCAAAGTGTTCACAACTGCTGAACTCAAGATGCCGAAAGTGGTAAGGTTCACAAAAATCACCAATAGGAGTTCTAAAACTATTATATGTATGTAAGAAGTGTAGCTCAAAAGTAAATACTTTCTAATTTACAGTGAAAACATGGATTAAATCCTTAAAAGCATTAAATCAAAATGGATAACTTGTTTTAAATTTGTAGAACAAAAATATGTTTTCACCATTTCAAAATATTTTAAAAAGCTTCAGATTTAAAAATTACCTGGAAAATGGCTCCTTTAATAAAATTTGCACACTGTTAGAACTATTTTTCCTTCCCATTCCATGAATTCTTAACATGGAAAAAACTAAGGAAGACCATTTCCCAGCTAATTTACTACAGACTTCTACTTTCAAAATCATTAACTCAATATGAATTGGAGTATATATATATCATATAATATATTGTTCATTCCACCAATTTAAACATGCATCAACTTGATAAAATAAATACATATATGGTATAATAAGCCCTTCTTGCACTCCTTCCTTATAACAACATTTAAAGTGAACATAAAACATTTGGCAACATTTAACCTGAACATAAATATTTGATATTTAACCTGTAATTAAGCAATCATAAAATACTGCACAATAAAAAAAATTAAACTTAGTCTGATAATTCAAGGGTTTATTATTAAACTAAGACAACCTATGAATGTCTATCTTTTAAACATGGTCAATCTAACCAACCAATTTAGAAATAATAGGTTCCAGTGGCTTATCAGATGCAATGAGACTAAGTTCCCCCTAAAAAATATGGACTTTGAATTTAGTAAATAATATTTATTTTTATGAATAATAGTAAATCCCCATATTACAAAAGTTCATCAGTTACGACAAATTATAATTCTATTATTTGACTAAAGACACAGATTTTTGTTGAAGGCCTTATTTTGTGTGGACTACAATTAACATGTTTTATCAGAATCATTGTAATGAACAATGTCATACTAGTCTGGCTCGCCTGCAATGATCTCACACAAGTAACGAAGAATATGGTCAGATTCAGCTAAGGTGATTCTACTAATATATAAAATTTAGGTTTATGTTTTGGTATTAGAAGTATGTAATATTAAATAATAAAGCAATGTAAGTAGTTATGTTTTGCTTATTAATATTTAAAATGATATTCAGCCTGCCATATATTAAGAAGTAACTGATTTGGTTCCTATGTGATTTGAGTTTGAGATACCTGCTCTAAAACATACAGTAGATGACCCTTCCCATATCACAAGCTTTCATTTCCCATACACTCATTGTGATTGATCCCATGATATTTTTTACCACTGTTTTGTATAGAAAGCAGTATATCAAATTTAGCAGTCCTCTCCTCTTTATCAAAGAGGACCTTTATTTTATCTTTTTTTTTTAAGGGAGGGCCCTTCATGTTCCATTGTTACAATAAGAGGAAGCTGTACACAAAATACAGTAGTCCTCTCTTCTTTTTTGAAGTGGACACCCTTTTTTTTTTTGGTGGGCAAAACAAAGGTTTGGAGGGTAGAAATCCTTTTGCTAGGGTAAGAGTTTGAGAGAACCTGTATATTGAATTTGGTAATTGTAGCTCTTAATGTTTAGTTCTTCCACTTTTTTCAGGAAGGAAGAAAGCATTGGAGATCAAATTTTTATGTTGCTAAGTTAATAGAAAGCTGTGTACCAAATTTGATGGCCCCAGCTCTTATCTAAGAGTCCCTCCCACCACCATTTTTGTATTTTTTGGGGGAAGGGTAATTAAACATTGACAAATGCTTTTTTTTATCTCAGGAACCATCATGAAATTTTTTTTTATATATTTCAAGAGGTCTGCAAATGCAGTTTTGTGTTCCCCCTAATATTTTTCTCTTTTTTTTTTACTGTTATACATATATAGTGTATTTTACTAAATGTTTGTTAATTTGCTTCTCATGGCTTGGCCATGCAAACTTCCTGAGATGGAAGTCTATTGCCTAATCATTTGAATGGCTCCAGATACCACCCAACAGTAATAAGTAATGAAATGCTTTATGACTTTCCATTTTAGCTCATTCCTTGGGCAGAAGAAGAACCTTCTCGCAAGGGGAGTAGGAACTGGCTCAGTTGGTAGTGCATCAGGCTTGGGATCTGTATTTCACAGATTAGAAAACCACTTGGATCAACACTGAGATATATCTCGACTAAACCCCACCCTGTCCTCAGTCAGAAGGAGGAGGAACCAACAAACAGGCCTGGAAAAGCCACTCATTCATGGATAGGACATAAAACCATAGCCCAATGTGCAGGAGGGCCATAACCTGTGCACATTAAAGAACACAATGGATACCTTTGACAGGAAGCTTCTGTTCCCTAAGAGCTGCTCAGTGGGTTTCCTGAGCCCTTCAGGTACTTGTGACATGGCAACTTAGCCCAATATGGCAAAAAAGTGCTGCTCAAAGGTAAAACAACCAAACTTCTCACATGCATGCAAGCAAGAAAAAAAAATAATATGAGCTGCGGATGATGAACTGATAGGAAGTAGTTCATTTAGTGCATCAAAAAGTTGTCTTTTTTTCTCACAATTACTAGAGTTTTGTTTTGAAGAGAGAACCAAAACAGTACAAAAATAATAGGAATTCCACTTGCCAAATCTTGAAGCCTGGGCGAATGCTGTACAAAAAAATGGACAGTATTCCACCTGGTTCAGGTGAATGCTGTATGGAAAAAAGACAGTATTCAGCCTCTCTTAAAACTTACAAGACAAAGTTTCCATGAGTAACACAGCTACCAGCATTCAAAGTATCAGTAACAGCTAAGGCACCACAGAATCACATGCATTCCCATAGTTTGTGCACAAGTGAACTGTATGTAGCAATAAATAAAAAATAGTCTGTAACATACTTTACATAGTGCATTGGACATTTACTCATGTTATGAACATGGCATTTGGTTCTCCATTAAAAACACCAAAGCACAGGCATTGCAATTTATCACTTGCAACCACAGGTGAAGCAAAGTGGAGAATCAAGATAAGAGTTTGGGGGTATCACTTGGGTACACTATACATTGTGAATAGATAGACAAAACAATTTGCAAAATATACATATTTCGGAAATGTGCTGACCAAATTAAGACTCACCAAAATATGTTGCAATCATTTTTTTTAAGTAAAAAACCAGGTAAGGAAACTGATCCTTCAAACATTTTTGCAACATTAATTATACTGCAAAAGCATAACCCACATTAACCTTTCTACCATAACAGCCCAAAATGCCCCAAACTGCAGGTAAGAGGTAGTGAAGGGGAAAAAATAGCAATGATTGGATGATTTAAAATTTCAGCCATTTTGGGCCAGTATGTCAGTGAAAGGGTTAATATAATGCATATGTTTATAAGTAGTAAAAAAAAAATCCATCTTTACTTACAGCATGCTTCTTGGCAAAGAGTTCCTTCAAAATTACTTGACAATATTTCATTTGTTCTGACATTTTTCCTTTTTTTGACTTTGAATTATTGGGCTGCAATAGGAAAATAGCATTTTTAAACCACATACACTACTTCTCAATTTCAACCCTTAACCTGAAATACCTATTTTTTTTTAACATAATCTTATTTTCAAAGAAAACAAGATAAAAACAATGATTTTTGTAGAAAAAAGGAAACTTTTCTTAACTAAAAAATTTCACTTCTTTTGTTCTTTAGCTATAATGCTTATTAATCAACCTTCATTTAAAAATCATGGTATGCAGTATAAAAAAATTGCTTTATAATTAAAATATGTAATGAATTTATTTATACCATTGAACAAAGCAATTAATATAAAATTCAACATTGCATTGACACTGTTTTCTCAATCTATTTCTTTAAATACAATTTCTTTCCTTGCCTTTACTAGCTCTTTCAAAGCAATGTAAAATGCTAAATGGTCAGGTCACAGGGACCCACATTTATGTTTTTTTGGGGTTTTTTTGTATTCTTTTGGCACCTACTTGTCAATCTGCTTAGAAAAAAAGAACCTAATTGTAGATAATAAATTATAATATTCTAATATGTATCCTTCATAATCCTTAATGCTTCCAGGGTTCAACTATTTTTTCACTATGATCAGCCAAAAAAATTAACTTTCGAACTTTTTTGCCAAAAAATTAATGCAAGGAATTATGGCATGTTATATGCCAAATTAATCAGCATTTATTTCTGGATTTTCTGAAAATAAAATATTTAAAAAAATGACTAGTTTTATTTTAATAAGTCTTTTTCTTAGAATCATGTAGTAACAAAATGCATCTGGCAATGCAAAAAAAAATTATTTAAAATCTTAATAACAAAAATATTTGCTTGAAATAAATAAGAAAATTACTCCCTTTTATAGTTTTTTTCTCAGTACCATACTTTGAAAAAAGCCTAGGATTTTTGCCCACTGTGCTGAGTTAAACAAACAAGTAAACTTTAGAATTTTTTTTTAAACTAATTAATAGAAAAGGTCATGATATATATCAAATTAAACAGAATTTAATTCTGATAAAATAATTTTCAAAAATGAGAAGTGTTTTAATTTTAATAACACTTTTTCAGATTGATGTAGTAGAAAAAAAAGTTTGTGTAGCAATTAAGACTTAATTCTAAAAAATCTAAGAAACTAGTTTTATTTGGTTCCAATAAAAAGAGCATTTCATTCCAAGTAATAAAATATTTTTTTTTTACCTTGAAGAACAATGCTAATCTGTCTTGTAATTTTTTCAGTAAGATACAACTTAAAGCAGGTTCCATTGCATAAGGGCACCTCACACAATTCACACTCAAACAACATTTTTTTTCTGCATACTGGTCTTGAACACACAGTGCATTTTCTAAATGGTTGTTTTTTTTTATGCAGTTGTGACATTTTCTTGTAAAGTGGCGATCAGTTAACCACATAATTGGGAGTATAATGCTTGGGATGTGTGCTTTGCCCTGGACATAGATAACTGTACCTTTGTTAAACAGTTGATTCGCAAGATTAATTCTATACTGGTAATGTCTTACTGATGGATTATTTTCCCTAAATAAAATATAGGTATTTACAACAACAGTGTATTTATTATATGAAAAAATAACCTTTTCCACCATTTCAAACATCTGCATCTTATTGGATAATAGTGAAGCAACTGGTCTGCATGGTCCACACCTCCCATTTGAGCATTGTAGTCGATGACACACTTGGGCTTCAAAATAGTCTAATCAGCTCCCCCTTCTTGCCTCTTTCTCCTTTGCTGGACCTTTGACATTTCAGTATTATGAAAGGCAGAAAGCATGATAACATCTCTTTTATCATGCCACTTCATAGCTAAAAGGAGACTTTTTCGAATGAAATTACATCTCCCATTTGCAACTTCTCTCCTAAATTATACTCAGGCATGCCACTCCCATTTGGCATTACAGTGTCTGTGGCATAAGTTCTTTGTAAAATGCTGGAGAGAAATACTAGCAATCCATGTACAAATGATAGCCCTAGTACAGGGTGTTTCAAAAAGGATGCAATGCTCTGTATTTTTTTATTATTTAAACTTGACAAAAGGCACAAATTTCAAAAGATTCAAATTATACATATATCTACCTTTACAACAGATATTGAAAGTGATTTCCTGCAACCTGGATGCAGGTTCATACCCGTTTCATGACATTTACAGCCACCATTCGTAATGTTTGTTTTCTTATGTTTAAAATCTCTCTTTCAATGTTAGCCTTCAAGTCTTCATCTGTATGAGGATTGTTTAGAAACACTACACATTTGAGATATACCCAAAGTAAAAAATCTGGAGGAGTAAAATCTTGGGGGCCACATATTTTTTTTAATCAAATGATCACGAAAAATATTCTGCAACATGATTATTGTGTCATTTGCAGTATGGGCAGTTGTGCCATCTTGTTGAAACCAACACTCTCGTTCATTCATGTGCAATAAACTGTTGGGTGAGGTCATGATAAACTTCACCAGTTACAGTTGAGTCAAAAAATAAAGGCCCTATCACACGATGACGGAAAACTGCACACCAAACACCAATTTTCCATGTGTGTAATGATCGTTCATGAAAAGTGTGCAGATCTTCACTGCTCCATATTCGACTGTTTTGACTGTTCACATACCCATCCAAGTGAAACCAAACCTTGTCACTGAAATAAACACAGTCCAACACCTCAATTCCACTTTCATCACAACAAAAGAACGAAACCAACAACAGTACTATAAACGTTTTTCATGGTCTGGTTCTTTCAGTTCATGAATGACACCAATGCGGTAGGCATGAAATTTTAACTTCTTTGTAGCCCTGAAAACAGTAGCTGGTGACAGTCCAACCTGTGAAGAACTTTCTAAGAGATTTTCTGGGTGAGCGAGTTAAACATTGAGACACATCATCAAGAACTTCGCAGTTAATAGTGATGACCGGCTTGGGCTCTTTCAATCCTGTACAGACCTAGTGTCATGAAATTTATCAATCAAACAAGATGTGTCGACTTGTTAGGAACTGCAGACTGAGGAAACTTCAACTCAAACTCCTCTCTCACATGTTTGTTTTTGGAAAATTACATAGCTGACACAATACAAAGGAATGAATGCTTGAGTGAGACTAATGCGTGACAAGGTCATTTCAACTGCTAAAGGCTGTTAACCTTGAGTACAGTAATGCCAACTGACTAATATTATGGCATAAATGTACATGTGGGTAAGTTCTATTCTCTTATATTTAGGGTTGTATCCTTTTTGAAACACCCTGTTTAACAAATTACCCATCAGCTTTATAGTGACAGCATGTGCATGACCTATGTTGTTGGCATGAGACTGAACAGTTCCTTTGCCAGTATACATTATTGCATTCCAGGCATAGGCTGTCTAAGCTTTCACATAAGACAAAGTTTTATTTCAAATCTCTCTGGCTTTTGAGGATTAATATATCCTAAAATAAATTCTGCCTTTTTAGCCATACTTAATTCCCTCTTTGGAATATAGGTAGTATATATCAAGGAAGGATCTATAATATCAAGGAACACCTGAACTAATTTAGCTGAATCGAAAAAAGCCTCATCATTTATCCTGCTTTCAACATTGGGAAAGCCTTCAAAATCTATCAGAATCCAATCCCCCAAAATATCCAAAAAAAAAAATCCCGATTATTGGGATGAACTTTCCTCAGTTCATCATAGATAACTTTCGATGATATAGACATTTCCGTTAATTAAAATATGTATAATAAATATAAAATTTAGCAATATTTACATACCACAAATAAAAATATAAAAGATAAAACTTTTAAAATATATATATACAGTCAATGATCATCCATTGCGCATCAAGTAAGAACGATTACATAATTAAAACAACTTTGAACTGCCTGTCATGGAACTTTTGTGGTTACGATTACGCAAAAAAATATTGATTTTCTACATCATAACATATTCAGTAAGTGATAAAAAAAAGTATAGGAATATTAAATAAATTTAAAGTAGGAAAAGAGAGTAAAATAAAAATCAATAGTAAAAGTACATGACTTAGTAAACATTTCCAAATTGCTCTGCAAAAAAAATTATAATTGATTTTTGGAAGTTTTCCCAATCTTTAAGGAAAATGTGATTGGCAACAACTCAAACCGTAACCCAAACTACAAATTTAGTGTCGGGAAAACTTCATTGCAACGGGAAGTATAAGTGCAACTATATCATAAATTGAGCCATCTGAATGGCAACTGGAAGTATTCCAAGGATATTTTAGGATATTTAGGATAGAAATTCATCATAAATTAGAAAGGTTTTTTTTTTTACATCTCTAAAACATACATTTTCAGACTATATATATTAAAATTCTTTAAATAAGATCTATCTATTTAAAAAAATAAAATGAAGTTTCATGTGTTGTACAAAAGATGTCTATTGATGTCCTTGACCTCTCATTTCAGATTTTGTCAATGTTCGATGGTGACTCTGGAAGGGTTAATATGGCACTTGCAACTCTATTTATGGACAACAATGCCTATCTCCACAGAATGAGGATTTTCAGTAAACTTTCAATTGAGGGTCAACTGAGGGATTTTTTTAGAAGATATTCATAGGATGGAATAGCTAACCAGATCCTCAGATCTGAATCCAATTGAAATATGTGTGGTGCCCCGGAGAGTAGAATTTGAAGATAATAGCCACCCCCACCTACCATGAAAATGACTGAACTCCCTATGAACTCAGCTCTGCTCTTGTGAAGGAGTGGCATTTATTATCACGAAATCACATCAACAGTATGAAAATGCATTGCACAAGTTACAGAGATGATGTCTTATTTATATATCTTGTTCCTTAACTCCATCACTTCCATTATGGAAACTACTGCTTTCATATATGCAGCATTAAAGCGTAGTAAACAGTTTCACTTGCTCAATATCTCACTTGCTGTTAGCCACGCCATGATTCCTTCCCATACATTTAATTGTATTTGCTGAAAATCACTTTGAGTCATGTACACTTTTGTCCATTATCCATTAATTTTGAGCACAGTGTACTTACTGATATCCCAGACATTCGAAGACTTTAGCACCCAGCAAATCATTTTCTCCATATATTAAGCACAATAATTTCAAAGTCAGCAAGTTCAGCAGTTCTTGTTTGATATCATGCAATATATAAGAATAGCTTTCTTTTACTAACCTCAACATTTAACTGAGTATCAGGCAAGTCCTTTGAAGGTTTCTTAATAGGTCGTCCACTCTCACGTCTAGTAGAAATTTTTGACATTTTATCTGGTTGAGGCTGAAATACTGGTTCATAGCTAGCATTTGTTGTTGGAGTAGTAGTGTCAGCTTTCCGTTTTACTCCTTTTTTAACCTAAAATTTTTTTTTGATATAAGTAAATAAAATTAGATAGTTAAAATTTTTAGAGAATATCAATAGGTCATTTAATGTACCAATGTATGAAATGAGGTTTCTAAAAAATACTGTGGTACTTTAAAAAAATATTTTAAGCAAATAATATTTTCAACTTAACAAACTAAATAATACAAGTTATTTTAACTACAAAAAAATGTTGATTTAGCATGGAATATAGTTTTTTATTGACCATCACTTTTGTTTTCCCTCTATCATCAAACCTACCCTACTAGCAGTCTCATCAACAGCCACAATTAGTCTCCTAAATATCATCTGCCAAAAGGGCCAAACTGCATAATCTAAATACGACATTTTCAAATTTCTAGATCATGCAAAACCAATCACCCATTACTATATTTGGCTAACTTTTGAAGCATGCCATATGATCTAGCCATCAACCAAAATCATGATGGTCAACAGAAATCAAGACTTTTTGAAACCTAGAAAGCAAGTAACCATAGGTCTTTCTCTAAACAATTCTCAAGGATCTTTCTAAACAAAAAAAAAAATTGGTCTGTGCAGCTATACCATCTCTGAACTCTCACAGTTCATCCTGTAGTTAGCAACCAAGGTATTTAATTTTATTAAACACAATAATGAAAAGAACATTATCCGGAACAGATCAATGCCCCTGTAATTATCACAAGAATTGCAATAATCTTTTTTTTTAAACAGTGATAAAACCTTTAGTAAAATTTTTAGAAACCCCATTACAATAAAGAATTTTCAACACTACATTCTACCATGTGACAACAAAATCATTCCTAGCTCTACGCATTTTAGTAGTTATTTCATCTTCCACTGCTGTCTTGCCCAGTTGAGGCTGACTTGCATGTTGTCTGATATGCCCAGATGCTTTTAACTTGGAAGCAAACAATTGCTTTTCTTCTTTGTTTATAAAGTGTTAAAGATATAATCTTTAACTTCAATCAGTACATTCTTCTGCTATTAATGTTAAAGCCTAGGCATAAGTGAATATACATGTGTTATTATATATCTGGGCATTGCATCATCTGCTAATGGTATGGTAAATAGTAATATTCAGAGTTCAATATATAAAGAAGAAAGTCTATGTGTCTGTCCACTTATGCACATGGCCCCCAGAAGAGCTAAGAGGCTTCAAATTTTACACGAATATTCCACTGGAGTTAAGCAAAATTTGGGGGGCGGGGCTAGTTTGAATTCTTCAAATTCACCATAGACTTAACATTAACGGTTGAAATTTATTCAATTAACTGTTGCCACCAATAAATTTGAAAAAAAAGGAATACATCAAACTAAACTAATATCCGATTTTGCATGATAAAATATTAACAGTTGAAAGTTATTCAAAATAACTGTTGCCACCAATGAATTTGGTTTGATATTCAAAGAGTATTTCCTAGGTCAAGACCTAAAAAATAGGGGGGAGGGGGTGTCCAAAATTGAGTCAATGAAACAGAATGCTGTTCCAGCATAAACTTCTTCACTGTGCTTTCTGGTCTAACAAATTTCTTGTAAAATACAGATGACATATAATTTTGTTGTTGTTTTTTTGCCTCCTTCTGGTTACTAGCATTCTTGGGCTAGGAGTGGGAGGAGCTAGGGAATAATACACATCTATATTCATATAATAAAAATAAAATTATTTTCTGTTTTTTTATTTATTTTTAACAAGTTTTCAATGAAGTAAACTTAAAAGTCAAAAATACAGTTTGCAGGACAACAGATTGAGAATCATTTTACCTAGCTCATGACAATTTATATAATATGGATAATACATGGCCCTGGGCTTGTTAACAAATGTTTTTAAATAAACAAAAAAAAAATCAGGAGCTTCCATTTTGAGAAGTTTTAACCCCTTTACTTTTTATGTTGCTTTTATGTTCTAGTATTTGTGTGTGTGTGTGTGTGTTTTGCAAGCAAATGTTCTGTTTGTAGTTGAATGTGTTTTGTTTAGTAAAATTGTGCTATTTTCAAAAGTGGATCTTTTTATGCAAACTTCTTTGAGCTCTTGGGATCCTAGTGACATACCCATTAAATCCATTTATGTGAATCAAGACTTTTAACTGGAAAAAGATTCTATTTTGTATTTAAGAGTGTTCTCCCATCCCTAATTTTTCACATATTTGACTCCCTGCATCTCAAATCTATAAAATAAAAGGTGTCTGTCTTTTGCAGCCATAACTTATCAAAAAATTAATGTACACACTCCAAAGTTTCAGAGAATGTTTCTGGTTGTGGTCCGGATTGCAGTGCCAAATTTCGGGTCAAAAGTCCAAAAGGAGGGTTTGATAGAAGCAAAGATATTTACTTTGCTATTCCTATGGAAAACAAGAATCGCTGTCATATTTATTGTTACCATTTTCTCCTACCTAAATGTGAAAATAAAGAGTTAAAATAGCATTTAAATCTGCTGCCATTGCCAGATTCCTCACATTTCCAAAGGTATTATTGAAGCATTTCATTACAGCTAGGGACTTGATTTTCTAACCAAACATGGGAAACCAGCCTAAGAAATTTGGGACCTTTCAGTAAAGTACATCGAGAATTACAGAATGCCAAAATCTGACAAAAATAAATATCTTGATTGTTTGTCATGGGCTCTGAGAGCGTTCGCCAAGTCAGCAATGACCTTTGCAACACTGGGAAATTCTTCAAGTTCAAACTGTGATAAAATGTGGGGAGGGGGGGGGGGGTACTCACAAAATAACCTTTAGTGCAGGAAACAACAGAATATGCAGACTAAAAGTGAGACTCGAGCTGTCACAATTTCAGTAGAAATGAAGCCATGTGCCAAGTGAGAATCTAATTTTTAAACCAATCACTGGCCACACGGTGGACACTGTGCAGGAAATTTGGACCATGTGAACGAATATCATGGGAGCCACAGGGTAGCACAATCTGTGGTAACAGAAATAAAATCTCGATAGCTTATGCAGAAACTGAGCCATGGACTATGAGGAGTGTTCGCTGACGTCAACAATGATCCGGACAAATTTCTTCCTGTTGAAAATCTGTGCTAAAGTGTTGGGGGGCCTTCTTACAAAATTTACCTTTAATGCGGCAAAAATAAGAATATACAGGTTAAAGATGACACCCAGGCAGCATCGGGGTACGTTCAGCTAGTTTAACATAAGTATCCCCAAAGTACATTTCAAATTTATCCATCTTAACAATAGAATCCAAGTTTTAACTTTAAATCACTTTCAAATAATGCATGATCACCATTCAGTAAGTAGCCAGAGAAGGCAAAGAAGTATGCAAGACAGCTAAAATTTAGATACATTGGTGTAAGGAACGAACTGATCTGCAGTATCTTTAGTACGAGTTTGGCTCACAATCCATATGGTCTTGATGAATTTCGCCTGCACACTAGTAAAAGTATTTGATACCCAAGGTCTAGTTTATTGCTTATATAACTTGTATGCTCTACATATATATATATACACACATTTCTATTATTTTCACCTTAAATACAAAAACTTATACAATAAATTTTTAATATAAAATGTTAATACCTTAGCAGGTGCTGTGGGTGTAACTACATTAACTTGCTCTGCTAAAGGAACACTTGGTACATGTAAAGATGGTGGTTGGCTCTCTTCATTCACTGTTTCAGGAACTACTGGTGTTGAAACAAATTGTGAATCTGCTGCAGGAACATAGCTGGAATGCCTTAATGTAGGAGCTGATATTACAGATGAAGTAGCTGAAAGTGTTGTTGGAATATTTGTACTCCCTGGAATTGAAGAAGGCGCCGTCGTTCTTGTTGGTGGAGGTGCTGGTGCTGTTTGAGAACTAGATACAGTTGGCACAGAACTGCTCACTGGTGGAGCAATAGTTGTTGATGGGGTTTGCAAAGGTTGGGTAGTAGCAGTGACAGTTGTTGGCACTGCAGATGCTGCTGTTCCACCTGAATTAAAAATATTACACTATACATTATACAATTATTCATAATAACTTTTTTACAATATAATAATCTAATATATAAAGAAGAAAGTCTGTGTGTCTGTCCACTTATGCACTTGGCCCCCAGAAGAGCTAGAGGCTTCAAACTTTACATGCATATTCCCTTCACCCAGGGGAAGAATATAGACTATGTGCAAACTCACTGGAGTCAAGCAAAATTGGAGCGGGGGGCTGGTTTGAATTTCTCAAATTCCCCATAGACTTAACATTAACGGTTGAAACTTATTCAAATTAACTGTTGCCAAAAATAAATATGAAAAAGGGAATACATCAAATAAAACTAATATCCGTTTTTGCATGATAAAATATTAACAGTTGAAAGTTATTCAAAATAACTGTTGCCAATGAATTTGAAATAATGAATGAATCAAGCTAATTTTTTTCTGATAAACTCATTGATAGACTTTCTGATAAACTTTCTGATTGACTCATCATGTGATACTCATTGTTCAGTTTGCTGGGTTAAGAGCGCAAGCATCCATAGATACTGAAATCGTTCCAATTAAGCACGAGCAGAACATGAGATTCTTTGTTGAAATGAAAGCTTCAAAACCTATATTTGTATTAGAAATTACAATCATTAACTTAATTTAAAAAATATGCAAAACTAATAAAAGTATAAATAAATAATTAATAAACATTTTAAATATTAAATAATAAATGATTTTATTTAATAATAATAATTTTTTTAATACAATTACATTTTTTATGCACATCAGACCATAGTTAATTATCTTTTATTATAAAGTTACATATGCCTGGCAAATTGTATCTGAGAAATTCTGGTGGGTAAGAAGTGACTCAAAAAGTTCGATTATCTGAGCTAGGAAATTCCGGTATTTGGTTTAGAAACTTCAGACATGGGGTATATTATGGGTATCTCAAACTATATCCATTTCTTTCCTCCCCTAAAAGAGTAGGAGAAATTTTTAAATGGAGGCTGGATTAGGTTGTGTTATCTCTGAGCAGCACCTTTTGCCCACAATGGTCATAAGTAGACAGGTCACAAGGACCCTGAAGGCTCAGAGAAGATTGGGGGAGGAGATCCACTGGAACAGCTATTGGGAGAGATGGTAGCTCTCATCAAGGCCATCCAATGTGTTCTTTAACATGTACAGAGTATGGCTCTCCAGCACAAGGGGCCATGGCTTAAAGTTCCATCCAACAGACAGTGGCCTATCCAAGCCCATCAGTATCTCCTATTGACCATGTTCAGGGAGTATTGAGAAGATAAATCTCAATGCTGACCCAGCTGAGACTCAAACCTGGGAACTACAGATTAAAAGTGTGGCATGCTACTGACTGAGCCATGCCCCATAGGGGGAGATCAAATGTGATGCTATTTATGCCAAATGAAAGCTTGCAGCGTGGGGAGTGCCATCTACTCTACATTTTAAAGTTTCAGACCCGAGCAATGCCGGGTAAACCTGCAAGTTATATAATAAAAAAATATATATCCAAATATTTGAAATTTTAAGTTGATATGGTTGCTAGGCAACAGGACCCAGATTCAAACCATAGACATAGATAAGTGGTTCCCAACTTTTTTCAAGCCTTTTTGAATATTAGTTTTTAACTCTTCATGGTAATCAGAATAATTTTTCCTATATAAAACTAGATGCCAGTAGCACTCCCATTTTCAATTTGACAAAACAAAATCCCCCACAAATTTCTAACCCTCTCCCCTCCTTACTGTCCTAGAGTCGGTGTAGATATTTATGTTATACTCTTGACAAGATCTACATTCTCACCAGATCTGCTGTATGGCAAAATACACTGGCAGTTTCCTGCTAGACCTCTGTGGCAAGTGGCTGTCTGAGAAGGTATCAAACTGGATATCACCAGTGGCACAATGAATAGTTGTTAATCTTGAAAACAGCTGAAAGCATCATTTAAAAAAGTGAAGTTTGAGGGATACAATAGTTCAAACTTATGCTCAACATAATCTTTAGTCTTCATCTCTTTAAAGCAATGGTTTCCAATTTCAACTTGCTCCAAACATGGGTAAAATTTTATGCATTATATGCATAGATTTAAAAACAGCCACAAAGAATAAATGCAAAAACACTAAACTACAATATTAAAATCCCCTACCAGTCTGAATCCACATTGCTCATCACGCAATTGCCTGTCAACCAGATTCTTAATTCTATTAAGCACAATCATGCAGAGAACTTACCTGAAACAGAAAGTAGGCTGATACTCCTATAGTTATCACAAGACTGTGATCACTCTTTTTTTAAAAATAGGATAATAATAGCTCTGGTAAAATCCTTAGGAACCATGCCTTTATTGAAAGATATTCAAAATTTCAGTCATCCATGTGGTAACCAAAAGATTCCCAGCTAAGCATTTCCGTAGTAATTTCATCTACCCCTGGGAATTTATGAAGTTTAGAAAGAGCAAAAATAACTTCAGACTGTATATGGCCAATATTAAAGCCAGTAATGCATCTATCATCATTACAAACAATGGAAGTAGAACTAAAAACATTGTTTAGAACATCACTGAAATGCTCAGCCCACCTAGTCATGACAGAATCCTCACCTTCTAATTTATACCTAGTTTATCTTTCAATCCCTATATACCTATCTGTTTTCTATCACACAAAACATTAAATATCTGGTATAGCTCTTTGCTGCTGTGCTGTTAGCTACTTCCTTAGCTTTGCCAGCCAAGCTATCAAGCCAAACTTTCTTATCAGCAGTTAACAGATTCTTTAGAAGTTTATTGCTTAAAAAAGTTGATATTAATTAATTCATCATTGCTCACCTTTTGGTCTACCTGCACCTTTGCCTTTTTTGCCTTTTCCTTTCCCACCAGATGTCTTATTAGGAGGCATGGGAATTTCAGTTTCCTGTAAAACATTTTTTTAAAAAACATATAAACAAAACCAATGCTAGTTTTTGACATATCTCAAACATTTCAGAAGCAATATCAAGACAGATTTTTTGAAATACTAAAAAAAAAGTGTACATTATTGAAAAATCTACAAAATATTACTTCTGAGTTGTCTTAGTTAGGAGTGGTACGACTATATTTTTTCCCATGAATGCATCTGTTCAGTCTATGTGGCAATTTACACTGAACATTACTGCTTTTTAAAAAGCTTGGGATCCAAAAAACATTTCTGAACTTTTATTTTTGCAATTCTATACATCAGGTCTAAAATGATTTCAGAGTTATGTTCTTGAAACTGCTGTTAATGGCAAATCTATAAGGCCAAAATTCTATGGGTAAAATGGAGCTGGAGCAAATCACTCCTAGGGTGTGCAAGGTCTGGGGTAAACCTTTACAATGGCTCTTTATACATTTATCATATAATGCACATTTTTTTTTTTTGCTTTAAGGTCTAGATACATACTACATTGATTTGTTTATGTGGCCTGCATGCCACATAATAGCTTAGCAAATCAAATTATGAGCATTGTGTGCCTAAAGGCCTCAGAAAAAGAAGACCTAGGATGAAGTGGGCAATTGCAAACAATAACTTGTTAATATTGGTGTTCAATAGCCTAATGCAACAGCTGTAGCTCAGGCTTTATTATTAATTAATATTTCAGGTATTACAGACAAGTTTGCTGGACTATTTATTCAGTCTCATTGGACTTCTACAGCCAATAGATGGGTCAGTAGATATAAATAAAATAAATGCAGTAATAAAATAATGCTCAAGCAGTGGCTTGCCACAGATGTCTGACAATTATCAGAGTTATCATATAGAGTCTGAGAGGAAGGCAGGATCCAGCATAAAAACAATTTAACATCCATGCCTTGCCCAGGGCTTGAACCCAGGTCCCTTTTGATTAATATTCAAGCATGCTAACTACTCAGCCATGGGATGGCTCATTAGGTATCGAAAATAAAAATAAACTACGGATTGGATTGTTTTACCTCCGAGTGCCATTTTTTTTTTAAACAATATGCTGAATGGCCAGGTTACAAGGACCCAGATTCACAAGGAACCCTTCCAGGGTCCCACCTGAAAAAATGGTTTAGATCCAGAGGCCCAGCTATTTTTTCTCTTTGATCTGCCAAAAAAACACTTGAGAACTTTTTTCCAAATAACTAATGAAAGGAATTACGGCATGTTACATGTCAAATTACTCACCATTTAATTCTGATTTTTCTGAAAATAAAATATTTTACAAAAAAAAAGACTATATATTTTAAAAGGGCATTTTAGTCATATAGTAAAAATATGCATCTGGCAATGCAAATAAAAATTTAATTAAAAAAAAACTAATAGAAATAATTGTAATGCACATGAATAGGAAGGATATTTCTGAATAACAAAAAAATATTTACTTGAAGCAAGAAAATTACACCCATTTCACAATTTTTTTTCTCAGTACCATACTTTGAGAAAAGTCCAGGCTTTTTGTCAACTGTGATGAGTCATATCAACAAGTCAACTTTGAAAATTTTTTTAAAAATAACTAATCAACTGCCGTCCTGTGGCCGAGTGGCTAGCGCGCTTGGTAACTAATCAATCAGACTGGCTCCTGTTAGATCTCTGTTACAAGCAGCTGCTTGAGGGGATATTTATTGTTTTATAATAAATTGAAATAAATCATGCTATTACCAAATTAAACAGAATTTAATTACAAATTTTATGAAAATAAAAAAATTAGGAAATTTTAAAGCATATTAATTTTAGTAAGACTTTTTTACAGTGACAAAGTGAAAAGCTAGACCAGACTATGCAATTAAGACTTAATTTTGGAAAACCTGATGAATAAAGCAGTTAAATTATAATTAATCAAAAGGAAATTTCTTCCTAAATCATGATTTTTATTTCTTTTAAGGATTCTTTTCAGTATTGTATAATTTAAAACACACACCAGAGTTATACAAGGTTACTCCAGTGCATTATCACTCAAAAATAAGTGTGCCATCTGCTCCTTTTTACCCAAAACAGTACAGTTAGTTTCAAGAAAAAAACCTGTTTAAACTGATCCCATTTTCCTCCAACTTCAGCAGTAAGCAAATTATGATTATCATAACTAAGTAGCCAATCATGGCACACTTTTGCTATATCTGAATCTTTCATTTTCAGAGCTTCAGTGTTAATGGTAATTCTCTTAACCATAGCACATTTCTTAAGCTTCAGTTGTAAAACACTTTTGACCGGGAAATGGTCAGACCCAATTTTGGCTCCCCTATATGATCTGGCATTCCTAATTGAACTAGCACATTTGCTGTTAATTAAAATATAATCAATCATATTCCTATATAATATATATCAGATAAAATCCATATGTATTTTACAGATGTCCCTGTATTTGCAGTAAATGTTAATTATTTTCATATTAGAGTTACTTAAATGTAGGAGATGCTCTCAAATGCCATCGCAATTATCAATAGAACCTATCATCCCTGACCAAGGTCAGAGTCAATACCAACTTCATTGAAGTTACCTAGACCAAGGACAGTATCTCCTTTCTTGACAGAATTCAAAATATTCTCAAGTTGTCTGAAAATAAAAAAAATAAATACCCCCTCAAGCAGCTGCTTGCCACAGAGGTCTGACAGGAGCCTGTCAGTTTATATGCCATGGTAGACGGTCTGAGAGGATGGCAGGCCCTGAGCAGAAAAATGGCACAGACAGCCATGCCTTACCTGGGGCTCGAACCCAGGTCCCTTAGATCAGTAGCCAAGCGCGCTAACCACTCGGCCACGGATTTTTCTCATTCTCATCAGTCCTCTGTGGGGCGTAATAGATAACATTCGGGGCTTTAATTCTAGTTTCATATTCAGCTGTAAGAAATATTTTATTAATGCAGTCATATCCTATATGAGTATCACTGGTATATCTGCTGAGAAGCATACCTAAACCTTGGAGATGCTTTCCAGCTTCTCTCCTGAGTTATTCTGAGTTTAAATATCACCCCCAATAACTGAGGGTGACAGGGCAAAAATCATCTGATGAAAGGCAATAACTACAAGCACAATCTGCATAGGGTGGGAAATCTTGTTTTAAAATGACAGTATGAAAGTGGATCAGTGATGGTATGATGGAGGGGGGATTTTTCAAGTTGGTATGACAAGATCGGTATTGCATTAATAAATAGACATGAAGGAAAAGAGTTACACCAGTTACCAGAGAGGAATTTTTTATGGAGCTGTAAATATTTCAGACAGTTATTGGCTTTTCTGACAGAACCTTCCTTTACTATGCAAAGTGTACCCCTATGGTTCACTTTGAATACATATGAATTGCTTTTGGTTAATGTAGTGCCCATATTTGACTGGTTTTGAAGTCCCAACTTAAATCACATGGAAAATCTTTCAGGAATGTTAAAACAAGCAATATAAGAACACTGAATATAATTCATCAACATAGCCAACTGAAAATGTGCTCCTTGCATACATTTAAAATACATTTGTATATTTTAATATGAAGCAGGCTATAAATCATTCAATAATTACTTCAGCAAAACTCCCTTTTTTCTGCTTTAGTAATTTATTCTTCCACTTAAATATTTATTGAATTCTATATCAACAAATAATCTGTGAACTTGCTATTGATTAACATAAATCATTCATTGCATTTTATATTAAGCTGCAAAATGTAGAGCAAAAAGTATATTTTTAATAAAAAAATTATAAAAGTTCAAATTATATATTTCAGTTTTAAATTCTACTATTATATGTAAGTATTTAAAGAAGCAATACTAACCTCTTTTGGCATTTCAGTGAGTTTTGTAAGAAACAATTTTTCAAGTGTTTGTGCCATTAGAACAACGTCCTGTGAAAGTTCAATTTGAAATTAACTATAACAATTAAACAAAAGTATCAGTTATAGTATCAATTATATTTAAGATCTCTACTAATAGTTACATTCCCTTTGATTTTTTGTAAATTCCCAAATTTTGTGATTAAACAGCATTGTAGCATTTAACCCTTTGCTCTTGAAGGTTTTTTGCTAAATAGTTGATGAAATTTTTTACAACTAACCGAAAAAAATCATACTTAAACAAAGTAAAATCAAACTCATCTTCACTGCTACGAATTTAATCATTTGGCTCCATTTTTATAACCACTACCCACACAACCACAATCTCCACAAAATATCCATATCTAAGATGACCCATGGATATCTAATGATCATCTTATATATCTTATGAATATTATGTGAAGACTGTGATTGTGCGGGTGACAACAGACCAAGTAACCCTTTAATACCCAAGAATCTTAGGAAAGGATCGAGGGTAGTAAAGACAAAGAAATAGCATTATTTGGACTAGTCCATTTCAAATCTCAGCTGTTTTGGGCCGTTCTGGGCATTAAAGGGTTAAAATAATAATTTTAATTAAACACAATGCTGTACTATGAAGTGTACATAGAAATAGATTTATACATCTAAAATGTAAAGAGGAAAGATATCTTTATAAAACAGTTACTGTCACCTCTCGAGTGCAAAGGATCTCTGTTTATAAACCAGTTATTGTCGCCTCTCAGTCGCTGTTCGAGTTACTGCATCAAACCAAGTGGCAACTGAGGGTCGCCTCTCAAGTGCAAAGGGTTAATACACTTTGGAGATTATTACAGTTTGTTATATCTGAAACCATCATAAAGTTACTTTTGTTTATCATATCTATGGACCTTATTATATCTAAAGCTAACATTTATGCAACACTATTCAAAATTCCAGCACTAACACTAATAGTAAAAATAATTTACATTGCCATTCATATACAGAATCGCAACTTGGTGCTGACACTTGGCTTGAAGCCCAAAACAAACACACTTATTGTACACTTCATCATACTAAAGACTAAAATGAAATAAAAACAGGAAAAAACAAATAATTGCACAATTCTTAATAATCTTTACCAGATTTCAAAACAATTAAAAATAAAACACTGCACATGTGAATCCATCTATAAAAATGCCATCAGTCTTCAACAAAATGCACAAGCATTTGCCAATTCACAATAGGTGATATGGTATTCAGCAATTAATAATCAATGCCATTCATTTCTGAATTATGGTATTTGGCAAAATTAGAAATATTGTGTTAAACTACTATTACAAAATAAAGAAAATTATGCAATTATCAGTCACATTAAAAAGTGGAGAATTTTTCACAGCTAAATTTGCATTTGTCCACCTGCTATACAGAATGTGAGAAGGTGACAAGAGTTGTTAAACCACAGCAAAAAAAAATCCATCATTGTGGAAAAGTGGTAGAACATGATACAAATGAAAAAAAAAAAGCATTGGATATAACTAGTTACTACTGCACTTAGCCCAGTGTAACAAAATAACTTTAATTTTTTATATTACAGTAATGAAGTTGGCTGCATGTCGAGGCTAACATGCAATAAGTTATGCAAAGCATTTTACCATCAGTTTTCATACATAAATTATTCATAGATCTTTTTAAGATGTATATTTTTCTTAAAACATATTATTTTTTGCCCTGATAAAACAATCTAGTAGAAATTTTACTTACTTCTCCTGGCTTATTATACACATAACAGTTCATGAACATGGTCTTGAAATCCTCTACACACTCATTAGCTGAATAATACCAGCAGTTTTCAAGTCTTTTTTTTATTGTAGTCATATCCATAGGATGCTTGATTATCTTATGGTAATCCTAAAAAGGATTTAAAAAATTAATATAATCTATGATATTTATATTGCATTTATCTAATAAGCAAATCTGGATATAAAAAATATATTCCATTAATTATGATTTGAAACTATTGAAATGGTGTTTGCAGAACCTGCGTTTAAATGCATCAATCAAGGAATAAAAAATTTATTTTACTTATAGTGTATGAAATTGATAGTAAACTTAGGACATGTAGTGGTGAACATATACTTCAGCTCATTTTAAAAATGCAGTTTTTATGAACAGAGCATATTATTATCAATTATAGTTTAAAATGGAGAACAACTTTTTTTAGTTTCTCAGTCAATTTTTATAACATTTTGACCATTTAATGTCATGTAGTAAAAAAATGCATCTGGCAACACAAATAAAAATTTATTTTAAAAAAAGCTAATAGACAAAAATGATTACAATGCACATGAATGGAGTGACTATATATTTCTGAATAACAAAAAAATTACTTTTTTGGTTTTAAGTAAATATTTTTCTCATTTTGTAATTTTTTTCTCGGTACCATACTTTGAGAAAATTCCAGGTTTTGAGCCAATTGTACTTAATTAAATAAACAAGTCAACTTTAGAATTTAAAAAAAAAATAACCAATCAACGGAAATAGGCCATGTTATATACAAAATTAAACAGAATTTAATTATGAATTTTATGAAAATAAATAATAAAAATAAATTTGCAAGCATATTGATTTTAATAAGCCTTTTTCAATGTGATATGGTGAAAAAAAAGATCGCACTATACAATTAAGGCTTCATTTTGGAAAACCTGCTGAATAAAAATAGTTAAATTATATATTTATCAAAAGGAAATTTCCTCGCGAATAATATAATATTCACCTGAAATATGATTTTTATTTCTTTTAATGATTCTTTTCAGTATTGTATATTTTAAACACAGCCAGTGTTATACAACGTGACTTGGCCTTCTCATATTCACGGAATTTTTTGAACTGGTTATGAAATAGAAAAAAAATTTCCTTGGCTGCTTTTTTTTTTATTAAACATTATGAATTTTAAATGCAGAAAGGTTTGTTCACCAAGGACCAGCCCTTCCTGAAATTGCCCTCCCAAATGATGGATGATTTCCATAGCAAGGAAGTCTATTTGCTTCAGTATCCAAGACATTCATTATTTTCAGAAAATGGTACAAGCTCAATTTTTGGCAGTAGTACAGTTCACGGTCCTCAGCCGCCATTTTGTTTTTGACGCAACGTAACAAAACGGTCCTTTTAGTTGATTCCCCCAACTCCCGAGACCCTAACCCAAACAGGGGTTTCTAGAAAAAAGATTGTTTTTTTCGTTACCATAGTAACGAAAAACCCGAGTTTACGTCAAACGCAACGCACCGTAACCATAGTAACAAACACAAACAAACGTAAAAAAAAATTTAATTACCGCAAAAAAAACCTCGTAACCGTCAATTACAGAATGAAAGCTCATAAAAGTGGCAAATCCAAAAAAAATAAAACGATTGCCTTCCTACATACAGTAAACCACTTCCACCATTCCCCCCTCCCCTCTTTTCAAAACACAATAAACCTACTAACATCAAAAACAAAACCACTTAAGCACAAAAACATAAAATTAAAAACTACTAACTTAAACAAAAACTAAAATACTACTCACCACAGCTCGTGGTTCATGCTACTTCATCATGCACATGGGGTGGATACAGATGTTTAATGTCCTCCACGAAACTCAGAAACGGGTCTGACTGGTGCCGCAGCCGCTTCCTATACATGAATTCAGCCAGATAGCTGTCAAACATATCATCGTCCACACGGCCTCTAGTCATCTCATTTTTTGCATGCCGCCACATTCCTTCCACAGTGTTAGTGTGGACCCCTGTCTCACAGTCAACAAACGAAACAGAGTGGTTGACTGTGAGGTGGACGAAACCCTCCTCACTCAAACAGTTATATGATCGCCAGCAATCTGAATAAATCGTAGACCCAGGTAAAATTTTCTCCTTGATAACAGCAAGCAAGGAGTCAGTAGAGCGGTCAGGAACAACAACAAGAAAACACTTATCGGAGTCCCTTTCCACTCCACCGAACACCCAGCGACCTTCCCGGTATCTCCCCCGGTGGTATTTGTTGGTTCCAAACTTGCTCTCGTCAATCTTGACAATAGTACCAGGCCCACCAATCGGCTGCGACCTGGCAACCACAACATCTATTGCCACCTCTCGACAAAAAGAATACCAATCAGATATTGTGTTGCGAGATCCTATCCTGAGTTCCATTTCGGCAATCCTCTGAGGATAATCAAACGCCCACATGTGCGTCAATTTCACAATCTCTTCCAGCGACAGATGGGACCTCTCGAACCACGAGCCCTTTCTAATACTCCTTCTACTATCGTGCTGGACCCCGCCAATCCTCTTCCGGCAATTCCACCTATAACCATCACTTGTTGTATCAGTCGGGGCCAGCACCATGGCCTTATTACACCTTGGACATTCATACCCTGCTGCGAGCAAACCAATTTCTTGCAAAAACATAATTCCATCTTTTTTTGATTTCTCAAACAGCAGGGTAAAGTCCCTTAAGACCATACGAGGTCCACCTGCCGCTACATCTAAACTACTGGAAGCCATTACACATATTACTAAAAGTACAACAGACTCCAACCTTATAAGAAACCACCACCAACATACCTATATGCAAATCAACCACCTCATACGCAACAACCCAAATAAAGCACAATGAAAATACCAATATGCAAATCAGCCAGCTCATACCCAACACAAGCATGGCAACAACTCACATTCTCACGAAATATAATTTACCCCAAAAAATTATTTTCTCTTAATATACACTTAACCACCACAATTCCACGAAACCAACCTCGCACACAACGTAAACAAAAAAACGTGAAAATCGGAAACAGTGCACCGCCGATCGAATTATAAAAAAGCCCCAAAACTAAATAATGTCCTCCAAGACAACACAAACCAAAAAACGTGAAAATCGGAAACAGTGCACCGCCGATCGAATTATAAAAAAGCCCCAAAACTAAATAATGTCCTCCAAGACAACACAAACCAAAAAACGTGAAAATCGGAAACAGTGCACCGCCGATCGAATTATAAAAAAAGCCCCAAAACTAAATAATGTCCTCCAAGACAACACAAACCAAAAAACACGAGAATCGGAAACAGTGCACTGCCGACTGAATTATATAAAAAAAGCCCCAAAACAAAAAACTGACAAAAAAAACATCTTACAGCTCAAAAAACCCTCCCCTAAATTACATTGTCATTTTACCTCTGAGCCCCCCCTTTTTTGCCACACCATGGGCTAAATGGCGAGATCACATGAACCCCGAAGGCTCACAGAAGGTACGGGACCCACTAGAACAGTTGTTGGGAGACAGTAACTTCCTGTAAAGGCCATCCAACGTGTTCTTTAACGTACACAGAGTATAACTCTCCCACATACAGGGCCACGGCTTAACATCCTAACCGACGGACGGCGGCCTTTGCAAGCCCATCAGTGTCCCCTACTATGAGCCGAGTTTGAAAATACGCCGAGATAAATCTAAACGCTGACATAGCTCGGACTCGAACCTTGGAACTTCAGATTACAAGCCTGGTGCGCTACCGACTCCGCCACTCTCACCCCACCTCTAAAATTTTCATTCTTTCCTGACTCCATCAAAAACTGCCGTTTTTTCACACACCAACAATTCGACAATACCCATAATTACTACATCAAAAAGTCGCCAGACGCTTCCACATGTTAACGATAAATCATATAACTAAATTTAAAAGACTCCTAAATATACAACAAAATTAATAAATCACTATAATACATTAATAATTACCATACTACACGTAACTACTAAAAACCATTCAATTCACCCCAAACTATTCTAACAAAATACATGTGTTCTTTACTATCGCCATTTTCAATCCCACACGCAAAAACTTGCATACTCCCCCACTACATGGGCCCCTAAATATCTTTAATAACTAATTACAAACCATATCCAAACCAATTTTTAAAAAAAAGCTAGAACATATTAATTATTCCTATTCTACCTATCACTGAACCCCCCCCCCCCACACATATTAAATATATAATACACACGAACTTACCTCTTACCATATAGGTATGTTATCCAAAGAAGTCATCATGCGACAATGGCGAAAAAAACCAAATGTAACTTCACACTCTCGTCAAATCACACACATAACACGTGATTCTATATTACCTACCCAAAAGAAACAAATCAAAGAGCCATAGGCCACCAATAACCAACAGTTACGTTTTTACGTCATACTTTACAAATCAACATCATACTTTACACTTCGACGTCACACGCCACTTGAGCAATGCCATCTATCGGCTGAGGACCGTAATCACTACACGGGCCCAATTTTTTTTTACTAAAAAAAAACAAGAAATAATAAAATAAAAATTACATATAACCTAATGGAATGTTAAATAAAATATCTGCAACAACTTTTAACCAGCCTCCGATCTAGCGTATCTCGGAAAGTCATAAATCAGCCGATCCTAAGATCGCTAACTAACAGAAGTAAATCTACAGAAATGAATTTGCTTTCGTATCCAAAAACTCATTTATTTTCAGAAAATGATACTAGATAAAAGTTTTACTGGAAAAGTAATAAATAATAAAATAAAAATTAACATATAGACCAACATGACATTAAAATATCCACAGCAACAAGTTGTAGGCTGGCCATACAATATAACATAACTATGAAAATATCATTATTGATCAGCCAAAAGATCGTTAATTTCAGAAAATAAATCTACTGAAATGAAAACTAACTAAGGTTTAAATATAAAAAAAATACTAACTTGACAAAGAGTATCCAAATGCTGGGCCAAAACTGTAAACAACACACATAGCACAAGCAAATGGAGATTGCATCAGCCATCTGAGTCTTGTTTACCTCAGTGAAACATAACTAATTAAATGCAGGTGCAACCAGAATTTCTAAGAAGGATGTGTTTACTTTCAGTTTTGATTTGAAGGCAGGGAAAGATGCATAGAATTCTGGGAAAAATGATAAAAAATAACTTGGGAATACTGACTAGATTTTTGACAGAAATCTACGATTTTTAAAAATAAGTTTTTTTTTTTTGTTAATTTTTAGATTTTCGAAAATTTTGGGAAAAATTTGTTGATAATAGCTCAAATCAAACTTGTCAGCTTAAATCCATATGCATACGTCCTCGACACTCGCAAATCTGATTCTCCGTACATATACATATGGGTTAGGCCCTGAAAGGGTTAAATGCTCTTTCTTTCAAGAGATACATATTCTGTTCATTAGTTATTTCAGAATGAGGTTCAAATGCAATAAAATTACCCTTTTGTTATATTGTTTTAAATAAGAGATATTAAAATTAATATGCTTGCTGTTTTTCTTTAATGTTTTATTTTCTAAAAATCTGCAATTAAATGCTCTTTATTTTGGTTGTTTTTTTTTTCCTCTGCTGGAGGCACTTTAAAATTAATCATTCCACCAGATTGAATTCTGCTCTACAAACCAGGCATATTAAGGGTTAAGTCTCATTTCACATGGAAGAGAGATTCAAGTGCATTTTGTGTGCCTATAGTTATTATTCATGCTGCTAGTGGTACTGAATTAGCCAAGGGCAATCAAAACCCACTGTAATATATGTGGCATCCTATCTACACATAGTTACTTGAACTAATGTTCTTATAAGGGCAGATCGAGAAGGGTTAGTGCTTTACTTCTCAGCAGCACATTTTGTACACAATTAGCTAAATGGCCAGGTCACAAGGACCCCGAGGGCTCAGAAAAGTTTGGGTTAAGGAGACCCAGTGGACAGCTGTTAGACAGATGGCAGCCTCCCGACAAGGCCATCCAGTGTGTTCTTTAATGTGTACAGAGTACATCTCTCCTGCACTGAGGCCAAGGTTTAACATCCCATTCAATGGGTGGCAACCTTTCCAAGCCCATCAATGTTCCCTATTTTGACTGAGAACAGGACTGTGGGTTTTGCAGAGATAAATCTCAAATTATAGCAAATGATGGATATGAACCAGGTTAGCGTGAAGGAGGCTCACTGAATAGCTGTTAGGAGGCAGGCAATAGATTTTGTAAGCCAAGCTTAATTTTTCAATTCTGTGCAAAGATTTGAAAAACACAACCACTCAGATATATTACTACTTTATATTATTCATTTATAGATTTGAATCATCAGCACAACTTTGAATTTTTCAGCTCATTCCCATTTTCTGCAAAATATAAAAATAAATTTCATGTATCTATATTTCAATGGTAGCACCTTACTTTATGACAAAATTTCATATTTATGCATTGGATTGAATTACACTGAGAGGCCAAAAGTCATGGGAATAGCAGTTAAAGTAGAACTAGCACGCTGTACTCATAACCAATGCGTTGGACGTCAACCACAGAATGACACTGCAGTAGCCTACAAACCCAACATTCATTTCAGAGTTGGGTCACGCAATATTGGAGATCATGCAGGAATTAGGATTTCCCAGATCTATGGTGTCAAGAATTTATCTTAAGTATTCTATTGATGGCATTTCCACACACGTAAACCAGCAAACGGGGCAGCCACATGAAATTGATGAATGTAACTCACATCGGCTGTCACGAATGGTAACAACCAACAGACGGGCTCAGTGCATGAAATTACTGTCAATTTGAATGCGGGCCAAACACAAGATGTTTCTGAAAGGACTCTCCATCGCCACCTGCACTCCATTGGATTTGGTAGCTGAAGACCCACTCGTGTCCCATTGCTTACACATCGTCACAGAGCTCAACGATTGGAATGGGCCTGAAGACATAGAAATTGGACAGTAGAACAGTGGCATCGGATAGCATGGTCCAATGAATCAAGGTTCCAGTTGTTTCACTCTGGCAGGTGCGTTAGAGTGTGGTGTAGGCCCCGTGAAGCCATTGACCCTTCCTGTCTGCACGGTACTGTTCAGGCTAGAGGCATGTGGGATGTGTTCATGTGGTCTACATTGGACTCTCTTGTCTGTTTGGAGCAATTGCTGACAGGTATGAGATATGTGGACATTCTCGCAGATCACCTGCACCCCTTCCTGACTCTCGAGCATCCTGATGGTGAAGGGGTAGTATTCCAACAAGATAATGCAATGTGTCACCAGTCTTTGGTTCCTAGGAGGTGGATCGAGGAACACTCCACGAACTTTACCACCATGAATTGGCACTCACAGTCCCCCGATATGAACCCCTTGGCACATTTGTAGGACACAATGGAAACAAGCTTACGATGCATGAAACCAGTACCATCCAATGCAACACAATTATGGTCTACACTGCAGGATGTGTAGGCTGCCATCCCTACAGAACAGTACTGGCAACTCATTGACTCCATGCCTCATGTGGCTGCACTGCTGAAGGCTCAAGGAGAACCAACCAGTTATTAGGCACGTATCCCATGATTTTTGGCCTCTCGGTATATATAGCAGCCCATGCCACTGGATTAGCATGTATTCGTACGTGCTAATCCAGTGGCAATTTCATGCACTGTAGCCCGTCAGTCAATACTAATACATATAATCCATGCCACTGGATTATATGTATTAGTATTGAGATCTGTCTCATTGGGTCAGTATTGAGATTTGTCTCATTGGGTCAGTATTGAGATTTGTCTCTGGAAAAACCACAGTCCTGTCTTTTGTAATAATTTTTCTATCATTAGGAAAGTGATATGTTCATTAGTTACTTTTTAACAACTTTCTTATTAAACCCTAAAAACACTAAGATATAACCTAATAATTTTATGTTTCTAAAATTTTGCTCTTAAAATCATATAATGCAACTTAAGCTATTTGGACTTTCATTATCCTTAATGACAAGCAAGGAATAAAATAGTAAACACACATATAAATTTACACAAGAGTGTAGAAATAATACATACTGGTAATCGTAGCTTGATGGTATCAACAGGTGTATGGAATGGCCATGCAAAATTGTGCTTCCATAAAGCTTTCATCACAAATTTGGATAAATATTGGAGTTGATTAGTGTTCCGATGAGGTTTGTTTGGGGGAGGAATGAAAGGTGGCTGAACCATGCCATTTACAGGTTCAAGAGGTAATTCTTCTTCATTTGCCATTGCTACAGCATTACTTGCATTCTGCAAATGTTTTATGGCATTAAAAAACAGATTTCAACATTTATGCAACAGCTATAAATAACATTACATATTAGATAAACACAGAGATTAAATTTAAATTATATCTAATATACCATAGTTTTTTTTTCTCCCAAATTGCAGCTTTATGATTTAAGATTTTTTACTAGTTTACAATGTCTTTAGGTCACTCTCTTTGATACCTAATTATTCAGATCAATGCTGATGACATCCGGGAACTCCTCTTATCACATTTAAGTAACTGGAAAAAAATGCTAGAACAATGGATTTAACTGAAAATCACAAAGGCAGAGTTGGAAAAAGTTAAAAATACTAAAATCAGAAATAGAGTACTATTAAAAACCAGAAAGATTAACTCTGTGGACAAAATTATTAAATTTCAAAGAAAAAAGATTTTGATGAATTATATTTAAGTAGAAACCAATAGGATATTATGCAGAAATTTAATATTTTTTCTCATTATTTAGTACTTTATTATGAATTTGTTATGCTCCAATAAAGTTAAATGCACATAATCATCCCCAAACAGCCATTGGGCTATGGAGGTCCAACCAGACCGTGCAATTTAGTTCTCCAAGCATATCTGTCCTGAGCTGCATCTGTTGCATCGGACCACTGCACACCAATTCTAACAAGGTCCTATTTGACTTTGTGCCCACCACATCATAGGTCTCCCTCTCTTTCTGAGACCTTTAGGCACATTGTTCATAACCCTATTCACCAATCTATATTATCCATACGGGCAACATGGCCAAACCAACAGAGGCTCTCTCTGCACAATATACTGCTTAAAGGAGGTTGCAAACTTCTTTGCCTAACTTCATCATTAGTTACAAAGTTGAACCACCTAATGCCCAAGGTACTGTGTAAGCATCTGGAATCAAAAGCATCTAGTTTCCTGTTATCTTGTTTACAAAGTGTCCAAGTTTCACTACTATAACTAACCCTAGAAAGAACCAAACTATTATACAGTCTAATTTTAGTCTTTAGGTGTATACGCCTATTTCTCCACACTCTCCATAGATTCTTAAAAGTCCCGGCAGCAATCCCTATTCGTCTGTTAATCTTATGCCGCACATCACCAATATCTGTTATGTACCTCCTAAGATAATTAAACTGAGACAACTTCTCAAGACTTCAACCATTCAGATTAACTGAATCACAGCATGCCTGACCTATTTTCATCACTTTAGTTTTCTCTCCATTTATAACCAAACCTACTCTACTACCAGTCTCATCAACAGCTCGAATGAAACAGTTATCTCAACTGCCTGGACAAATTATTACGAACACTTCATTGTGTGCAAAGCATCACGAAACACGTCATTGTATGGAAAATCTCTTATTAATGTAAGTATTTAACATCAATACAGTCTCGTATAAAAGCCATAAAGCCATTTGGTTGAAAGCAAAGTAACATCCCAATGGTCGAGTGGTTAGTGCACTTGGTTACTTATCAAAGGGACTTGGGTTCAAGCCTTGAGAAGGTACTGATCTTTGCGTTTGTCTTCCTGCTGAGGTCTTGACTTCCTCACATATTTTCTATGTGGTGTATTAAACTGACAGGCTCTGGTCAGACGTCTGTGCCAATTTATTTTTATTTATAAAAATTTCAGTTAGTTAAAAATTTTCATTTTTTTTTTTGGTCAGATCAGTCTTTTTACTCAATTCAAGTGTGATTTGGGTAAAAAGACTGATCCAATAGACTTCAAAAGGAAACTCATCATTGGAGTGCAATGGGCAGAAGCATCCATAAGGAGGTTATGGAATTCAGCAGAAAAATCAAGGGTATATTATCCCAAGTTTATGGAGAATGGCAATAGTCTCAAAGAAACATCAGCCAATCATAAATCATAGCAAATGCAGGAAAAAAAAGGCTCTGACAGACATGGACAGATGTTTGTCGGCACAAACTATAGAAATACAGAGTGGCTACATTTCATAAGCTGAGACAGATGATTGTTAGCAGTACTTCAAAATCAATTTCAACAAAAACTATGTGCAGAGAATTGAAAACTTTGAAATTTGGGATGATACATACAATGAAGTATTGGGTAGAGACAATAACAATTTGGCCAAATTTTGGGAATAACAATTTGGCCAGGCAGTGTATGAGTAAAGGAATCAAAATTTTACTTGAAGTGTTTAAGAATTAGATTATTAAACATGCTCCCTTACTATATATTGCAAAAACAGTTTATTACCCTTCTGCTTTACGACATTGTGTGAAAATCAATGTAAGATTATTCATGTCTAAACAGATTATCATTACAAATTGTAATGCAATACACTGAATTCTTTGCAGTAATCTCATCTACAGACATTCATTTGTGGGATCAGTTTTGATAGTGCATTTACTTTTTATTTCTGCATTCAGATAGAGCTTGATGTACCACTCTATTATGGGAAAAGTATTGTCCATACAGAGGGATTCAGTTGGGTTGTTTTACCTCTGAGCACCACTTTTCTGCACATCATGGGTTAAATGGCCAGGTCACGAGGACCCCAAAGGCTCAGAGAAGGTTGGGGGAGGGGAGCCACTGGAACAACTGTTGGGAGACAGATAATGGCCTCCTGTCAAGGCCATCCAGTGTGTTCTTTAATGTGCACAGGTCATGGTTCTCCCACATAGGGCCATGGCCTAATGTCCTATACAATGAACGGCAGTCTTTCTAAGCCCATCAGTGTCCCCTACTGACTGTGAGCAGGGTGGTGAGTTTTGCCGAGGGTTTCAGTCTTTGAATTTTAGAGAACTGATTTTTTCATGTGGTACCTCAAAAGACTGTCTTTCCTGTAAGATTTTGGCAGTCCCAATGAAATATTGTCAAAATGAAAAAATAAACAACTTTAGCAATTCTGCATAATGTAATGAGAAAAAGGTCTATTCCTCCCATGATTTTATTATACAATAGGACAATGGATGCAAACTACAATGCAAATGTTGATGCTAAATCAGGTATCACAGCATTTTATAACCCTCAAATGGACACGAATGGACAATTTTTATTTGTCCCGTGTTTCCAATTAGATCAAAATTTAGTTCTCCAAACATGCCTATCCTGACAACAATTGCAGTATTTGGCCACTGCAGCCCTTCACCTCAATGGACGACTCAAATGGACCTCAAATGGACACAAATGGACAATTTTTATTTGTCCCGTGTTTCCAATTAGATCAAAATTTATTTCTCCAAACATGCCTATCCTGACAACAATTGCAGTATTTGGCCACTGCAGCCCTTCACCAATAGGTATGATTATCTAAAGTTTGGTTGGGTTCTTTTACCTCTAAGCAGTATTTTGTGCACTCAACAGGCTAAATAGCCAGGTTGCAAAGACCCATTGTTGTTTTACCTCTAGGCAATATTCTGCACAAACCAAGTTAAGGTAAGAATACCCATTGGACTGCTATTAAGAGACAGATGGAAACTTCCCATGACCATTCAGTATTCTTTAGAATGCATCAAATATGATTCTCCTGCACTTAAGGCCACATCTAAATGTCTCATGTAACATATCAGTCTATCCAAGTCCCCTTATCAAAGGCAGAGTAGGAATCAAGAGAGATAAATCTCAGCACTGGTACAGTTGGGACTCCCAGCTCGTTTTGACCCGGGAGTACCGTAATGGTAACAGCCATTAACATCTTGGCACCGGTAAATATATTTTAACAGATTTTAAACTCGTAGACTATTTTAACTGTTTAAAATAGTAACTCTAAATGCAAGGTATGAGGATAGTGCAATAGTTCTTCTACAACTGAACTCTGTACCAAAATATAGCATAAGTAATTGCAACATAACTATTCATTTAACTCTGAAGGTAACACCTTCAGAGTTAAACAACTGGTCTGACTTAAGATCTTGGTTAAATAATGGATGTTACGATGTCACCATAGCAAATTGATATAACAGATCTTAACTGCAGTTAGAAGAAATTCAGTATATATTTTAATGCAGTTATATATATATTTAATGACTATATCAGTGAGAAGAACATCAATATAACATCATGCCTACAACTTCCAAGGATTGGTTTCTTTACATAATAACACCTTTGGCTACATGAGATGACAACAATATGCTTAGCAAGTGCACCAACACAAGAGTTTTGGACATATTGCATGGAGCAAGTGTATGTGACATCAGATTGTGCTAAAGTAGCAAGTAAAGTAGATGTACCAACCTAAGAAACATAGGTAATTAGTTAGCAATTTTATCTAGTGTTTATTTGTCTAGTATACATTGTAAATACTTTTGTATATTTTATACATTGTATATTTTTTTATTTGTCTAGTATACATTGTAAATACATAATGCTATATTTACGACTTGAATTTAAGCTATGAAATAAGTTGGTATATATATTGCAATAAGTTATCACACTGTGAGTTAAAACCCATGATGAATTGTAATAACTTTGCACTCCTCACATTTTGAGTTATAAGGAGTTTTAACTAATTGATTGTACAGCATACATCATGATAATATAGTTATGTTGAATTCCTAACAATGAACTTTGACTGATGATCAAATTAATTTTGAAGCATTTATAACAGGGAAATAAAAATGAACCTATCCTGAAGTTAACAGACATTTGTATACTAAAAAAAAATGGCATTATTCCTTAAAGCACAATTTTTAAAGCAACTGAACTTAGAACTTTACCTTGAAGTATCTAATGAACAGTAACAGGGGATGTTTAAATACCAAAAGAAAAAATTCTGTTGATGCTAACAGTAGTAAATTGCACTTCTGTATTTAATGAAGATACAGTTAATGTTCTATGAACAAAGTATTGTCTTTTCCAACAGAATGTTGTTCTTTCCATATATATTTATACTATTTGTTTCATATAGTGCAATTTTGTGGTTCAAGACTCATTGAATGTTGCAGTCAAAAAATTTCAATAACTGCAAAAGTTAACATCCGCTATGTTTAGTTTGTAAGATAGTACAAATTCTGTAAGTGGAAAGTGATTATACCAAGAATATATTAGCAAAAGTATTTTATACACATGATTCAGGTGCACTTATGATTCATTAATTATTAAAATTCCCGTTTAAGAATCTTGGATTAAAATTAAATGCCATTCTATACTTACAACATTATGAGGTCCAGTATCATCTTGAGAACCACCCATCCTGAAAGGAAGATGTACACTGCATAAGAACATAAACATTACATAATGAATATAAAAATTCTTTATGATTTTATACAAGAAAAATAATACACTACAGGAAAAAAAAATTGCAACACCTGGAAGGATTAATGCCATTTTATTGAAACACAGGCAGCTGATAGCCTACACTGAGATGTGCAATTAATTACATTATCAAAAAAAATATGGAAAATTACCACTTTACCTATCTGGTAAAGTGGTATAATTAGTATGATGTTGAACCACCCCACGCAGCAATGCATTCATGAATACAGTGGGGAAGGCTATCGTACAGCTTTCTAATGTCCTCCTGAGGGATAGAATGCCAAATAGCATAAAGTCGCTGTTCCATTTGTAAAAGCCTATGGTTTACTATTCGCCTGGTAGGTATTCAATGTGTTACCTGTTGACAAGTCCCTTTGCAGTTGCATTGTAGTCGCGAATCTGTCATGCAATGCCATGCATCAAAAATGGCAGTCCTGTCACTCCATGGTCATACATTGTCTTCCTGTTCCTTGTCGGTGTGTGCTGGATCCTTCTTGAACTCACTGGTGTCATATGTGTATGATGGTGCTGGGATTGAGGCCAACAAGGTTGGCCACATCTCTGTACAACAAATCAGCTTCTCTAAGGTCGATGATTCTTCCATGTTCGAAGTCTGTTAACTGTTGGAACGGCTTTCAATGCCTGCATAAGGGCATCTTTAGCGGTTTAGAACAATTTCCACGTTTTTTAACCAGGGAGCTTTGGTTGCCTTTATCTGTGTTCGACTGCTTCGCACTGTGACACCAGCTCACACTGTCCAATTGTTTCTATCGTCCTGCAAACCTAATCATTTCCATATACCACCACCTCCCTAAATTTCATTAAATTTGCATAACTTGTTGCAAGTGTTGCATTTTTTTATTTCCTGTAGTGTATTACAAACTTCACATTCGTCTTTCATACTTTTATTTTTTGATGGGGCAGTGCTCCAGGTGTCCCAATAGACAATCTGCACCTGAAGTCAACTAGATTAATTTAAACTTCTAAAACATATATTAGATGACACTTTCCAATTTGCAATTGCATGTGACCCGTGGCGCACAAAACCCTGCGCACAGCCACGCCCCCAGCAGCAACCCAGTTCGCCCATCTCACGTGGGTGCAGTAGAGTCCCAACAACAAGTGTTGATATTTTAATTTTTAATTCCATTTGATACGCAACTTATTATGATTGACCCCCTATGAAATTTCCTTCCACATTTTTTGGGGGAGGGGGCAGAAAAGAAGACATATTTGGAGGTAGTTTATGGTACTCTCCACTTCAAGAGATCTTTGATATAACTTGTTAACACTCTGCAATCATTCACTAATCATACTTTTATAGCACAATAGAAATATTATTCCTAAATTATAAATGGAAACATATAAAAAAAAAATACTATACTGCGCTAACATACTTCAATCTTGGTAAATTTCAAAACAGATACTGAATTCAAGAAATAAATCAAATCCACAGAAACTTGATGTTTGACAAGACGCCAACAATGCAATGAGGCTAGACTTCACTGCATCTTTCACACTAAGCTAGGGGTTGATAGAGGTAAAATTTTTTGGGGTATGCCGTGAGAGCTCAAAAGTCACTAGATATATGTTATACAGTGATACCTTGGATCATGAATGTCTCGGTCCACGAACAAATCGGTCTACGAACACCATTTGTGAACAAATTTTGCTTTGCTTCACAAACATGCACGGAGCGCATGTGACCCGTGGCGCACAAAACCCTGCGCACAGCCACGCCCCCAGCAGCAACCCAGTTCGCCCATCTCACGTGGGTGCAGTAGAGTCCCAACAACAAGTGTTGATATTTTAATTTTTTCTTTTAATTAAATTAAATTTATCCCTTATTATGGCTCCCAAAAAAGTGAAAAGTGCTAGTGAAGGTGGTGTTAAGAATCCTAAACGTATTACTGTTGATACAAAAAAGAAAATTATAGCTAAACATGAAAGTGGTGTTCGTGTTTCGGATCTCGCCAAGGAGTATGACATGGCAAAATCGATGATCTGCACTATTCTAAAGAATAAAGATGTGGTGAAGAAAGCTGATGTATCTAAAGGAGTGACTAAGTTAACAAAGCAAAGGCCTCACTCAAGTGTTACAAGAGGGTAGAGAAATTGTTGTTAGTTTAGATTAATGAAAAGGGGCTTAAGGGAGTTAGTGTGAGCGAGGCTTTGATATGTGTGAAGGCTTTAGAGCTTCATCAATATTTATTGGCGAGCCAGCCACGTACAAGTGATACTAGTGTCGAGGAATTTAAGGCAAGTAGAGGATGGTTCGAAAAATTTCGGCGACGAACTGGAATTCATAGTGTTGTTAGGCATGGAGAGGCAGCTAGTTCGGATCAAAAGGCAGCAGAGAAATATGTGGAGGGCTTTGGTAAGTTTATAGACTTAGGAGATTACATCCCAAATCAAGTTTTTAATTGCGATGAAACAGGGCTATTCTGGAAAAAAATGCCAAAAAGGACATACATAACCAAGGAGGAAAAGTTACACTGGCCACAAACCAATGAAGAATAGGCTTACACTATTATTGTGTGCGAATGCAAGTGGAGATTTTAAAATTAAGCCCCTTTTAGTGTACCACTCTGAAAATCCTCGTGTTTTTAAGCGCAATAAAGTGATAAAAAGTAAGCTTCCAGTAATGTGGAGATCAAATTCTAAAGGCTTGGGTGACCAGAATATATTTTAGGGAGTGGTTGAATGATGTTTTTTGCTCCTTCTGTTAAAACATATCTTGAGGAAAAGAAATTGCCCCTTAAATGTGTGCTGCTTATGGACAATGCTCCTGCTCATCCTCCAAATGTTGAAGAAGACCTTGAACCTGCATACGACATTATTAAGATCAAATTTCTGCCTCCTAACACCACACCTCTATTACAGCCAATGGATTAGCAAGTAATTTCTAACTTTAAGAAAATATATACGAAAGCTCTTTTCTCAAGGTGTTTCCAGGTCACCAATGATACAGATTTGACACTGTGAGATTTCTAGAAGGATTACCTTAATATCCTCCACTGCATAAATCTCATTGATAAAGCCTGGAACAATGTCTCTTACCGCACATTGCAGTCAGCGTGGAGGAAACTTTGGCCAGCTTCTGTGCCTGACAGACATTTTAAAGGCTTTGAGGAAGAGGCAGATGTGGTACAAGACATTGTAAGCATTGGCAAAAGTTTGGAGTTGGAAGTCAACGAGGATGATGTGGTGGAGCTGCTGGAGGATCATAGCCAAAAACTCCCCCCAGAAGAACTTAATGAATTGCAACTTGAGCAGGTGAAAGCTATGGAGGAGGAGCACTCAGCAGAAGAGCAAGAAGTGCCAGATGCTTCAACTGCTGAAATAAAGGACATTTGCAGTAAGTGGAGTGAAGTGCAGGCTTTTATTGAGAAACATCACCCAAAAAACAAAAACCCATCACCCAAAAGACAAAACTGTTACCAGCAGAGCAGTTGAAATTTTAAATGATAATGTAATGGCCCATTTTCGCAAAATTCTCCAGCAAAGAAAAAGGCAAATTTCTCTGGATCGTTATCTTATGCAATTACCAACTGCCTCTCCTTTGAAGGAGTAATCTTCCTCCTCCCCCTCTCCACCTCCTCCATCCCTATGTGCCAGCAATTATCAACCACAAAAATAAATTGTATATGTACTGTAAAATTAGTTTTATTTTGGTAATTAAACTGCTTTCTTCTAATATTACTGTTATATTTATTTCCTTTCTGTATTATTTCCAAACATAAAGCCGTAACATGTTAAAAAAATTTTTTTCTAGGACAAAAAATGTATTATTTGGATTTACATTAATTGCAATGGGAAAAATTGATTCGATCACAAACTTTTCGGTTCACGAACAGGGTCAAGGAAATGATTATGTTTGTGAACCGAGGTATCACTGTATATATATATATGTTTTATATACCGGGGGTACATGAAACATAATAAGTTGAGAACCACTGCACTAAACAATCCCATTCAATAAAGGTGTTGTGCATAACTGCACATCTCATGAAATTTATAATATTAAAAGAACAGTGAGGAATTATTACATTTAGTTATTACACATAATCACTGTAATTCTACTTCAGCCTAATGAAGTAAATCTTTCAAATTGCTATCAACCTAAATCTCATAACACAGGATAGGTGACAGTCAATTACATCATAGTTGAATACACTTTAAATCATGCTTGTCTAAAGTGCGGCCCAAAAGCCTTTAAATGCGGCCCAAACGCAAATTATGAAAATATTTAAATTTACACATTTTTATTAAAAAAATAAATGTTTGCAATATTTTTCATATATAATCGATTCGTTGACATTTATTTTGAAATAAAAATTTAAATAAAAACATCTTAGTATGCCATGAGAATTTACGTTTCGAATTATGTGTGTATCCACTCGAAGGCGAATATTTTGAATTACAATATTTGTATGCAGTATATTGCATTGTATTTTGATTTCCTAATCCTTTTGGCCAAGGGAGCCCTTCACAGAAAAAGGGGCCATTGAACGTTCGCGAAAGTTCGCCAAATCGATCCGACCTGTTGGCTTTCCTCTCGCTGAATTTTCAGCGAGTTTTTGATATCCCACTAGTTTTATATTGCCCTTTTTTATTTTATAATAGAAAACATAAGAAAATAAATGAAGTTTTATTATTCATATTCATTAACTATATTTTATATTTTATGTGCGGCCCAAAACACTTCATCTTCACTTAGTGTGGCCCAGGGAAGTCAAATATTCACTCAATGTGGCCCAGGGAAGTTAAAAGTTTGGACACGCCTGCTTTAAATTATTGTTAAAGTGGTAAGAGAGCAAAGATGTTTTTTTACTGCTTTATCCAAGTTGGTGGTGGAGTCCTTGGAGTTTACAGGCTGATGTACTCAATTAGAGACACACTGTTGATGATATTTGTGGTCTATCATTTGTTGAGATGCCAGTCCTGTTTACACACTCTTGACTAAGTCGGCACTGTTGTTGCATGTGCACTGTTATTCTGCGGCATTTATCACTCTTCTTATCCATCAACCAAGCTGTCCCGTGGCCGAGTGGTTAGCGCGCTTGGCTGTTGATCTAAGGGACCTGGGTTCGAGCCCCGGATTAAGGCATGGATGTTCGTGCTGTTTTTCTGCTGAGGTCCTGCCATCCTCTCAGATCTTCTACTGTGGCATATAAACTGACAGGCTCCTGTCAGACCCCTGTGGCAAGCAGCTGCTTGAGGGAGTATTTATTTTTTATTATTATCCATCAACCATAGGGGTTACTTCTTACAGCTTTTTGTTGTAGAATACAAAAAGCTGTAAGGAGTAACCCCATGTTTGATGGATAAGAGTGATCATCAACAGTGTGTCTCTAAATGAGTGCATCAACCTGTAAACTCCAAGGATTTCACTAGCAACTTGGATAAAAAAACATTTTTTTCTCTACCACTTTAATACTAATTTAAAGTGTATTCAACTATGATATAATTGACTGTCACCTATCTCCTGTTATGAGATTTAGATTGATAGTGAGTTTGATGGATAAGAGTGATCATCAACAGTGTGTCTCTAAATGAGTGCATCAACCTGTAAATTCCAAGGATTTCACCAGCAACTTGGATAAAAAAAAATTTTTCTCTACCACTTTAATACTAATTTAAAGTGTATTCAACTATGATATAATTGACTGTCACCTCTCTCCTGTTATGAGATTTAGATTGATAGTGATTTGAAAGGTTTACTTCATTAGGCTGAAGCAAAATTACAGTGATTATGTGTAATAACTAAATGTAATCTGCACATCTCATCTATCCTATCACAAAGGGAACATTTTTTAAAACTAAAATACTTCAGTCTCAACACCCAGTTGGAACTTGAGCCTGGAAATGTCAGATTACAGGTCTAGCAGCACACTACCAGTTGAGACATCACTGCCTATGCTGCCTATGCTGGTTTTGCCACATATATACTGACTCCACCTCTTTAAAAGCTCACGGTCTCCATCAGGATCACAGCATAAATTTTAAACTCTCACCAACAGAAGATGTGATTCCTTTAAGACTTCACTGCAAATTGATATTATATACCAGTGATTATCAAGTGCAGGCACCAGAAAGTTCAATAATTGAAATTAAAATAGTGAAATACTGATCACTAAAATTAATCCATAAAAAGAACAATTTTAGAGAAGCGCATCATTAAATATTCAAAATTACAGCATTTATTTTAAGCTTTTCCTTGAATCACCTGCAACCATGAAAGCCAATATAAAGCATGGAATCTGTGCATAATTAATGTGTATTTAATGACTGACTGTGTTGAAGTAGAAAAACTTTTATAACCTGAAAAAATATTCTTATAAGTTTATCTTGTAACCATAGTGAATTGCTCATGGCCGATAAAACAGCCTTGAGAAAATATCTCCTGAGAACCACCATTAGATACCTTGATATGTTGACTTATTGCAAGGTTCAAAACAAATGAATAATTTTTTGATATTAAATAGCAGCATAATTATTTTAATATTCCATAATATTAGTAGCATAAATATTTTAGTTAGAACTGCATTTAAATTGTTTTTCACAGTGACAGAGAATAATCACTTTAATAACAGCAATGTGAATTTCACCATTGTTTATTGCTTACAATTATGCTAAATAGGAGTGAAATACTTGTTTGTTGTATTGCATTTTGCATAATCCCATATATATTATTATACAACAGATTAACTATGACTATTTGTTGGAATGACAAAAATTATCGAATTACTAAGAACTACCAAAGAATGCAATGCACTACATGCTGTGCCGATAGCATCTTTCCAAACAGAAAATGAAAAAAACTTCATTTAGTAACCCTTTCAATGATGATATTGACACAAACTTTCCATGACAGTTCACACTAGCAAAGAGCAATATAAGTGGTGATAAAGATTTTTTTTCCACATATATAACCTTTTTATAATAATAAAAAACTTAATTGAAATTTTATAACAATAAAAAAGTAAACTGAATACCCAGCTGGTCCAGGTTCGTTTTCTGAATGCTCCAAAGGAAGCGCTGATCTATTTGTTGGCCTACGTTTATGTGATGAAAGATTTCTGAAAATATAAACATAAAATATTTAAACTTGAAAATATAAACTATGTTTAGAATAAAAATAAATTATTCCTCAAACAGCTGATTGCTACAGAAATGATAGGAGCCTATAAAAGTATGCTACAATACACAGATCTGCTAGAAAGGTGAGACTTTAGCAGAAAGAAAAGAAATATCCAGGCCTTGAACCAGGTTCATTTGCACTGTAGCTAAGTACAATAACCATTCAGTCACCAGAACAGCTAAGATATCTAAACAGTTTATAAAAAAAAAAATCAGCTTAACTCAGGCCTTTCAAGTATTGCATTTCTTGCAAAAAACAAAAAGCTGAAATAAATATGAATCAGTTCCAATATAAACACTAATTTCAATATGAACCATGTCCACCTGATTGCTCAACTTGCATCTTGTGATCTCTTACTAAATTTATATCTGTAAAATATATCCCTTCTGTTTGTTTCTGCCTTTTTTTACAGGCAAATTATCTCCACAAATGTTGAACTGTAAAATTTTTAAAGGTAATTTAATTTCAGAAATAAAATCTCGCTAGAATTGAATGAAATAAAAATACCTATGTTTGTTTTATATGCCCTAAAAAAGTAAAAATATAAGATTGAAGGTAGAGTAATCCCTACACAAAGGACAAAGATAACCCAAAACAGGGGTGCCCATTACAATACCTGTGGGCTTCTGATCGCCCTTTAGCAATGTAAAAATCGCAAAGTCAAGTTGTCCACAGCATGATAAAGAAAAGTGTTAGTTTTTAAGAGGTTTTTTTCTATTAAATTTTTTTTAGATTTACTGAAAACAAAAAAGAAATGTGTTTTTAACATGTTAAGCACAAGTTAAATTATTTTAAATTGTTTACTACTGCTTGTACCCCCTTTATTGCTTTATATTCAAACGTAAATAAAATTTTAGTAGCCCTCCAAAGAAATCCTAAATTAAAAGTAGCCCCTGGTGTGAAAACATTTGGGTACCTCTGATCTAGAAGCTCTCTCAGGCATATAGTGGTTTCTTATCCAACATACATACATACATACATACATGAACTCAACCATGCTGAGACTTGAACTCACACCCCAGAAGCTACAGTATCACAGTGAGTCAACATGATACAACTGAAGTGGTTTGAAACATCCCAATGATGAAAAACCTTACTTAATCCAAAGGAAGAAGGGCACAGCAATATCTGCTAATTAGGCAAGGGAAATAGCTTTGGCACCCCATCTTCCATTGAAGTTAATAAGACTCAAGTACAAGCAATCTCTGCTTAATGTGTATACACCATAGCCAACATGAAATCATTATAATGCAATGTTAAAATTTTTATGTTTTCCCCATCAAATCGTTAAAAAAATTTTTAAAATTAACCAAAGAATTTCTTATGCATAGCATAAACAATGCATAACTGGTAAAGCAGTCTATCTATAACGCATTGTTGCAAGAAGTTTCAGGAAAGTGCTAACTATCAAGTCAGTGAAGAGGCACTTTCTTTCCACAATCACTGTATGGCATTGTTGGATGGACACAAATTTTACTTCAAATGAGAGAGTGTCATGAAACATAGCTGTAAGCACTATCTGAGTGCTATAAACAAATATTGCTTAACAAGAAAAAAAAAACAAACAGTAAGGGCCAAGAATAAGCTATATTTAGAGTCTCAAGAAATGTAGGACCTAAAAAAAAAACTTTCTACTGTGTAGCAGGTGTAAATTTGTATTAGTAGTTATAACTTTTAGTTTTCAATAGTATTTTTTTAATGTTCCCTTTAAGCCCTGCAAGCAGTTGATCCTGGACTTCTTTTCCAGGTGAGAGCCATGCCCTGGGCACATTACTTTGGTTAAGCAGTGAGGCTCCCAGATATTTAATTTTTTTATGTTTAAGTTTCATTTAGAAACAAAAATTTTACTAATCTTTATTTTTCTTTACAGTTTTTTTTTACTATATGTGTAAGACTGTGTTTGCACCACGTCAGTGAAATGCACATTAAAAATACCCCTGGCAAACACAGATTTAATAAGAATACATCCACCTCATTCAGCAGGGATTAACTGCAACTGATTTCATCTCTGGTATGCTTTAATATTATTCATTTTTTTATATTTTATGGTGCATACAGGAAGTTTTTTAAATTTTTTTATTTCTCTATTTTTTATGTTTTGTTTTTTAGAGGGTTGGGTTGTTTTACCTCTGAGCAACACTTTTTTGCACACAATGGGCTAAATGGCCAGGTCACAAGGACCCCAAAGCTAAGAGATAGTTGGGGGAGGGGGATCCACTGGAACAGCTGTTCGGAAACAGATGCGGCCAGGGCCATCCAGTGTGTTCTTTAAAATGCACAGATTATGGCTCTCCTACACACAGGATCACAGCTTAATGTCCCATCTGACAGACAAGGACCCCAAAGCCAAGAGATAGTTGGGGGAGGGGGACCCACTGGAACAGCTGTTCGGAAACTGATACGGCCAAGGCCATCCAGTGTGTTCTTTAAAATGCACATTATGGCTCTCCTACACACAGGATCACAGCTTAATGTCCCATCTGACGGATGACAGCCTTTCCAAGCCCATCAGTGTCCCCTACTGGCTGTGGGCAGGAAGGGGAGTTCTGCGAAGACAGATCTCAACACTAACCCTGTTACGACTTGAACCTGGGAACTACAGATTGCAAGCCTGGAGTGCAACTGACTGAGCCACCCCTGCTTTTTAGAGGCAATGGCCTTTGTAAATAAAAAAAAAACATCTATCATTCTCCTGCTTCAAAAGATAATTTGTTATATTCCCTGTTATTCTTCACCTCATAAGCTTCATTGGACAAATTTAAGATCAACACCAGTTAAATTTTGCTCCCTCTTCTTCTTTTTGGGGCTGAAAGGAGTATAATTTGAAGACCTCTGTCGCAAACAGCTGCTCAAGGGAATTTTTTTAACAATACTACCCTAGTCACAAACATTCATTTGACATATAATTTGTTACAATCAAATAAGTGAAATTTATATTTTTAGAGATGGGGAGGAATAATCAGTGTTAGCCTATGGCACTTCCCACACCATTAAAATTTCATCTGATCTATAAACTCATCATTACTCACTTGTGCTCAGAAGATATAAGGAACAACATTTACACATTTTTAGGGGGGAAGATGGAAATAAAAATTTTATAGCCTACAACATACTCCACATCACAAGTTTTCATTTGATAAGTAACATTAAGGCCATCCAGCATGTTCTTAATTTGTACAGCGAATGGCTCTCCTGCATGCAGAGCCAAGACTTATAGTCCCATCTAATGGATGGCATTACTAGCTTGGGAAATATGGTGTAAAACTATTTCAGCAAATCCACAAGCTGACAGAGTTCCCAACAAACTAAATCACAAATGTCCCAAACAAAAAACAATAGAAAGATATATAAAATTAAAGATAGTATAATGCAATATCTTGGAATTTCACTATTATCCTTCAGTTGCAGTTTTATCCCATATAATGTGCCCCATTAAAACTCTGATTTGTTACAATGCTCTTTGTTCTTGGACAAATTATTTTATGAAAGAATAATAGCTACTGCATGTTATATTGCAATTGCATGAAATTAGCAATGTTAATACCTATGTCACAAAGCTGAATATAAAATTCATTATCATTATCTGAGCTGTCTCAGAGCTGTTGCAGTTTCTAGGTCTGGTTTGTGTCAGCACTGTTCTAACAAATGCCTCCGCATTCATCAGATGAGCAAGACCAAGAAATTGCAACAGTTTCAGCCTTAGAAAAACCACATGGTGCAAAAAACCACACCCCACAACATGCATGACTACAAATTCCAAAGCATAGCTGTTGTTATAACTTCTGATGACATAGCTGAATATGACATGATCTGATGACATTTAAGATAAAACATGCCAAGAAACAGGTGGGTTGTTTTACCTCTTAGCAACACACCACAGGCTAAATGGCCAGGTTACAAGTGCCTCAAGGTCTCGGAGAAGGTTGGGGAAGGGACCCACTGGACAGCTGTTAGGAGGTAGGTGAAAGCCTCCAGTGTTCCCATGAGTTCTTTAGCATGGGTATGGCTCCCCTGCCTATAAAGCCATGGCCAAAAGTCCCATCCAACAGGCAGAAGCATTTCCAAGCCCATTACCATCCCATTTTTTACAGAGCAGGATGGGGTTTAGCAGAGATAGCCAAGAAATGGTGATATTAATGTACTTAATCTATGCATTAAGAGCTTATTTCACCGACTAAAGGATCAAGTGAATAGCATGCCGATTACAGCCAGCAGCACTTCGTGTGTCCAATGCTATGAAACCAGCAGTAACAAGCTTAAAACTATCTAGTTTCAAAATCAACACCAGCTACAAGTGGCAGTACTTTCACTTAGTGACTAAACTGCTATATTATAATCACTCGAAGAATCCTACAACTTAGATAGTAATAACCTTGTTAAGTTAGCAATGTTACTCTCACAATCATCTTTCTTTGCAAGTTGAGTAGTGCATGCCAATACTGTAGAGGACCCAAACACATGCCTTTTTCACTAAGACCAGAGACCACTAGTAAACTCATCATCATCATCCTCAAGCAGCAATGGGCTACGGAGGTCCAACCAGGCCGTGCAATTTAGTTCTCCAAGCAAGTCTATCCTGAGCTACATCTACTGCATCTGGCCACTGCACACTAATTCTAACAAGATCCTGTTTGACATTGTCTGCCCACCGCATCCTAGGTCTCCCCCTCTTTCTGAGGCCTTTAGGCACACTGTTCATAACCCTATTCGCCAATCTATAATTATTCATACGGGCAACATGGCCAAACCAACAGAGTCTCTCTCTGCACAATATATGCTGCTTAAAGGAGGTTGCAGACTCCTTTGCCTAACCTCATCATTAGTTACAAAGTTGAACCAACTAATACCCAAGATACTGCATAAGCATCTAGAATCAAAAGCATCAAGTTTCCTGTTATCTTGTTTACACAGCGTCCGAATTTCACTACCATAACTAACCCTAGAAAGAACCAAACTATTATACAGTCTAATTTTAGTCTTTAGGTGTATACGCCTATTTCTCCACACTCTCCCTAGATTCTTAAAAGTCCCAGCAGCAATCCCTATTCGTCTGTTAACCTCATGTCGCACATCATCATTATCTGTTACATAGCTCCCAAGATAATTAAACTGTGACACCTGCTCAAGACTGCAACCATTCAGATTAACTGAATCACAGCCTGCCTGACCAATTTTCATCACTTTAGTTTTCTCTCTGTTTATAACCAAACCTACTCTACTACCAGTCTCATCAACAGCTCGAATGAAAGAGTTCATCTCATCAACATCATTTGCCAAAAGGGCTAAATCATCAGCATAATCTAAATCAGAAATTTTCGTATCTCCAGCCCATTTAAGGCCAAAAGCTTTCCCTTGAAGTGAATTTCGCATAACATAATCAATAACCAAGCTAAAGAGAAAAGGAGACAAAATGCACCCTTGTCAAACACCAGAAGTAATGCTAAACCAATTGCTATAAGCCTTACCAAATCTCACACACGACTCAGTGTTATTATAGAGAGCTTTCATTATGTTAATTAACTTGTCTGGTATACCGTAAGATCACAATCAACCACAAATTATGACGATCAACAGAGTCAAAAGCCTTTTTGAAATCAACAAAGCTAGCAACCAAAGGTTTCTGAAACTCTAAACATTTCTCAAGAATCTGCCTAAGTGAAAATATCTGATCCACACATCCCCTACCACTTCTGAATCCACATTGCTCATCACGCAATTGACTGTCAACCAGATTCTTAATTCTATTAAGCACAATCATGGAAAGAACTTCATCTGGAACAGAGAGTAAGCTGATACCCCTATAGTTATCACAAGAACTGCGATCATCTTTTTTTGAAAATAGGGATAATAATATATCTGGTAAAATCCTTAGGAACCATGTCTTTATCATAAAAGATATTCAGAATTTCAGTCATCCAAGTGGTAACTGAAACATTCCCAGATCTAAGCATTTCTGTAGTAATTTCATCTACCCCTGGGGATTTATGAAGTTTAAGTTTAGAAACAGCCAAAATAACTTCAGATTGTGTTATAGGGCCAACATTAAATCCACCAATGCATCTATCATCATTGCAAACAATGGGAATAGAACTAACCGCATTGTTTAGAACATCACTGAAATGCTCAGCCCACCTAGCCATGACAGAATCCTCACCTTCTATAACCTTACCTTGTTTATCCTTCAATCCCTGTATACCTGTCCATTTTCTACCACACAAAACATTAACTATCTGGTACAGCTCTCTGCTGTTGTGCTGTCTAACTGCTTCCTCGGCTTTGTCAGCCAAACCATCAAGCCAAAGATTCTTATCAGCAGCTAACTGATCTTTTACACATTTATTAAGTTTTCTGTAATGCTTCTATTAGGACTAGTAAGGTATTGATTAAGGACATTCCTGCACTTCTTTCTTTCCGAAATAAACTCAAGTGCCTTATCACTCAGATAATTTAGTCTACCAATCCTCTCTAACAACTCCTGCAAATTAAAAAAATGTTTGAGCTCCAATGCTGTTTGAATCAATGAGGTTGGTTTGAATTCCTGCACTATCCCAGTTAGTTCCATGCCCTTGAGGGGTGAAGGAGAGCAGGGAATTCCTAATTGCTATTGTCTCTGTGCTTTGATTACATATATAGGCAGGGCCGGCGCGAGGCAGGTTCAGCGCATTCCCCGAAACCAGGCCCTGCACTTTAAAAGCCCCCACCACCACAGTCCCCGAAAGGCTCAAAGTACAAAAAAAAATTTCAGTCAAAATTGACCGAAATAGCAAAATCAGTCAATTCTGATGACATAATTTAAGATTTTGCAGCAAAAAAATTATGTAATATTTATAATATACTCGGTGTTCCTATAAGTTGTATGTAGATATGCACTGCAATTTGTACTTATAATAAATAATTTATTATTATAAAATTTAGAAGTACATATAAATGCATTTTTTTTGGCCCTGCACAATTTTGGAACCCGGCCCCGCAAAAGTTCATGCCGGCCCTGTATATAGGTGTATCAAAAAGTAAGTTGCACTCAGTGCTACCTGTCATCATAGTAAGGAAACAACATTTGTGCTTTGGAGGGATATATGATGTAGCACAACAGTCCAATCAGCATGTTGCAACTTACAGAGCAGCACACATTGGCCTAAATGGGCCAGGTCACAAGGACTCCGAGGACGCAGATAAGGTTGGGGGAAGGGGACCAACTAGACATCTGTTAGGAGACAGATGGAAACTTCCTGTCAAGGCCATCCAGTGTGTTGTTTAATGTGCACAGGTTATAGCTCTCCTGAGAAGGGGCTATGGCTTAACGTACTATCCAAAGGACAGGTGTCTTTCCAAGCTCATTGGTGTCCCCTACTGACTGAGGGCAGGCCTTTTTTGGGGGGAAGAGGACATAACTTGAGGTAGTCGTTGACATTCTCAATATCGCAAGTTCTCCTTTGACACATAATTCTTTGAACTGGCCCTCACATGTGGAATATATAATGGAACAATCATTTAAGTATTCCCTTTTTTCACAAGGAAAGAGAGCTTAGAGATAAATGTTTTATAGCCTATGACACCACATCACATGCTTTTATTTGATATGCAATTCATTATGCTTGGTAGTTGCATTCGAAAGTTGTATTGGAACAATCACTAAAACATTCCACCTTTTCAGAAGAGGTGAAGCGCAGGGGATAAAAAAATTTTGCCTGACACTCCACACATAACAAGCTTCCATTTGGTACATAACTCATTACCATCGGTCAATGGTTGCAAAGATATAGGGAACAACTATTTTCATAAACACAGAGGAAAAAGCAAGAGGATAGGTAAAAAAAATTCTCAATGGATAGGTAAAATAGTATTTTTTACGTATCTTCCTATTGCTTTTCACTCATTATTTGTCACTTTGTGGATTTGTCAAAAGAGTTGTTCCACCATATCTTTTGAATGTGATGGACAAACTTAATGAATTAGTGTAAAATGAAAACTTGGCACAGGGAGTGTCATAGGCTATAAGAAATTTACCTCCTTCTCCCTGTGCTTCCTCCCCCCTAAAAAAAGAGGAAATATGAAAATGATTCTTTCGCTATATTTTCAGATAACAGGCTATGCATTCTATGCAAGTTTATGTCATAGGGAGGGTCACAGGCAATAAAACTTCCTTCCCCCTCTAAAAGGGAAAATATGCAAATTTTTCTATACTATTTTTCAAAAGCAAGATCCAAATGTATATTAAATGTTGTATACTAAATGAAAGCTTGTGGCAATAAAAATATAGCTCCTCTGCTTTCTTCCCCCTTAAAAAAAGGAAGTGTGAAAGTCATTTCTTCTATTCCATCTACCAAACACGAGGGCCTACAGTTATGAGTTAGGTGTCAAATGAAAGCTCATTGGAAGACTGCCATAGACTACCCTGAATTACACCGCCCCCCCCCCCCCCCCCTTCACCACTTCTTGAAAAAGGGGACAGAAATTTCATGGGTATGACTTTGAGATATCTCAAAGCTTGTGACATCCCAATGTTTATGAGTCATATATTAAACAGAAGTTTCTGATGCTGTATTTTTAACGACAAAGGAAAAACATAAATAAAAAAAAACTTCTTATATGCACCCTAAAAAGTAGAAAATAAACCTAAAACATATTGATAATGGGATCAGTTTTAAACTATTTTTCATTTTAAATAAAGGCACCGATTTACCTACTCTGCAAGATTGTCAGCACTATATCTTCCTTGAAGTGAATAAGAATTTAGTGACTGATTACACTATCAATGTTTCAATATTATTTTTTACTTTTTAGGATGCATATAAAAATGATAGGAATTTTTTTTTATTTACAATTTTTCAGAATATGGGTCAGAAAGCATTTTCCAATCTCATTTAAACTCTTACTAGACAACAAGCTGCTTCAATAGTTGTTTGGGGGTTTTCAGGAATAACAGCAACCAAGTTATTATGTGCGAGATAGATGAAAAGAAAAACTATAAAAGTCTTCTTAATCTAAAACACTGTTTTAAAAAGTATTTTAGATTAAGAATATATAGCTTAACTATGTATGAAACAAATTTAAATATCATTTAATCCACAAAGTAAAAAGGCATAAGTCAGAAAAAGAATAAACCTGCAACAAAAATTCAAAATATTGTAATAATTATATCTAATATACATTGAGGGTCTTGATATAAAATTGTAAGGTTAAATATTAATGGAAATAAAATTGTGGTCAGTGTATCAGTATACTCATATCTAAAGCTGGATCTAGGGAGCATGTCAAGAGGGCCATGCTCTCCCACCCCCCCCTTCAGAATGCCAGTGAGAGGCAAAAAATATTAAACTTCTATTTTATAGCATTGATCGAGAAATTTTTTTAAAAGATATGCAAAAACATAGGGAGCATTGGAAATCAAGTCTTATGACCCTCCCCCTAATATATTATATATTGCATTGGAAATCAAGTCTTATGACCCTCCCCCTAATATATTATATATTGCATTGGAAATCAAGTCTTATGACCCCCTCCCCCCTAACATTTTCCCACCTAAATTGTTTCTTACACCCTCCCCCCCCAGAAAAAATTATAATACCTTTCAATATTATTTCACCAACATGTAAATCACCTACATATTTAATGGCATTTTATAAAATTATTTGTAGATTTATCTCATTTATGAAGTACATTGCACATACAGGATCAAAAAATACATCTATTTTGTTCAATAAGTTTTATGTTCACTATCAAGGAATTTAATATCGATCAATTTTAGAGGAATCATAGCATCAATTAGAGGAGATCTTGATCGGCAGCTGGCAGCTCAGCAGTCAGAGCACCTGACTTGTTATCAGAGGTCGTGGGTTCGTATCCCACCCAGCTCAAGACCTCCTCAAAAATTTATCAATGTTAAATGCAGAGTGGTATCTTTCTTGATAGTTGAACAAATATATTGGAAAATCTCTTCAACTTATGTTCACTGTTAAAATAAATACCCCCTCAAGCAGCTGCTTGCCACAGAGGTCTGACAGGAGCCTGTCAGTTTATATGCCAAAGTAGAAGTTCTGAGAGGATGGCAGGACCTCAGCAGAAAAACGACACATACATCCATGCCTTACCCGGGACTCGAACCCAGGTCCCTTAGATCAGTAGCCAAGCGTGCTAACCACTTGGCCATTAGTGTATTTAAATTATCCTTCTGCAAAAATTCGAAAAAACTGGCTTTGGATTGCCCAGGTTTGTTTTAAATCGAACTTTTTACCTGAAGGCATTGAAAGCTTAAATGAAAGTGCAGGACATCAAAGAAATATATAATCAGTAACAGATAAACCAATGCCAAAAAAATATCTAAACTAAAATATAAACAATTTTATTAAAATTGATTAATGAGAATTTGCTTTGCCTAAGTTTGGCTTGTTGTCTTCTATATATACAGAGTGTCTCAAAAATATAGCTACAAACTTTTAAGGGAAGTAGATAACATCTAAAGGAATGAGAATTACATAGGAACCCATAACTGGAAACGTCACCATAAGTGAATAGGCGGCGCTGTTCATCAGTGCGCTAGAGGGGAAATTTCGGATTACCTCATTCAAGCGATAGTCGGCTTACGAAGAGCATGCACCAGGGAGCTGGCAGACATACACTTAGTGTATGTAACAGCTGAGGGCAACAGACGAGCCACTCAACGAATGTATCAAGAATGCTTCCCACACAGATAAGTACCAGACCACCGTTTGTTTGCGCTTGCGCATCAAAATTTGTGCGATTATGAGTCAAACTTCAAGCCTCTGCTGTAACATTATGAAATGTATCATCTAGTACACCACTTGTAATAATTATGTCCAATAAATGTTTTCCCATTAATCACTGTCTTGTGTCCTTTCAGATCTTGTACCTCTGCTACCACTTTCCCATGACATTTCCAGTTATGGGTTCCTATGCAATTCTCATTCCCTTAGATGTTATCTACCTCCCCTAAAAGTTTGTACCTATATTTTTGAGACACCCTTTATTTTTTTTCATTTCCTCTTTTACAAATTTAATTTCTCATCAGTAGCCTGGAGGCTGTACAAAAGGAGGTGACAGGCCATAGTTTTCCCACCTCTGATTTAGAAACTACTTAAGAGAAAAAAGGAGAGTTAAAATTGTTAACTTTGATGTGATGAAACCATCTTATATTATCTACAGGGTCCAGTTATTGCACCAATCCCATTTTTGATTTACATAAATTATTTATGCAATTTAATCACAAATGGCAAAACTGTCGCTTTTGCAGATGATATAGCTTTAGTATATTCTCCAAACCTTACAGAGTGCATAAATGAAAATTTATTACACATTACATCATAGTTTCTAGAAAATAAATTAGTGTTAAATGTTAAAAAAACCTAAATATATGCATTTTAGAATAAAAGAAAAACAGATTATTATAAAGATAAACTAATATATCATGACATAAACTGTAATTTGGGGTGTTGTAATTGTCATCCACTGCAGTGGGTTACGTTTTATTTTTGTCCTTTATACATTTCCTCTTTTACAAATTTAATTTGCCATCATTTGGGTTGTTTTACCTCTGGGCAGCACTTTTTTGCACACCATGGGCTAAATGGCCAGGTCACATGGACCCCAACGGCTCAGAGAAGTTTGGGGGAGGGGACCCACTGGAACAGCTGTTGGGAGACAGATGGTAGCCTCCCGTCAAGGCCATCCAGCGTGTTCTTTAACGTGCACAGGGTATGGCTCTCCCGCACACAGGGCCACGGCTTAACGTCCCATCCGACGGACGGCGGCCTTTCCAAGCCCCATCGGTGTCCCCTACTGACCGTGGGCAGGGCGGGGAATTTTGCGGAGATAAATCTCAACGCTGACCCAGCTGGGACTCGAACCTGGGAACTACAGATTATGAGCCTGGTGTGCTACCAACTGAGCACCCCCGCCCTTTGCCATCAGTAGCTTGTGGGTTGCACAAAAGGAGGTAGCAGGCCATAAGTTTTCCCACCTGCTTTTGGGCATCATACTTGACAGAAGAATGAAATGGCATAAACATATTTCTGTAATTTGTAATAAAAGTCGAAGCTGTCACCTCAAATATCTATTTCAAAAGAGTTTTGTGGATCTCTCATTATTAAAATTTATCTTTCATTGATTGAAATTAATAAATTTAATTTATTTATTTGATTAACACTACAATGACTGGATAAAGTAAAATTTAATTTATGGCATGGGCATACACGGTAGTTTCCATGGAATCACAGTGTACCCGCCCAGGCGCATCACAGTGTACCCGCCCAGGTGCATCACAGTGTACCCGCCCAGGCGCATCACAGAGTGCACATAACAAGGTTGCCCACACAGAGATATAAGCAGCTGGCCAAGACAGATGAGCCATAGTGCGTAACGTGAGCACAATGGGCAGAGGTATTGATTTGCTCTGCCCATTGGACCTCTGCCCCAAGGACGTTCAATTTTGACCTCTGCCCCAAGGACGTTCAAAAAGGAATGATTATCGGTACCACGCTAAGGGTGGAAGCATCTCGGAAACAGCAGACTTTGTGAGCTGTTCACGAGGTGCTGTAGTAGTTGCAAGGTGCTACCAAGAATGGACTGCTGGCATACCGAGTACCTCCAGACGCCAAGTACCTTCGCGAGGTGCTGTAAAGGGTGTACCAAGAATGGACTGCTGGCACACCGAGGACCTCCAGATGTCATAATTGTGGAGCCCCAAAGGCCATTGGCCCCAGAAGAGAACATCACCTCCGTTGACTGGTAAAGGGCAATCGACAGAAAACAGTGCAGCAAATGACCACTCATATGAATGCTGAGGCACCCAGGTACGGGTCCCCTATAACAGTAAAGCGAACCCTGTTACACATGAGTCTCTGGAGTCGACACTGCTTAAAGGCACACGTTAACCAAGGTCCATTGGTAATGACGCCTGGAATTCGCATCGGATTACCGTCATTGGACAGTGGAAGAATGGAAAAAGGTTGCCTTCTCCGACGAATCGAGGTTTCTACTCCACAGAAGTGACAAGCGGTGGCGGATAAGGCATCAGACACATGAGAACTAACATCTGGACACACTTGCGGTCTAGTACAGGCCGGCAGTGTGCATGTCTGGGGGATGTTTTCCTGGTATGACCTGGTACTGCTGGTACCAGTGGATGGGTCCCTGAATGCCAATGGGTTCCTCCATCCCTTCATGTTGAACATTTACCCTGGTGGTGATGGTGTCTACCAACAGGACAATGCGCTCTGCCATGTCGCTAAGATGGTGACTGGTTCCAGGAACATGACAGCGATGTCTCCGTTCTCCCTTGGCTGGTGAAATCACCCCACCTCAATCCCATAGAGCACTTGTGGGACCACTTGGATCGACAGGTTTGGCATGTGGACTCACAACCATTTCATCTCTGGAACCTCCATGCTCTGCTGGAGTCCGAATGGGCACTTGTACCTCTGGCAACCTTCCAGGTTTCTACTCCACAGAAGAATCGAGGTTTCTACTCCACAGAAGTGACAAGCGGTGGCGGATAAGGCATCAGACACATGAGGACCTCATGTGTCTGATGGGCACTTGTACCTCTGGCAACCTTCCAGGTTTCTACTACACAGAAGAATCGAGGTTTCTACTCCACAGAAGTGACAAGCGGTGGCGGATAAGGCATCAGACACATGAGGACCTCATTGCATCCATGCCACACAGTCTCACCACTGTCATCGGGGCCAAGGGTGGTTATTCCCATTATTAGGTAGGTGGTCATATTATTCTGATACGACTGTGTATATTAAGCCACTAGTGGTGGTATAAAATCAAACAATATGATGTATATTAAAAAAAATCTAGGAGAGTAAATCTTCAAGAAAATTTTAAATTACTTGTCTTCTTGCAATTGTGTAAATTGTATGTTGCAAACACTAAAATATATCAGATAACTTTGGGATCCAGAAAAAATAAGACCCTTTCTTTTTATCCCATGACACCCAAAGAGTAGCTGCTTTAATGGCATACAATCCAGACAAGAAGTTGGGTCACATAACTACTAAATACCAATAATCATAATGACCAAACAGATACTAGACTTGTTTCCAAAAATATGGTGAGAAAATTTCCAATAAGCATTTGGACAATGGCCTTTCAAATAGTGTTGATGCAGGGGCCATATATCACAAACCAGAACATGCTTTCATTACTTATTATCTTTCTTATTGCTAAGGCATATTCAACTCACAGGTTTCTGTCAGACCTCTGTGGCATGCAGCTGCATGAGAGGTAACTCATTTGTCATTATTATATATTGCAATATGATTTCAGAATATCTTTTACATTATGTTAAATATTTGAATGGTGTTTTACATAATAAATTCTTCGTCACTTAAAAATAAAACAAAAGAGGGGAAGATGTGGATATCTGCAGATATTCACATTTAAAATCTCTCAGCAGATAAAACCACGATAAAAAATTTATGTCAACAAGAATAAAGGTATACTTTTTCAGTTAATTATTAGCCAATAATAAACCATTAGATTGATTTTATTAGCAAACATACATCAGGTCTCAGACATTTGCAAAACCACGAGTTATTAAGTAGCCAATTACGTTGATGATGACAAAGATTTGTGGATGTGGTAAGGACCTGTTTGGTTAATTGCATATTTGGATAGAACTATTGTTATTCATGCAGTGCTCAATTTATAAGTATTAACTTTAACATGTCTGCACAAAATTTTTACAAATCTATTTCAAAATTACTTATATTGCTGCAAAAGACCATTAATTATACTACTTTTGTGAGACAATTATATCACTGCTGAGTCTAATAATCAATTATATTACTGTTGAATCTTAATTCCAACTGGAATTACTCATATCAAATCCCCTTAACATCAAAGTGTATACACTTGTAAAACCTAGAACATATTTATGTACAGTATTTAACTTTCAAGGAAATTGGGATCGTACCTGTTGACTTTACATTTATACGTGTTTTACAGTTATAAGTTTTTACTCCTGTCCCTTGAAAAATGTATAACCAAAGTTCCACTGTAGAGAAACAAACACAAAGCAATGAAATGAACTGTACAGCCATGTACAAGTGAGTCTGAAAAGTAATGAGACAAAAATCCTAAACAAATGTTCAGAAAAAGAATTTATAACGAAAATCATTCAAAATTGTCAGCATAGGATTCTATGCCCTTGTTACACATCTCTTTTAATTACTGAAAGCATTCTTGAAAGTCCTCTGAAGTTATATGACTTTGAAATGGTCAGTCACATTCTTTTCGATGCATAACTTGTTCAAAGATTTCTTTTGTAGGTAAAAAGGGGTTATGAGATCAATTTGGCTCCAGCTGACTTTTCTCTTTTTGAAGTTAAAAATGAAGATGAAAGAGAAACAGTTTCATACCATCCAAAACATCCAAAAGAATGTGACTGATCATTTCAAAGAGAACTTTGGAGGAATTTCAAAAATGCTTTCAATGATGCAATAAGTGTATAGAGTCTCATGGTGACTACTTGAAATGATTTCTACAATAAATTCTTTTTTAACATATTCTTTTACTTCAGAATTTTTGTCTCATTACTTTTCAGACACACTGTGTACTGTTTATTGCTTCAGTTTAAGTATTTTGGATTACTTTAACTTAGCAGCACTTAGTGATAAAACAATTAAAGAACAAAAGTAGTTGTTTTTAGTACTTATAAATAGAAAAATAAAAATGTAACAATTTTCAGTGTATATACAATAAATATTAAATCCCCATAAAATACTGATAAATGCAATGCAGATCAACAACCTTATTGATATATGTACAATAATACAATAAATGTTTTTGTGGAAAAAATTTCTCTGACACATATAATTTGAACATGCATCTCTCCAGAAACATGCCAGAGTATTCTAACCTGTTGAATTAATGCCAGTTCAGCCTTTTTTCGCACTAAAACATTTATTGGTTTATAGACATTTAAATGATCACAGGTAATGCTGAGTTATCAATTATTTGTAAAATAACAATTATTGTTTAACTCATTAATAACGCTGCATGATGTGACTTTATTATTTATTACCATCTTATTCAGAACACTAAAAAGAAATAATTGCAGCCCAAGCCAAAAGGAGGTGCCCAAAATTCATAGGAAGAGTGATAGTCGGTTGGTTGGTTGGTTGGTTGTTAAGGGTTTTATGGCGCATTAGCATCTAAGGCTATAATGCACCAAATGAATGTCCAAAAAGAAAAAAGATAAAAGTCATGTCGCCCTCAACCAGTTTTTAAAAATAAATAGAAATGCAACAAGAAAAATGTAAAACAATAAAATGACATGTAGGGAATAACAATAAACAAACGTAGAAATATCTTGTAAAAAGAGATAAAAGTAACCCAGGTGAAAGCAACCTGGGTTAAAAAAATATATATAAGAAGCTGAAGAGTAAAATATCCAGTATATTTTAAAAATCTAAATACAGAGGTAAAACAACAGTCATCAGATAACAAATGTCCGAATGTAAGGGGCTCGGATGTAAAATCATGGTTAAAAACATATGTCATTCAAAGGTAAAACATGGACATGATATTAAAATATGTTTGATTATTACAATGGTGTCATGAAATTCACACTTAGGTTCATCGTCCGCCTGTAAAAGAAACAAATGACCTAAGTGGAGCCTAGCAAGTTCAACTTCCTCCTTGCGATTCCTGTGGTAACAAGACTGCCATGGTTTGATGATAGGTTTGATTTCAAAGAGCTTGTTGGTAAGCTGTTCTGACCAAGATCTCTGCCACCGTGCCTGGAACTCGATGAAAAAACGCTGCCAGAAGTCCAGGTATGGAACCGGCAGCAGAGAGTCAGACAAGGGCGTGGCTGACTTGGCAGCATCTGCCAAATCATTGCCCCTGATACCAACATGACCAGGTACCCAACAGAAATAGATGGTGGTTGTGGATGCCAGACAATGTAGCTGCTAGCGGATCTTAGAAACAACCAGGTGAGCCCGATGCCTCACAGAGATCAAAGCCTGTAGCGAACTAAGCGAGTCGACGATGATGCTTAGCCACCACCAAGGTGAGACTGAAAGTATGCAACTCTGCAGTGAAGATGGAACACTGCAGTGAGATCTGGTCTCCAATGATTACATCACAGCAGGCCATGGATGATCCCACCAATGTGCCGGACTTCGAACCATCTGTAAAGACAGGCAAGAAGTCCGGGTACTCAGCACGATGGCTGGCAAAGAGTTGCCTGTACACACAATCGGGAGTAAAGGCCTTCTCCGTCCTGCACAGGGAAAAATCACAGGAAGGGAAAACAGTGACCAAGGTGGCAGTGGCTCAGCTGTCGACTGTGCAATGCTATCGAGACTGGTGTTAATGTCTCTGAGGTAGCCTTGAACTCGCAAACCAAATGGATGAATGGCAATCAGCCAATTAGTGTAAAATATTTCCCACTTTGGACTGAAAACGCAGTCAAAAGTGGGATGGCCAGGCAGGGATTGCAATTTAGATGCATATTGTAGGGACAACTGCTGACGGCGAAGAGATAAAGACGGTTCATCGGTCTCAACATAAAGACTCTGGACCAGTGAAGTGCGGAAGGCTCCCGTGCAAACATAATGCACGGCAGCTTGATGATGGAGGGGGTCCAGCACCTTCACAACCGAATCCCGGGCGAAGTCATACACCTGGGTTCCGTAGTCCAGTTTCTATTGGACAAGTGCATGGTACAGGTGGAGCAGAGAACATCGGTCAGCTCCCCAGGAGAGAGAGGAGAGGACCTTGATGATGTTCAATGCCCACGTGCACTTGGACCTGAGATGACGTATGTCTGGTAAAAAGGTCAATTTCCGATCGAATATGAGACCGAGAAACTTGGTCTCTGCCACAACTGGAAATATGTTATCCCCAAGCCGGAGCTCAGGATCCAGGTGAAGATTACACTTGCGGCAAAAGTGCAAACAAGCGGTCTTCTGTGGGGAGAACCGAAACCTGTTTGCCATCGCCCAAACAGAAAGATTGTTCAGGGCAATTTGCAGCTGTCTTTCAAAGACCCTCATGCTGGACGAAGAGCAAAAGATGCTAAAGTCATCAACATAGAGGGCATTGCCTACTGATGGAGGAAGTTGTCTACTAATAGAATTGATCTTGACAGCAAAAAGCATAACACACAGAACGCAGCCTTTTGGCACCCCCTGTTCTTGGGGGTATGGCCTAGATAGTGTTGCCAAAACGGACACAAAAAAATGCCGGAGATGAAGATCGGCATGTGACCTCTCAAGCTGAAGCTATGGAGGTCACAAAGAATGCCAAATCTCCAAGCCGTGTCGTATGCTTTTTCGATGTCGAAGAAAATTGGAACCAGTTGCTCTCTTCATAAAAATTAATTTCTGATAGCTGATTCGAAGCATATCAGATGGTCAAGAGTTGACCATTGTCTGCAAAAGCCACACTGGGTGTTGGAAAGAAGGATGTGGTGTTCTAAATACCAGATGAGTCTGGCATTCACCATTCTTTCCAACACCTTGCACACAGCTCGTCAATGCAATGGGACGATAATTCGAAGGAATCTTGGAATCCTTTCCTGACTTCAGAAAGGCCAAGATGATGACCTCCCGCCAGGAGTCCGGAAACTGCTCCTCGAGAAAAATACGATTGAAGAATCGGAGCAGTCGATCCTTACTCGATGGTGAGAGATGTTGGAGCATGGTATAATGGACATTGTCTGGCCTGACAGCAGATGCATGAGACGAGTGCAGATCAAGGCAAAGCTCCTCCGCTGTGAATGGCCTGTTGTAAGGCTCCAGGCCATTCGAGTGGAAAGACAGCAGAGAGTGCACTGCCCTGCCCTTCTGGGCCAGATACTCGGGGGAAGAAGAAGAAGAGATGGAGGAGAATGACTCCCCCAGAGTGTCGGCAATTGCCTTGGGATCAGCAATTGCCTATCCATTCTGCTACAGGATCAATAACGAGTGGGACGTGTAGTTCCCACCCATCTTCTGGACTTTATCCCACACAACCTTAGAACTGGTCGTGCAGGTGATAGAAGACGTATATTTGATCCAAGATTCCTTCTGGCTCTGGCGTCGGACGAAACGAGCTTTTGCCATGGCGTGTTTGAACTTTTTGAGGTTGGGGGACATTGGATATCTCCGAAACACCCCCCAAGCCTTATGAGCTGTGGTATTATCTGGATTCCACCACAGTTTCGGAAAACAAGGAAACTGTGTCGAAGTTTGAGGAATTGTTGATGCAGCTGCATCTACGATACAGTCCATTATCTCCGCGACTGCCACATTGATGGAATCCTGGCTGACGGAGTGGTCATCAAGCACAGAGAGCAGCTCAAAACCACCCCAGACAGCCCGATCGAGCCTCCACTGTGAGACGCGTGAAGGGCTGCAAGGCTCCCCATGGGAGATGGTGCACACCACAGGGAGGTGATCGCTTCCGTATGGGTTGTCCTCGACCTCCCATGTAAAGAGTGAAAGAATCAAGGAAGAGCAGATGGTGAGGTCAATGGCAGTGAAAGTGCGGGTTGGGGAGTGAAAATAAGTACTGACACCAGTGTTCAACAGGGAGGAGAAGGATCCAGGAGCCACCCCTCCCATTGGTGTCAGTACTACCCCATATGGACTGTGTCCATTGAACTCCCCCATTATGAGGAAGGGGGAAGGCAGCTGCGAGACGAGATCATCAAGGTCTTTGTGGAAGATGATGCTCCCAGGTGGAAGATAGACAGAACAGATAGTATATTAGAGGCGGATGGCAACCGCCTCTAAGTTGGTGGTGAGGGGTATGACCTGGAATGGAGAATGGTTGCTCACGAGGATGGCGACACCCCCCGCGAGCTGCACCATCTCCATCCTGGGCCCCAGTGAACTAGTGAAAAGTGTCGGATTGTGGGATCTGTGACTGGCTGCAAGTATGTTTCCTGCATGCACAACAGAAGGGCTGGTGTGCCTGAAGGAGGGCCTTGATGTCGTCAAGATTCCTCTGGAATCCACGACAATTCCATTGTAAGAGTGTGGCCATCTCAGGACTTAGAAGAGTGGGCGGACGACGAATTCCTATTCAACTTAACTGCCGCAGAGGATGGTTTAGTGAATAGGGGGTGGGCGGTGTCAATGTCCTCGGAATCATCCGAGGGACACGGATCGGTGACCGCCCTTTGCGGGGTGATAAGTTTCCTTTTTGTCCCCAGTGGGGGCCCCTATGGTTTAGAAGGTCTTGCTGTCTGAGGACGGGGAGGAGAAGGCCTTCCAGTGAAGGTGGAAGGCTGAGTTGCAGGAATAGAAACCGCGGTTGATGTCGAAGTCGACAGTACCCTTGGTTTCGCCCGTGTCAGGAGGTACTTACCTGTAGGCGAGAAAGACTCAGTAGGTGGTAAACTGATGTCAGCCTGCACCGCCACCGAAGTCATTGGAACAATGGGCTTTCCAATGACTGCACTGGCATAGGATACCTTGCCAGGTGGGTCAGGCAGCACAGCGAGCTTTCTTGCCTCAGCGTATGAGATGTTATTCATTACTTTCAAGCGTTGCACCTCCTTTTCCTCCTTCCACTTTGGACAGTTGTGGGAGTACGCGAGATGTTCGCAACTGCAGTTCACACAGCTTGCCTTTTCTGCTGTGCAGTCAGAATCAAGGTGATCCTTACTGCCACAGCAAGCACAGCTGGGTTTGCCTCTGCAAGTTGTGCGAGCATTACCATATATCTGACACTGAAAACAGTGCAGAGGGTTCAGAATATACAGTCGTACCTCACAATGCAAATAACCTGTCTTGATGGAAGAAGGCAGGTGTGGAATGTTAAATGTGACAATCAGTACCCGAGAGGGTACCAATTTCCCATCTCTGCGCGTCGAAACCCGGTGAACTGCTGTTACTCCTTGAGGTGTGAGGAGAGGATTTCCTCCTCAGTGACTTTCAGGAGGCCCCACTCAGTTATCACACCCCGAGAGGAATTCAAAGTTTTATGGGGAGTGACTTCGACAGCCACCCCACCAATTTCTTTGACATTCAGGAGAGGTACAGTGTTTCGAACAAGCGGTCTCAACTTGTAAGTCACCAGATCATATGCGCTTGACAGATTTCAGCTCTCCTGCAACACCTTTCAATCCTTTGTTCACAAAAATGGGGACATGACCCCAAGTACCTGATCACCCATGGAGTGGATGATCAGGAATCTTGGGAATGAAGACACAGACAAAGATGATGGCAGAGATAACATAGATGAGGAAGATGGGGGCTCATGTCAAGCCCTCTTGTTGGCATTGATCACGTTAATTTCATCTTCAACTCTCATTTTTGTGTGTGTGGTTCAGTGCCTGCTGTCCCCACCCTCCACGGAGCCCAACAAGGGGACGTCCAGTCAGGCGCCAGGGCTACGCAGGCACTATACCCACACAGACAGTGAGCTAAGCCTTCACAAATAAATAAAAGGAAAGTGAAAAGAGAAATGTGCAGAAATAAACCTTCTACACCAAAGGAACTAAGCGTATAACTAAATAACAAAATTATGAATGACCAAACTGGCCTCACAAAGAAATTATAACTACAAAAGGAAAGTAAGTTGTGAGGAAACTCGCAAACCTGTACCTGGATGTAGGCAATGTTACTCACTGCTCTACATAGTTGACCCTAGCAGGACCTGCCCTCCAGCCGATTGCTCTTGGGGAGGAGTCCCCCCCCCCTCCCCAGGAGCTCCAGTTTACCAGAAGCAGAGGTCAGAGCAGTGTGTAGAAGAGGCCCCAGAATCCACTGCCCAGCCCCGTGACAACAGGGTCCCCAATGGAAAAGCAGCCAAAGTGGACCCTGCCAGTCATGAGCTGAGGAGAGAAGACGGGGGCCTCCGAGCAACTACCAGGATCCTCCTTTCCCAGGACAGGTCTCCGCACACGGCAGCCTGCCCTCCAGCCGATTGCTCTTGGGGAGGAGTCCCCCCCCCCAGGAGCTCTTGTTTGCCAGAAGCAGAGGTCAGAGCAGTGTGTAGAAGAGGCCCCAGAATCCACTGCCCAGCCCCGTGACAACAGGGTCCCCAATGGCAATGCAGCCAAAGTGGACCCTGCCAGTCATGAGCTGAGGAGAGAAGATGGGGGCCTCCGAGCAACTACCAGGATCCTCCTTTCCCAGGACAGGTCTCCGCACACGGCAAACACGCGGGTGAGCATTCAGGACCCTGTGAAGGTAACTGAGCCAGCAGAACCTTCACAGGGTGGTACCCTCACCTCGTACAGGAGCTCACACCGAGGAGAAAGAGTGATAGTCATTATTAGTGGAAAAAAGACTGAGCCAGCATTAGTTCAACAGTTGGATACTCTAGCATGTTTCTGGAGAGATGCGAGTTCGAATCCCTTATGTCGGCAAATCCTTTTCCACAAAAACATTTATTGATTTACAGACAACATCAACAGGTAACACTGAGATTATCAATTATTGTGCAATAATACAGATTGAGTCAATAAAGATGGAGAAAGAATATAGGCTATGTACAAACCCACTGGGGTCAACCAAAATTGGGGTTGGGTTTGAATTTCTCAAAATCCCTGTAGACTTAATATTAATGATCAAAAGTTATTCAATATAACTGCTACTGCCAATAAATTTGAAAGAAGAATGCATCAAACTAATTTCTTTCCGATTTCACATGATAAAATTATTGTCCAGTTTCTTGTGCAAAGAGCACGTGTTTCTGGGGAAACTGAATTCATTTAATTAAGCATAAGGGGGACACAATTTTTTTTTTGAAATAATTTCTTCAAAGCTCCCCTAAAAGAGAGAGAGAAAAATTTAACAGGAGGAAATCAATCATAATTTTTATGCCAAATGATAGTTTGCGATGTGGAAAGTACCATATATTACCTCTATATTTTAAAATTTCAGACATGAGCTACGGCAGGTAAATCTGCTAATACTTTATATATACTTCATAAGCAATGTGGTAGTAAGTCAAAAATTAAACCTGAAATTAGAACATAAATATATTTTAATTTTTAGAATTAATAAAAAGCTTTCAATGTGAAATTTAGCAATTTCCATCGACACTCTCTACTATTTGTCCATTACTGCTTCAATAAGAACTGTAAGTGCATTACTCCATATTTATGGAATAAAATCAGAAATTTGCCTGAATTTTTCTCCCATCTTTATTGACTTTGTATTCATCATCAACATCGTCAAACAGCCATGGGCTATAAAGGTCCAACCAGATTGTGCAATTCAGTTGTCCAAATGTATCTCTTCTGAGCAACATCTGCTGCATCTTACCACTGTAGGCCAATTCTAACAAGGTCCTGTTTGACATTGTCTGCCCACAGCATCCTAAGTCTCCCTGTAGCTAGGTAATCACTGGAAGGAGACTATGCACCAATCCCCTGTGACGATGCATAAAACTGGCCAGGCCTAGCATGTCTAACCCCACCTTCTCTGTATTAATGCACATATATCAAAAAAGATTAATGATCTACATTACATATGAAATATCAGTTTTGTGGTACTTAATTATTTATTTATAGAAATAAAATGCTATTATCAGACTTGCCATGGCTTTTAAGATATATATTATGGTGATTGATAAATCAATGACTTGCTGAACTTTTTATTATTTTTCAATTTTGTCACAGTGCAATAGAAAATTATAAAACACACATGATCAGAATTATTATGGTAGGCAAATGACAAAACAATAACTTTCCAATCTAGTAATCTGAATCCCTTGACATAATGCACTGAACATATTCTGAACTGATTACACAAGGAGTGCCAGCTCCTAAAACTAAATTGTAATCTTCAGTTCATCACCTTGGTGATAAAAAGTTCTGTTCCCAGAACAACTCTCTTTTTCTCTTATTTTGACTCTGATCAAACCGTTTTTTTTTTTCTTGTACGAATCTGAATTCATGTATCTGAACAAAAAGCAAGCTTGTTCTGGATTAATAACTTTAACACAGTTAAATTTAATTCTTTCATGTTACATTACACCTTTATACTACATGATTATAGAGGTTCAGAGATAAGTAAATCCGTAGGAGAGCAAAATTCTAAGACTTAAACCTCCATGAGACAAAAAGTCTATACTGCAAATCTTATTCAAATCCCCAATCATAAAAGGAGTAAAACAAAAAAAAAAAGTATTAAATAACAGAGAACAAATGTATAAATAGCAAGTAAAACAACTTAAAATAGAAATATCACAGCATTTTAAGTTTAAAATTAAACTTAATTTGAAACAATTATGCTGTCAAAATAGCTATTTTAAAAAACAATTTACCAGTCAGGAATGTGTTATTGTACTACAGTCCATTAAGTAATGCAATGAATGCTACTTAGATTTAAGCTTGCTGTCACTTAGAAATCTTTCACAAGCAATGATTGAAAAGGGTGTTAAAGATCCAGGTTAAAGATACTGAATAACAGCAATGCAAAATTAAAGTATGATAAAATAACCAATACATCTTCGAACAGCAAGTGGTAAAAGAAAATTATCGAGGATATCTGAAGGTAAGGGGTTCGGATGGTAGATGATGAGACCTAAAATAGATACGTCTTTAAAGATTTAAAGTTATTGCCGTCAGTCGAAATGTGTTTAATAGATAAAATGGTGCTACAAAACTCACATACAGGTTTGGTATCTGGTCATAAAGGATGTGCAAGAATGACCTATGTGGAGCAGAGCAAGTACAACTTCTTCCTTCAATTCCTGTGAAAACATGACTACCACAGTTTGAAAATAAGCATAATTTCAAAGAGCTTGTTATCAATCTTGTTTCAATCACAATCTTTGGTATTGTATGTGGTGCTCAATGGAAAAACTATCAGAAATCTTAAGTATACAATTGGCAGTGGAGAGCAGGACAGGGGGGTATGGCCAACTTGGGAGCAAGATCTGCCAATATGACAGGGCACCCAATAGAAAAGGATGAAAATTTAGATGCCAAACAATGGAGCTGCAGGCAGATCTTGGACAGAACAAGATGAGGCCACACAGAGATCAAAGCTTATAGTGAGCTAAGTGAGTCAGTGCAAAGTACACATTGACCATGATGCTTAGTCACTATATGGTCCAAAAAAAGGTTTGTAGTTCACAACTTTGCAGTAAAGATGGAACAGAGCAGTGGGATCTGGTCTGCAATGATGGTATCATAGCAGACATGGCTTACCCCATCGATATGCAGCCTAAGAACCTTCTGTGAAAATCAGCAAGAAGTGCAGGTGCTCAGTATGGTGGCTGGCAAAGAGTTGACATACATACAGTTGGGTGTAAAAGCCATATTTATTCCTGCAAAGTGAAAATTCATAGGAAGGGGTAACTAAGAGCCATGGTGGAAATGACTCAGCTATCGACTGGGCACTGCTACCATGACTGGTGTTAATTCAAAAAGGATGTATCTGAAATGATGAATGGCAGTCTGGTGATCAGTATATAGTCTTTCCCAATGACGACTAAAACTGCAGTCCCAAGTGGGAAGGCCTGTCAGAGTTGCAATTTTGATGCATATTGTAGGATAAGTGCTGAGATGAACAGATAGGGATAGTTTGTCAGCTTCAATGTAAAGACTGGGATGGTGAGGTGCAGAAGGCTCTTATGCACACAGAGAGGGCTTTGATGGTGGAGAGGGTCCAAAACTTCCAACGAATATCAGGTAGAGTCACATACCTAGAATCTGTTGTCCAGTTTTGACTGGACAAGTGCATGGTACAGGTGGAGCAAAGAACATTGATCTACTCCTGAGGAGAAAGAGGACCTTGATGATGTTCAGTGTCTGCATGCACTTGGACCTGAGATGGCATATGTGTAGTAAAAAGGTCAATTTCCAATCATATATGAGACAGATATATGATTGGAATTTTTTTTCCCTCAAGAGGATGCAATAACACACCGTAAAAAATCACATTTGTCAGTTACCAACAAAGAATAAACTAATAACCCTGAAGTTTTGCACATACTCTAGCAGTAAGCATGGGACAGGATGAATGATGGTTAATCTGTGCAGAATTTCTCTAAAACTGTATTGTGCTCTGACATATTTGAAAAAATTCTGCAACATAATGAAGTTTTTTTTTTATTACTGGTAAAATTTTGGCTATAGTAGGTCTCACAATCTATAGCATTTGCGCTTGAAAACATTGTAATGCAATTCTTGAAGAAACCACAGTGGAAATTTTATAATGATAGAATTTCCCCAATTAAAGATAAATTTAATTAGGGACAAACTCACAGGTAGCAACTCAAACTGATTTAGTACAGCTAGCAGGTTTAGACAGTGTTATTCTGCTGAATGAACTTAGACTGTGATTCAAAATGGAATTCTGAGCTTCTTGTTTTCTGTGAGCTTTCATTCCATAAAATTAATGCATAAACAAGAACAGAAATTATTTATCTATAGAGTTTGAATAAAATAACATTGTAAACCACAAAAAATTAACAAGGCATACATAAATTCATACATAATTAACAAAAGTGTATAACTGAGAAACATACAAATATCATCCTTTAAAACTTATGCTGCCATGACAATTGCAATGCACCAAAGCCTGTATATACAGTTATGAATGCGAAAACTAGGTAATTAGTACGACAAAAGAAAATAATTTTTTTTTAAATAAAAAAAAAATTGAGCTAACTTTTGTTATATTCATATATACACTCATGGGCACAAAAATTGCAACACCCATAAAAGATGAATGCAGTGACACCAAATCATTTCCCCACATAGACTGAAGGTTATTATACAAATGATTCAGTGACAGCAGCATGACATCACATGGAAAAGGAACCAGAGACAGAGCTGTTGGTCCCGAGACCCCAATAAAAGTCACTATAACAGACAGCAGATAAATCAGTGCAAGTGAAACAGTGCACATGTGTTTCAATTATGCCAAGGCAACAAATGTGAGCATGTTACCAGCAGCTAGGCCCATTCAAATGGAGTCATATTGTGGGGATGTACAAGGCATGTTTGTCTACCCAGTGTATAGCCAACCTTCTTAATCACAGTGAGCACTGTAACACACTGTTTGGAGCAGTCAACAAGGACAGGTACAGCTTCACATAACCATGGCTCAAGTCCCCACAGACATAACACCCCACAAGCTCGCATCATCAGTCAACAAACAACTTCCAACCCCTGTGCAACATCTACAGCAATGTGGTACCTGATGCACCAGTGTCCACTCAGACCATATCATAATGTTTGAATGAACTGAATTACAGACACAGTGTCCCCTGTGCAGGTTGCCTCTGACTGCTAATCATTGCCAAGCATGTCATCTGTAGTACATGTGTCGTGGGAGGGTGAACGGCACCACATCATCTTTGCGGATAAATCATACTTCTGTTTGGGTGCATATGAGGTTGCATCAGGGTTTGGCATTGCTATGGACGATTTCACATCTGGGAGTGCCACAGTGCCCATCTGGGTGTGCCACAACCCAGTGTTCTGGTATGGGGTGCCATCAGTTATTACTCCAGAACAACTAAAATGTTTATACAGGGAAGTCTGACAGCACAATGATACCTCGACAACATCTGGTGTTCCATTCTTTATCTTTCTTGTGAGCTCTCCTGGTGCCATTTTTAGCAGGATAACGCATATCCCTATATGGCTCATGTTGTTCAACAGTCTACAGGATGTCAACACCCTATCTTGTCCAGCTATGTCTCCAGATTTCTCCCCTACAAACTGTACTACTACTGTCATCTCCGACAGCATCCAGAGCCAACACATACACTGCACACCCTGCATTTCCATTTGGAGGAGGAATGGCAGAAAGTACCTCAGGATACTATTAGTGACCTGTATGCATCATTGATTCAACATCTGGCTGCATGCATCAATGCCATTGGCTATGTCCACACTTGTGCACTTTCATCTTCATCTTCAACTTCACTTTCAACTTTCAATTCCGCTTTTCGAGACCGAGTAGTCTAGCACATGCCTTAGATGCAATGCATGGACACAGGATGTCAACACCCTATCTTGTCCACCTATGTCTCCAGATTTCTCCCCTACAGAGCATATCTCTGACAGCATCCAGAGCCAACACATACACTGCACATCCTGCATTTCCATTTGGAGGAGGAATGGCAGAAAGTGCCTCAGGATACTTATTAGTGACCTGTATGCATCACTGATTCAACATCTGGCTGCATGCATCAATGCCATTGGCTATGTCCACACTTGTGTGCGCTTTCATCTTCAACTTCACTTTCAACTTTCAATTCCACTTTTCAAGACAGTAGTCTAGAGCATGCCTTAGATGCAATGCATTGGACGCATGCCTTCAACTGTCTACACCTGTGCGTCAAAGAGTTTTCAATTTTTCACCAGTGTAGGCGTGAAGTTGCAATGGATGTAATTGATGTTGCTGAATGAACATGAATTACTTTATGTCAGCTGAAGGTTCCAAGTCACGTCAAAACAAGTACTTGAAGAGTTACATAACATAGGTAGAATATATAGTGAAACATTTAGTGAAAATATTATAAATGGTTTTATTTTTTGTAATAATATTATTTTATTAATAATAATTTTATAACGAATAATTTATTTTGTTCTATAACAAATATATTTATTAATAATAATTTATAAAGGCCAATGTTTGTTCTGATGACATGGTGAACAAAAAACACAAGCTCAATAATTACAAAAACAGAATGAAACCTTCCACACAAACTACAAAGTTGCACGGAATGTTGAACAAAAATCCACTGCTGGTGGAAGCATGTGCACTACTGTGTGCGTCACTGAAAATGGTGCCATTCAAATGATTTGAGGCATGCCTTTGCGCATGCGTCACGTATGCTAGACGCATGCACCGTGGCGCATGCGTCTAGCACATGTAAATCACACAAGTGTGTAAAACTTTCTAGCACATGTAAAACACACAAGTGAATGATAGTGGGCTTCGCTGTCTGACCCACATCATACAGACCGATCATGGGCTTCGCCATCTGACCTGCATCGTACAGACCGATAGGGACCAGACATTATCTGAAATCACCTCCCATCTGAACGCGGGTTCCAGCCGGGAAGTCAGTGCACAGACCATGCAACGCTCAATTCATCGTCTCGGCTTCGTGAGCCACCGACCTACGAGAATCCCACTTCTAATGGCACAACACTGGGCTAAACACTTTTCCTGGGCTAAAGAACATCAAGACTGGACCATCGAAAATTGTCAACAGATAGCCTGGAGTGATGAATCCCGATTTAAACTTCTTCATGCCGATGGGAGACTGAGGGTATGGCACCAACCCCATGAAGCCATGGATCCTGCATGTCAGGTTGGAACATTACAAGCTGGTGGTGGCTCAGTGATGGCCTGGGTATCTTCAGTTGGACATCTGTGGGACCTTTGGTACGTATACTGATGACTCTCAATGCATCCCGGTACAAAGAACTCGTTGCTGACCATTTACACCCATTTATGGCCATCACGCATCCTAATGGAGGTGGCATCTACCAGCAAGATAACTGTTTATCTCACAAGTCCAGGTTGGCTGCTGCATGATTGTAGGAGCATTCTGATAACTTTGAAATAATTAATTGCCCACCTAGAAGCCCAGATTTAAATCCCATCGAAAATCTTTGGGATGTCATCGATCAGAGTTTTCGGCTTGAGTCCCATCAGCAACGACCTAGAGAGAATTGTGGACAGCTCTGGAGGATGTACGGGTCGCCATACCTGTGTAACATTTACGCAAGCTTGAGGAGTCCATGCCTTGTTCTGTGGCACTAATTCAATGGTACTTCAGTGAATATACAGAATTATTTATGCTGCTTCTCAAATGTATACTGTAGTTAGAAGGAGTAATTATTTAAAGCTTGACCAAAAACGAAGTCATTAGGTATTTATGTGACCTCATCAAACGGCAGTTATCTTAGGAAGCATCTGATTAAAACATTATAATGAAAAGTTAAATTTTTAAAAGATGGGACTATTTTAGTGCTATTTTTAATTCAATTAATTTCATGACTAGAATTAAGAAATTTTGATTTTTAAATGAAATTTTGCCTTTGTTTTGAAATTTAGCTCTTCTACAGCAGTATCTAATGCAAATTGATCTGGAACTGTTCGATTACAATTTCAGTGACTAAATTAAACTTTATGTACTTTGAAATATTTTTTAGCTTTTCACATTTTGTTTTAGTTATATATTTTTCAGTTTTTAAAGCAAAAGGCTGAATGTAGTAAGATAGAGGTCACAGGAATATCTATAAGGTTTCAGTATTGTTTAGAACAGGAATGGTCAAATATTTACTTGGTGGGTTGGCATAAAATGTGCCAGTCTTTCACAATTGGCCAATTCAATAAAAAAAAATGGCTCAAAAAATAGAAAAGGGGAGGGGTCATCAGGTTTAAGACTCCAATTCATCACTGTAATAATTTGGAAACATGAAAAAATTGTACTTTTTAAATTTAATCCTATGTGCATAATTATGCATAGTTATGGTCATTGCAGATGGACAAATATTTGCTTGATGGGTTGGCATAAAATGTGCCAGTCTTTCAATTGGCCAATTCAATAAAAAAAAAAAGGCATAAAAAACAGAAAAGGGGAGGGGGTCATCAGGTTTAAGTCTCCGATTCGTCACTGTAATAATTTGGAAACATGAAAAAAATTATACTTTTTAAATTTAACCTTATGTGCATAATTATGTAGTTATTTCAAAGGTTTGTACGAGCAATACAGACATAGATAAAAGGTTTCTAACTTGGGGTGATAAAAAGAGAAACTAATGGTAGAGTGGTTAGCACGCTTGGCTATTGATCTACGGGACCTGGGTTCGAGCCCCGGGTAAGGCATGAATGTATGTGTCGATTTTCTGCTGAGGTCCTGCCATCCTCTCAGACCTTCTACTATGGCATATAAACTGGCAGGCTCCTGTCAGACCTCTGTGGCAAGCAGCTGCTTGAGGGGGTATTTTTTTTTTAATATTCTCAAAATCACTCAAAATAAAAAATGTAAAAAAAAATATTTTGTCTTATTTAGATCCTTGTAGCACATTAACCATCCTCAAATATTTTTCATTTCTCATAAAAATAATTCAGGCCCAAATGGGTTAAAAATATTTTATAGTAATTTATGCCTTACTATTGTAAATTGCAGAATAAAGTTATTTATATTTTTAGCCCATATCTTGTCTAGCAGCTAGCACACCTGACTACTAAACCAGCAGGCATGTCCCTGTGTATGTATTTGTATATTGTATGAGAAACTAGCACAAACCCAATGGAGCTTCTAGGTTATCTTCATCCTTTGTGTAGGGAAGTAACTTCTTCCCTTTTGAAAATATATATATTATAAAAATAAAAATCCTAGAATTTGTATGTAGGTATCTGCAGTGACCATTAGCAATGTGGCCAAACATTTTACAATCTTACACAGATTGGACTGCTTGAATTGCACTACATGATTACAATATTGGAATTAACTGAATGATAATCATTGCCTGAAATGTTCTATCCAGTTTAATGCAAGGTTATATTAAAGGGAAAGAGAATTACTTCTGGAAACTTGAATTCATTTTGATATATTTTATACTTAATGTTATAGTTTTCAGTTTAAAAAAGCTTCATAGGCAGGACAGCACAAAACGCTTGAGATGTATTTTGCTCCTCCCATGGTCTAGAGCAGCGGTTCCCAACCTTTTTCGAGTCGCGACCCCATTTTATAGTGGCAAAGTGACCCGCGACCCCATTTTATAGAGGCAAAGTGACCCGCGACCCCTATACATTAAAAATAGCCTTTTTAATAGGGTAAATTAAAACACATCAAAAATATATTTTTCAGTATAATAAAATTCATAATAATCTTAACTTATGACATATTTAATGCGATGATTGAAATTGTAACTCATTAACAAGCTTAAAAATTCGCGGTTGAATTTTCGTTAATGCCAACCTCATGTCATTATCTACATTTATTCTGTTTATTCCCACATTCCGTAGAGCAAATCACCGAACTGCACATGAACTTGGACCTCACAACAAGCTAAGACGAAAACGAAACGACGAATGAAAGATCGTTACACGTTTACAAAACAAATCTCTGTGCAAGACACGACGTGATTTTTTGTTTTCCCATTTTAAAATTTTCATAGCTCACCACTGCCCGGTGATCCCACAGAAAACCCTTCGTGACCCATGGGTTGGGAACTACTGGTCTAGAGGCACTGCAGCACATTCTCCCCAACAAAAGCACCCAAGATCATGACTGATCTGCCATAAGTTTGAACTATAAGTGGAAGAAAAGCAGACTGGATATAAGCTATGGTCCACAATCTTTGTGATTAGCATGAATTTTGATGCTTCAGACCATATGATTTTCTATCATTAGTCAGCAGTCATATGATCTTATACTATTACTGTGTATGAAAACTGCAGATGGCATTTCCTACTGTTGTGAAGGGGTTTTCTAACTAAACACACAGCTGTAAATATCCTGATATGTAGACCCCTCTTAAATGACATTCTTTTGAAATAAATACTTCAGAGCCCCTGTTGAAATACTGATCATAACCTCATCCATTTGCAAAGATAATTTGCTAAGACATCAGTCTCTGCCATTCTGGTTTGCTCATTGTGATTAGCAAAATTCTTTCTACCATTGCATGCTATTTCCAAGTAAGGAACACTTCACATACGTCTTCACTAACATACTAAAGTTGTCACCTTCAAATATGTGCAAGCTCTACAGACCACTATCCAAGGAAGTGATTGATACTGTCTGCTCAACTCATTTGTAGTAGTCATGAGTTGCCTTTGAACAGGTGCTTTTATGCTCGAGGAACATGTGCCAGACAGTGATATATTTCTTTATTTACCTCTGAGTAATGTGTGCAAATTAACTAGTTACACAACACAGAATTGGTAAAAAGATATGTTGCTTTTAGGAGTTCGCTGATTCACCAAGGTTTTGCCTAGACCTGAATGATCAAAGTTAGGAAAGTATTAATAAGCTTACTTCATAACAATAAGTTTCAACTTAGAATTATACATTAGAATAGCAAAAAGTAAAATGTATTTATAATTTTTTTTTTCATTTTTACAAGTCATAATCACTTATAATTCTAGTTACAAAGAGGAATACCATTCTCAAAATATATTTTTTGCATATTAAAAATATTAAAATTAAAACTTACTTTGATGCTTTCCCATGAGATCTGTTTGCTGGCTGTCCTGCCAGCATCTTCAAAGGTAGTTGTAACTCCTTGAGCTGTTTATTGTGACCAATTCTTAATTTTGCTGTTAGATTGGGTTAAAAATTAATTCCAGGCTTTGCTATTGGTTAATCCTATGTTGGTACTCCAGGGATGTTTTCTACTGATGTTTCTAATATAAATAGAGATAAAATGAAAAAATAAAAACATTACAAAAGACACCATATTAATAAAAGTGAAATATACTGTGATTTCTGTTTGCTTCCTAACAAGCAAACATAAGCTGAATAATCTTGATCAAGATTGTCCAAGACTACAGGTGCTTACCTCTGTTTGCAATGTTAATAATCATATCACCCCTAATACTTGATAAAGGATGATTGGCTTTAAAAACAAATACCATGTAAAGTAACACGACTGGTATGGTACAAATGCCTTGAAATGCTATAGTGACTATGATCTTCAACTGCACTCAGGAAAACTTCTTCTAATTCCCCATTATGCAGAAATGTTTAAAGCCATCAATACAGATCTTGATCAGCAGCTGGTAGCTCAGCAATCAGAGCACCTAACTTCATGGACTTGTATCCCACTTGATGGGGAAAAAGCGTTTATGCTGAATGGGTAAAAACTGAAAAATAAGTTGTTTTTTTTAATAAAGCCAAAAATTAATTATTCATCAATTTTTACCCATTCAAAATACACTGAAACCAATTTAATGTGTAATTTAAATCACAATAAAATGCAGAGATATTTGCAATAAACTGCATTTCTAGTGACAAAGTGCGATTTTAAATCCAAATGGAGAAGCACTGATCAAGCAATTCATTGTCATATCATTTATCTGAACATGAGAGTGGTGTTCAAGACTACTGTCAGATTTTTGTACTTTCTATTCCCAATATTTTTGGAGTTGGCAGGTACATCAGTGAAGTCTGTGTAGATACATCATGGTGGTCAAAAGGCAGTTTGTGTCACAAATCCAGAATGTTGTAACTGTCCTCAGTCCAAAGAGAGGTGGGGCAGATTTGCAATTAAACAAAGTGGAAATGGAACAGTGAGAATGTTGACTTGTCCATACAAGGTTAGTGGAGATTAAGTTTGGCTCAACAGCACTGAGCTCCTGCTATTGGCTGAAGGAAACTACGTCATCTGGAGCAATCTTGACAGCCTGCCATGCTGAGAACAGCCCCTGTCATGCACACGACTTTTGTAATTTGACCTTATTTCTTCCCTATAATTTATTCATTAATCTATCACTTACTCTTAGAAGCTATTTTTTTTACTATAAATTTATAGTACAATATTCATCCAATCATCATTTTAAAACTATGTCGGTGACAAAATGGATTGAATTCACAACTCTTTAATCAATTTCATTACCTAAACTAGAGGATATCAAATATTTTGATACTGTGACCACATAGAATTCTAATAAATTCATGCAACCCTGTTGAATCAGATAGAATTATGTAGACCCTTCCCTACAATGTAGGAAATTTTTTTGCTAAAAATATTAGCAAATACAAAATTGTCAGAAGCTTAGCGACTCCTTTCCAAGCTGGTCGCAACCTATAGTTTGAAAATCACTATCCTAAAATAAGATTTTTTTTGGATCAAATATTTTTAGTATCAAAATAGTTAATGTAATTTAAATATTTCACTAGAAACAACCATATAAATTGCATGTTTTTTTCTCGTATTTTAATGAGCTTCTCTTTACTGATGCTAATCAATATATAGTGATGTACAAAATATTTTAGAATTTCATGTCAATGGGATTGTAATTTTGAACCTCTAAAGCTTCAAAAATACATCTTTAATGGAAAAATATGACAGACAATAAACTGAAGATCATAATCAACTCTATTCAGTTTTCAACAATATTTGTTCTGTATTTAAAAAGTTATGGAAGTTAGAATATTTCATAACAATAATGCTTCAGAAGATTTCTACTTAATAAGTTTTAATTAAAATCTGAAGTATTATTTTAAACCATTTAAGAGAATGAACATAAAGTTTAGAAGTCTGTATACTGATTATATCAATATTAGACAATTATGATTGATTTTTATATAGTAAGATAATTTATTCTCAAATATTTCAGCTTCCATAACTCTATAATGATGAATGAATATTGTTAAAAAAAAAAGAGAGATCTAAATAGATTTGATTATGATCTTTGATTTATCTTCAATCATATTTTCCCCATTAAACTAATAGTTTAGAAGTTATAGAACTTCAAAGGTTTCCATTAACATAATATTGGAATTCTCTATTCATTATATTTTTGGAGGGAGGGGGGGACTAAATATGTTTGCTAAATAGAGCCTGACATTAGGAATTAGCTCTGCTAACTCTCACTTTACCCTCAATGAGAAAGGAGACACCGATAGGCTTGAAACCATTTAGCTTCCTTCAAAAATGGAACATATGCAGATTTCCCCTACAAATGCTGCATAATTCTGTTGTGTAATTATATGGAAAAGCCATACATTTTCTACAGGAGAGGTTCACAGAGCATTAGATTAATCTCAGCTGAAATAAATTCCACCATTCGTTGGATGGGACATTAGGTCATGGTGCAGAGTGCATGGTAAATTGACGGGAGACACCATCTCCTTGAAGCTCCTCTTATCCCAACCTTCTTCGAGCCTATGGAGCTCTTCTGACCCAGCCATTTAGATCGTTATGCAAAAAAAAATATGCTGCTCAGAGAAAACCATCTTTAATATTTTGGTACGACAATGTATCCAAAACTTTCTAATTTCTTTGAAATTAAAAGCAAGCAATTTTTACATTTACTTATATTCAAACTGTAAATATATCTAATGATTTGTGTTGTCATCGGGCTTCTTGCATCTAATTCTTCATTTTGAATTTAGCTTTTTCCATGGTAATTGTAAATCCATTTTTCTCTTTGAAAATAAACATGAAAATTGCAATTGTTTCTTGCCCTTTGCATATTAGCGAGAAATTAAACTATGTACTGGCATAAATCATTTTGATTCTCAAAAGTTGAAGGATTTAGTCAGTTGAGCTCATTATATAATTTGTTGTTATGCTGCAAATCAATAACATAAGCAAGTTCTTAAAACAAGAAACTGACATATTTTGACAATTATAGATGGCAGGATGTCTTAATAGCTCTCCCCCCCCCCCCCCCCGCTGGAAAAACAATGAAATATTAATGAAGAATAACTGAGGTGTAACAAAAATTAATCTCATTTTTCCCTTAACAAAATGCAATCTTGATTTTTCTTTTTAACTTTGATATATGTTGAAATATCTAGAAATATCTGTTTGATATATCTAAAAGGTGAGAAAAAACATTACATTCATGGTCATATCTGGGGGTCTTTCACGCCATTCCATATGTCGTGAAAGGTGATACCCCTAGGGGGCCATATGGAAAAAACAAAACATTAGAGGGTCACAGTAAGATTCTGAGGAGGCCACCCAGATTTAATAGCCAGAATAAAATATTATGATTAAAATAACTGAAAGTTCTATATTGTCAAGCAATAAGATTTAGAAGTTTTATCCTTCAAACTATTTGTATATAAAAAAGTTTTTAAGGGTAAACTAAGAAGCTTTTCAGTGCAAGGACAGGATTAGTCTGTGAGTGAAGTGACAATATGAGGTGATACATGTGGTCTGTGAGTGAAGTGACAATATGTGGTGATGTTAGACTATTAAGAACTTCTTTCCACATGTCGTGAAGGGTGATTCCAGTGTCTCAGTTGCAGGTGGGGACAGACGAAATCATTATTTCAATAGCCTTGCAGATAACGGTTCCGAAATAAGTGGATGCAAGTGCTAAAAGTGTGGTGGCTCCCAGTCTATGGTAGCTGCATGTTGTATTGCCAGCTTGGCAGTTGTTAGTTTATTTCGGCTGACATTTATCTAATGCTCTGTGAACCTCTCCTGTAGAGAATGTATGGCTTTTCCATAAAATTACACAACAGAATTATGCAGGCAGCATTTGTAGGGGAAATCTGCATATATTCGATTTTTGATGGAAGCTAAATTTGTCCTTTTTTATAATTTTCTTCAGATTTGGAGATGGGGTGAAAACAATTCAATTTTTAGGTTCCGAGTAATTTGCAGACTGACTCACACAGGATAGGAACATAAGATACGGATCCACCAACAGTTGTCTGCTTGGAATGGTGTATTATTGGGAGGAGAGCCAAATCTGTTGTCATTTCTGTACTTGCTGATTAATTTTTCTATTGTTTTTGGGTGGAAGCCATGGGATGCAGCAATGGACTGAATGTTTTGAATTTCTTTTTTAATCAAAAACTTGTTTGATGATATGGTGAAACCCTATATGTATTAAATAATTGAAGACTGCAATTTTATATGCCCATGGGATGCACGAGTCTGAACATATGATGAAGGGCACATAGGTAGGCTTTAGGCATATTGACGTCATCAAGGCTCTTGAATTATCTTTTTGGATAAAAACATCTTAGGGGATGATATTGTTGTTTTTCTTCGTGAAAAGATACTGTTGTTGCTATTAATGAGACAGTTTAATTGTTCGTTGCTGCCATCCCATATTAAAAATATATTGTCAAAATAGCAACACCACCAGAAGACAGGTAAAATTGCTGCCGAGTTCAATAATTTTGTTTCCTTGTTTTCTTGAAGGACAATCTCAGACAGGATGCTGGAAAGGGGAACCTCTGAATCATGCCTGTAAATTTTGTCGCCATAACAAAAATAATTATTTTCAGTGACTTGATTTCAGAAAAGGAAATTTTTTGTCCTTCAATGATTTTTGTGAATGAATGAGGTTTAAAAATAATATTTATTTTCATGCTAAATTTGTTTTCTAACTTTCAACACGTTTTTTTTTTCATTTGTTAGTACATATAAAAATAACTCATTTATATAAGAAGGAATATATAAGAAAGCTCATAACTGCCTTGATATTATGAAGAGAGATGACCTTCTTTTGTCACCAATAATGCTGCAGCCAGATATTGAAAAACTTGCAAGTTTGCATCAGTTATAAAGAACACACTGAATAAAGTGTCAATTATCAGAATATTTTTTGTTCACAGGTCTTACACTGCTACTATATGTTTCGTGTGGTTAATAATTTTCTTTGCTACTTAGAAATAAAGTACCGATTATTAAAATATATAAAATTTATATTATAAATAAACAGTGCAAATTCCAACTAACAGCAGCTATGAGGGGGTCACAGAGATAAATGAAGCTCTGAAGGAGGCCAGTAAGCCAAAAATAGGTTGAGAAACATTGTCTTATTAAATGCAGGTGTTTTGTGTGGTGCGGACTGAAAAGTTTGGAGAGGGAGAAAATTTGATAGATGCGAGCCCAGAGAAGTGAACTTGCTTAAGAGATGTTTAACAGCAGAGCACAAAGGTTGATTACAAGAGTTGCACGGTGGACTGAATTCGTGCATATTTCAGTTTTGGTATTTCATTGGTTATTTTGTGACTGTCTCATCATCGTTAGAGAGATAACTTCAGTGTGATATTTCTACAATTTTTAAACTGAGTTATTACTGATCTGAAAGCAAATCTCTTTCCATTTTCTGTGATTATAAGACAGAACTCTTGGTTTCAAGCAGTGATTTATTTAGATACATAATACTTTGAACCCAACACTTCTTAAAACATTGGGAACTTAAGAATTTCAGCACTTCTGATAGAAATATTTGAGAATGAGAATCTGCCCATAACAATTCGACTTCAAATGAAATCTGATAAGAAATGCACAACAATATGATGAGCATCAGTAACACTGTGGAGGGATCAAAGTATCCTTTTGCATATCGTGGGAAAGATAAGATTTTCTAAAATCAACTTTGACATTTGATTCAAGATTCCTTCCAGCTCTGGCACCAGACAAAACGAGCTTTCGCCCTGGTGCGTTTGAAAGTTTCAAGTTGGGGGACATCAGATATCTCCGAAACACTCCTCAAGTCTTTTCTGAGCCTTAAGAGCTGCAGTGCAATTTGGATTCCGTTACGGTTTTAGAAAACGAGGAAACTGTGCTGAAGTTTGAAGAATTGTTGATGCAGCTGCATCTACGATACAGTCTGTTACCTCCACTACAGCCACATTGATGGGCTCCTGGCTGACAGAGTGGTCATTGAATCCAGAGAGGAGCTCAAAGCCACTGCAGTCAGCCCAATCAAGCCTCCACCGTGAGACACGTGAAGGGCTACAAGGCCCCCTATGGGAGATGGTGCACACCACGGGGAGGTGATTGCTTCCATAGGGATTGTCCTTGATCTCCAGTATAAAGAGTGAAAGGAGCAGATGGTGAGATCAATGGCAGTGAATGTGCAGTTTGGAGAGTGAAAGTACGTACTGACACAAATGTTCAACAAGGAGAAAGAATCCAAGAGCATTGCTCCAGGACCACACCCCTCCCGTTGGTGTCAGCACTGCCCCAAAGTGGACTGTGTCCGTTAAAGTCCCCTGTGATGAGGAAGGGGGGGCAGCAGTGCAAGACGAGGTCATCAAGGTGTTCCTGGAAGACGATGCTTCTAGGTGGAAGATATACCAAGCAGACAATCAGGGAAAAATCAGGAAGATGCGGATGGCTACTGCCTCTACGTAGAGGTACAACCTGGAATGGACAATGGTTGCTCACGAGGATGGCGACACCCCCGTGAGCTGGACCATCTCCATCCCAGTGAACTAGTCAAAACTGCCAAATCATGGGATCCGTGACTGGCTGCAAATGTTTCCTGCAGGCACACACAGACATGCTGGTGTGCCTGAAGGCAGGCCTTGATGTCAATATTCCTCTGGAATCTACGACAATTCCACTGTAGGAACATGGCCATCTCAGGATTTAGAAGAGTGGGTGGATGACGAATTCCTATTCAGCTTATACGCCGCAGAGAACGGTTTAGTGAATAGGGGGCGGGCGGTATCCATATCCTCGGAATTGTCTGAGGGACATGGATCAGTGACTTTGTGGAGGTGTGATGGTTTTCTTTTTTGGCCCCGATGGGTGCCCCTTTGGTTTGGAAGGTCTAGCTGTCTGAGGACAGGAAGGAGAAGGCCTTCCAGTGGAGGTGAAAAACTGAGTTGTAGAAATGGAAACTGGGGTTGATGTTGAAGTCGACACGAACCTCGGTTTTGCCTGTGTCAGGAGGTATCTTGCTGCAGGTGAGAAAGATTCAGTAGGTGGTACACTGATACCGAACCGCCAACAGTCTGCACCATCATCAAAGTCATTGGAACAATGGGCCCTCCCGTTAATGACTGCACTGGCATAGGATACCTTGCCAGGTGAGGCGAGTGGTGCAGCGAGCTTTCTTGCCTCAGAATAAGAGATGTTGTTCATTACTTTCAAGCATTGAACCTCCTTCCACTTGGGACAGTCGTGGGAGTACGCCAGATGGTTGACACTACAGTTCACACACAAAGACTAGTTGTGTGAACTTGTCTTTTCTGCTGTGCAGTCAGGATCAAGGTAATCCTTACTGCCACAGCAAGCGCAGGTGGGTTTGCCCTGGCAAGCTGTGCGGAAATGACCGTATATCTGGCACTGAAAGCAGCGCAGAGGGTTCGGAATATACAGCCGTACCTCACAATGTGAATAACCTGCCATGATGGAAGAAGGCAGGTGTAGCATGTTGAATGTCACAATCAGTACCCAAGTGGGTTCCAATTTTCCATCACAGTGTGTTAAAATCCAATGGACCGCTGTTACTCCTTGAGGTGTGAGCTGTGAGAGGATTTCCTCCTCAGTGACTTTGAGGAGGCCCCACTCAGTGATCACACGCCGAGAGGAATTCAAAGTTTTGTGGGGAGTGACCTCAACAGCTCCCCCCCCCCAATTTCTCCGACTTTCAGGAACAGTTCCGAGTGTTTGGAACAAGAGGTCTCAACCTGCAAGTTGCCAGATCATAAGTGCTTGACGGATTTTGGCTCTCCCACAAGACCTTTCAAAACCTTTGTTGACAGAAAATAGGGACATGTCTCCAAGTACCTGATCACCTGTGGAGCGGATGATCAAGAATCCAGGGAATGAAGACACAAAGACAACGGCAGAGAAAGCAGAGACAAGGAAGATGGGAGCTCATGTCGAACCCTCTTGTTGGCATGGATCATATCAATTTCTTCAACTCTCATATTTATTTTTGTGTGGTTCAGCGCCCACTACCCCCACCCTCCACAGAGCCCGAAAGGGGATGCCCAGTCGGGTGCCAGGGCTACACAGGCACTATATCCACACAGACAGTGAGCCAAGCCCTCACAAATAAAAGGAAAATGAAAAATGTGCAGAAATAAACCTTCTACACAAAAGGAACTAAAAGCGTATAACTAAAATAACAAAATTCTGAATGACCAAACTGGCCTCACAAAGAAATTATAACTACAAAAGGAAAATAAGTTGTGAGGGAAATTCGCAAACCTGTACTCAGATGTGGGCAATGTTACTCACCGCTCTACATAGTTGACCCTAGCAGAACCTGCCCTCCAGCTGATTGCTCCTGGGGTGCCCCCACCCCCCAGGAGTTCCTGTTTACTAGAAGCAGAGGTCAAAGCAGTGTGTAGCAGAGGCCCCGGAATCCACTGCCCAGCCCTGTGATGACAGGATCTTGAATGGCAACGCAGCCAAAGGGGACCCTGCCAGTCATGAGCTGAGAGAAGATGGGGACCCCCGAGCAACTACCAGGATTCTCCTTTCCTGAGACATGGGTCTCCACGCGTGGCAAACATGTGGGTGAGCGTTCAGACCCTGTGAAGATACCCAAGCCAGCAGAACCTTCACAGGGTGGTCCCCTCACAGTGTACAGGAGCTTGCACAGAGGGGTGTAGATGGACAAATGGTAAACTTTTCAAGGAAATATCGTAGATGCTCGGTGTGAAGCTCACACAAACAGTAGGCAATGATACAGGGCATGTTTAAGCATTCGTGCATTCTGATAAGTGGATGGGGCCCTTTAGCTGAGAAAATTCTCAATGAAGGAAGAGTTTGGATTCTAGCCTGAAAAAATCCATTTACAAGCCCAATAATGGTGTTTCCTTTCTGACCAAGGGCAGAACAAAAGTTAGCTGAGAAAATTCTCAATAAAGGGAAAGTTGGGACACTGAAAACATCCACTTACAAGCCTGGCATACTACTGACTGAACCAATCTTGGGTATCAGGTGAATTGTGTAAATAATGAAGAGGTTAATTAATAGATTCCGAAAAAAATTCATTGCCGACATGGCGGGAAATGAACCCGCATCTCTCCAGATTCATGTCAGAGCACACTACCATTGTACCACGCGTTGGACAATGAAATTTTTCAGAATACGGTCTTATAAACCTTCATCACTGAGACATGGCGGAGACAGCACCATCTACATTCAAGGAGGTGCAACTTTTTCAGTCGTTGCTATTGATTATCAGATGTTAATGAGAAGGTGCTAATACTAAACTGTTATATAATTAAAAATCAATCCAAAGTGAATGCACAGTATTCCCTGTTAAGATGGACATGAAACATTAATTAATAGATTCTGAAATAAATTAATCGCTGACACAGTGGCTTTTTCAGAATCTATTAATTAATGTTTGATGTCCATCTTAACAGGGAATACTGTGCATTCACTTTGGATTGATTTTTAATGAAGGTTTTGTTGGATGAATGAACAAACACACACATGTACCACACACACCACATACAAAATCCTCATGCAGTCATGGGTTATGGAAGTTCCACCAGACAATGTATATTCTCCATACATGTCTGTCCTGAGTTACAGCTTCTGCATTTGGCCACTGTAGGTCAATTCTAGCAAAGGTCCTGTTTTGACATTGTCTGCCCATCGTATCAATATCCTCCTTTTCCCCCGAGTCCTTTGGCCACACACTGTTCATAAGCCCTATTCACCAATCTGCAGCTATGTAACAGGCAACATGACTAAACCAATGCAATTTTTCTTTCCACAATATGCTGCATAAAGGATGTTCCTTCTTCTAACCTCATTATTATTTACAAAGTCAAACCACCTAATGCCCAAGATACTTGTAAGCATCTAGAATCAAAGACATCAAAAGTTTCTTGTTATGCTGCTTAAAAATGGTTTATCTTTCACTAACTAACTAACCTTAGAAAGAACCAAATTATTATACAGCCTAATTTTAGTCTTTAGGTGCATACACCTATTTTTCCACTCTCTCCATAGATTCTTAAAAGTTGCATAGCAATCACTATTCTTTTGTTTGTCTCATTCATGCTACACATCAACAGTATCTGTTACATAGCTGCTGAAACTGAGACACTTGCTCATATTGCAGCCATTCAAAGCAATTAAGCACCATTTGCTTAGCCAATTTTCATCACTAGTTCCTTAAACTTACTCTATGCCCAGTCTCATCAACTGCCCTAATGAAAGAATTCATCTCATTAACATCATTAGCCAAAAGGACCAAATCATCTGCATAATCTAAATCAGAAATTTTGAAATCTCTAGACCATTTGAGGGCAAAATTTTTCCTTTACAGGGAATTCTGCATACAATCAATAACCAAACTAGAGAAAAGCAGACAAAATGCACCCTTGTCTAACTCCACTAGCAATGCTAAACCAATCACTACAAGGCTTACCAACTCTCACACATGATTTGTTTATTATAGAGAGCTTTCATTATGCTAACTAACTTGTCAGGTATTCCATATGATCTAACAATCAACCACAAATTATGATGATCAATATCAAATGGTAGCTAGGCATACAGGGAAAGGAAAGCTGTGTACCAATCCCTGCTAATGACGCACAGAACTGGCCCGGTCTAGCACCTAATGTCCAATCTCGCTTGCTCATGATACAAGGCCATTAGTATCCTTCAAAAGAGATATTCCCTTCTGGAAGAGAATCCAAGGGGAATGCTGCCAGATCAGTGTGGCTTATTGATCTGGTCATCTACACCCACTTTTTCTTTCTTCCTGTCCTGCTGAGAAATGGTTAACTTCACAGGGTCTTGGTGCTGACCATTTATTTACATCCACTGGACTGGTTTATAAACATATCATACCATAAAAATGGCACATGAATACTTTTGAAATATATATATTATCTCAGAACTTAAATATTTAGCATTTCCTTTTCATTTGGTGAAGTGTAATCATAATAATTAAAATATGCACAAAGAGACCAAAAGGGTTAAGGTTGGTCATCTTTAAAATTCTAAACTCAGGAACATATGCACCTCTTTTGAAGCCTCTATATTATCAGGATGATTAAAGTCTATTAGCTACCTTTTACTGAGCACCAACTCTCTTCTAGGGGCATAGCGAAGGGGCTATGGTTAGGAGGGGGGAGGAAGAGAATGAAAATTTTCCAACTCGGATATAAAATTTCACGAACTGAGAAAATAAGCATTTTATACAAATTTAATATTTGTTCAATCAGGTAATGTCCCATCAGGGACATTATCCAGGATTTAATTCAGGGGGCAGCTCCCCAAGATTTTGCTAACTCCCCATAATTTTACCAAAAAACAAATCCTAATTTTTACATCTCACCTGAATTTTACTAAGTCACTTCAAATTTTGCAACTCCCCTTAATTTTACAAAAAAAAAATCCCATTTTCCCAACTCATTTCAAATTTTGTCAACTCCAATTTACTTTGGGGGTGGGGGAGCCTACCATCTTTAAAAGTTTCGCTCAAATGGATTATTTTTAGATTTGTTTTTCATAAATCTACATTTTTGTTGAAATTATACGCAAATACACTGCAGTACCAAAATATTAGTTAATTTCCATATTATATCAATGGGAATCCAATTTCGAAGCACTGTAACTTCTAAACTATACATTTAAAGGAAAAATGTGATGAAAGATAAATTAAAGATCATAATCAAATCTATTGAACCCAATAAATATTTCTGTGGAAAAAATTTCTCCAACATACAGGACATATGACATTTCTCCTTATGTCGCAGAAATTTTTTCCTCAAAAACATTTATTGATTTATAGACATTTAAAAGTTAACAGATAATGTTGAAATTATCAATTATTGTTTAAATCTATTTAAAACTCAATTTTTCAACAATATTCATTCAGCATTTAACTATAAATTATCTTGTTTCATAAGCATCATTCATGATTGCTAAAATTAAAATAATCATCACATAAACTTCCAAAATTTAAATTTTATTACATGGTTTGAAACAAATCTTATCAAGTTTAATTTCTGAAGTAATGTCTTATGATGCATTACTGTTATGAAATATTCTATTTTCTACAACTCTTTAAATACTAAACATAATATTGTTGAGAATTCAGATTCTTCAAATAAATAATAATAATAATAAAAAAATAAATACCCCCTCAAGCAGCTGCTTGCCACAGAGGTCTGACAGGAGCCTGTCAGTTTATATGCCATAGTAGAAGGTCTGTGAGGATGGCAGGCCCTCAGCAGAAACACGACAATTATTATCTTTAATTTCAGTCACATGTTTCCATTCATATTTAGAAGTTAAAGAGCTTCAAAGTTAAATTCTCACTGGCATATATGGAAATTCTATATTACTTTGGCAGGGCAGGGTATAATATTACAAAGTTATATTAAACTTTACACTGTGTTTGCCCCTAATTCTGTGTTTTATATTTCAGTAAAAACAATAGTTTAACAAACAGGGTGTTCAAAAAATAATGGTGGGGTTTCAAGAACCAATATGTAGGAAAATAATATGCATATTGAAAAAAGTATCATTTGAACTGAAAGTGAACCTAAAATAGTTTATTTGGTACTTTTCGGTTATCTCCGGTCATTCTTGGCGACAAAAAATATTTTCAAGGCCCTCATTGACTTTAACAATTATCCAACTGCCCATTATAAAAAATTATTTTGCACATTGAAAATTATAGGTTTCAATTTAGGCTACATCCTTTCCAATTAACGGACTTCAGACTGATTCAGATTTTTGGTTATCTCCGGTCACATTTTCTTGGTGACTTTTTTGCGACAAAAGATGTTTTCAAGGCCCTCATTGATTTCAACAATTATCTGACTGCCCATTATAAAAAAAAGCTCCAGAAGATAATAAAATCTTTTTTTTTTATAATGTGACAGGTGATTTACTTGGAAATCTGAATCAGTCTGAAGTCCATTAACTGGGAAAGGATGTAGCCTAAATTCATCATAGCATGAACCATGGTTGACATATTTGGCTCAAACTAAAAACCTAGATGCAAAGCAAATCATTCGTGTGCTGTAGTACTATAGAACAAATGTGGGTTATTTTGCACATTGGAAATTATAGGTTCCAATTTAGGCTACATCCTTTCCCAGTTAACGGACTTCAGACTGATTCAGATTTCCAAGTAAATCGCCTACCATGTTATAAAACTAAAACGATTTTATTATCTTTTGGGTTTTTTTTTTATAATGGGCAGTCAGATAATTGTTGAAATCATTGAGGGTCTTGAAAACATCTTTTGTCGCCAAGAAAGTCGTCAAGAAAATGTGACTGGAGATAACCGAAAAGTACCATTTATTTTAATAGGGTGTCTGAAAAATAATGGTGGGGTTTCAAGAACCAATATGAAGGAAAATAATGTGCATATTCCAGAAATTAATATTTTAACTGAAAGTATATCTAAAATAGTTTCAAACATAATTAATGAATTTCCAAGTGTTACTATTTGTGATCATTCTTATGTCCAATTAGTATTCCACTTTTGCCATACAAACTGCAAAATATCTTATTACTTGCTCAGTTGCTTCTTTTATTCTGGCTTCCAAATGATTCAGGCCTCAAAATTTGTCCGTTTATCAATTGGACCATCAATTGGACCACCCTTGCCAATGCCTTCTATCAGGAAATGTGTATTGCAAGAAGTGGAATACCAATTGGACATAAGCAGCGTGTACAATGCACAGGTGAAAATTCACTAATTATGTTCAAAACTATTTGAGTTACACTTTCAGTTAAAATATTACTTTCTTTAATATGCATATTATTTCCCCTACATATTGGTTCTTGAAATCATATTATTTTTCAGATGCCCTGTATAATATTAAAGACTAATTTCACTCACTGAAATCATTGATCTTTTTAGCTACAAATTTGCATTTCTGGATGTCAACAATTCTATAGTGCTATTCCTTTGACTTTATCACCCTATATACTTTTTGGGGCATTAAAGGGTTAATAACAGTCAAGTCCAGCTATGCAAGCAGGTACATTGTAGGTGGTGTGTGTTTTTTTTATAATGGGCAGTCAGATAATTGTTGAAATCAATGAGGGCCTTGAAAACATCCTTTGTTCCCAAAAAAGTTGCCAAGAAAATGTGAATTGGCGACTTTTTTTGGCGACAAAAGATGTTTTCAAGGCCCTCATTAATTTCAACAATTATCTGACTGCCCATTATAAAAAAAAAACACACCTCCTACAATGTGCCTGCTTGTCTACCAGGACTTGACTGTTATTAACCCTTTAATGCCCAAAAAAGTATATAGGGTGATAAAGTCAAAGGAATAGCACTATTCAGACTTGTCCATTTCAGATTTTGGCCAATTTGGGCATTGAACATATATAATATATTATGCACTCATGCATACAAACCGTTAAAAGAATATGACATGCATTAATGTCTTAATGCTTTTATTTTCTGCTAAAACAAATATTTCTGTATTCTTCCAAAAAACACAGATTATAGAATTATGCAACAAAAGAAGGAGACAAAAATGATTAGGGAAATAAAAAAATGCACTGATTAATGAGAACAAAAGAGGCTAACACAGCAGTAGGTTACTACATTACTAGGCATGATCAATTGGTTAGATGCTTCTGATAACATATTTAAACAAAAAAAAAAAACAAATACTTTAATAATCATTTTTGAACTTTTTTCATAATTCTATGCTTTATTTTTAAAGAACACTTAAAAGATAATGCTATGTGCTTTACTTTCCAGCAAAAATATAAACAAAAAGCATAAGAAATTAATATTTTCTGAGAAAAAATTAGTTTTGTCTTGAATGGGAGTTGAACTCATATCTCCTAGATAAGTCAGGTTTTATTTCTTGAATTCTACATTAACAGGTAGTCAGTATCTTTACTACTTATCTATTCATGCATTAACAATGCTTTAATGTATGCAACTATGCAATTTACACTATTTCTGACAATGTTGAAAGGTTGCTACTTCTGATCACAGATGGCATCATGAAGGACAAAATCAAAGATTTATAGTCACAATTATATAAAGAATGAACTAGCCACTGATAGTTTAGTGGCGAGAACACTAGCATGCATCTGGGAGACATGTTCATCATGGCAAAACTAATTTTTGCAGCAAAATTATTTCTTGTATTCTATGTCAACAAGAAATCTAGTCCTTATTACTGATGATTCTTAAACTAATAGTCATATCTTTTAAGACTCACACTTTTTGCTTTATATGTATTTGCACTACTTAATAATGGCTTTTAAATTCATATTTTACCAACACAAATTTGAATGTTCTGCAAAAATAACTAATGATGCAATGAAAATAAGTAAACCAAGATAAGAAAAAACTCCTATCCATAAGCAAACTATGCTTATTCTTTCCCCAATGATTTTTCCACATCATTAGAGAACACTTGGTCAAAATCTTTTGTCTACATAGCACAAACATTCAAGAACAACTTGACAAGTGAACACATGCAGATGCCAAAGAATTCATTAGTGACTATCTAAAAATACAGCAAGGAACATTCTCTGTTGATGCATATGTTGAAAAATGTTGAACAAAATTATTCAAAATGCAACCTTAACTGGTATAATGCTATTGTTCCAGAAGGAAAAAAGCTTTGTGTATTTGCTCTAAGGCAATGTGGCAGCAATGACTTCAGTGATAGTAGGGCATGTTATTGTATAAAAAGTAGTCATCTATGAGTAATAAATGTACACTTCTATAACCTATCTGTTGCATACCAAAAAATATGGAGAGGGGAGGATCTCTCATACTAATTGTAATAAAGGTTAAAAGACAGATGCGTAACTATTCCCAAATTACATTTTCACCTTTTTTCTCTGGATTCAAAAAATACAAACATTAAAAACAAAAAAGACAACAAAATAATACCCTTAGTGCACAGAATAAATAAACTAATAATTGTTTGCCATTTCTATCCTGCCATTTGGCTAGTTGATTGCTAGCAGATTTTTACTTTTACTTTTGTTCCCAAACTGTTATTTTGCTTTCAGTTGAACTTTCACTGCTTTTAACACAAATAGCCTATTTAACACAATCCCTAAAAAAGTATGTATGCCACACTTTTTTTTTTACAAAATCTTCTTTCTTTGTCGGTTGGTTTGTTTTACCTCTGAGTGGCACTTTTTTGCACACCATGGGCTAAATGGTCAGGTCACATGGACCCCGAAGGCTCAGAGAAGGTTGGGGGAGGGGGCCCACTGGAACAGCTGTTGGGAGACAGATGATAGCCTCCCATCAAGGCCATCCAGCGTGTTCTTTATTTAACATTCACAGGGTATGGCTCTCCCACACGAGGCCACAGCTTAACGTCCCATCCAATGACAGCAGCCTTTCCAAGCCCATTGGTGTCCTCTACTGACTGTAGGAGGGCGGGAAACTTCTTTCTGGTGGTATATAACATTAACCTATTTATGCCCATTCATAATCATCATCATCATCCTCAAGCAGCCATGGGCTACGGAGGTCCAACCAGACCGTGCAATTTAGTTCTCCAAGCAAGTCTATCCTGAGCTACATCTACTGCATCTGGCCACTGCACACCAATTCTAACAAGGTCCTGTTTGACATTGTCTGCCCACCGCATCCTAGGTCTCCCATTCTTTCTGAGGCCCTTAGGCACACTGTTCATAACCTTATTCGCCAATCTATAATTATTCATACGGGCAACATGGCCAAACCAACGGAGTCTCTCTCTGCACAATATGCTGCTTAAAGGAGGTTGCAAACTCCTTTGCCTAACCTCATCATTAGTTACAAAGTGGAACCACCTAATGCCCAAGATACTGCATAAGCATCTGGAATCAAAAGCATCTAGTTTCCTGTTATCTTGTTTACAAAGTGTCCAAGTTTCACTACCATAACTAACCCTAGAAAGAACCAAACTATTATACAGTCTAATTTTAGTCTTTAGGTGTATACACCTATTTCTCCACACTCTCCATAGATTCTTAAAAGTCCTGGCAGCAATCCCTATTCGTCTGTTAATCTCATGCCGCACATCACCATTATCTGTTACATAGCTCCCAAGATAATTAAACTGTGACACCTGCTCAAGACTGCAACCATTCAGATTAACTGAATCACAGCCTGCCTGACCAATTTTCATCACTTTAGTTTTCTCTCTGTTTATAACCAAACCTACTCTACTACCAGTCTCATCAACAGCTCGAATGAAAGAGTTCATCTCATCAACATCATTTGCCAAAAGGGCTAAATCATCAGCATAATCTAAATCAGAAATTTTCGTATCTCCAGCCCATTTAAGGCAAAAATCTTTCCCTTGAAGTGAATTTCGCATAACATAATCAATAACCAAACTAAAGAGAAAAGGAGACAAAATGCACCCTTGTCGAACACCAGAAGTAATGCTAAACTAATTGCTACAAGCCTTACCAACTCTCACACACGACTCAGTGTTATTATAGAGAGCTTTCATTATGGTAACTAACTTGTCTGGTATACCATATGATTTCACAATCAACCACAAATTATGACGATCAACAGAGTCGAAAGCCTTTTTGAAATCAACAAAGCTAGCAACCAAAGGTTTCTGAAACTCTAAACATTTCTCAAGAATCTGCCTAAGTGAAAATATCTGATCTACACATCCCCTACCACTTCTGAATCCACATTGCTCATCACGCAATTGACTGTCAACCAGATTCTTAATTCTATTAAGCACAATCATGGAAAGAACTTTACCTGGAACAGAGAGTAGGCTGATACCCCTATAGTTATCACAAGAACTGCGATCACCTTTTTTGAAAATAGGGATAACAATAGCTCTGGTAAAATCCTTAGGAACCATGCCTTTATCATAAAAGATATTCAGAATTTGTCATCCAAGTGGTAACCGAAACATTTCCAGCTCGAAGCATTTCAGTAGCAATTTCATCTACCCCTGGGGATTTATGAAGTTTAAGTTTAGAAACAGCCAAAATAACTTCAGATTGTGTTATAGGGCCAACATTAAAGCCACCAATGCATCTATCATCATTGCAAACAATGGGAATAGAACTAACTGCATTGTTCAGAATATCACTGAAATGCTCAGCCCACCTAGCCATGACAGAATCCTCACCTTCTATAACCTTACCTTGTTTATCCTTCAATCCCTGTATACCTGTCCGTTTTCTACCACACAAAACATTAACTATCTGGTACAGCTCTCTGCTGTTGTGCTGTCTAACTGCTTCCTCAGCTTTGTCAGCAAGGCCATCAAGCCAAAGATTCTTATCAGTAGCTAACTGATCCTTTACACGTTTATTAAGTTCTTTGTAATGCTTTCTATTAGGACTAGTAGGGTACTGATTAAGGACATTCCTGCAGTACCTTCTTTCTGAAATAAGCTCAAGTGCCTTATCACTCAGATAATTCTGTCTCTTCTGCTCCTTTTTTCCTACAAAAGTACTGTTAGTGTCCAAAAAAGCCTGTTTAAAATGATCCCATTCTTCCTCAACTTCTGTAGTAAGCATACCATGACTGTCATAATGACTAAGTAACCTATCATGGTAAGCTTTGGCTATAACTGGGTCTTTCGGAGCTTCAGTATTAAAAGCAAATTTTTTAACCCTAGCACAACACTTTTTAAGTTTAAGTTGTAAGACACTTTTAACAAGGTAATGGTCAGATCCAATTTCAGCTCCTCTATATGCCCTGGTATTTCTAACAAAACTAGCCCATTTGCTGTTAATTAATATATATTCAATCATATTCTTATGCAGCCCATCAGGTGAAACCCATGTGTATTTATGTATGTCACGGTGTTTGTAATGTGTTAGTTATTCTGAAACCATTGAGTTTACTTACCTGTAGGAGACGTTGCCCATTGCAGCTACCAATACCAAAAGGGCCTATTACTCCTCCCCAAAGGTCAGAGTCAGTACCAACTTTGGCATTGAAGTCACCAAGAACAAGGGTAATATCTCCTTTCTTGACAGAATTCAAAATATCCTGAAGTTGTTCATAAAACCTATCCTTCTCATCCACATCGGCATCCTCAGTGGGGGCATAACAGCAGATAACATTCAGGTCTTTAACGCTTGTCTGAAATTTTGCTGTAAGAAACCTTTCATTAATGCACTCATATCCTAGAAGAGCATCACTAGCGTGTCTGCTGAGAAGCAGACCCACGCCTTGGTGATGCTTATTGTCGTCCCTCCCTGAAAAGAGAAATTTAAGATTATTTTTAAGAATCTGACCTTTATCTGTCCATCTGGTCTCTTGCAAGCCAAGAATATCTAAATTATAATGGTGGAATTCTTGTGTGAGGACATCAAGAGAAAAAGCTCTGTGCAGAGTCCTCACATTCCAACTACCTATGGAGAGAAAATGGTTAGTGGGATGTTTAAAGAAACTATGTTTATTGAGAGAGAGAATGCCGACAATATCAAACAGCCCCCTAATCGCAGACATGGGGCAAAGACCCGTTCCCCCACCACTAAAGGCTGAAGCCATCTACACTGGAAGATTTCCTCCAATGTAGAATTTGACGATGCCAATAGAAGCAAAGAGTTCAGGTGCCTGCGATGACTTCTGCTCAGGATTATCCACCAGCTGATAAACATATCCTGTGAATCTATTCACTTGGGGCTGTCAACCCACAAACAAACAGAAAACACAGCGGAAGATTTTCCCTCCACAGAAGCCCACCAGTGCAGCAAAATCAGGATCCATAATCAAGCTCAGAGCCATATATCTGTCCAGTCCAGTGGGTTTATATGGTCAGCACCAGGACCCTGTGTGGTTGACCACTCCTCAGCAGGGTAGAAAAAAAAAAGTAGCCATAGTTGTCCAGATCAGTAGGCCACACTAATCTGGCAGCCCTCCCCTTCCGTTCACTTCCACAACAGAGTATCTCTTTTGAAAGGTACTAACGGTCTGCACCACGAGAAGGCGGGGTCGAACATTAGGTGCCAGGCCTGGCCGGTTCTATGCATCATCACAGGGGATTGGTTGCCCATTAGTTACTTTAAATAAAAATTCAGAAAAAGAAACAATGGCCTTAAAATATATATACACATGATCTAGAATTGTAGATGAGGTTTTAAGTAAATTGTTGAAAAGCAGTTTGCCAAAAATTGATTTTTAAAACTAAATTTTTGAAATATCAATTTTTCTACATGATCAATTTTCTTTTTTAAAGGAAACATCCATGAACAGTATAGCTTTCCAGCTAATTTTAATTCCCCACTCTTCATATAACACTTTTTCCTATCTTTCTAACCTTTATTGGTTTTCACCGTCTCAAATTAATGCCTCCCCCTCCAAAAGAGGGGTGAAAAACGGAAGTTTATCATCATTTTAATGTGTCTTGGTCTTACCATTTATGTAAAATGAAACCTTTTGTCAATAATGAGTCATAAGCTCCCCCCCTGTTTAACCGTGAAATGGATGGGTATGATTTAGCCAAAAGAGGGAGCAAAAATTGATAATAAAAAAGTTTCAAGACTTCCACAACTGCCAGTAAACATTTTTTTCAAGACTACCATAAAAAAGAAAAATACTTTCCATGTTTTAACCACAATAATAAAAGACATATTCACTATCTCCAAGAAAAATTGTAATGCAAGTTCATTGTCCATTTTTTTCACTCCAACAAAAATTTGCAAGCAGGTAAGGAATCAATTTTTCCACATTATAAAAAAGCACCAAAATAAAGTCACTAAAGAAATCAGTAAAGTTAGCCATGCTATCCTAAAAGACTGATATTTTCAAAGTCATAAAAAGGAAAAATAAAAGAATCTGTATAAAAAAAGTTGGGGTACTTTTCGGGGGGCGCCAATCGTAATTGTGCACCAATCTTCGTATCCAGTGAATCTGTCATCTGCATTATAAAAAACACCCGACTGAGTGGAGGCTAAGTGAGAACAAATTAGTAAAGTGTTTTTTATTTGAGGTTGTCCAATTCAAGTTAGAATACTACTATTTCACTTTACTACTCGTCAAATCCATTTCAGTGAAGTTAACAGATGCCAGTGATATCTAGTTTTTGATGACTTTGGAATCTGTTTTTTGACCTTTACTCTCTTTGGTACTTTTCAGTTAACGAATAAAAAACACTTTACTGATTCGTTCTCACTTGACCTCCGCTCAATCGGGATGTTTTTTATAATGCGGATGACAGATTCACTGGATACGAAGATTGGCACACAATTACGACTGGCCGAAAAGTACCAAAGTTTGTCACCAAATAGGCAAACTGTAGATATGGAATCAAATCTTCTCCATCTTTTCCAGGGGGGAAGGACAGCAAAATTAGAGATAATTCAATAAATCTTCAGCAAAAAGTTTTGCCATACAACTCGATAAAAAAAATTCTTATTCAATTATTCTCCCTTTTAAGGTATGAATGGGGGAGGCCTAATTTTAAAATAGCCTATTACACTTCCACTGTCAAAGTTCTGTCACACATCTCAAAACACTTGATATAAATATTTGTCATTTTCAGGAATTGTCACATAGCTCAAAATATTTGGTCCAAAATATGTTTTGCTTCTTGTGATTATTGCTATTAGATATTAATGTCAGCTAATGCTAAATGTTAAAAAATTTTATATGTATAGTTTTGTATATAAAAGAACATGTATGTTTATGCTTTTTTTGTTTTTGTGATATCAAGTTTTGTTTTGACTGCTAAAAATTCTTCTTTCTCATCTAATTATACATCTTTTATTTTTCAAATATTTTGCTCCATTATTGTCCTCTTTCAGTGTTATAGTGCACCTTTTATTTAATTCTGCTTTAATGACTATTGTTCTACCATCTGCATCCAGAAAGGTTGATGCTTGATGAAATTATAATTACATCAGTTGCATTTAATATTTTGAAGTTATTTATACAACCTTGAGGTATTGTAATCTAAAGGTAAATGTAATACCCTTTCCAGTCACAACTCTACTATGCTTATGCATTTGAAATAAGTCAGTCTCATATACTACAGTAATATTTGCTAGCAGTGTTTAAAATTTTGCACCTTTTATCATTTGCATACAACTAAGTACTAATCAATTCCTCCATGTACTCTTTTACTTTCACTTAATAGTTTGAGTGAAATGAATTATTTTAAATATCAAATATGAAATTAAATAATTTATATGAAATGCAGAATCTAGTGATGCTACATTGATGCTTTGGAAATTTGATTCCCTAGTCACTGCATTAAAAGGACATACAAACTATCCCCATACTGTGATAGAAAATCTATTTCTATATTTGATATGCTCTAGTCTCCATTTATTCAATGTTGTCACCAATGTGTGTAAAGCATGTTTGTGTGCATTTATGTCTCACAGAAATGTTCTAATAATTTTTATTTTTCACTGCATTTTATATTGGATCATAATTTTACCAATCGAACTCTGTAATTTTTTAAACAATACAAATATATGCTTTGTTTTATATAAATGTTAACTCACCTCCAACTAAACAACTATTAAAGTGATGTGCTTACATTCCTTAGGTCTTTAAATGTAGAACGATTAAATGTGCACGGCTGGAAATAAACCCACCTTGTTCACACTTGTTCTGCGATAGTTTAAAAATATTCTATTAAACTGCGTAATGACTTCTATTTAGGCCTACGGTAACAGACATCGGTACATACCTATAAATAATAATTGGAACAGTACATCTCGATTTTGCTGTTCACAAATTTTTGTACTGATCTTAACATTATGCTGCGTTACTACAGTATTTGCCACGCAACCAGTAAATAATGAATGATACAAAATAAAATAGCCAGGAACATGGCGGTTTCCCATTCCAACAATATCTACTAAAACGCGATTTCGTTAAGCCTAATCCGGCATTTAAATCGTCGCCTTAAGCACCTTATATGAAAGCTATAAATTTTCAAAACACAAACTTATGAAAATAAAAATATATAAAATTTAAGCTAAATACCTGCACACATCTTTCCATTTTTAATAAAGTATCAGAAAGACTTCCTGCGAAGCGATAAACAAGGTTAGGAACCATGATGGCTGTCCTTGAAATCACAGGGCCATTGTAATATCGGCATCAAAAACATACGTTAGGAGATAATATAATTTGAAAATAACTCTATAGTACCCTTTGTTGTTGTTGCGTATTGGCTGTTGATATCCCTGCAATGACGGATGGCTCTTGCTGTCCATCATAGAAAAAGATTTCGACTATTTTATTCAGCCCTTTGTGAACAGCAATGGCTACGCATTTCAAGACTACCTTTCATACGAGGACGTTTAAATCCGATGTTCCCATTGGTCGCATGAGATCACATGATCAGAGGTAGCAAAATTTTATTGAAATATTCTTTTAAGTTATTGTAGAAACAACAATTTTATTTCTTCTTTATGTGGCCCATAGACTCCTTTCATTGTAAGACAAAAATTACCTGATTACAGTCTTCATGTGTCTACATACGAACCAAATCATCGGAGCCATACAACAGACACAACCGTTGTTACGGCTGCAGTGATCATCTGAATTCTTATTCGCCATGTCATATCACGTGACGGGTTCAAAGGCGATCACTGTGTGTGTGTTAACCTTAGGAAATATAACAACTAAATTTCTGTAAAGAACGTATTGCAACATAAACGATAAATAAGTCTTAGCAGTAAATTTGAACTGTTGCCAATGTTTCATTTTAGCTCTCATTTCTTTTTTAAAAATGTCTAAAAGTAGTATACTAAATTATCACTACCATTGGGGATTAAGTAACAATTTCCCCCCCACACAGCCATTATGTCTCACATACTTTAATAGCGTTGCCAAGTTAAGAAAAATCATTACTAAATTTTATTTCAAAGAATTCTTTTATTCGTTACTTTAAAAACTATTAAAAATATTGCACAGCTTGTACTGTAAGCACTACGTAAAAAAATAAGCATTGATTTTTAATTTCCACCTTTTAGTTTGCTGTAGAAACAGGTAGACTGTAGAGACTTCAAACAGTGGAATGCCGCATTATATAGGTTAAGAAATCATCAGACTAGCATTATGTGAATTTGAATGTGCATACTAGAGATTAGTTCGGGTTAAACTTTTCGAACCCGAGCCCACAAGGCCTCGAACAGTTTCAATAATTGCCGAGTCCGAGCACGACAAACGAGAAAAAAAAAATTCAGTACAATAATCCCTGGTTAAGAAAAAAATAGCGGAAGGAAAGGGAGAAGATGATTCGATCAATTTAAAACGGACCAGAAGGCCGTTCCGGATTATATTATTTTTATTTTAGTGGTCTTTAAAAAACTTTCGACCAGTATATGCGTATTACATATATATATTTTTTAACAGTTTTTTTTTACTCCGTTTTCCGAATATTGCTATTCTTAAAGGAAAGGGAGAGGGTTATGGCACTCATGAACTGTCTCATAGATGGACGCTATAAACAGAAATCGCCGCAACCAAGCTTTTTTAATTTCTTCGTATCAAAAGATATTTAAAAAAAATAAAATATAAATACCTCCTCAAGCAGCTGCTTGCCACAGAAGTCTGTACACAATTTAAAATGGTTTACAATTATTTGAAGTTTGAATTTTTTAAATAAAATTAAATATTAAGTTTTTGAATTTTTTATTTGAAATCTGAATTTTGTTTGAAACTGAAAATACTAGAAATAATTCGTAAAATCTGAAAAATGTTGAGAGTGCTATTGCTTATTTTCTTTAAAAAATAGTCATTGCTTTTTAGAATATGATTAATCATAATCAATGTCAAGCCAAAATAGGATAATTTACATTCGAATAGAAATAAAATAATTATTGGATAATAAAATTATTTTCCAATAATATTTTTTTTAAATACAACTTTGTTAAGAAAATTTTTATCATGTATACAAGATAATACAAGCCAAGTAATCCTCCAGTTTTCCTCTAACTTAAAAAAAAAAACATTTCTAGATTTCCGGGGAAAATACTCCCCCCCACCCCAAGTCACAAGGACTCCAAGGGATTAGAGAAGTTTGGGAAGAGGATTCACTGGACAGGTGATGGGAGAGTTGAACGACTGCCATCAAGGCCATCGTGCGTATTCTTTAGCGTGTACAGACGGGACCATGGCTTAACGTCCCTTAAGATGGACAGTCATTTCCAAGACCAACTGTGTCCCCTTTTTCCTAACAGCAAAACGAGTTAGAGAAGAAAATTCTCAACCCAGGCCCATTTGGGACTTGAACCAGGGAACTGCAGATTGCTAGCATGATTCTACTGATGAGCTAACCCCGGCCTAACATTAAACAAAATTTATTAATAAGAGAGAATACCTGAAAAATTAAAAGCGGATGAGTGCTTATAGTTTTAATTGTTGAGCAGTAATTAAATGGTTAAAATCACAATAACAGAAATATTTCTAAATTGCAAGCAAAATTGGAAATTTAATTATTACTTAGTCCGAATTGACTGAGCTATTGAGCCTAATCAAGACCTGAATTCCTTTCTAATATATCTCTTCATCTGAAAAACCATTGATCTAACCAAGAATTTCGAAAGGTTTTATTAATTGTAAATTTATGAAATAATAATTTCTTAAAAGTATAATTTCCCCAAGAGAAATCCAATCCATCTCTCTGAAACCTAAATCTGCCGTGATTAAAAATATGAAGTACAACTATAAAAATAAAAAATAAAATAAATACCCCCTCAAGCAGCTGCTTGCCACAGAGGTCTGACAGGAGCCTGTCAGTTTATATGCCACAGTAGGAGATCTGAGAGGATGGCAGGACCTCAGCAAAAAAACCACACACACACATCCATGCCTAATTCCGGGGCTCGAACCCAGGTCCCTTAGATTAGTAGCCAAGCGTGCTAACCACTCGGCCACGGGACGGCTATACGCTGAAATAATAAATTCTAAATCAGGGATGTCAAACTCCCATAAATTTGTGCGCCAATTTCAACTAGCCTTAGAAGCTGCGGTCCAAACTGACTGAGACCGTGTAGTACTCTAAGTTTTAGTTTCTTTCATAGAAGAAAATCTGAACTTAAAAAAATAAAAAGTTCAGCCAATAAAAAAATAAATAAATTACACCTCAAGCAGATGCTTGCCACAGAGGTCTGAGACGAGCCTTGGTAGCACGACCGGATCTGGAAAAAAAAACGGCTGTCACATACCAATTTTTTCTCTCTGTTTCAGGGTTTTTTAACGAATTTCTCGAAAACTACAGGTAACATATACGTATTTAGTATATTTTTTTCACCTCCGTTACGGTTACTAGGATTCTGAAGGGGGTTGGCTATATGGGGCATCGCCCCCCCCCTCCCCGCTTAGATCCGGCCTTGCTTTTCAGTATAAAAATAAATAAATGAATATCCTGTCAAGCAGCTGGTTGCCACATAGGTCTAAGAGGAGCTTGTCAGTTTATCTGCCGCAGTCAGAGGTCTGCGAGGATGGCGGGTCCTCAGGGGAAAACACAAACATTCATGCCTTACTCGGGGCTCGAACCCACATCCCTATGATCAGTATATTAAATAGAACATATATCCAGACTTGTGAGAAAGGATTTCAGAAATAGCATTTGAATCATAATTAATTGTAATAAATAACTAAGTTGTTCATTATTATATTATTAAATTAATTATATTAAATAGTTCATTAGATAAAAATTGTTAATGCATTGTTAAAAATTATGAGGATTAAATTATTTCCTTTTTCACATAAAAATTTGAGATTTAGTATCCCACGAAGAAAAAATTGTTCATATAAATTTCTTTCATTCCAGATAAATAATGAAAATGAAAAATAATATCGACATATAAGACAAAAAATTCTAAATGGTAAAAATCGTACTAAACATAGCTTATTAAAAATAATTTAATAAAAAGTGAATGATCAAAAATAAATAAAATAAATAATAAAAATATTAAAAATAAATATTTTACATTCACCATAAAAAAAAAAGTTCATTTTCCAAGAATTAGAAGGTCGTGCTGTGTGATGACTATGCTATTTGTGTTAAGAAAGCGACTTATACTTACTGTAAATCAATTAAAATAAAGGGCAATTAACGAGTTTCTGCTCTCTGCTCCTGTCTCTTGTTTTTTTAACTAATTTCAGTAACTTCAGCGTTTACAGTTGTAATTATAACTCATGAAACGTGCACTCACTACTGATAAACTTATTTATCTCATTATAAACTTATTTATCTCATTTAAGCGTGCGATTCAACAGTTTCAGCAGAATTGAAAATTCTCGTTTTCCTTTGTGTCTTAACTTTTCCATGGCAGACCATATCTACGGCTGCCACTTCCCCAGCCCTGACCTTGAAGGAGTGGACTCCAACCGACCACCCCTCAGGCGTCTACCACTCCCCGCAACGCATTGCATTCACAGTGTACCACGTTCTCTTGGTCAACCTTTGCCGGCTTCCCCCCTCCAAAAACGGGATGACCAATCTGGACCAGTCAAGTTACTTGCACGTCACCTCAAGTGAACAGAGATTGCCCTTTCAAACACTATACTACAATATATAAAAAAAAAACATTTTTATTTTTCTAATCAAAAAATACCGACTTCTTCAAAAAAAAAAAACCACCTAATGGAAAAAAATCCTCTTCTACCATATTATTAATCTCATTTAAAAAAAAATTATTATTTTTTTCTCCTCCTATCTTCAAAAAAAAAATGGTAATAATGACTTATTCAAAGAAAAAAACACATTTAACGATAAAAAATCCTTTTCTACCACATTACATATCTCAAAAAAAAACATTTTTTTTCTATTTTTTTCTCATTTTTCCTTTATACTCCTACTCAAAAAAATGACTTACTCAAAAAAAAAACACGCACTTAATGATAAAAAATCCTATTCTACCTTATTACAAATCTCCTTCAAAAAAAATATATATAAATTTTCACCTATTTTCAAAAAAAAGAAACACACTTTAGCCCCATTAGCTCTCTCCACCCAAGACACCACCTAAAACCTATGACTCGCCACGGATATCACCCCTCTCCCCTTCCAACATCTTCCATTCAGCCACTGGGCGGCCTGCGGCCAATAGCCCTTTGCCAAAATGTACGGTTGCTGGCCTTTCACTGTGCCGGACCATTTTTCTGTTGCACCTCAGCACCCACAGCCAATTAAGACTATGACCTGATGATAAGAGGGCCGAGGCCCACTTTACAAATAGGTCCAGATTTGATGTGAAATGTTTAAGAAGAGATTCAATTCTTACTTTCCATTGACTGTATGCATGCAATCTTTATTCGCATTTGTGAAAAAATATATGCTAGCCATGTTGATAAAAGTGCATTTGATACTGCGAAATGCCAGGCAACCACTTTTTAAATCCGTTCTGCATGAACGTACAACTAATTATTCTCAGCCATCTGCTGCCAGTGATTCGCCAAATATAGTGGATAAGATGGCCAAACTTAGCAGTCTTGATGCAAACAACAAGCATCTACTAGCTAAGATCTCGAGATCAACACCACCAAACGTCAGCAGCATGCCAGTCATTCCAGCCTGTCCATTCAACACGGTCATTCTCAAATACGCCATGTTAAAAACAACCCAATCTCATCTGAATCGCCACAAATCTATGCCATGATTGCTAAAAAGAATACTCCTCTGAGAGCATCTGCTAACCATGTCATCGCCGATGCTATTATCAGTTCAAAGTTCCTCCGCCATTCGACTACAGGGGCGGGGGTGGCTCAGTCGATCAGGCTCATAATCTGTAGTTCCCAAGTTCGAGTCCCAGCTGGGTCAGCGTTGAGATTTATCTCCGCAATAATTCCCCGCCCTGTCCACGGTCAGTAGAGGACACCGATGGGCTTGGAAAGGCCGCCGTCCGTCGGATGGGACGTTAAGCCGTTTCCCCGTGTGCGGGAGAGCCATACCCTGTGCACGTTAAAGAACACGCTGGATGGCCTTGACGGGAGGCTACCATGTCTCCCAACAGCTGTTCCAGTGGGTCCCCTCCCCCACTCTTCTCTGAGCCTTCGGGGTCCATGTGACCTGGCCATTTAGCCCATGGTGTGCAAAAAAGTGCCGCTCAGAGGTAAAACAACGCAACCCATTCGACTACAAACCGCAATGAGCCCACGATTTCCTCGAAAAAGTGTTTCATGGGCACCCGAGATGCTCCTAATATCACTATTGTCAATGTTCCTAAAAAAACGCATCTTGGTTAACAGATTTGATGTCAACACCTCGGCAGAGAATATTGTCAATGTGTTAGGATCCAAAAATTTCTCCTATGAGTGTGTGAATATTCAGACTAGAAATGTTGATTATATCTTTCGTCATATCGTGTAACGACTCACACATGAACCAAATGATGGAACCTGCATTATGGGCTAAAGGAATTTTAATCACAGAATTCAGAGGGGCTCCGAGATACATTAAAGGCGGGGGTGGCTCAGTCGGTAGCGCGCCAGGCTCGTAATCTGTAATTTCCAGGTTCGAGTCCCAGCTGGGTCAGCGTTGAGATTCATCTCTGCAAAATTCCCCGCCCTGCCACGGTCAGTAGGGGACACCGATGGGCTTGAAAAGGCCGCCGTCCGTCGGATGGGACGTTAAGCCGTGGCGCCGTGTGCGGGAAAGCCATACCCTGTGCACGTTAAAGAACACACTGGATGGCCTTGACGGGAGGCTACCATCTGTCTCCCAACAGCTGTTTCAGTGGGTCCCCTCCCCCAACCTTCTCTGAGCCTTCGGGGTCCATGTGACCTGGCCATTTAGCCCATGGTGTGCAAAAAAGTGCCGCTCAGAGGTAAAACAACCCAACCCGAGATACATCATTACAACTCCAGTTCTCTCTAATAAAAAAAAAATAATAAATACCCCCTCAAGCAGCTGCTTGCCACAGAGGTCTGACAGGAGCCTATCAGTTTATATGCCATAGTAGAAGATCTGAGAGGATGGCAGGACCTCAGCAGAAAAACAACACACACAACCATGCCTTACCCGGGACTCGAACCCAGGTCCCTTAGATCAGCAGTTCTCTCTACTGTTGCTAATGAAGATTGTAATGTACAAGCTGCTAATATGCAAGGTAATCAACCAAATAAAATACCCTCAGCATCACAATATATTAATTTTGACAATAATAACGAAAACTTTTTAAAAGAATATTCCTATACCCCCTCAAGCAGCTGCTTGCCACAGAGGTCTGACAGGAGCCTGTCAGTTTATATGCCACAGTAGGAGATCTGAGAGGATGGCAGGACCTCAGCAGAAAAACGACACATACATCCATGCCTTACCCGGGGCTCGAACCCAGGTCCCTTAGATCAGTAGCCAAGCACGCTAACCACTAGGACCCTAAAAAGTAGAAAATAAACCCAAAGCATATTGATGGTGCAATCAGTCACTGAGTTCGTATTCATTTCAAAGGAAGATATCATTAATAAATCAATCAGCCGGCAATCTTATTCTGTAGATAAATCGACGCCCTATCTTCCTTTGAAATGAATACGAACTCTCAAGACTTGCACCATCGATATACTTTAGGTATATTTTAAACTTTTTAGGGCCCTATAGGAAGATAAGTATTTTTTATTTTTATATTTTTTTTTTGTCACTAAAAACACCTATCTTCAACAACTTTGATATATGACTCATAAACATCGAGCACGCTTACCACCCTTTTGGATTCAGGTTTGAGATAGCCAACGGCATTGGAGATGTCTCCCCCACTCCCCATTTTATCAGGGGGAATAGTGGGGGCGAAATTCGAAATAGTTTATGATCACCGTTATACGAGCTTTCATATGACACCTTAATAGGCTTGCCATAATTCTCTGGACCTAATACAGGGTGCTTGGCGGGGAGAGATTCACCTTTTTTTTTTCATTTCGTTAGACCTCCCGTGGCCGAGTGGTTAGCGCGCTTGGCTACTGATCTACGGGACCTGGGTTCGAGCCCCGGGTAAGGCATGGATGTTTGTGTTGTTTTTCTGCTGAGGTCCTGCCATCCTCTCAGATCTTCTACTATGGCATATAAACTGACAGGCTCCTGTCAGACCTCTGTGGCAAGCAGCTGCTTGAGGGGGTATTTTTATATATATATATATCAGGGATAAGCCGTCCCGTGGCCGAGTGGTTAACGCGCTTGGCTACTGATCTACGGGACCTGGGTTCGAGCCCCGGGTAAGGCATGGATGTTCGTGTTGTTTTCTGCTGAGGTCCTGCTATCCTCTCAGATCTTCTACTGTGGCATATAAACTGACAGGCTCCTGTCAGACCTCTGTGGCAAGCAGCTGCTTGAGGGGGTATTTTTATATCAGGGATAACCAAGGGATATAAAAAAACAATGACTGGCCTAGTCAGCTGTGGTATTTCTTACCATTGGTATTTCTCTGAAGACAATGTTTTCCTCAGGATGTTGATCTCTTTTAATTTGATCATGAAATTGAGTGCAGCTACTGAAAGCTGCATTAACTTTTATATTAAGGAAGTCCTTTACGACCTAATCTTGCAGGCGCCAACTTTCCGCTGACCAAATATTACCCATCATTGAGAAAACTCTTTCTAAGGTATTGAGGCAAACACATGCTAAATTCAACAAGCTTAAAAATGCTATCAATACAAATGTTAGTGTTCTTAGCTATTTCAAGTATGCGTATCCATCTCTGAGTTAACTTGAGTCATCATTAAATTTTTACACTCGTATAAATTTGATTTATTAATGATAGTTCATAAAGTAATTCATCAATATTAAAAAATGTTTGTGGTTGTTGTCCTATTACAGAATTCAAATATTCAGCACTTTTTTCGATATCAGCCCACTCCATTTTAGATTTAAGATCGTAAACTCTTCTTTCTTTATGTTTAATTATTACCAAAAAAAAAATATCCCTTCAAGCAGCTGCTTGCCACAGAGGTCTGACAGGAGCCTGAGGTCGTATATTTTAAAAGCAGCTTCTACTGCAGTGATATCATTTGCTTGTAAACATTTTATTGTTCCCATGGCCGAGTGGTTAGCGTGCTTGGCTACTGACCTAAGGGATCTGGGTTCGAGTCCCGGGTAAGGCATGGATGTATGTGTCGTTTTTCTGCTATGGTCCTGCCATCCTCTCAGATCTTCTACTGTGGCATATAAACTGACAGGCTCCTGTCAGACTTATGTGGCAAGCAGCTGCTTGAGGGGTATTTATTTATTTTTTATTTATGAAAAGTGGTACAGTTCCAAGTAGAAATAGTAAATATACCTCGTCCTCCGAGTTTTCAAAAAATGATTTTAAAATTGTTGGACAATTTTTTTCGTGCATTAAAAATAGTTTCAATATTAATCAATTGTTCATCAAATATGACAAGAACTCTCTGAGTTGCAGGTAGCAGACTTAAAAAATGTGTGACTTTTTTTTTTATTTTCCCTCTGCGTCTTCACAAAAGGATTTTAATGTGGTATTTCTTACTGTATAAATATAGAAATATTTATACATTTTTACAATTATCACTTCAATATCAATAGGAAACTTAACAGCAGCTTTCTGTACAGAGTTATTAATAAAGTGAGCTGCACAAAAAAAAATACCCCCTCAAGCAGCTGCTTGCCACAGAGGTCTGACAGGAGCCTGTCAGCACAACCCACTCCTAAAATAGGACGTTCTAATTTTCTCTCTACGTTATTTCCCCCCTTTTCACACCAACAAATGGTGCGGGGATGGCTCAGTCGGTAGCGCGCCAGGCTCGTAATCTGTAGTTACCAGGTTCGAGTCCCAGCTTGGTCAGCGTTGAGATTTATCTCCGCGAAATTCCCCGCCCTGCCCACGGTCAGTAGGGGACACCTGATGGGCTTGGTAAAAGGCCGCCGTCCGTCGGATGGTACGTTAAGCCGTGGCCCCGTGTTAGGGAGAGCCATAAAGAACACAGCTGTTTCAGTTACCATCTGTCTCTTAACAGCTGTTCCAGTGGGTCCCCTCTCCCAATCTTCTCTGAGCCTTCGGGGTCCCTGTGACCTGGCCATTTAGCCCATGGTGTGCAAAAAAGTCCTGCTCAGAGGTAAAACAACCCAACACCATCAAATTTACTGTTTGTGTTGCCTGCACAGAATCATAAGTCTCCCCGGGCATTTCTTCAAAATTTAGCAACTTTTCCTGAATCCCCCAGCATCCAACGAGAAATATCTGGCAATAATCGAGATTATTTTTACTTCTTTTCTATTGGAAGCGTCGACGATACTGACGAAATACCTATACGATACGTAACGAAATTTATTTTCTGCGGGTTACAATGGCTTCGGTCTTGGTCTTTCCAAAGGAAAACTTCTAATCATACAAAGGCTTGATTAACTTTGATGTACAATCCCCCAATTTAAATGGGGCGGGGGTGGCTCAGTCGGTAGCGCGCCAGGCTCGTAATCTGTAGTTCCCAGGTTCGAGTCCCAGTTGGGTCAGTGTTGAGATTTATCTCCGCAAAATTCTCTGCCCTGCCCACGGTCAGTAGGGGACACCGATGGGTTTGGAAAGGCCGTCGTCCATTGGATGGGACGTTAAGCCGTGGCTCCGTGTGCGGGAGAGCGATCCCTGTGCACGCTAAAGAACACGCTGAATGGTCTTGACGGTAGGCTACCATCTGTCTCCCAACAGCTGTTCCAGTGGGTCCCCTCCCCCAACCTTCTCTGAGCCTTCGGGGTCCATGTGACCTGGCCATTTAGCCCATGGTGTGCAAAAAAGGGCCGCTAAGAGGTAAAACAACCCAACTTCTTTAAGTTTGTCCGTAAACTTACACTTTCTTTTACTACTCATTTCAGGGTTTAAACTTAGTTTAAAATTTTTCGAGTTACTGGGTAACGCCAATCGTTGTAATAACAAACTAAAACAAAGCTCACTGCGCATGAGCAACACTGGCGCCTGCGACCCTGCGCGAGTACTGTGTTGCAACTCAACTACAACAGAGCAATTTTTAAATTTTTGAATTGTTTAGGTCGATCGGCTCAAACAGCCGATCGATCTAAAGAAATAAAATGTTGGTAGATACTTGAGTGAAGAAAACCTGAAATCTAGGACATTTTAAAGCCCCGGTCAACTATTGAAATCCAGGACAGTCAGGGCCAATCACGGACGTATGGCAAGCCTATCTATACCTAACGCGTAACTGTAGGCTCTTGCGTTCCGATGATATAATAGAACGACTTTCAGATTTCCCGTTTTTTAGGGGGAAAGAGAGCATGGGGGGTCATTTTTATAGCCTACGACACTCCCCGCGTCACAAGTTTTCATTCAACACATAACTCATTATTTTCCGCACTCGCATTCAGGATATATATGGGAACAATTATTTTTATCTCCACCCCCCCCCCATTTTTAGGGGGGGAGAAAGCATGGGGGAGTCAATATTTCGTAGCTACGTCATTCCCCGCGCCAGAAGCTTTCGTTCAACGTACAGCTTTTATTTTCTGCCATCGCGTTCGGGTGAGTTGGGTTGTTTTACCTCTGAGCGACACTATTTTGCACACCATGGGCTAAATGGCCAGGTCACATGGACCCCGAAGGCTCAGAGAAGGTTGGGGGAGGAGATCCACTGGAACAGCTGTTGGGAGACAGATTGTAGCCTCCCGTCAAGGCCATCCAGCGTGTTCTTTAATGTGCATAGGGTATGGCTCTCCCGCACACGGGGCCATGCTTAACGTCCCATCCGACGGACGGCGGCCATTCCAAGCCCATCGGTGTTCCCTACTGACCGTGGGCAGGGCGGGGAATTTTACGGAGACAAGTCTCAACGCTCACCCATCTGGGACTCGAACCTGGGAACTGCAGATTACGAGGCTGGCGCGCTACCGACTGAGCCACCACTCCCCCCCCGCCCCCCGCGTTCTGGTGATATAGTTTAAGAATGGTGTATTGCTCTGTATTGTTGAATCATGGCTTGAGGAAACTATATTGCCTTCGGAAAAGATCACCGTGACAATAAAGGAGGTGGAGTTTGTATCAGAGTAAAACATTTTATCCAATGTTCACTGATATCTGTTGCTGATGGTACTTACGAAGTTGTTGGAAATGTCATCTTTGAAAAAAATCTCGCAAACGCAGACTGATAATAATTTATATTCCGCCAAATCAGTCCAATAAGTACAAATACATCTCAACTTCTTTCACAATATTAGTTCTATTTTGGCAACTCAAATTCCAGTTGTTATTGGGTTGGGTTGTTTTACCCCTGAGCGGCACTTTTTTGCACACCATGGGCTAAATGGTCAGGTCACATGGACCCCGAAGGCTCAGAGAAGGTTGGGGGAGGGGACCTACTTGGACAGCTGTTGGCAGACAGATGGTAGCCTCCCGTCAAGGCCATCCAGTGTGTTCTTTAACGTACACAGGGTATGGCTCTCCCGCACACGGCGCCACGGCTTAGCGTCCCATCCGACGGATGGCGGTCTTTCCAAGCCCATCGGTGTACCCTACTGACCGTGGGCAGGACGGGGGAATTTGAGGAGATAAATCTCAACGCTGACCCAGCTGGGACTCGAACCTGGGGACTACAAATTACGAGCCTGGCGCGCTACCGACTGAGCCACCCCCGTCAACAAGAGGCAATAACTTTATTCATTTGATTGGCATTTTGCATTAGCCGTCCCATGGCCGAGTGGTTAACGCGCTTGGCTACTGATCTAAGGGACCTGGGTTCGAGCCCCGGGTAAGGCATGGATGTGTGTGTGTGTTGTTTTTCTGCTGAGGTCCTGCCATCCTCACAGAGCTTCTATTATGGCATAATGAACTGACAGACTCCTGTCAGACCTCTGTGGCAAGCAGCTGCTTGAGAGGGTTTTTATTTATTTTGCATTAATGATGCATTTGCTTACAATGTACAGGCTTTCGACCACTTCTCACCCACAGCGACTCACCACCACATATTCCCATCTCATTTAATACGAATTTCAACATTCTGCAATCTTACAAACGAAAGTATCATGATTAACAAACATAACGTTAACTATGGCTTTATGACCAACATAATCACTGATATGTTTTCGCACTCAGATGTGCGCAATAGTAATCCTTTATGTAGAAAAATGTTTAGAGATAATATCTGTTAGTGCAAAAAAAAATAATAAAAATACCAGATTAAAGAAGATCGCAAATTGCAAGCTTAGTTCATGTCTTCATGTCTCCGTGAAGTATCGAAATGATCGCTCTGACGAAAAGAGAAAATAATTCAATATAGCTTCAACAATGTATACCAAGGCTGTGGAAAAAACGAATCTAAAAAACTGAAATATTTATGTAAGGCTAACAATCGAAATGCTTTCTTCCGCGGTATTCGTATCTCCGCAAAATTCCCCGCCCTGCCCATAGTCAGTTTCCAAGCCCACCGATGGGCTTGTAAAGACCGCCGTCCGTCGGATGGGACGTTAAGCCGTGGCCCCGTGTGCGGGAGAGACATACCCTGTGCACGTTAAAGAACACGCTGGATGGCCTTGACGGGAGGCTACCATCTGTCTCCCAACAGCTGCTCCAGTGGGTCTCCCTGAGCCTTCGGGGTCCATGTGACCTGACCATTTGGCACATGGTGTGCAAAAAAGTGCCGCTCAGAGGTAAAACAACCCAACCCAAACCGCGACATTCGAAAACACATGAAAGGGCTTATGGAATGATGCGTATTATATAAGCTTACAATCCTTCTACAATCGCGAAACATTGTACCTAATGGACAGTTCGGATTCTTACCTAACTGTTCTACAACGATTCAGCTACTCCATAACATGCATTCGTGGATCTCACTTTTAGATAATAGTATCCCTGTTGACGTCATTTTCCTGGATTTTGAAAAGGTTATCGGTAACTGAAACGATCCCTTTGGATTCAAAAATTGCTCAGCCTTGGTATACCTAGTCTGATTGTGAGGCTTCTTTCCAATCTGATTACTCGTCGAACAACACCGTCCGAGCTGGGAACAGTTTCTCACCTGAGTCATACAAGGATCTGTTCTAGGCACATTGTGCTTCATAATCTTCACCTCTGAAATTCCTTCTTCGTCCTATCCAATGTATATCACATGCAGATGACATTAATTTCTTTTGTACTTCCTGCAATGGAGAGTTCATACAAACTGTCTGTGACGCCATTTACCAATGGAGCTTAAAGTGCGAACTACCTACGTCAAAAGACAAATCAAGTGTTCTCTACCTCGGAAGCAAGAATCCTCATTTTAAATATAGAACCTCGCAAATGATCCAATTACAGGAGTGCTATTCTCATCACAGTTAACTTTTGGAGACCACTATAACAGCATTCGTTAGAGAGGCTAATCGCACCGTTTTCTTAATTCCGAAATGTTCTGGTAAATGTGACATTGATTCCCTAATTCGTGCACTTGTGACTTTCATCATACCCTCACTAGAATACGCCTCACCTGTATGGACACCTCATCTAATATCAGACATCAAAAATCTTGAACGCACCCAGAGATGGTTTACGAAAAGACTTCCTGGGTTTTACAATATGCCACCTGAAGAAAGATTGAAAAGACTCTCTTTTGTATTCCTTGGAGTGGAGAATACTAATGTTTGACTTCAAAACATGCTATAAACTTATTCATGGAGTAACTCACTCGAACACAGGTACTGCGATATTCAACCTTGTCAACAGAAGAACAAGAGGTCATCCTGTTACGATCGATGTAACTGTTGATCGAAAGAACTGTACAGTCGCTCAAAAAAGTATCCGACCACTATTGTTGATTACAGAATTCAGAAAAAATATCTGGCAACGATTTTTTTAGAAATTAGTGATCTGGCAACCTTCGTGTCATGTACCATTCCTTTGTGTTGGAAGAGTATGGAACTGCCTTCCCAGCGAGATTGTCACTTCTACAAGTATTGATGTTTTTACTTTTAGACAAGAGATTTGACTCATCACCATTTCTCAAATATTCCAAAATTTGATGTACTTTTCCTTGTCCGGTATCAGTGTGCTGATATAGCGCCCAGTCCCATGGCCGAGTGGTTAGCGCGCTTGGCTACTGATCTAAGGGACCTGGGTTCGAGCCCCGGGTAAGGCATGGCTGTTTGTATCGTTTTTCTGCCGAGGGCCTGCCATCCTCTCAGACCTTCTACTGTGGCATATAAACTGACAGGCTCCTGTCAGACCTCTGTGGCAACAGCTGCTTGAGGGGGTATTTATTTATTTTATTTATTTAAATAATTTTAAACGAAATGAAAATATATTAAGTTTGAACAATAGCCAACAGGAAAAATTTTACAATGGGGAGAGATCCCTTTGCAACACACTCTTAAAGGAAAATTCTCAAAAGACTTCTAATAGATAGTAGAAATAAAAGTTCGAAATGGAACAAACTCGATCATTAATGAAGATGTTATTCAATATACACTGGTGTTCAAAAGTTAAAAAAAAACCCTATAAAATCCCATGTTATTTCAGTGAGAATCTAACTTCAACGTTTAGTAACAGGATGGACACAAATATTTTATTTAACGGGTTGCATAAGCTGCGCCAATCTTTTGGTGAGGCAGCTTTGTCAAGAATGGTATAGGAATAGAGTGAAATAGAGAGCTGAGGGTCCAAAGGGCTTGAGCCTTCCGATTCGCCATTCTAATAATTTTAATTCGTGTTCATAGAGTCAGATCATGAAAGCCGAATTGCTTAGCATTATTTTCGTCAAACACATTAATCGCAAGCAAAATTTGAGATATGTGGGGTCAAACTTCACCTTGGTCAACATTTGTTCCCTTTCACTCCTTTACTCTTTGGGTCGATAGATGCTTTGTCGGTAGCACGCTAAGCTTCGCCAGCTTCTAGCTGCCACTGCGCTTGGATGCAGAATTTCTCTACTAACCACAGGTTTTCAGTGAGAAAAAGGGGATTCAGTGAGAAAAAGGGGAAATCAATGAACCATTGGTGGATCCTGGAGGATGGCATCGGGGCATGCGCCCCTATTCCCCTTGAAAATTTCCCAGAATGGGAGAAAAAATATCATCCACATTCCAATTATTCAGTGAAAATTATATTGCTTATTAGAATTAATTCTCAATGAGAAGCCACTTAGTATGGGTTGGGTTGTTTTACCTATGAGCGGCACTTTTTTGCACACCATGGGCTAAATGGCCAGGTCACATGGACCCCGAAGGCTCAGAGAAGGTTGGGGGAGGGGACCCACTGGAACAGCTGTTGGGAGACAGATGGTAGCCTCCCGTCAAGGCCATCCAGCGTGTTCTTTAACATGCACAGGGTATGTCTCTCCCGCACACGGTGGCACGGCTTAACGTCCCATCCGACGGACGGCGGCCTTTCCAAGCCCATCGGTGTCCCCTACTGACCGTGCGCAGGGCGGGGAATTTTGCGGAGATAAATCTCAACCCTGACCCAGCTGGGACTCGAACCTGGGAACTACAGATTTCGAGCCTGGCGCGCTACCGACTGAGCCACCCCCGCCCCGCCACTTAGTATGACTCTGATATTTTTATCATGTGCTCCAAGTATTCAATTTCCCTGGATCCTCCATTGCAGTGATATTGGTAAAGACCGCCATCCTTCAGATGTGTCGTTGAGCCGTTTCTCCGCCCGTTAAAAAACATACATTATTATCACTAACAAATTACACTATTTAAAATCTGAATAGCCAAAGAACACTTTACTAGTTCTTCTTTACTGTTTGATTATTAATATTAAAATTAATCATCAAAATTTAATTAATTTTATAAACAACGAAATAATATTTAATGCAATATTTTGCTGCTGCAAAACAGCCTACCTAAGGGAAAGGATGCATTAATTATTACGTATATCAAACTGGGTTTTGTTGTTTTACCTCTGAGCAGTACTTTTTTGCACACCATGGGCTAAATAGCCAGGTCACATGGACCCCGAAGGCTCAGAGAAGGTTGGGGGAGGGGACCCACTGGAACAGCTGTTGGGAGACAGATGGTAGCCTCCCGTCAAGGCCATCCAGCGTGTTCTTTAACGTTGGGTTGTTTTACCTCTGAGCGGCACTTTTTTGCACACCATGGGCTAAATGGCCAGGTTACATGGACCCCGAAGGCTCAGAGAAGGTTGGGGGAGGGGACCCCACTGGAACAGCTGTTGGGAGACAGATGGTAGTCTCCCGTCAAGGCCATCCAGCGTGTTCTTTAACATTGGGTTGTTTTACCTCTGAGCGGCACTTTTTTGCACACCATGGGTTAAATGGCCAGGTCACATGGACCCCGAAGGCTCAGAGAAGGTTGGGGGAGGGGACCCACTGGAACAGCTGTTGGGAGACAGATGGTAGCCTCCCGTCAAGGCCATCCAGCGTGTTCTTTAACGTTGCACAGGGTATGGCTCTCATGCACACGGGGCCACGGTTTAACGTCCCATCCGACGGACGGCGGCCTATCCGAGCCCATCGGTGTCCCCTACTGACTGTGGGCAGGGCGGAGAGTTTTGCGGAGATAAATCTTAACGCTGACCCAGCTGGGATTCGAACCTGGGAACTACAGATTACGAGCCTGGCGCGCTACCGACTGAGCCACCCCCGCCCCATATCAAACTGGATTTTGTTGATCCAAATATAAATAAATCATAAAATCTCATCCTCAAATTCAGGAGAGCCATTCCCTGGATACGTTAAAGAATACTCTGGATAGCATTGACGAGACGTTTCCATTTGTCTCCTAAATAATTGTACAATGTATCCTCTTTCGTGAACGCTTTGAGTCCTTGTGATCTGTTCAATTAGCCCATTGTGTAAAAAAGGTAACGCTTAGAGGCAAAAAAAATCCAACTCAATCATCCATCAATAAAACTAGAAGAATTACATATTGCCTCACGCGAATATGGAATGCTCATTTTCGAAGAAAATAAAATTACTGTTATTACTACTTTTTTTTATTATTTTTACCTATTTTCCTGTTGCTTTTCGCTCGTTGAAAAAAAATAAACGTAAAGCGTATCGAAGGGTCAATCAGTCACTGAATTCGTATTCATTTCAAGTCATTTCAAGGAAGATAGGAGCCGATTTACCTACACAACATGGGGGTGGCTCAGTCGGTAGCGCGCCAAGCTCGTAATCTGTAGTTCCCAGGTTCTAGTCCCAACTGGGTCAGTGTTGAGATTTCTCTCCGCAAAATTCCCCGCCCTGCCCACCGTCAGTAGGGGACACTGATGGGCTTGGAAAGAATGAAATGTCCGTCGAGTGGGACGTTAAGTCGTGGCTCCGTGTGAGGGAGAGCCATTCCCTGTGCACGTTAAAGAACACGTTATTATAAAATTCCCCGCCTTGCCCACGGCGTTGAGATTTATCTCCACAAAATTCCCCGTCCTGCCCACGGTCAGGGCGGGGAATTTTATAATAACGTGTTCTTTAACGTGCACAGGGAATGGCTCTCCCTCACACGGAGCCACGACTTAACGTCCCACTCGACGGACATTTCATTCTTTCCAAGCCCATCAGTGTCCCCTACTGACGGTGGGCAGGGCGGGGAATTTTCCTTGAATTTCCCCGCCCTGACCGTGGGCAGGGCGGGGAATTTTGTGGAGATAAATCTCAACGCTGACACAGCTGGGACTCGAACCTGGAACTGCAGATTACGAGCCTACATAGCTTGTTACTTTCCGCACTCGCGTTCAGGAGATATAGGAGAACAATCGTTTTCATATTTCCCCCCTTTTTAGGGGGGGGGAAAGAAGGCATGGGGTCAAAATTTTATAGCCTATGACACTCCCCGCATCACAAACTTTCATTTGTCACAAAAATCATCAGGTTTCTCCATCGCGTTCAAAAGATATGATGGAACAACTTTTTGTCAAATCCACAAACCGAACAACCGACAAATGTCAAAGCCAAAGCAACAGAAAGCAGGGGCGTAGTGGTGGGACTATGGTTGGGGGGGGGGCGAGGGGGAAGAGAGAGAACAAATATTTTGCAACCAATTTTGACAACTGAGAAAATAAATACTTCACATAAATTTATTTATATCTCTGTCAGGGACGTACCCAGGATTTAGTTCCTCCGTGGAGCAGTTCCCCAAAATTTCGCCACCACACCATAAATTCACAAAAAACAGAAATCCCTACTTTTACATCTCACCTTCGTTTTACCAAGTCAGGTAGAATTTTCACGATGTTCCTTAATTTCACGGCACCAATTCTAATTTTCACAATTCACCTGTTATTTTACCAAGTGTATTCGAATTGTCAACTGCCATAAATTTTGCCGAGTTACCTCAATTTTGCCAACTCGTCATAATTTTACAGAAAGATCTCATCTGAATTTTGCCAAGTCACTTCGAATTTTACAACTCCCTTGGATTTTGCCATATTCTCCTGATTTTGTCACATCGCCATAATTTTACTGGAAATTCCAATATTTACATTTTGCCAACTCCGTAAGATTTTGCCAAGTTGTCCCGATTTTGCCAATTCTTCTTAATTTCACAAAAACAATCCCAATTTTCACAACTGACCTGTGTTTACGAAATTGCCTCGCTTTTGCCGACTCCCTAGATTTTGCCAACTCCCCTTAATTTTACGGAAAAATAAAAATCCCACTTTTCACAACTCACCTTGATTACCAAATCACTTCGAATTTTGCCAATCCCGATTTACTTTGGGGGGGGGGGGAATTCCCAAGGAAAATCGGAGTTAACTACGCCCATGATGCGTAAGTAATTTAGTCCCACTCCACGGATTCACCACTAGCGCTTCCCCCAATGACGTCACCGACCACGCCCCTTCCGGTCATGTGATATGACGTCACCGCCCTTATTAATATTCATAATTAATTAAAAATTAGTCCCCTTTATTAAAAAATTCCTCGCCCTTTATTAAACCCCCCTCCTCCCCCTCCTTTTAACACGTGGCACCATCTAGTGACTATGATTGAGTACTAATTTTAGAAAAAAAAAAACAATTTTGGCTATAAATTGTCTTGGTATGGATAGGAGAAAGAAAGTGTTAGCTAGTGTTGGAAGTGTAATCATAACAGTGTTAACGATAGTGTTGCTTGTATTAGAACTTGTGGCCCCTAGTAAAAATATTCAGTGTGGGGAGTCAAAAGCCTTAGGCAGTGAATACAAAATTAGTGTGGATAACTTAACAGTGGACATCAGACAGTTTATAGGAGACATCCCTACAATTACAGGTGTTACACTTTCGTTACATCAATGGCAAAACCTGGTGGAATACGTCTGGGTGCAGCAGAAAACAAAACTTTGGAGTCCCATTATTTCGGCCCTGAAAGAGGATTCGGTAGTGTAAAAAAGTTAGCTCAGAGTACGGGACTGCCACTGAAACTCGTCCGAGAATGGTTAGAAATGAGAGAGAAAAATGAAGAATGGAAGAGAAAGTTCCCCGTAACAAAGTCTACGTCACAGGGTTAGACGAACAATGGCAAGCCGATCTCGTAGTTGTGAAAAATCTAACTCGCTTCAATAACGATTATGGCTACATATTAACGGTCATTGATGTGTTCTCAAGGTATGGGTGGGCGGTGCCTATGAAGGCAAAAACAGGGAAAGAAATGGTGTCGGCTGTAAAAAAAATACTTTCCAAGGGACGTTCTCCTATGAATTTAAATACGGAATCAAGGTACCGAATTTACCAACAGAGTGTTCCAGAAATTCCTGAAAAAGAAAGGTATTCGGTTCTTCGTCACCTATGACAAAAAAGCAACTTTGGGGGAGAGATGGAGTGGGGGACACGGTTCGTCTAGCCCAGGCGTCGGCAACCTATGACCCGCGGGTCACCAAGTGACCCATTTAATAATTTCAAGTGACCCACTTGAGTTCCGCAAATAAAGTATAATATATAAAAATAAATTATACTTTATTTGCAGAACTCAAGTGGGTCACTTGAAATTATTAAATGGGTCACTTGGTGACCCGTGGATCATAGGTTGCCGACTCCTGGTCTAGCCACTCTAAAAGTACCCTTCAAGAAGGCAGGTACGCATTTGTGGAACGAAGAAATTTTTATAGTCGACAAGGTGTTACGTCAGCTCCCTGTATACGTCATACGGGATTCCGAGGGAGAAGTGTTGAAGGGCACATTCTATAAATCGGAACTTCAAAAAGTGACCGAACCCGAACTTTACACTGTTGAGAAAATAATCGAGAGAAAAAGTCAAAAGGTACTGGTCAAATTTCGCGGTTATCCCAAACCTTCGTGGATTCTTAAAAAATGGATAGTTTCTACCTGACCCTGCCCTCCACGGCTAGTCAGAATATTTACCCAAACAATTCGCAGTGATTTCACGGTTCATCTACATCACAACCCCTAAGACTAAGTGGAAAATGGAAAGTGGGACTAGCAGAAGTTCACTTACCCGTGAGCTGGTACAATGTGGATGGTTCTAATGACACGTTTCAATATTATGCTCCTGCTCCCCTGGAAAATCAAGCTTAAACCAGGCAAAATAACTCAAATGGAACTGTTGTCTCACCTCTCCACTCAACTCCCCAAAGAAATAATGGTATCATATAACAGTGGTTACTGGGTATTCAAACCCAGTGAGGGATACGGTTAGATGTTCCCTTAAACGAATTTCAGCAGGCTTCTGTGTGTCGGCGAGGGAGAAGTTGACAAACCCTTCCACCAGCTATTTGCTACCAAATTGTGCAATACTGCAACATTCGATATACAGGGTGATTCAAAACTTATCGTTCAAATTTCGTGGGGAGGTAGGGAATACGTCAGGAAACCGATTTCACATAGGAAAGTATGTCCGCAAACGTCATCTACATGAACAAAATGGACAAGTAAAGTGAACACAAGGAAACAGTACAGTTAAGTGGTAACGAATGTGACTTTTATTCCAACAAGGTAAAGTACAGGTTCACAGTAGGTGCTCAAAATTGCGACCATTTACACGGACACAGGATTCACAGCGCCGTTGCATTGACCGCCGAACATTTTCAAAAACGCCTGGCATATCACGGACAATGCCTGCGGCGGCCACTATTCGTGCAACAAGGTCCATTTCACTGTCGACGGCGGTCTCGTACACATGGTCTTTCATGGCCCCCCACAAAAAGAAATCCACGGGCGATAAATTGATAAATAAATAATAATAAGTGGTCGGGCGAGCTGTACACTGGTTGGGTACACACAGCGCCCTCTACATACGCATGCGTACATTTGCGGACATACTTTCCTATGTGAAATCGGTTTCCTGACGTATTCCCTACCTCCCCACGAAATTTGAACGATAAGTTTTGAATCACCCTGTAGATGACTGTTATTTCTACGTGATCCCGCCGGGTAGTTTCCATGAACGAAAGGTACCCCACGGACGATACGAAACTGCTGAATGAAAAATTCGATGCAAATCATCGTCATGCAAGTTGAGAAAAGCTTACCGTTTCAAGCAACAGGCCGATCACACTGTGTTGATGGATACAGACAAACTACATTTCATTAAATTTCCTCTTTCGAACCCCGGATTAGGAGACATGCTAGGAATTACTAAATTAGATATTCCACTGAATAAAGCCATGGTGACTACCCCATCGATATGAACAGAGGAATGTATGGTATTTGTATTCAGAGCTGATTGCACCTCAGTTGTTAGGTGATACTCATGGTGATCTGTTGCGTGTTGTGAATCCTGCCGTCAGAACCAGTAATAACGAAGCCATCGTTGCAGTGTACCAACAACCTGATTACTACCCCCTGGCAAGAAACAGTTTCGAGAGTGTGAGAATTTTCCTTCGTACCGATACAGGAGAACCTCTGCATTTTAAATTCGGTAATCCGTCCCGTGGCCGAGTGGTTAGCGCACTTGGCTACTGATCTACGGGCCCTGGATTCGAGCCCCGGGTAAGGCATGGATGTTCGTGTTGTTTTCTGCTGAGGTCCTGCCATCCTCTCAGATCTTCTACTGTGGCATATAAACTGACAGGCTCCTGTCAGACCTCTGTGGCAAGCAGCTGCTTGAGGGTGTATTTATTTATTTAAAGTTTTAGTCAAGTTACATTTCTGCCATGAGGGTTAAATCCGTTCCCCCTTCTGCAGACACCTATGTGAGCTACTACAAGAGCCAAACGGGGCAGGGTGTGTTCAGGGGCCCTCGTTATCAGAGAGGTGACGGGCTCGGTAGCATCTTTGCCACTATTGGACGTTTCATCAGCCCTCTCGTATGACCGGCGCTGTCCACCCTACGTAAGGGCGGGCTACGGTTTGTTTCAGAGATGGCCCAGGAGCAAAACTTCAAAACGGCAGCCAAAGCAGGGTTGCGTGAAGCCGGTGCAGACCTATTGCAACGTGCCAGTTCGAAGTAGCAGGGCGGAAAAGGAATAAATCGCCGTCGTCGTCATCCTAGTGTTCATAAAGTGAAGAGACTCTGTACTGTGAAGGACGTGTTTTCATCATGAGCATTCAGAAAATTCACGCTGATTCTGGCGACTGTACCAATTCCGAACTGGACCTGTTTCTGGTACCCCCCCCCCCCCCCACTGTCTCTCAATTGGAAAGAGGTTGCTATGTCAATTATTTACCTGTGGCTTCGCTGGAAGGTAATGCTCCACTTGAATTCATCGTGAAAGAGACAGACGATTACATTGATCTATCCTGCTGTCACCTGCGCCTCGTCTTGAAAATTGTGAAATCCGATGGTATACCACCGTCGGAAGTGGTTTCCCCCTGCAATCATTTCTTCCACGCCCTCTTCAATCAAGTAGACGTCTTCCTCAACGATCACCTAGAAAGTTCTTCTCACACCCTGTACCCCTACAGGGCGTACCTGGAGACTCTATTGAATTACGATACCGATGCCACACGAAGTCAGCTCGGTACGTCACTCTGGTACCTCGACACCCCAGATAAAATGGAACTGACCAGTCGGGAGAACGAGGGATGGCATCAGCGCAAGGGGTACGTCAACAGGTATCGAACTCATCTCGTGGATCCATGCTGACCTGTTCAACCAAGAACGTTACCTACTCAATCAGGTCGATCTGAGACTGCGTTTGTTAAGGTCCAAGCCCGAATTCTGTCTCGTGACAGGTGAAGCGGACCCCTCTTACAAAGTAAAGATTCACGAAGATGAATTTTTCGTGCGCAAAGTCAAACCCACTTCCGGTGTCATCCTTGCACACGCTCACCTACTGGGCTCAGAGAGTACCAAGTACCCCCTGCGAAGAACGGATTTACGTATGTTCTCCTTCGCTGCAGGCCTGACGAGTGTGAACCGTGACACTTTCTTGGCTAACTTTTGGTACGTCTGTGTTCTCGACACCCCAGATAAAATAGAACTGTCTTTCGGTACAGATTCACGAAGATGAACTTTTCGTGCGCAAAGTCAAACCCACTTCCGGTGTCATCCTTGCACACGTTCACCTACTGGGCTCAGAGAGTACCAAGTACCCCCTGCGAAGAACGGATTTGCGTATGTTCTCCATCGCTGCAGGCCTGACGAGTGTGAACCGTGACAATTTATTTCTTGGCCAACTTCCGGTACGTCTGGTACTGGGTATGGTGGAAAGTACCAGTCTGAATGGATCGTACGAAAAAAATCCCTTCAACTTCCAACATTTCGACTTAAACTACATCAGCCTTCACATTGACAATGATCAGCAGTCCTACACCCCCGACTTTACGAATGGACGTTATCTCCGATGTTACCAAGGATTATTGGAAGCTATGGACGCATCGAAATCCGATAGTGGTATTAACTTATCGCGAAAAGCCTATGGCGAGGGTTTTACACTGTTTGGATTCCAATTGACTCCCGAGCAACGTGAATGTAATCAAGTGTTTTCTTTAATAAAGAGTGGGAGTGGGAGAGACGAACAATAATCCAGTATTGTTTCTCAAATGCGAGTTAAAATTAAAACATTCGAAAAATTTCAGATATTTGGTAATAATTTTATTATTTATCTACAATATACCAATTTCTTCAGCAAGATTTCTTCTGTAAGACTCTTCCTTCTAATTCCTCTAAATTCGCAACAGATATTTTTTTATAAACGATGTTATTAATATAAAAAAAAAACGGGTACATAAAAGTTACGCACCCGTTTTTTATGTCAATAGAAAACTAACTTCAGAACCCTGTAACTTCTAAACTAAGCCTTTTATGGTAAAATGTAAATTTTAGCAATGAGTTATGAAAGTTTGGAATATAGCAATGGCAGTCCATAACATTTCACCTCATATGTTAATTAAAACTTAAATAATAAGTTTCGGGACATTTAACAACATGAGTGTATTTTTTAGATGTTTGCGTCAGTAATTTTTTCAATATTCGGTAGTATTTTATGGGTTATTTTACCTCTGAGCAGCACTTTTTTTTGCATATAATGGGCTGAATTGGTCAGGTGCCAAGGGTTGGGTTGTTGGGTTGTTTTACCTCTGAGCGGCACTTTTTTGCACACCATGGGCTAAATGGCCAGGTCACATGGACCCCGAAGGCTCAGAGAAGGTTGGGGGAGGGGACCCACTGGAACAGCTGTTGGGAGACAGATGGTAGCCTCCCGTCAAGGCCATCCAGCGTGTTCTTTAACATGCACAGGGTATGACTCCCGCACACGGGGCCACGGCTTAACGTCCCATCCGACGGACGGCGGCCTTTCCAAGCCCATCGGTGTCCCCTACTGACCGTGGGCAGGGCGGGGAATTTTGCGGAGATAAATCTCAACGCTGACCCAGCTGGGACTCGAACCTGGGAACTACAGATTACGAGCCTGGCGCGCTACCGACTAAGCCACCCCCGCCCCCAGGTGCGAAGGACCCCGAGGGCTCATAGAAAGAGACTACCCTTTAGGTGTAACAAAAATCCAGTATTGTTCTGGGTCGACGGCTTAACGTCCCATCTAACGGACTCTACGGCCTTCCAAGTCCATCGGTGTCCTCCACTGACAGAGGGCAGGGCGGGAAATTTTGCGAGATAAAATCTCAATTCTGGCCCAGGTGGGACTCGAACTTGGAGACCTCAGATTCTGAGTTAGGAGCGCTAATGATTGAGCACCTCAAAGGCCACCCCCCTCTCTCACTATTGTATGATTTTCACAGCAAGGCATTACTAACGTTAAATATTCCAGCTTCCATAACTTTCTATTACTGCTAAGAAATGACATTTAAATAAATTTAAAATTATTACTGCCTAAAAAAAGACATTTATATGAATTTAAAATTATTATTGCTAAAAAATAGACATTTATATGAATTTAAAATTATTATTGCTAAAAAATAGACATTTATATGAATTTAACATTATTATTGCTAAAAAATAGACATTTATATAAATTTAAAATCATAAAAAATAAATAAATAACTCCTGAAGTAGCTGCTTGCCACAGAGATCTGATAGGAGATCCTGTCAATTTATACGCCTTAGTATAAGGTCTGTGAGGATGGCTGGACCTCAGCAGAAAAACAACACGAACATCCATGACTTACCCGGGGCTCGAACCCAGGTCCCTTAGATCAGTAGCCAAGAGCTAACCACTTGGGCACGACTGCTAAAAAAAAATCGACATTTATATAGATCAGAGGTTCCCAAACTTATTTGTCCTACCGCCCCCTTTTCAGAAAAAAATTACTCAGCGCCCCCCTGGGTTGGGTTGGGTTGTTTTACCTCTGAGCGGCACTTTTTTGCACACCATGGGCTAAATGGTCAGGTCACATGGACCCCGAAGGCTCAGAGAATGTTGGGGGAGGGGACCCACTGAAACAGCTGTTGGGAGACAGATGGTAGCCTCCCGTCAAGGCCATCCAGCGTGTTCTTTAACGTGCACAGGGTATGGCTCTCCCGCACACGGGGCCACGGCTTAACGTCCCATCCGACGGACGGCGGCTTTTCCAAGCCCATCGGTGTCCCCTACTGACCGTGGGCAGGGCGGGGAATTTTGCAGAGATAAATCTCAACGCTGACCCAGCTGGGACTCGAACCTGGGAACTGCAAATTATGAGCCTGGCGCGCTACCGACTGAGCCACCCCCACCCCGGCCCCGCTGGGAATCGACCTTCTTTAAGCGAACAAACAGAAAGATGCAGTGACAAATTTGCGTTCTTTTATGTATCTATATTTCTACCTACGTCCTACAACATAGTAAAGAAAGATGTTGTAAATAAGACACCTTGAAATTATAAAATTATTTATTAAAAGCAACCATGGTAACATTCGCATTACACACAGAAAATTAAGATAACGAAGGATAATTTTATGTGTTATTTGGAAAATAAAGTAATCACTACGACTTTAACTCGATGTTATACAACAGATGAAACGTGTACGAACGGTTTTTCAAAATTTTCTTATCTTCCCTTCTTCCTTTATGCTTCCACCGCCCCCCAATTGCACCCGAGGCTACTACCGACCCCCTGGATCGTTCCAGCGCAGAAAGTGGTATTGCTCACTTTGGGAAACATTGATATAGATTTAAAATTATTACTGCTATAAATCGACATTTATATCGATTTAAGATCGATAATGGCCGAGTGGTTAGCGCGCTTGGTTACTGATCTAAAGGACCTGGGTTCGAGCCCCAGGTTAAGGCATGGATGAATGTCGTTTTTCTGTAGGGTACTGCCATCCTCTCAGATCTTCTACTATGGCATATAAACTGACAGGCTGTTGTCAGACCTCTGTGGCAAGCAGCTGCTTGAGGGGGTATTTATTTATTATTTATTTATATCTTCATAACATTTTAGAGGGGACGGGGGTGTCGCAGTCGGTAGTGTGCCAGACTCGCAATTTGCAGTTTCCAGGTTCTGTTTCCAGCTGAGTCAGCGTTGAGATTTATCGGATCAAAACTCCCCGTCGATTCTCACGGTCAGTAGGGAACACCGATGTGCTTGAAAAGGCCGCCGTCCGTCGGATGGGATGTTAAACCGTGTGGGGGAGAGCCATACCATACCCTGCGCACCTTAAAGAACACACACTAAATGGCCTTGACGGAAGACTCCTAACAGCTATCCACTGGTCCCCTTCCTCCAAACTTCTCTGAGCCTTCAGGGTCCTTGTGACCTGGCCATTTAGCCCATTGCGTGCAAAAAAAAAGTGCTACTCAGTTGTTTAACAACCCAACTCTCTCTTCTCGATATTTTGCTATTATGCAATATGTCAGAAAGAATAATTTCTTTTACATTAATACGAGATTTTCATTTGCGTTTAATGAATGGTATTGCTAGTACCCATTAGTTCACTATAGCGAGAGGGCAGGGGGTGGCTCAGTCGGTAGCGCGCCAGGCTCATATTCTGAAGTTCCCAGGTTCGAGTCCCAGCTGGGTCAGCGTTGAGATTTATCTCCGCCCTGCCCACGGTCAGTAGGGTGCACCGATGGGCTTGAAAAGACCGCCGTCTGTCGGATGGGACGTTAAGCCTTGGCCCCGTGTGCGGGAGAGAGCCATGCCCTGTGCATGTTAAAGAACACGCTGGATGGCCTTGACGGGAGGCTACCATCTGTATCCCAACAGCTGTTCCAGTGGGTCCCTTCCCTCCCACTTCAGGGTCCATGTGACCTGGCCATTTAAGCCCATGGTGTGCAAAAAAGTGTCGCTCAAGCGTAAAGCAACCCAACCTAACACTATAGCGAGAACTGCCTCTATTAATAATGTGACGTCCTATATCTTGCATCAGTAGTACAAGTACACTGTCACAAATAAATAGTTCGTATAAATATTTCTTTGTGGTGTCGACAAACTCAAACAAATCGACAGTATACTAATTTAGTCCTTTTTTTTTATAAGAAAAAAAATCTGTGCACGTTAAAAAACAAGTTTGACGGTCAAAAAATCGACAGTATACTAATTTAGTCCTTTTTTTATAAGAAAAAAAAATCTGTGCACGTTAAAAAACAAGTTTGACGGTGAAACAAATCGACAGTATACTAATTTAGTCCTTTTTTTATAAGAAAAAAAAATCTGTGCACGTTAAAAAACAAGTTTGACGGTCAAACAAATCGACAGTATACTAATTTAGTCCTTTTTTTATAAGAAAAAAAAAATCTGTGCACGTTAAAAAACAAGTTTGACGGTGAAACAAATCGACAGTATACTAATTTAGTCCTTTTTTTTTTATAAGAAAAAAAAAATCTGTGCACGTTAAAAAACAAGTTTGACGGTGAAACAAATCGACAGTATACTAATTTAGTCCTTTTTTTTTTATAAGAAAAAAAAAATCTGTGCACGTTAAAAAACAAGTTTGACGGTCAAACAAATCGACAGTATACTAAATTAGTCCTTTTTTTATAAGAAAAAAAAATCTGTGCACGTTAAAAAACAAGTTTGACGGTCAAACAAATCGACAGTATACTAATTTAGTCCTTTTTTTATAAGAAAAAAAATCTGTGCACGTTAAAAAACAAGTTTGACGGTGAAACAAATCGACAGTATACTAATTTAGTCCTTTTTTTTTATAAGAAAAAAAAATCTGTGCACGTTAAAAAACAAGTTTCACGGTCAAACAAATCGACAGTATAATAATTTAGTCCTTTTTTTATAAGAAAAAAAAATCTGTGCACGTTAAAAAACAAGTTTGACGGTCAAACAAATCGACAGTATACTAATTTAGTCCTTTTTTTTCATAAGAAAAAAAAATCTGTGCACGTTAAAAACAAGTTTGACGGTGAAACAAATCGACAGTATACTAATTTAGTCCTTTTTTTATAAGAAAAAAAATCTGTGCACGTTAAAAAATAAGTTTGACGGTCAAACAAATCGACAGTATACTAATTTAGTCCTTTTTTTATAAGAAAAAAAAAATCTGTGCACGTTAAAAAACAAGTTTGACGGTGAAACAAATCGACAGTATACTAATTTAGTCCTTTTTTTATAAGAAAAAAATCTGTGCACGTTAAAAAACAAGTTTGACGGTCAAACAAATCGACAGTATACTAATTTAGTCCTTTTTTTATAAGAAAAAAAATCTGTGCACGTTAAAAAACAAGTTTGACGGTGAAACAAATCGACAGTATACTAATTTAGTCCTTTTTTTTATAAGAAAAAAAATCTGTGCACGTTAAAAAACAAGTTTGACGGTGAAACAAATCGACAGTATACTAATTTAGTCCTTTTTTTATAAGAAAAAAAATCTGTGCACGTTAAAAAACAAGTTTGACGGTGAAACAAATCGACAGTATACTAATTTAGTCCTTTTTTTTTTATAAGAAAAAAAAATCTGTGCACGTTAAAAAACAAGTTTGACGGTCAAACAAATCGACAGTATACTAATTTAGTCCTTTTTTTTTTATAAGAAAAAAAAATCTGTGCACGTTAAAAAACAAGTTTGACGGTGAAACAAATCGACAGTATACTAATTTAGTCCTTTTTTTTATAAGAAAAAAAATCTGTGCACGTTAAAAAGCAAGTTTGACGGTCAAACAAATCGACAGTATACTAATTTAGTCCTTTTTTTATAAGAAAAAAAATCTGTGCACGCTAAAAAACAAGTTTGACGGTGAAACAAATCGACAGTATACTAATTTAGTCCTTTTTTTTATAAGAAAAAAAAATCTGTGCACGTTAAAAAACAAGTTTGACGGTCAAACAAATCGACAGTATACTAAATTAGTCCTTTTTTTATAAGAAAAAAAAATCTGTGCACGTTAAAAAACAAGTTTGACGGTGAAACAAATCGACAGTATACTAATTTAGTCCTTTTTTTTATAAGAAAAAAAATCTGTGCACGTTAAAAAACAAGTTTGACGTGAAACAAATCGACAGTATACTAATTTAGTCCTTTTTTTATAAGAAAAAAAAATCTGTGCACGTTAAAAAACAAGTTTGACGGTGAAACAAATCGACAGTATACTAATTTAGTCCTTTTTTTTTTATAAGAAAAAAAAATCTGTGCACGTTAAAAAACAAGTTTGACGGTGAAACAAATCGACAGTATACTAATTTAGTCCTTTTTTATAAGAAAAAAAAAATCTGTGCACGTTAAAAAACAAGTTTGACGGTCAAACAAATCGACAGTATACTAATTTAGTCCTTTTTTTTTTATAAGAAAAAAAATCTGTGCACGTTAAAAAACAAGTTTGACGGTGAAACAAATCGACAGTATACTAATTTAGTCCTTTTTTTATAAGAAAAAAAAAATCTGTGCACGTTAAAAAACAAGTTTGACGGTCAAACAAATCGACAGTATACTAATTTAGTCCTTTTTTTATAAGAAAAAAAATCTGTGCACGTTAAAAAACAAGTTTGACGGTCAAACAAATCGACAGTATACTAATTTAGTCCTTTTTTTATAAGAAAAAAAAATCTGTGCACGTTAAAAAACAAGTTTGTCGGTCAAACAAATCGACAGTATACTAATTTAGTCCTTTTTTTATAAGAAAAAAAAAATCTGTGCACGTTAAAAAACAAGTTTGACGGTGAAACAAATCGACAGTATACTAATTTAGTCCTTTTTTTATAAGAAAAAAAATCTGTGCACGTTAAAAAACAAGTTTGACGGTGAAACAAATCGACAGTATACTAATTGAGTCCTTTTTTTATAAGAAAAAAAAATCTGTGCACGTTAAAAAACAAGTTTGACGGTGAAACAAACCGACAGTATACTAATTTAGTCCTTTTTTTTTATAAGAAAAAAAAAATCTGTGCACGTTAAAAAACAAGTTTGACGGTGAAACAAATCGACAGTATACTAATTTAGTCCTTTTTTTATAAGAAAAAAAAAATCTGTGCACGTTAAAAAACAAGTTTGACGGTGAAACAAATCGACAGTATACTAATTTAGTCCTTTTTTTATAAGAAAAAAAATCTGTGCACGTTAAAAAACAAGTTTGACGGTGAAACAAATCGACAGTATACTAATTTAGTCCTTTTTTTTTATAAGAAAAAAAAATCTGTGCACGTTAAAAAACAAGTTTGACGGTGAAACAAATCGACAGTATACTAATTTAGTCCTTTTTTTATAAGAAAAAAAAATCTGTGCACGTTAAAAAACAAGTTTGACAGTCAAACAAATCGACAGTATACTAATTTAGTCCTTTTTTTATAAGAAAAAAAATCTGTGCACGTTAAAAAACAAGTTTGACGGTCAAACAAATCGACAGTATACTAATTTAGTCCTTTTTTTATAAGAAAAAAAATCTGTGCACGTTAAAAAACAAGTTTGACGGTGAAACAAATCGACAGTATACTAATTTAGTCCTTTTTTTATAAGAAAAAAAAATCTGTGCACGTTAAAAAACAAGTTTGACGGTGAAACAAATCGACAGTATACTAATTTAGTCCTTTTTTTTTATAAGAAAAAAAAATCTGTGCACGTTAAAAAACAAGTTTGACGGTCAAACAAATCGACAGTATACTAATTTAGTCCTTTTTTTATAAGAAAAAAAAAATCTGTGCACGTTAAAAAACAAGTTTGACGGTGAAACAAATCGACAGTATACTAATTTAGTCCTTTTTTTTTATAAGAAAAAAAAATCTGTGCACGTTAAAAAACAAGTTTGACGGTGAAACAAATCGACAGTATACTAATTTAGTCCTTTTTTTATAAGAAAAAAAAATCTGTGCACGTTAAAAAACAAGTTTGACGGTCAAACAAATCGACAGTATACTAATTTAGTCCTTTTTTTATAAGAAAAAAAATCTGTGCACGTTAAAAAACAAGTTTGACGGTCAAACAAATCGACAGTATACTAATTTAGTCCTTTTTTTATAAGAAAAAAAATCTGTGCACGTTAAAAAACAAGTTTGACGGTGAAACAAATCGACAGTATACTAATTTAGTCCTTTTTTTATAAGAAAAAAAAATCTGTGCACGTTAAAAAACAAGTTTGACGGTGAAACAAATCGACAGTATACTAATTTAGTCCTTTTTTTTTTATAAGAAAAAAAATCTGTGCACGTTAAAAAACAAGTTTGACGGTGAAACAAATCGACAGTATACTAATTTAGTCCTTTTTTTATAAGAAAAAAAAATCTGTGCACGTTAAAAAACAAGTTTGACGGTGAAACAAATCGACAGTATACTAATTTAGTCCTTTTTTTATAAGAAAAAAAATCTGTGCACGTTAAAAAACAAGTTTGACGGTGAAACAAATCGACAGTATACTAATTTAGTCCTTTTTTTTTATAAGAAAAAAAAATCTGTGCACGTTAAAAAACAAGTTTGACGGTGAAACAAATCGACAGTATACTAATTTAGTCCTTTTTTTATAAGAAAAAAAATCTGTGCACGTTAAAAAACAAGTTTGACGGTGAAACAAATCGGCAGTATACTAATTTAGTCCTTTTTTTATAAGAAAAAAAAATCTGTGCACGTTAAAAAACAAGTTTGATGGTGAAACAAATCGACAGTATACTAATTTAGTCCTTTTTTTTTTATAAGAAAAAAAAATCTGTGCACGTTAAAAAACAAGTTTGACGGTGAAACAAATCGACAGTATACTAATTTAGTCCTTTTTTTATAAGAAAAAAAAATCTGTGCACGTTAAAAACAAGTTTGACGGTCAAACAAATCGACAGTATACTAATTTAGTCCTTTTTTTATAAGAAAAAAAAAATCTGTGCACGTTAAAAAACAAGTTTGACGGTAAAACAAATCAACAGTATACTAATTTAGTCCTTTTTTTATAAGAAAAAAAATCTGTGCACGTTAAGAAACAAGTTTGACGGTCAAACAAATCGACAGTATACTAATTTAGTAATTTTTTTATAAGAAAAAAAAAATCTGTTCACCTTAAAAAACAAGTTTGACGGTCAAACAAATCGACAGTATACTAATTTAGTCCTTTTTTTTTTATAAGAAAAAAAAAAATCTGTGCACCTTAAAAAACAAGTTGGATGGCCTTGACGGGAGGCTTCCGTCTCCAAAAAGCTATTGTGGTTTTGGTCCTTCCCGCCAACCTTTTTTGAGCCCTCGGTGTCCTGGCCATTTAGTACCCAACTGATAATATTCTCCCCTACATTCTCTATGAGATCACTGGCCCACGGCTTAAAGAGGGAGAACTCCTGACGGGATTTCCTTCGCCAGGCCCTAATCCCTCTATTATCACCGCCTCAGCTACCCTTTGTTTTGACAATTATTTACGAAAGAGCACTGAACCAAAGTAAAAGGGGGGCTGGGGTGACTCAGTCGGTAGCGCGCCAGGTTCGTAATCTGTAGTTCCCAGGTTCGAGTCCCAGCTGGGTCAGCGTTGAGATTTATCTCCGCAAAAATTCCCCGCCCTGCACACGGTAAGTAGGGGACACCGATGGGCTTGGAAATGCCGCCGTCCGTCGGATGGGACGTTAAGCCGTGGCCCCGTGTGCGGGAGAGCCATACCCTGTGCACGTTAAAGAACACGCTGGATGGCCTTGACGGGAGGCTACCATCTGTCTCCCAGCAGCTGTTTCAGTGAGTCCCCTCCCCCAACCTTCTCTGAGCCTTCGGGGTCCTTGTGGCCTGGCCATTTAGCCCATGGTGTGCAAAAAAGTGCCGCTCAGAGGTAAAACAACCCAACCCAAAGCCTTCGAGCGTTATTAAAAAGAGCATTTAATAAAATAAATAAATACCCTCTCAAGCAGCTGCTTGCCACAGAGGTCTGACAGGAGCCTGTCAGTTTATATGCCGTAGTAGAAGGTCTGTGAGGATGGCAGAACCTCAATAGAAAAAAAACACAAACGTCCATGCCTTAATCCGGGTCTCTAACCCAGGTCCCTTTGATAAGTAGCCAAGCGCACTAACTACTTGGCCATGGGACGGCAAAAATAAAAAAAAGAAGAATTAAAAAAAGAGCATTTGCTCCTCTTAAAATAAAATTTCTCTCCTCGTGAAAAAACTATAATTTTTATAAACTATTAAAGGATTGCCTGTTGCGCTGTTCACAAAAAAATAATTATTCTTTTTCTTGTAAATTTAACTTCTGAGTTTTTTTAATTATTATATTATTTCTAATTATTATTTCTGGTTATATTTATTATTTATTGAGAGAAAATTTCTGTATTAATTATATCAGCTTAGAGACTCACCGAAGGTGGGGGGGGGGCGACCAAGTTCCCTCTCTTAAGAATGCTAGTTATTAAGAAAGCATCAAGGGTTTTTTCCTTCATGTCCCGTGGCCGAGTGGTTAGCACGCTTGGCTACTGATCTAAGGGACCTGGGTTCGAGCCCCGGATAAGGCATGGATGTGTGTGTGTCGTTTTTCTGCTGAGGTCTTGCCATCCTCTCAGATCTTCTACTGTGGCATATAAACTGACAGGCTCCTGTCAGACCTCTGTGGCAACAGCTGCTTGAGGGGGTATTTTTTTATTTATTTTTTATTAATAATTAAAAAACTTCCCACGTGAGCCGTAAAAAGTAGAAAATAAACCTAAAACAGTGTATCGATGGTGCAATCAGTCACTGAACTCGTATTCACTTCAAAGGAAGATAAGACGCCGGCAATCTTGTTGTGTAGGTAAATTTTGCACACCATGGGCTAAATGGCCAGGTCACATGGACTCCGAAGGCTCAGAGAAGGTTGGGGGAGGGGACCCACTGGAACAGCTGTTGGGAGACAGATGGTAGCCTCCCGTCAAGGCCATCCAGCGTGTTTTTTAACGTTGGGTTGTTTTACCTCTGAGCGGCACTTTTTTTGCACACCATGGGCTAAATGGCCAGGTGACATGGACCCCGAAGGCTCAGAGAAGGTTGGGGGAGGGGACCCACTGGAATAGCTGTTGGGAGACAGATGGTAGCCTCCCGTCAAGGCCATCCAGCGTGTTCTTTAACGTGCACAGGGTATGGCTCTCCCACACACGGGAACACGGTTTAACGTCCCATCCGACGGACGGCGGCCTTTCCAAGCCCATCGGTGTCCCCTAGTGACCGTGGGCAGGGCGGGGAATTTTGCGGATATAAATCTCAACGCAGACCCAGCTGGGACTCGAACCTGGGAACTACAGATTGCGAGCCTGGCGCGCTATCGACTGAGCCACCCCCGTCCCTCCTTTGAAGTGAATATGAATTCAGTGACTAATTGCACTATCGATATGCTTTACGTCATCGATTTTATTTGGAGACGCCTTTAAGGTATCTCATGACATTGGACACATCACGAGCTTTAATTTGAGATATAACCTTTGATTTGAGATATAACTGGTCATGGTCGACCCCCCCCCCCCCCCGGATTTTGCGTCCGCTTTTGGGTTAAGGATGTTTTGCCTCTGAGCGGCACTCTTTTTGCATACAATGGGCTAAACGGCCATGTCACAAGGACCCCTAGGAAACAGAGAAGGGGAGTAATTGGATAGGTGTTAGGAGACAAATGGTAGCCTCCCATCAAGCGTGTTGTTTATCGTGCACAGGGTAAGGCTCTTAACGTCCCAATGGGCAGCAGCCTTTCCAAGACCATTGGTGTCCGCTCCTAACCGAGGGAATTGTCAATGCTTGTCCAGCCATGATTCGAACCTGGGAACTGCAGATTATGAGCCTGGTGCACTACTGACTGACCGGCCCCCATTTTGGGAAGAGAGGAAATAGTGGGAGCATAATTCGAAGTAGTCTGCAACGATCCTCATATAATATTTTAATGAATTCTCATATAATATTTTTAATATCCTCATATAATAATTTCATTTGATACCTAATACGACTTTCATATTTACAGTTTAAGGGGGGGGGGATAGCAAAGAGGGGCAGGTTTTGATAACCTGTAATACTCCCCATATCACAAGTTTTTATTTGACATACAACTTGTTCCTTTCGGCCTTCCTGGGTTGTTTTACCTCTGAGCGGCACTTTTTTGCACACCATGGGCTAAATGGCCAGGTCACATGGACCCCAAAGGCTCAGAGAAGGTTGGGGGAGGGGATCCACTGGAACAGCTGTTTGGAGACAGATGGTAGTCTCCCGTCAAGGTCATCCAGTGTGTTCTTTAACGTGCACTGGGTATGGCTCTCCCGCACACGGGGTCACGGCTTAACGTTTGCGGAGATAAATCTCATTGCTAGCCCAGCTGGGACTCGAACCTGGGAACTACAGATTACGAGCCTGGCGCGCTACCGACTGAGCCACACCCGCCCCTCCTGTTCCAATTATATAGTAAACATTTCTCCTTTTTTATAGCCTACGACACTTCCTGCGTCACAAGCTTTCATTTGACACATAAATCATTTTCTCCGTCGCCTTCGAAAGATTTCCCGCCCTGCCCACGGTCAGTAGGGGACACCGATGGGCTTTGAAAGGCAGGCACCGTCCGTCGGATGGGACGTTAAGCCGTGGCCCCGTGTGCGGGAGAGCCATACCCTGTGCACGTTAAAGAACACGCTGGATGGCCTTGACGGGAGGTTACCATCTGTCTCCCAACAGCTGTTCCAGTTGGTCCCCTCCCCTAACCTTCTCTGAGCCTTCGGGGTCCTTGTGGCCTGGCCATTTAGCCCATGGTGTGCAAAAAAGTGCCGCTCAAAGGTAAAACAATCCAAAGCCTTCGAAAGAAATGATGGAACAACTCTTTTGACAAACACACAAACCGACAAATGACGAGCGAAAACCAATAGGAAGATTGGCAAAAAAAAACTATCTTACCATATGGGCCGTAAAAAGTAGAAAATATACCTAAAGCTTATTGATGGTGCATCCTTTTTTCAGGTGGGAAAAAGTTATTTAGTTCGTTAAGGAAGACGATATCCAAATAAAACTATCTGTAACATATCAAAATTAAATATATATATATAAATACTCCCTCAAGAAGCAGCTTGCCACAGAGATCTGACAGGAGCCTGTCAGTTTAAATGCCTTAGTAGATCTGTGAGGATGGCAGAACCTCAGCAGAAAAACGAAACATACATTCATTGCATTCAAACCCAAGTCCATTAGGTCAAGAGCCAAGTGCGCTAACCAGAAGTCTTAAAAACTATTATAAAAAATTTAACAAAAAATTGCAGCTTTCTATAGTTGAGTAACATAGTGTTTAAAAGTTATCAATCATGTTTAGGGGCTGGGATTGGTTCGGTTGGTAGCATGCCATGGTCGTGATCTGTACCTCCCCGGTCAGAATCCCACCTGTGACAGGGTTTAGATTTATCTCCGCGAAATCCCACCCTGCACTCAGCCTGTAGGTCACTCTGTCTGCACACCGTCGTCCGTCAAATGGGACTTTAAGCCCTGATTTCTTTTGCACGAAAACCATACCCTGTCTATGTTAAAGAACACGCTGGATGGCCTTGATGGGAGGTTATCATCTGTCTCCTAACAGCTGCTCAGTGGGTCCCATTCCTTCAATCTCCTCTGGGCCCTTGGGATCCTTGTGACCTGGACATTTAGCCCATTGTGTGCACAAAAAGTGCCACTCAGAGGTAAAGCAACCTTAAACCACTACTCTTTCAAATATACACCAAAAGAAATTATATCTACTTACCAAACCTTCAATAGTTTTCCCTTACTTTTGACCATATGTCTGAAAAATTTACCTGAATTTAACGCACTGGTCTTTCAATTTTGCACTAGGAGTATCCACAAAAGTTCTATTTTCCAGCTTAAAACTATATTACTTTTATTTTCTACACTTACAATGCCCGTTGATAAAGGAATATTTGACATCTCTTACACTAACTAAATTTGTAGATTTACATAAATATCCTTTTAAAAAATAAGTTGCAGTTGTTTTATCTCTAGTTTAAATTAACTGAACAGTCAACTTACCTTTATCGAAAACAGCAGAACTTGCAAATTATTCTCGTTATACTTACGTTGATAATTCGTCCATATTTTAAAGGATAATCCTATACATCAGGGATTCTCAACGTGGGGTCCGGGGGTAAAATTTTAATATTCGCTAAATGTAAGTTAAGTACAAGTTTTATTTCATTCCCACTGTTATACTATAACTACAGTTTTATCTATCTATACAAGGGGTACGCCAGTTACATACACATTTCCAGGGGGTACGTGAAGTATAAAAGGTTGAGAACCACTGATATATATGTTTTATTCCCATTGTTATACTATAACTATAGTTTTATCTCTCTACACAAAGGGTACGCCAGTTACATACACATTTCCAGGGGGTACGTGAAGAATAAAAGGTTGAGAACCACTGATATATGTTTTATATTATTCCCATTGTTATACTATAACTATAGTTTTATCTATCTATATATTGGGTTGGGTTGGGTTGTTTTACCTCTGAGCGGCACTTTTTCGCACACCATGGGCTAAATGGCCAGGCCACATGGACCCCGAAGGCTCAGAGAAGGTTGGGGGAGGGGACCCACTGGAACAGCTGTTGAGAGACAGATGGTAGCCTCCCGTCAAGGCCATCCAGCGTGTTCTTTAACGTGCACAGGGTATGCTCTCCCGCACACGGGGCCACGGCTTAACGTCCCATCCGACGGACGGCGGCCTTTCCAAGCCCATCGGTGTCCCCTACTGACCGTGGGCAGGGCGGGGAATTTTTGCGGAGATAAATCTGAACGCTGACTCAGCTGGGACTCGAACCTGGGAACTACAGATTGCGAGCCTGGCGCGCTACCGACTGAGCCACTCCCGCCCCATCTATCTATACAAGGAGTGAGACATTTCCAGGGGGTACGTGAAGAATAAAAGGTTGAGAACCACTGATACATGTTTTATATTATTCCCATTGTTATACGATAACTATAGTTTTATCTATCTATACAAGGGGTACGCCAGTTACATACACATTTCCAGGGGGTACGTGAAGCATAAAAGATTGAGAACCACTGCCGTAGTAAATTGCTTCAATAATTGCATGCATCTCAAGGTTTTTTAGTCATCTCATTAATAACAGTATTTTACGTAAACTAACTTCTATTGTTATTATACACACAATTAATCAGTGGTTCTCAACCTTACCACACACAATGTTACACTTATCATCATCATCTTCATCATCATCTTCATCATCATCTTCATCATCATCATCATCATCCTCCTCCTCCTCCTCCTCCTCCTCAAGCAGCCATGGGCTACGGAGGTCCAACCAGACCACGCAGTTTAATTCTCCAAGCATACATGTCCTGAGCTACATCTGCTGCATCTGGCCACTGCACACAATTCTAACAAGGTCCTGTTTGACATTGTCTGCCCACCGCATCCTAGGTCTCCCCCTCCTTCTGAGGCCTCTAGGCACACTGTTCATAACCCTATTCGCCAATCTACAATTATCCATACGGGCAACATGGCCAAACCAGCGGAGTCTCTCTCTGCACAATATGCTGCTTAAAGGAGGTTGCAGACTCCTTTGCCTAACCTCATCATTAGTTACAAAGTTAAACCACCTAATACCCAAGATACTGCGTAAGCATCTAGAATCAAAAGCATCTAGTTTCCTGTTATCTTGTTTACAAAGTGTCCAAGTTTCACTACCATAACTAACCCTAGAAGAACCAAACTATTATACAATCTAATTTTGGGCTTTAGGTGTATACGCCTATGTCTCCACACTCTCCATAGATTCTTAAAAGTCCCGGCAGCAATCCCTGTTCGTCTGTTAATCTCATGCCGCACATCACCATTATCTGATACATAGCTCCCAAGATAATTAAACTGTGACACCTGCTCAAGACTGCAACCATTCAGATTAACTGAATCACAACCTGCTTGACCAATTTTCATCACTTTAGTTTTCTCTCTGTTTATAACCAAACCTACTCTACTACTAGTCTCATCAACAGCTCGAATGAAAGAGTTCATCTCATCAACATCATTTGCCAAAAGGGCTAAATCATCAGCATAATCTAAATCAGAAATTTTCGTATCTCCAGCCCATTTAAGGCCAAAATCTTTCCCTTGAAGTGAATTTCGCATAACATAATCAACAACCAAACTAAAGAGAAAAGGAGACAAAATACACCCTTGTCGAACACCAGAAGTAATGCTAAACCAATTGCTACAAGCCTTACCAACTCTCACACACGACTCAGTGTTATTATAGAGAGCTTTCATTATGTTAACTAACTTGTCTGGTATACCATATGATTTCACAATCAACCACAAATTATGACGATCAACAGAGCCGAAAGCCTTTTTGAAATCAACAAAGCTAGCAACCAAAGGTTTCTGAAACTCTAAACATTTCTCAAGAATCTGCCTAAGTGAAAATATCTGATCCACACATCCCCTACCACTTCTGAATCCACATTGCTCATCACGCAATTGCCTGTCAACCAGATTCTTAATTCTATTAAGCACAATCATGGAAAGAACTTTACCTGGAACAGAGAGTAGGCTGATACCCCTATAGTTATCAAAAGAACTGCATCACCTTTTTTGAAGATAGGGATAATAATAGCTCTGGTAAAATCTTTAGGAACCATGCCTTTATCATAAAAGTTATTCAAAATTTCAGTCATCCAAGTGGTAACCAAAACGTTCCCAGCTCTGAGCATTTCTGTAGTAATTTCATCTACCCCTGGGGATTTATGAAGTTTAAGTTTAGAGATAGCCAAACTAACTTCAGATTGTGTTATAGGGCCAACATTAAAGCTGCCAATGCATCTATCGTCATTACAAACAATGGGAGTAGAACTAACCACATTGTTTAGAACATCACTGAAATGCTCAGCCCACCTAGCCATGACAGAATCCTCACCTTCTATAACCTTACCTTGTTTATCCTTCAATCCCTGTATGCCTGTCCGTTTTCTACCACATAAAACATTAACTATCTGGTACAGCTCTCTGCTGTTGTGCTGCCTAACTGCTTCCTCAGCTTTGTCAGCCAAGCTATCAAGCCAAAGATTTTTATCAGTTGCTAACTGATCCTTTACACGTTTATTAAGCTCTCTGTAATCTTTTCTATTAGGACTAGTAGGGTACTGATTAAGGACATTCCTGCAGTTCCTTCTTTCTGAAATAAGCTCAAGTGCCTTATCACTTAAATAATTCTGTCTCCTCTGCTCTTTTTTTCCTAAAAGGGTACTGTTAGTTTCCAAAAAAGCCTGTTTAAAATGGCCCCATTCTTCCTCAACTTCAGTATTAAGCAAACCATGACTGTCATAATGACTAAGTAATCTATCATGGTAAGCTTTAGCTATAACTGGGTCTTTCAGAGCTTCAGTATTAAAGGTAAATTTTTTAACCCTAGCACAACACTTTTTAAGTTTAAGTTGCAAGACACTTTTAACAAGGTAATGGTCAGATCCAATTTCAGCTCCCCTATATGCCCTGGTATTTTTAACAGAACTAGCCCATTTGCTGTTAATTAATATATAATCAATCATATTCCTATGCAGCCCATCAGGTGAGACCCACGTGTATTTATATATGTCGCGGTGTTTGTAATATGTGTTAGTTATTCTGAAACCATTGAGTTTACTTACCTGTAGGAGACGTTGCCCATTGCCATTGCAGCTACCAATACCAAAAGGGCTATCACCCCTCCCCAAAGATCAGAGTCAGTACCAACTTTGGCATTGAAGTCACCAAGAACAAGGGTAATATCTCCTTTCTTGACAGAATTCAAAATATCCTGAAGTTGTCCGTAAAACCTATCCTTCTCATCCTGATCAGCATCCTCAGTGGGGGCATAACAGCAGATAACATTCAGGTCTTTAATGCTTGTCTGAAATTTTGCTGTAAGAAACCTTTCATTAATGCACTCATATCCTAGAAGAGCATCACTAGCATGTCTGCTGAGCAGCAGACCCACGCCTTGGTGATGCTTTCCATCCTCCCTCCCTGTAAAGAGAAATTTAAAGTTATTTTTAAGTATCTCACTTTTACCTGTCCATCTGATCTCTTGCAAGCCTAGAATATCTAGGTTATAGCGCTGGAATTCCTGCATGAGGACATCAAGAGAATAATCTCTATGTAATGTCCTCACATTCCACGTTCCTGCAGAGAGAAAATGATTAGTAGGATTTTTAAAGAAATTAGGTTTATTGAGATTGGTAGGGCCAACAATATCAAACAGCCCCCTGATCGCAGGCATGGGGCAAAGACCCGTTCCTCCTCCGCTAAAGGCTGAAGTCACCGATGCTGGTAGGAACTTCAGGCACCACCTTTTCAAGTGGACTTTTTCAAGAGCCACATGGCCTGCCTGAGACGCATTACTCCAGTTTAGGCTTGACGATGCCCAACTAGCTAAGTAAGGTTCAGGTACCTGCGATGGCCTCTGATTAGGATTATCCACCATCTGATATAAGGTATCCCATGCCTCTGTTCACTTAGAGCTGGCAACCCAGAAGCAAACAGAAAACACAGCGGCAGACTCTCCCTCAACAGAGGCCCACCAGTGCAGCAAGTCCAGGATCCATAATCAAGCTCAAATCCATAAACAAGTCCAGTCTAGTAGGTATAAATGGTCAGCACCAGGACCCTGTGAAGTTGACCACTCCTCAGCAGGGTTGAAAAAAAGAAAAAAGTGGCCATAGATGACCAGATCAGTAGGCCATACTGAACTGGCAGCCCTCCCCTTCCAAAAGAGAATATCTCTTTTGAAAGTTACTAACGGCCTGCACCACGAGAAGGCGGGGTCGGACATTAGGTGCTAGACCTGGCCGGTTCTGTGCATCATCACTAGGGATTGGTACACAGCTCTCCTTCCAGTTTACGCCTAGCTACCATCGGGTAAGGCATGGCTGTTTGTGTCGTTTTTCTGCTGAGGTCCTGCCATCCTCACAGACCTTCTACTCTGGCATATAAACTGACAGGCTCCTGTCAGACCTCAGTGGCAAGCAGCTGCTTGAGGGGTATTTATTTATTTTTTTTTTCTCAACCTTACCACAAAAGATCATTTTACATACCTTACTCTAAATTTGCAGATTTATGTAACTATGCTTTAAAAAAAAATGCTGCGAAAGTTAGGTTTTTACCTGTAGGATAAATTTATTCAACTTACCTTTATATGAAACAGCAGAACCTGAAAATTAATCCCGAGTCATACTACCTTCAATAACTGCATGCATTTTAAAAATTTTTAGTAATCTCATTAAAATTTCACAGGAACTAACTTTTATCATTATTATACACCAGTGTCTCGCAAACTTTTTTACTCTGCGGCACACTGAATCTAATTTTTTTCCGCGGCACACTGAATCTAATTTTTTCCTCGCGGCACACTGAATCTAATTTTTTTCCCGCGGCACACTGAATCTAAAAAAATTTTCCGCCGCACACCTTAAAAAGAATAAAAGCAAACTCTATATAATCGTCATTATATTTGCGCTTTGTTGAAGTCATCAGCCTGGTTTTACTTGAAGATTTGCTCTCGTTCATTAATTCATAACTCGGTGTTTGTTTTAAATATTTGTCCATTCTATGGCTTGAAATAATCAAAAATTAATACCAAAATTTGGAAAAAGCTTGATAAATACTTACAAGATCCCAGTTGATAAAATCTGAAAGAGTTTTATTAAAGCACGTCGATAACACAAGTCAAGTCAAAATGAAATCTTTGGAATTTGAAATAAAAAAATTTGAAAAAGTGTCAAAATGAAAATCTCTCGCGGCACACAGTTTGCGAGACATTGTTATACACTTACAATACCACACAATGACCATTTTGCATACCTTACAATTTAGATTAATGTAACTATGCTTTAAGAAAATGCTGCGAAAGTTAGGTTTTTACCTGTAACTTAAATTCATTCAACTTACCTTTATAGAAAAGAGAAGAATTGCCAATTAATCTCGAACCAATAATGCTTCCAACAACAAGTATTCCGTTAGTTTCTCAAAAGGCCAAAAGACACAAGGAAAGAATTTGTGCTTCACTTTCGGCTGCTATGGGTGAAGGTCGTTTGATAAGAAACAATTGAGAAGAGGAACATAGGCACTCTAAGATGTTTTATTTTTCGCTGTGTGGTCCGGAATCGTTAATAACGGTATAAAATGCATATAAGTTTCACCTGTAGCTAAAATTCACTCAAGATACCTTTTTTTCAAGAACAAAGGAAGCTGGTTTTACTTCTTCAGTTCTATAATTTTCCGTTGGGTTTACAAAAGACCAAATATACTCTGGGTGGAGTAAAGGATTAGTGACTCACTTTCGGCTGCTTGTATGGGTGAAAGGTCATTTGATAAGAAGGAAATAGAAGGGGAGGAAGGAGACAATAGGACAATGCCACTTTGGCTACTCTAATTGTCTTTTTCTTTTACTCCAAGCTGAGGTTAGACTATTCATTAACAACAGACACAAAATGCACTTATCGCGATCTTTACCGTTTCTTTTTTTAGACATATTTGCTACAGTATTAATATATGTTCTTTATATTGTTAATTTTCATTTTTTTTTTCAAATTAATTTTTAACGTGTTTTTTAAATTAATTAGTTGTTTTTTATCTGCCTGTAGGCATCAAACCTTTCCTTTATAGTGGAAATTAAAAAAAAAATTGAGTTTGATAGATATTAATGAAATATTACAGATTCGCATTTTCCAAATCTCCCAAAACTATAATAACACGGTAGAAAGTGTCTAACCTTTAAAAAAATATTGCTAACGATTTATTTTTGGTAGAAATTTTAAATTTTGGTGGTAGTGTGTGATCAGGAGCGTATGTAAGGGAGGAAATTTGGGGATTCTTAATGAGTTCGCAACTCACTAACATATTGTACGGAATATATTTCCGTGTCATTCTGAAATGGGATAGAAAACTCAACTCAAGCTCGGTCTTTTAATTAGCACTGAGTGGTTAGCATGCTTGGCTACTTATCGAAATGACCTGGGTTCGAGCCCTTTGATAAGGCATGAATGTTTGTGTTGTTTTTCTGCTGAGGTCCTGAAGGTAATGAAAGTCTCTCTTATCTATATAAGCGTTACTGGATACATGAGTAGTTTTAAAAAATCTGCAATAATAATAATAATAATAAATAATTTTTAACCATGCAAAAATATTAACTTGATTTTCTAATTCTTGATGGAAATTACAGATATGATTTGGAAAATAGTAAGATTAAATAATAATAAGGAAAATGTTATATTTAGTAAATCAATTTTTTTTTCATCGCACACCGGGGGGGGGGGGGGAAGCGCGCACCAGGCTCGTGATCTGCAGTTCCCAGGTTCGAGTCTCACCTGGGCCAGTATTCAGATTTATCTCTCCAAGACCCCATCCCTGCCCTTAGTCAGTAGGGAACACCAATGAGCTTGAAAAGGCCACCGTCCGTCGGATAGGACGTTAAGCCATGGCACCGTGTGCAGGTGAGCCATACCCTGTTCACGTTAAAGAACACACTGGATGGCCTTGACAGGAGGCTACCATCTGTCTCCCAACAGTTGTTAAGTGGTTCCCCCTTCCTGACCATTAAGCAAGTGTGCAAAAAAGTGCCGCTGAGAGGTAGAAAACCCAACGCTCTCAAAACGAAAATTGAAATTTTTATTATTGTTGCAGGTAACTGTGCATACACTAAATTTGTTCCTGTCTATTAAATAATTTGCCACTGATCGAGAGGGAGGTCACAATTTTAGATTTTGTCGAGGGCCAAATAATTCGTAATCTGACACTCTATATGCATTCCATATTAAACATGCCTTATCATTATTACGCTTATATTATTAAACAATTTAAAATAATTACAATAATTAGAAAAACAAATTATAATCTTAAGGTATTTGGAACGAAAAATACTAGAAATAATCATTATAAACACTAAAAGTGATTAAACAAATATTAAAGGCCGAATTGTATCCACTTTTAACTGTTAGACTGATTAATAGGTTGAAATTATAACCAAAAGAATTTATTAGATATTTTAAATTATGTAACCTTTACATTGTCTGAATTCATTGCTAGTTCTCGGCATTAGTTTATATCAGGGGTTCTCAACGTGGGGTACGCAGTAAATACTATAAACCAGTGGTTTATAGTATTTGCATAAATGGTTTTAAATAAAACTTGTCGCCAGAGGGCAGCACAATGCAGTCCGTATCTGAAATGCTGCAAAATATCGAAACAAATTTATTCATATTAAGAGACATTGTAGGTATCTTAAAACATCATTTATGGATGAATATCTGTTGTGAATTTCGAAGAATTATATAAGGAAAAATTTGTGGAGAAGAAATATCACTGAACGAGACTTGCAATTCGTAAATTACTGTGGGTAAATAATAAAACTCTTGCCTATTACGTGAAAATGTGAATTTTTTAAAAAGTTTCAACCCATATTTCAGAAACATAGAATTATTATTATGGTGGGAGGAGGGAAAGAGCTCGTGCAAGTTAAAGAAGAATCCGCTGGATGCAGTGGCGTATCGGAAAATCACTCCCCTCCCGGGCAAGAAATGTCTCATGAGGGCCCTTTTGGTTTGATATGCATCACCATGCCCGGATCTAGGAAAAGTCGGGGGTGGGGGGTGGGGTAGCTTAAAAAGACTGGATTTCCAATGAAGTGTAACATTTCCCCCTCCGTTTTCGAGGCATTAAAAATTTCTTCAAAAATGCAACATAAATAAGATTAATAATTTTTTCCTCTATTACTTTTACTTGCATTCTGAAATGGGGAGAGGGAAGTTATTTCATGAAACAAATTTGAAAATTTTTTAATGAATCTGATCTGTGTTAAAGTTATTTTAATTCCTTAACTTAAAACATTTTCGTTTTTTGAATGGCTGAAAATCATAACGGTGTGACACTTTCCCAAAAAAGCATACAAATGACACACTACTTGTCATTGAAACTGCCCCATCTAGAAAGAATGGATTGACCTTACGGCAATTGCATACAAGATTGTGACATAGAAGCAAACGATTCTCATGTCAAGCTGATGGCGCAATAGAATTCTAATAACGTGTCCAGTACCACGTTGACATAGGAATCCGAAGGGCCTGTAATTACCAGGCTCTACGTCAGCAAGCAAGCAAACTGACGAGTAAATGATCTACGAAGAGTGTCCAATGCCTTTAACATGCATAAGGTGACGTTATATACAGTTAACAGAATTTGAGAAGAGTCGAATCATTGTGTTGTCATAAGTTGGATAGTAAACATGTCCAAATCATCATTCTTGTGGGTTGGGTTGTTTTACCTCTGAGCGGCACTGTTTTTGCACACAATGGGCTAAATGGCCAGGTCACAAGGACCCACTGGAACAGCTGTTGGGAGACAGGTGGTAGCCTCCCGTCAAGGTCACCCAGGTGTGTTCTTTAACGTGTACAGGGTATGGCTCTCCCGCACGCGGAACCATGGCTTAACGTCCCATCCGACGGTCTTTTCAAACCCATCGGTGTCCCCTACTGACAGTGGGCAGGGCGGAGATAAATCTCAACGCTGACCCAGCTGGGACTCGAACCTGGGAACTGCAGATTACGAGCCTGGCGCGCTACCGACTGAGCCACCTCTGCCCCTTTTCTTGTGGTTCAACCAATTCTAGTGCCCGAGGAACCTTAGGATTTTGGGGTTTCTTCTCCGAAAATAAGACTTTAAATAAATTAATGATTTTATAAATAATACTGATGATATACAAAAAAACTTTGTTTTTAATAATTTGTAAGCCCTTTAATAACGAACTGAGAGAAAAATATTGAAAGTTGAGAATTATCAATTTATAACTATTTCTTAAATTTAATTGTTAGTAATTTCAAAAGTTACATAAGGTTGGGAAATATTAATTTCTTTTATTAAGTATTTAATCTATCAAGCTATTTAAGGATGAAGATGGGTGTAGAGGAAAAATTGTCTTGAACAGGGTGGGATCTATACCCACGACCTCCTGATGACATGTCAGATGCTCTCACCACGGATGAATTTCCCCTCTATTGCTGTTATGCTATATACACCATCAGGTCAATCCTGTCTTTTGAGTGCAATTAGAGAGTGTGTTCTCTAGACCCATCCCAAACATGTGCACTCCTAAATCTTCCCGACTGCTGTTTTTTGGCTAGTGAATCGGCTTCACGTCTGCTACAACTACTAGTAACTTGTATTTAGAAAAATGAATGAGTTGCAATCGGAGCACTTGACATGTCATCAGGAGGTCATGGGTTCAGATCCCACCTTGCTCAAGACAAGTTTTCCTCCCCCCCTCCCCCATCTTCATGCTAATAAGCAGATTAATAGTGATTAAATATTTAATAGGTCAGTGATGAGCTGTGGATTCATTTACCTAAATATTAATTTCTACCTAAAATCATACCAGGATTTAGCAACTAAGCCCCGCAATCGAGCCCAGGTCTGGATGCTTGAAAGGTTGGACGCTATTGGCAACAATGAGCACAGGAAAGAATCCAGACATGTAGCGTAAATGATGACGATGTGATTTATAGTAATGATATTACTATAAATGATGTTTTAAGGTACCTACATTGTTTCTTAATATGAATAAATATGTTCTTCGATATTTTGCAGCATTTCAGATATAGACTACATTGTGCTGCCCTCTGGCAACAAGTTTTATTTAAAATGGAGATGGGGGCATGAAGATGGGGGGGGATTGCAAATACTATAAACCAGTGGTTTATAGTACTGCGTACCCCACGTTGAGAACGCGCTGGTGGTGATCATAAGAACGCCCGAACGACAGGATCACTGGATCCACAGACAAAAAGAGAGATCTGTCAGAACCTGATTTCCAACCCGATCCCTGTATGTGCCTATCTTGGTTAATACAATTGAAAGGAAACTAGGAGAATCAGGGCTACATTCCTACTGTCCATTGACTCATCTACCTCTGAGACCAATCACATCGTCATCTGTGTCTACAGTGGTGCATTGAGACACTGCTTAGAGACAAAACGGTATTTAGTGACCAATTATGTTTCTCTGATGTATGTTTGCATGCACGTCTAGAGATATGCCAGGGAAAGAGGTAATCCAGGATGCATCAAGGAGAGTCATACCACGAACCTCTTTTTTAAAAAGATTGTCTTAAAGGCAGGAGCAGACTGACAATGAGTACCGAACGCTCATAGGAGCAAAACCTTTGAATAATATTTCTTATTTAACCTAAGCTCCACAAAACTGTAGGAAAAAAAACATATCGAATCTATCACAGCCTCGGAGCTTACCTGCTATTGCTGCATGCCTAGAGGTGACAGTCCCAACTCGTTTATAGGTGCTAATTAAAAGGTTACTATTTGCACTTTCCCATTCATTTGAATTTCTGCTGTTACAAAATGCAAATGCTGGAAAATTTAAAACTTATGAGCATTTTATATTCGTCAGATGCGTTGATGTACCTCTGAATGGCACCTTTTTCACACACAATGGGCCAAATAATCAGGTCACAAGGACCCCAAGGGCTCAGAGAATGTTGGAGAAAGGGTACCCACTGGACAGTTAATCTCCCATCATCCATCCAGCATGTTCTTTAATATGCACAATGTACAACCACCTCCTATAACGGAAAGCCAGTGGATCAAATTAATGACGTCAGCATAAGTAGTCCTACCATATAGACAATTCTTATACTTTTGATTCTAATATATAATATTTTGGCCTATAATATTCTAATATATATTATTTTAATTATATATAATATTTAATTAATAATATATTAATATTTTGATTCTACTGGTGGACTATTGTGCTAATTTTTATACTGTTTATAAATAAATGTATTTTATTTAGGAGAAAAAATATATGTATTAATTAGCATTATGATACTTATAATAAATACGAATAATTTTCTAAATAAAATATATTTACAGATAAACATTAGTAAGAATATTAACACGAGTCCACCAATAACAAAAAAAAAATATAAAAATTGTCTAGATGTTAGGACTACTTATGTTGATGTCATAACTTGGTCCACTCTCCCGCAAATGCGACCATGATTTTAATGTCCCATCCGACAGATGGCAACCTTTATAGGATAACCAGTTTCCTTTTCTTCAAAGAGCGTTCAAATATTCGGCACTGCATTCTTAAGCTTCGCATAAATGTTAATAGTAGAGCAATAGTGTTCAGGTTGAAAAATGGAAAGCATTTCTAAGCATTAACTTGACTCTCAAATAATTGTAGCTTAAAGTTTCGAGTAGCCGTCCCGTGGCCGAAAGGTTAGCATGCTTGGCTTGTGACCTACGGGACCTGGGTTCGAGCCCCGGGTTAAGGCATGGATGTGTGTGTGGTTTTTCTGCTGGTCCTGCCATCCTCTGACCTTCTACTATGGCATATAGACTTACAGGCTCCTGTCAGACCTCTGTGGCAGGCAGCTGCTTGAGGGGGTATTTATTATTTTTATTAAGTTTCGAGCCCCGGGTAAGGCATGGATGTATGTGTCGTTTTTCTGCTGAGGTCCTGCCATCCTCTCTGACTTTCTACTATGGCATATAAACTGACAGGCTCCTGTCAGACCTCTGTGGCAAGCAGTTGCTTCAGAGGATATTTATTTTTAGCATTTTATTTTTAAAGTAACAATAATTTTTAATGGTGGATTACTTGACCTCTGAAGCACTTTTTTTGCACACAATGGGTAAACGGCCAGGTCACAAAGATCCCAAGGACTCAGAGAAGGTTGTGGAAGGGGAATCCACAGACAGTTATTAGGGAGCATATGTTAGCCTCCAATTATGGCCATCCACATTGTTTTTTAAAGTTCACAGCGTATGGCTCTTTTGCACCACAGACCATGGCTTAATGTCCCATCCAACATATGTGATATTACCGCTTTTCGAGCCATCGATGTCCTCTTTCTTACAGAGGTTAGCAAAGAATAATTTCAAGACTAGCACAGTTCAGACTGAACTTGAGAATCGCAGAGATTACGAACCTACCATCCTACCGACTTTTCTGTCTCTTATAAATTATGGTAAAAGGAAAAAAAAATGATTATAGATACTTTTGTCTCTTATAAATATAGTAAAAGAAAAAAAAAACAGCAACACAATATTCCAAATGGTTCGCATGTTTATAAATTATTAAATACAACACAGAAAACGTTTTAATATATTTTTGATAATATTTTAAACAATTCTGACAAATTTGTCAGTCAAACTGAACCATTTGTTCAGCTTCAAGATGGTCTCTTAAATACTCTTCTTGCTGATGAATGCCTTCTTGTTCTAATTCTTCGATACTTGGATGCCAGAGTTTTGTAATTGTCCTCTCAAGGTTAATAGCATAAACAGTATGAGAGGCAATAGAACTTCTGTGAACCTGAAAACGAAAATTTTACCATAAAATATTTTTCAGCAATAATCATAATTTTAAAGGTATAATGTGCATTATTTGTATTTAAAATATATTAATATTCAAGCACATGCATCTCATTAATATTTACGATTCAAGAGCTAAATCAGGGATTCTTAACCTGGTATCACCACCTTCCTCCCATCCCCGGTGGGGCAAGAGGTACCGGTCCTGGACGATTGGTCCAACCCCTTTATAAATGACACCTTTGGTCAAATAAGTTGATTCGTCTACAACCGACTGCCTAAAGGAGCCGTTCATGTAAGGAGGACAATTTTTCAAACGCCAAAGGGTGCAAATCATTGATTGTATATATGCATTTTATAATAAATATAAGTAGTGGCGTAAGTGAAATATTAGCTAGGAGAGGTTTTCTGAGGTAATTTTACGATTTCCGAGCAGGGTTTGAAATTATTCCCAAGACTAGTGCATATATATACAGGGTGAATCTGAAAAAGTGGGCAAAACTTTACGGGGTGGTAGAACGCAGCTATACGAGCAATATTCGTCATAGAAAGTATGGGTTGAATGCAAACGCCGAGCCGCTAGGTGGCGTTGGAAATGGTATAAAAGGGTGTACCTGGTGTCTTCGCAAATGTGCGTCTGTCCCTATCCCGCAGGTGTGAAGCCTGCATTACAGCTGGCGGCAGCTCTTTTGAGCAATTTCTTAGAACATGTACCTCAATTACATTCCTGTTAATAAAATGTTTTCTGAAGTATCTCCTCTCCTTCTTGTGTTCATTCTTTAAATGTGACAGTGGAAAACTACCTTTTAACTTCTCACCGCTTGCGTTCCGACCATACATTCTATGACGAATATTGCTCGTATAGCTGCGTTCTACCACCCCGTAAAGTTTTGCCCACTTTTTCAGATTCACCCTGTATATAGGGGAGCCTCAGTTGGTAGTGTGCCAGGCTCGTAATCTGCAATTCTCAGGTTCGGGTTCCAAATGGGCAAGAAGAGATTTTTTTCTCCACCAAACTCCCTGCCCTGTCTACAGTGAACAGGGGTCACTGTTGGGCTTGAAAAGACCCGCCGTCCGTCGGATGGGACGTCAAGTCATGGTCCCGTGTATGAGAGAGAGACACCCCACGCACGTTAAAGAACACACTGGATGGCCTTGACCGGAGGCTGACACCCTTTTTCCAACAGCTGTCCAGTGGTGTCCAGTGAGTTTATTTTATTTCCGCAAATTATCACTTTTTTTCGCACCTGATGTGTCGATCTTTTGAGGTTATGCTATATCGGATGGCTGGCTTTATAAGTCGTTGCGGATATTATTTAACATTGCCTTAGTTATATGTTAATATTTCTTTTATTACTTCTTTCTTGTAAAAAAACTGATATGGAAACAAAAAGGGCTTCCTTCACATGGCAAGTTGTTTACATGACTGATTTAAGTTTATAATTCAATTTGTTGGGAGGAAATTTTTAACTCCCTGTGTAAAGTTGGTATTTTATTTCTTTTATTAATTAAACCTTAGTTTTCATTTCTGCAGATTCACTTTATTTCCATAAATTATTGTTTGAGGTTTATTGGCGCATCGGCAACTGAGGCCATAATGCGCCAGACAAAGACAAATAGTAAATAAGAGATAAAAATCATGTAAACCTACAACCAAAGCTAAAAGCAACATCTAAAGGTGATAAAATACAACACAAAAAAAGGAACAAGTGTAAAACCTGAAAAGACAAAACTAACAAAATACATATAACAAAAACAACAATAACAATTTGTGCAAAGCAACAAATATTTTTATATATATATACAGTATATACAATGGATAAAACTAACCCAGGTGTAAATGACCTAGGTCAGATGGCGAATAAATAAGAAATCCATAAATCATAACCTGGTAAAATAACCTGTATACTGTAAAAAAGCAATGATCAGTTGAAAGATGTCCGAGTGTAAGAGGCTCGGACGCAAAATCATAAAAGTTAAAATACATTTTACGTTTAATATTAAAAGCTTGACATTCGATTAAAATATGCTTAACAATTAAAACGGTGTCACAAAACTCGCATTTAGGTACGTCGTTCGCCTGTAGAAGAAACGAATGAGTAATAAACGAATGACCTAAGCGGAGCCGAGCAAGTACAACTTCCTCCTTATGATTCCTCGGTAACAAGACTGTTATGGTTTGATCTCAAAGAGCTTGTTCGTAAGATGTTCTGACCAAGATCTCTGCCACTGTGCCCAGGGCTCGATCGTGAAACGCTTCCGGAAATCCAGATATGGAACCGGCAACGGAGAGTCGGACAGGGGTATGGCCGACCTGGCAGCAGCATCTGCCAAATCATTGCCCCTGATACTGACGTGACCGGGCACCCAACAGAAATGGATGGTGGTTGTGGCTGCCAGACGATGTAGCTGCTGGCGGATCTTAGTACGAACTGGGTGAGGCCGATGCCTCACTGAGATCAAAGCTTGTAGCGAGCTATGCGAGTCGGTGTAAAGCACACACCGACGATGCTTAGCTGCCACATGGTCCAAGGCAAGACTGATAGCGTGCAACTCTGCAGTGAAGATGGAACACTGCAGTGGGATCTGGTCTGCAATGATTACATCACAGCAGACCATGGCCGATCCCAATGATGTGATCCCACAATTTAGATGCATATTGTAGGAACAACTGCTGACGGCGAAGAGATAAAGATGGTTCGTCGGTCTCAACATAAAAACTGTAGACTGGTGAGGTGCAGAAGGCTCCCGTACAAACATGGAGAGCCTGGTGATGGAGGGGGTCCAGCACCTTCTCCACCGAATCCCGGGCGGAGTCGTACACCCGGGATCCGTAGTCCAGTTTCGATCGTACAAGTGCAAGGTAGAGGTGGAGCTGAGAACATCGGTCCGCCCCCCCAAGAAAGGGAGGAGAGGACCTTGACGATGTTCAATGCCCGCATGCACTTGGACCTGAGATGACGTACGTGTGATGAAAAGGTCAATTTCCAATCGAAGACGAGACCGAGAAACTTGGTCTCCACCACAACTGGAAGGATGTTTCCCCTGAGCCGGAGCTCGGGATCCAGGTGAAGATTACACTTGCGGCAAAAGTGCACACAAGCGGTCTTCTGTGGGGAGAACCGAAACCCGTTTGCCATCGCCCAAACAGAAAGATTATTCAAGGCAATTTGCAGTTGTCTTTCAATGACCCTCATGCTGGGCGAAGAGCAAAAGATCCTAAAATCATCAACATAGACGGCACTGCCTACTGATGGAGGAAGTTATCTAGTAATAGAATTAATCTTGAGAGCGAAAAGCATAACACTCAAAATGCAGCCTTGTGGCACCCCCTGTTCTTGGGGGTAAGGCTGCGACAGAGTGTTACCGACACAAACAGGAAAAGAACGTGTCGATAAGAAGTTGGAGATGAAGATCGACATCTGACCTCGCAAGCTGAAGCTGTGAAGATCACGAAGAATGCCGAATCTCCAAGCCGTGTCATATGCATTTTCGATGTCGAAGAAAATAAATACCAGGTACTCTCTTCAGAAAAATGAGTTTCTGATAGCCGATTCGAGGGGTATCAGATGGTCAAGGGTTTACTGTTGCCTGCAAAAGCCACAGTGGGTGTTGGAAAGAAGGTTGTTGTGTTCTAAATACCAGATGAGTTTGGGATTTACCATTCTTTCCAACACCTTGCATACGCAGCTCGTCAACGCAATGGGACGATAATTCAAATGAATCTCGGAATCATTTCCTGGCTTCGGGAAGGCCAAGACGATGGCCTCCCGCCAGGAATCCGGAAACTGCTCCTCGATGAGAATGTGACTGAAAAGATGGAGTAGCCGATGGTGAGAGATGTTGGAGCACGGCATAATGGATATTGTCTGGTCAGACAGCAGATGCACGAGAGGAGTGCAGAGCAAGGTGAAGCTCCTCCACTGTGAATGGTCTGTTGTAAGGTTCCAGGCCATTCGAGTAGAAGGACAGCAGAGAGCGCTCCGCCCTGCCCTTCTGCGCCAGAAACTCGGGGGAGTAAGAAGAAGAAGAGATGGAGGAGAATGACTCCCCCAGAGTTTCGGCAATTGCCTGACCATTATGCTCCAGGATCGATAATGAGTGGGACGTGTAGTTCCCACCATCTTCCAGACTTTATCCCACACAACCTTAAAACTGGTCGTGTGGGTGATAGATGTATATTTGATCCAAGATTCCTTCTGGCTCTGGCGTCGGACGAAATGAGCTTTCGCCCTGGTGCGTTTGAACTTTTTGAGGTTGGGGGATGTCGGATATCTCGGAAACACCCCCCAAGCCTTGTTCTGAGCCTTACGAGCTGCGGTGCAATCAGGATTGAAATGATCCTTACTGCCACAGTGAGCACAGGTGGGTTTGCCCCGGCATGCTGTGAAGGCATTACCGTATATCTGACACTGAAAACAGCGCGGAGGGTTCGGTATATACAGCCGTACCTCACAATGTAAATAACCTGCCTTGATGGAAGAAGGCAGGAGTGGCTGGTTGAATGTCACAATCAGTACCCAGGAGGGTACCAATTTCCCATCACGGCATGTCAAAACCCGGTGGACTGCTGTTACTCCTTGAGGTGTGAGCTCTGAGAGGATTTCCTCCTCAGAGACTTTGAGGAGGCCCCACTCAGTTATCACATCCCGAGAGGAATTCAAAGTTTATGGGAAGTGACTTCGACAGCCACCCCCACCAATTTCTTTGACATTCAGGAGCAGTTCAGAGTGTTTTGAACAAGTGGTCTCAACCTGCAAGTCGCCTGATATTAACGCTCGACGGATTTCGGCTCTCCCGCTAGACCCTTCAAACCTTTGTTAACAAAAAATGGGGACATGTCCCCAAGTACCTGATCACCCGTGGAGTGGATGATCAGGAATCTTGGGAACGAAGACACAAAGAAGAAGATGATGGCGTTGATAACAAAAACAAAGAGGAAGATGGGGGCTCGTGTTGAGCCCTCTTTGCGGCATTGATCGCATTAATTTCATCATTCTCTCTCATGTTTTTTTTGTGTGGTTCAGTGCCCACTGTCCCCACCCTCCACGGAGCCCAACAATGGGATGCCCAGTCGGGCGCCAGGGCTACGCATGCACTATACCCACACAGACAGTGAGCCAAGCCCTCACATATAAATAAAATGAAAATGAAAAGAGAAATGTGTAGAAATAAACGTTTTACACAAAATAAACTACATGTAAAATAACAAAATTGTGAATGACCAAACTGGCCTGACAAAGAAATTATAACTGCAAAATGAAAATAATCTGTGAGGAAACTTGCAAACCTGTACCCAAACTGTGGGCAAGGTTACTCACCGTTCCACCCTAGGAGCTACCGTTTACCGGAAGCAGAGGCCCCAGAATCCGCTGCCCAGCCCCACGATGACAGGCTCCCAAATGGCAAGGCGGCCAATGAGGAGATTAGATGGGGAAACCCGAGCAACTACTAGGATCCTCCTTTCCCGGGACACGGGTCTCTGTGCACGGCAAACACACGGGCGAGCATTCAGGACCCTATGAAGGTAACCAAGCCAGCAGAATCTTCACAGGGTGGTCCTCTCACCACGTGCAGGAGCTTGTACCAAGGGGAACTTAATCTGTACCATTTTCTGAAAATGAATGAGTCTTGGATATGGAAGCGAAATGGGCTTTCTTGGCACGGTAATCAGTCCTTGGGTGGGAGGGCAATTTCAGGAAAGGTTTTTACCTCTCCCCATTCCACTAAACTTATGGTGAACATTTCACCGCCCCCCCCCAGAAAAATTTCATTTTAAAATAAATTACGAGTTTTATTAACACTCTTAGAATAATAAGGGAAGCACCGATAAAATTGTTTAGTATCCCCTGTTCATATTGAATGATTTTTAAAGCACCATCCACACCTAATATCTTGGGCGTGCCACTCTGAAGATAAAATGTTTTTTTTTTGCTTTGGTGCACAAACCTTCCTGCACCTAGCTGAGATCACCAAACTTAAAAAGAAAAAAAATCATAACGTTTAATAAAAAGACAGCCAAGAAAGTTTTTTTTTCTTTCATTTCATAATAACTTTACAAAATCCCATGAATGTGAGAAGTCCAAGTCACTTTGTACAACACTGGCCGTGTTTAAAATATATAATACTGAAAGTAATCATTAAAAGAAATGAAAATCACATGTCAGGTTAAGTATTATATTATCCGGGAGAAAATTTTCTTTCAATTAATATATAATTTAACTATTTTTATTCATCAGATTTTCCATGATGAAGCTTTATTTGTATAATGTGATCTATTTTTTCACCATATCACATTGAAAAAGGCCTATTAAAATCAATATACTTGTAAATTTATTTATATTATTTATTTTCATAAGATTCGTAATTAAATTCTGCTTAATTTGGTATATAACATGACATTTCCATTGGTTATTTTTTAAAAAAATTCTAAAGTCAACTTGTTTATTTGACTCAGCCCAATTGGCTAAAAGCCTGGAATTTTCTCAAAGTGTAGTACCGAGAAAAAATTTACAAAGCGATAGAAATGTTTACTAAAACTAAATAATAATTTTTTTTGCTATTCAGAAATAAATAGCCTTCCTATTCATGTGCATTACAATCATTTCTGTCTATTAATTTTTTTATAAATATTTATTTGTGTCCCCAGATACATTTTTTTTTACTGTATGACTCTAAAAAAAAGTCCCTATTAAAATAAAACTTGTCATCTTTTTTGTTGAATATTTTATTTTTAGAAAATCCAGAATTAAATGCTGATTAATTTGGCATATAATATGCCATAATTCTTTTCATTAGTTGTTTGGAAAAAAAGTTCTAACGTTAATTTGTTTTGCTGATCAGAGAGAAAAAATAGCTGGACCTCTGAATGTAAAGCAGTTTTTCAGGCTGGACCTGGGAAGGGTTAAGAGTCAATCAGTTTTAAAAAACTAATTATTAAAATACATGTGATTGGTTAATTTTTAAAAACAATTAAATATCTCTGCAAGCAACTGCTTGCCACTGAGGTCTGACAGGAGCCTGTGTTTATATGCTGTAGCAGAAGGTATACGAGGAAAGTGAGACCTCAGCAGAAAACAAACATCCATGCCTTACTTGTGGCTCGAACCCAGGTCCCTTTCATTAGTAGCCAAGCAGGCTACCTATTTGGCCACCAGGATGGCAAAAAAATTACCCCTCAAGCAGTTAATTGTTACAGAAGGCTGACAGGAGCCTATCAGTTTATATGCCATAAGGAAGCTCTATGAGGAAAGCGAGATCTCAGCAGAAAGACAACAAATATCCATGCCTTATCTGGGGCTAGAACTCAGAAGCTTCATTATTAAATACAAATTAATGCATACAATGGTAAAGTTGCAAAAAAATGAACAAAGAATAGATAATAGACTAACTTCAGTTATTTCATTCTTTGCAGAAAAAACAATGGGGACATTTCTAAGTCTTGTAGCCCTTAGAAATTCGAGAATTTTTTTTCCAGAAAATTATGGATTTGGAAACTTAGATTTTTGTTTTTCTAAGAGGCCAACAACTGAGGCTTTCAACCAGCAATTTCATAATGAAATTATCAGATATTTTGTAATTAAGTATAGAAATCCAATCATTTTACCTACTACAATGCCGCCCTGCCCACGGTCAGTAGGGGACACCGATGGGCTTGGAAAGGCCGCCGTCCGTCGGATGGGACGTTAAGCCATGGCCCCGTGTGTGGGAGAGTCATACCCTGTGCACGTTAAAGAACATGCTGGATGGCCTTGACGGGAGGCTACCATCTGTCTCCCAACAGCTGTTCCAGTGGGTCCCCTCCCCCAACCTTCTCTGAGCCTTCGGGGTCCATGTGACCTGGCCATTTAGAACATGGTGTGCAAAAAAGTGCCGCTCAGAGGTAAAACAACCCAACCTACTACAATGACTAGATATTTTGATATAGATGCAAAACACCAAAGTTGTCTTCTCAGTTCCTAATACTGAACACCATCAAATTCAGTTTGGACATTCAATTATTACATTATATATATTTTTTTAACTTTAGAAAATCGTTAACATTTTATCCATTAAAACAAATAAGAGGAAACGTTTTCTACAGAAAAGCCAATAAGCTTCTCTGTTTTTCAAAATCATTTAGTGTAGAATAAAAAAATTACCCCTCATGCAGCTATTACTTCCCACAGAGGTTTGGAGAGGGGTCTGTCATTTTAACATGCCATCAGAGAGCTTCGAGTTGTTTTGGCACTTTATTGCACACAATGGGCTAAATGGTGCAAAATGGCCAGGTTACAAAGATCCTGAGGGCTAAGAGAAAGTTGCAGAAAGGGGACCCACTGGACAGCTGTTAGGAGACAAATGGTAGCCTCCTGTCAAGGCCATACAGAATGTTCTTTAATATGAACAGGGTATGGATCTCTTGCACATGGGTCATGGCTTTAGGTCCCTTCTGATGGATAACTTTCCAAGGTCATCAGTGTCCCCTACTGACCAAGGTAGAGCCCCTACATAACAAGCTGACTTATCCACCATAGTTGTTCTCACTGATCAAGTGACTCAGTGTTGTAGTGTATAAAATATTATTAGTATATAAAAAGCAATTTTCATTGCAGGATATTCAGCTGCGAAATATTTCAACAATTGTAGGAACAACTATGCAGTGTTTGAATTCCAGGCTGATCCAGTTAAATGTAGAAATAAAAGGGGTGAAAAAATTTTGACTAAAAATGTACTTTAGGCTTTCAGCATTTTCTGATAATACTTCTGACTATTGCTTCGGTATTTTAATGTTAATTTATGAGATATATCAATTTGTAATCAATGAATGATTACATATAGGTTCTTAGTCATTCATCATTTACAATTAACCCTTCCAGTGTCCAGCCAGAAAAATTGGTTTCCATCCAGAAGCCAAACTATTTTCTCCATATGCTAGCCAAAACAAATTAACGTTAGAACTTTTTTGCCAAACAACTAATGAAAGGAATTATGGCATATTACATGCCAAATTAATCAGCATTTAATTCTGGATTTTCTAAAAATAAAATATTTAACAAAAAAGACGACAAGTTTTATTTTAATAGGGACTTTTTTTTAGTCATGCAGTAAAATAAATGTATATGGAAACACAAATAAATATTTATAAAAAAATTAATAGACAGAAATGATTATAATGCACATGAATAGGAAGGCTATTTCTGAATAACAAAAAAAAATCATTATTTAGTTTTAGTAAACATTTCTATCACTTTGTAAATTTTTTGTTGGTACTACACTTTGAGAAAATTCCAGGCTTTTAGCCAATTGAACTGAGTCAAATAAACAAGTTGACTTTAGAATTAAAAAAAAATAAACAATGGAAATGTCATGTTATATACCAAATTAAGCAGAATTTAATTACGAATCTTATGAAAATAAATAATATAAATCAATTTACAAGTATATTGATTTTAATAGGCCTTTTTCAATGTGATATGGTGAAAAAATAGATCACATTATACAAATAAAGCTTCATCATGGAAAATCTGATGAATAAAAATAGTTAAATTACATATTAATCAAAAAGAAATTTCCTCTTGAATAATATAATATTCAACCTGAAATATGATTTTTATTTCTTTTAATGATTCTTTTTCAGTATTATATATTTTAAACACGGCCAGTGTTGTACAAAGTGACTTGGACTTCTCACATTCAAGGGATTTTCTAAACTGGTTATGAAATAGAAAAAAATAAACTTTCTTGGCTGCTTTTTTTACTAAACATTATGAATTTTTTTTTCGGATGTTGAAGTCTGGTGATCTTGGCTAAGTGCAGGAAGGTTTGTGCATGAAAAAAAAATAAAACCAGCGGTATATCGTCTATGTGGCACAGCCAAGGTACTGAGGAGGGGGGGGGGGGAGATTGCCTTTAAATCATTCAATATAAACAGTGTTGGCTTCAACCTTTAGTGGTGAGGAAATGGGTCTTTGCGATTAGGGGACTGTTTCATATTGTCGGCATTCCCTCTCTCAATAAACATAATTTCTTTAAACATCCCACTAACCATTTTCTCTCCAGAGGTAGTTGGAATGTGAGGACTCTGCACAGAGCTTTTTCTCTTGATGTCCTCACACAAGAATTCCACCATTATAGTTTAGATATTCTCAGCTTGCAAGAGACTAGATGGACAGATAAAGGTCAGATTCTTAAAAATAATCTTAAGTTTCTCTTTTCAGGGAGGGACGACAATAAGCATCACCAAGGTGTGGGTCTGCTTCTCAGCAGACACGCTAGTGATGCTCTTCTAAGATATGAGTGCATTAATGAAAAGGTTTCTTACAGCAAAATTTCAGACAAGCGTTAAAGACTTGAATGTTATCTGCTGTTATGCCCCCACTGAGGATCCAATGAAGATGAGAAGGATAGGTTTTATGGACAACTTCAGAATATTTTGAATTCTGTCAAGAAAGGAGATATTACTCTTGTTCTAGGTGCCTTCAATGCCAAAGATGGTACTGACTCTGACCTTTGGGGAGGAGTAATAGGCCCTTTTGGTATTGGTAGCTGCAATGGCAATGGGCATCGTCTCCTACAGGTAAGTAAACTCAATGGATTCAGAATAACTAACACATATTACAAACACCGCGACATACATAAGTACACATGGGTTGCATAAAAATATGATTGATTATATATTAATTAACAGCAACTGGGCTAGTTCTGTTAGGAATACCAGGTCAAATAGGGGAGCTGAAATTGGATCTGACCATTACCTTGTTAAAAGAGTCTTGCAACTTAAACTTAAAAAGTGTTGTGCTAGGGTCAAAAATTTTACTTTCAATACTGACGCTCTGAAAGACCCAGTTATAGCCAAAGCTTACCATGATAGGTTACTTAGACATTATGACAGTCATGGTATGCTTAATACTGAAGTTGAGGAAGAATGGGATCATTTTAAACAGGCTTTTTTGGACACTAACAGTACTCTTTTAGGAAAAAAGGAGCAGAAGAGACAGAATTATCTGAGTGATAAGGCACTTGAGCTTATTTTGGAAAGAAAGAACTGCAGGAATGTCCTTAATCAATACTCTACTACTCCTAATATAAAGAATTCAGAGAACTTAATAAACCTGTAAAAGATCAGTTAGCTGCTGATAAGAATCTTCGGCTTGATGATTTGGCTGACAAAGCCGAGGAAGCAGTTAGACAGCATAACAGCAGAGAGCTGTACCAGATAGTTAATGTTTTGTGTGGTAGAAAGCGGACAGGTATACAGGGATTGAAGGATAAACAAGGTAAGGTTATAGAAGGTGAGGATTCTGTCATGGCTACGTGGGCTGAGCATTTCAGTGATATTCTAAACAATGTGGTTAGTTCTATTCCCATTGTTTGCAATGATGATAGATGCATTGGTGGCTTTAATGTTGGCCCTATAACACAATCTGAAGTTATTTTGGCTATTTCTAAACTTAAACTACATAAATCCCCAGGGGTAGATGAAATTACTACAGAAATGCTCAGAGCTGGGAATGTTTCGGTTACCACTTGGATGACTGAAATTCTGAATATCTTTTATGATAAAGGCATGTTTCCTAACGATTTTACCAGAACTATTTTTATCCCTATTTTCAAAAAAGGTGATTGCAGTTCTTGTAATAACTATAGGAGTATCAGCCTACTCTCTGTTCCAGGTAAAGTTCTTTCCATGATTGTGCTTGATAGAATTAAGAATCTGGTTGACAGTCAATTGCTGGATGAGCAATGTGGATTCAGAAGTGGTAGGGGATGTGTGGATCAGATATTTTCACTTAGGCAGATTCTTGAGAAATGTTTAGAGTTTCAGAAACCTTTGGTTGCTAGCTTTGTTGATTTCAAAAAGGCTTTCGACTCTGTTGATCGTCACAATTTGTGGTTGATTGTGAGATCATATGGTATACCTGACAAGTTAGTTAACATAATGAAAGCTCTCTATAATAACACTGAGTCATGTGTGAGAGTTGGTAGGGCTTGTAGCGGTTGGTTTGGCATTGCTTCTGGTGTTCGACAAGGGTGCATTTCGTCTCCTTTTCTCTTTAGTTTGGTTATTGATTATGTTATGAGAAATTCACTTCAAGGGAAAGATTTTGGCCTTAAATGGACTGGAGATACGAAAATTTCTGATTTAGATTATGCTGATGATTTAGCCCTTTTGGCAAATGATGTTGATGAGATGAACTCTTTCATTTGAGCTGTTGATGAAACTGGTAGTAGAGTAGGTTTGGTTATAAACAGAGAGAAAACTAAAGTGATGAAAATTGGTCAGGAAGGCTGTGATTCAGTTAATCTGATTGGTTCCAGTCTTGAGCAGGTGTCACAGCTTAATTATCTTGGGAGCTATGTAACAGATACTGGTGATGTGCGGCATGAGATTAACAGACGAATAGGGATTGCTGCCGGGACTTTTAAGAATCTATGGAGAGTGTGGAGAAATAGGCATATACACCTAAAGACTAAAATTAGACTGTATAATAGTTTGGTTCTTTCTAGGGTTAGTTATAGTAGTGAAACTTGGACACTTTGTAAACAAGATAACAGGAAATTAGATGCTTTTGATTCCAGATGCTTACGCAATATCTTGGGCATTAGGTGGTTCAACTTTGTAACTAATGATGAGGTTAGGCAAAGGAGTTTGCAACCTCTTTTAAGCAGTATATTGTGCAGAGAGAGACTCCGTTGGTTTGGCCAAGTTGCCCGTATGAATAATTATAGATTGGTGATTAGGGTTATGAACAGTGTGCCTAAAGGCCTCAGAAAGAAGGGAAGACCTAGGATGCGGTGAGCAGACAATGTCAAACAGGACCTTGTTAGAATTGGTGTGCAGTGGCCAGATGCAGTAGATGTAGCTCAGGATAGACCTGCTTGGAGAACTAAATTGCATGGTCTGGTTGGACCTCCATAGCCCATGGCTGCTTGAGGAAGAGGAGGAGGATGAAACATAAAAACTCGCAATTTTAAAAAATTATATTTTTCTAGAGGGGGATGAAATGTTCACAATGAGTTTAATGGAAGGGAAACCTTCCCGAAATTGCTCTCCCACATGATGGCTGATTTCCATAGCAAGCAAGTCTATTTTGCTTCTGTCTCCAAGTCATTCATTTTCAGAAAACGGTACAAGCTTAAAATTATTTTACTAAAAGAACAAGAAATAATAAAAGAAAAAATACATATAATGCAATGGGATGTTAAATAAAATATCCGCAACAACTTTTAAGTCGGCCTCCGATGTAGCTTTACTCAAAAAGATCGATAAATCAGCCAACCGAAAGATCGCTAAGTTACAAAAATAAGTCTACAGAAACGAATTTGTTTCCATATTCAAGACCTCATTTATTTTAAGAAAATGATAGCAGATTTCCAGTTTTACTGGAAAAGTAATAAAAGCGTAAAATAAAAATTAACATATAGCATAATGCGATGTTAAAATACCCATAGCAACAAGTTGTAGGCTTGCCATCCGATGTAGCATAACTATGAAAAATCAATACTCATCAGTCAACCAAAAGATTACTAATTTACGAAAATAAATCTACTGAAATAAAAATTAAGGTTTAAATATAAAAACTGTAAATACTAACTGTACAAAGGGTATCGAAATGCTGGACCAAAACTAAACAATATGGGAGCCACTTGTAGCACACGGAACAGAGACAGCATGTGTCAAACATCTGCTCCTTGTTTGCCTTAGTAGATGTTATAAGCCTAAGAAGGATGTTTTTACTTCCAGTTTCGATTTTAAGGGAAAGAAGATAAAAATTATTTTGGGAATACAGAAATAGGTTTATGACAGAAGAGTGTGTGAAATGGGGGGTGGTACATATCTTGTAATTACTTTCAAAATCTACCGTTATTAAAAATTGCAGGTTTTTTTTAATTTTTAGGAAATTTTTGAAAATTTAAGGAAAAATTTGTTGGTAATAGTTAAAATCAAACTTATAACTTAGACCAGAAGGTTGCTTCAGCAAATAGGAATGTTAACAAGCAAATTGGCAATACACATTACCATTTACTGCTTCTAAAGAAATGGAAATCAGATGGCTTTATCAAATTATTTACATTGTTAGTTTAATAAAATATGTAAAATTAAAAAACAAAATATTATTTTTTAAGCCTGAATTATATATTTTTAGAAAATATATTATTATATTTTATAGATATATATAAAAATAGCTGGCCTTTTTATTTAAAAAAAAAATCGATTTTTTTTGTTGTACTAAAAACATATAAATACATCCATGATCTCTCATTTTGGTTTCTGCAAATATATACAGATGACATGAACATTGGAAGGGTTAAGTTTCATTTTGCTAATATAAAATATTATAAATATATAAAACTTTGATCATGACTGCTGTAACCCTAGCTTCCCATACGGCATACCAAGATCAGCTGCTCCAGCAGTTGCTAAACGCTGATTGTTTGCTGGGAATGGGGAGGTCAATTTTGGATTTGTTTGCACTTGGTTATACAGTTAATTACATATGCAACAGAATGTGGCAATATGAAATCTTTCATATAGAAGAAAACATTTCACAAACAATACTTTACTGCAGTAATCTGTATCTCATTGATTTTAAAGACCACTTTTATAGATTGCAAACTTAAAATATAGATAACAGACATACAAAGTGCCAATTTTCACATTTTTCAGGGAAGATAAAATAAGTTTTACATGTTTTTTTTCAAACATCACTCTTTTATAAAATACTTATTCCTTCACTTTACTGCCTTAAGGAATGCTGCAGTAAAAAATTATTACTTATTAGCAATTAAGTTAGATCTTGATAATATCTTAAAACATTCATATGAATGCATTCAAGAACCCACTACTACAACAGTCACTTGCTGCCTTGCAAGCGAATCCGAAATTGGCCTCCCCGTTCTGAGAAAACAATTGACACTTAGCAACTGCTGGTAGCTGCTGAACTGGGCATGCTTGCATGGGAAACAGGGGTTATGTGGCAGTCACAATCAGAGTTTGCCGCATGCATATTTTATGATATTAGCAAAATTCAACTTAATTGTAAATGATGAATGGCTAATAACCTACTTTTAGCCATCATTCATTGATTACTAATCACTATATCTCATAAATTAACATTAAAATACCGAAACAATAGTCAGAAATATATATCACAGAATACAGAAAGCCTAATGCCCATTTTCAGCCGAATTTTTATCATACCCTTGTTTTACATTTAACTGGATCAGCCTGGAATTTAAACACTGTGTAATTGTTCCTATAGTTATAGTATATATACTTAAAATCAGTGTTGAAAAACATTATTGTAAAGTAATGAAATAACATAATACTGAAATGATTTTTGAATAACGTTATATAACATTAAAGGAATTTAAAAATATTTATAACGACAAAACGTAACTAATAATGGAAAAAATAATTTCATTATTTTCACTGTTTTTGTGTTGATATGTTTTAGATTTTTTCCTTTAAAAGATATACTTAGAAACTTTTGTGAAACAGACAGATGTACAATTTACTTTTATAATCAATGTACAAAGCTCTTCAGTGATTGTTCAATGATAAAGGTGAAAGAATTTAGGAAACAGCTTTCACCTTCCTTTTAATTGTCGCTCAGAGAAAGGGATCAGCAATAGCCAGATAAGAGCTGGAGTGAAAAAGAAAGATAAGTCTCTATTCATGCAGAAGAAAACAGGGCAAAATTCCTAATTATATTACAGATTCCTGTGATTCACTTAAACACTTGGAGTGGAACTATATAGGTGTAATAGTTTAGGTGTAGGATATAGAATTGGAGGAAAGGGCCATTAATTTTTTGACAACAGTCGAAACTTTCAGTTTTGATCTTCCCACCAAACCTTCGACTCCCCCCCCACAAAAAATATTTCCTTTGCTTATGTTTACAAATCTGTTAACCATCAACCTCATTCTGTACATAAGTTGAGAAAAATAAAGGAAGTAAATCTCATGTTTCAATAGACCAGTGATGACGCTGTGTTTTCTTCTCTGCAGCTCCTTCAAGAAGAGACTGCATAAAGTTAAATGAGTAATGTTTTCAATTTCTTTTTTTTATATCCATTCATTAGATTATTTTTTATGCTACTTGCAGTCTATTTCAGAAAAAACTGATTTAATTGATTTTCACGAGTACATTTAAAAACACAACAAATCTCATCTACAGGAAAGCATTGATAAAAATATCAACAACAATCAGAAAGCATTGATAAAATATCATCAAACAACTCAATAAATGATTTGCTGGAAATCTATCTTGATAAAACTGAAAAATTGGAGATAAAAGAAAATCAAACTTCAGTTTAATAAAATGAATTTGAGAGTGCAAAGAGAATTTCTACAAAAGAAAATAGTTTTCACTACTGGAAAAATCAAGACAAAGCATTGCAATGACTTGCAAGAATTGTTCTAGTAGTACTTAAAACTCAGGTATCTGCAGAGAGTTTTTATGCTTAAATGGATTCTCTATAACAAAAGAAATAATTTGGAAGTCAACACCTCAGCAGAAAGATAACATAGGAACATCCATCTGATATCTGGGGCTCAAAAGTAGGTCGATCCGTAACCAAACCTCTAAACACTCAGAAACTGGGATGGTGGCTTACAAAAAAAAAAAAAAAAAATCACTTAAATATCATGAAAATACCATATTTAGTCATTTAATACTAAAGAATAGTTGATTCTGTTTGCATTATGTGGCTACATTTCATTCCAAACAAATTGTAATATTTTTACAATCTTTCACATTATAGTAGAAAGTATCCCAGAACATAAATTTAACATTTAAATAGATAACAATTAGAAAATGGGAAGAATGAAGCCTAAGCTGTCCTCTGAACTTGAATGAAAAATTCCTGGTAATTTACCAATAAAATTGTGGATTCAAAATTTCATCACAAAGAAATTGAGGTTATAATCAAACAATGATAACATCAAGAACATCAAGTAACAAATCAGCACTTTAGCATCAATTTAAATCTTAGAGGAAAAATTGTCTTGAGCCGGGTAGGATACGAACCCACAACCTCCTGATAACATGTCAGATGATCTGGTGTGCACCTGACATTCTTCTAAAGTGCTGATTTGTTACTTGATTGAATACGTCGAGCTTTTTTCATTATTTATTATCTGCATACTTGTAATACATGCTTCCATCTATTGGCAAATATAAATGCCACTTGTGGCTAAAAGTACCTGACTAGTGCCTATATGAAACATAAAAGGAATGTTCATAGTACTAATTAGAGGAGATCTTGATCGGCGGCCGGTAGCTCAGTGGTCCAGAGCACCTGACATGTTATCAGGAGGACGTGGGTTCGTATCCCACATGGCTCAAGACAATTTTTCCTCTAAGATTTAAATCGATGCTAAAGTGATGATTTGTTACTTGATTGAATACGTCGAGCTTATTTCATTATTTATTATCAAGAACATATAATGATACTGGTTATTAAAAGAAATTGTTTGGTTTAAATAGTGCAATGTGTCCTAACACCCCTTCTGTCATGAAACCTATAGAATAAAATATTACTAAGAGGTGAGTAAAGCAGTACTATCTTAATTGTTCTAATTAAAGTATTGATGCATAAGCAGAGGACCAAAGTTGGACTGCAAGGAATTGACCTAGTTTTTAAACCACTTGCTAATTTTTTTAGTATATTTAAACTTCATGGACACTTAATTCAAAATTTTCTTCAAATACCTTGTCTATCTGAAATGTTACTTTTATTTCCCTAACATTTTATAATTGTGTTATTTTTAAAAGATTTTCTTCCTGATCTTGTCTGAAATACTACACTCTAATTGTTTTGGCACAAACAGTACACATCCAATCCTGATTTTCTCTGATCAAATTTCATTTCTCAGACTTTACAAACTTCAGTGACCTCTGTATTCTGATCCTCATATTTACAAAAGCTCATTCAACTATGTGCCTACCTGAAGAGCATCATACAAGTCTTCTGCAGAAACAGGAGGCAAACTTTGAGTTTCTGCAATATCACAAGACATTTCCAAGGCAGCTTCCCCTTCTGCCCAATCAGTAGTTGGCCTTATACTTGGAACATGGTCTCCAACAGCAGAGATTGAGGTAGCATTACTAAAAAAAAACAAATTAAAAATAAAAATATACTTTTACCAACTTAATATAGCTCCACAGTGTTATTAGTCCAAATTTATTTAATTCATACTTTGCACTATAATACTTTCTTGATAAAATAATATTTACCATAAATGTTTGAATAGCAGCCCAAGCTACAACTTGCAATTGCTTGCTTCTATCCAGGAACAATTTGAGCTTAGGCTACTATAAAAGCCCTTAACATAAATAGACATACACTGGAGAATTGTGCAATCATTCTTCTGAAACAATGAAGAGAAACACAAAGTGTAGGATTCTCTCCTTGCAAAGTTGGAATGTGAAAACTACCATCAAGACTACTTTCCTGATGAACTCGTATAAGAAATTTCAGAGGTCTAAGCTACACATTCTGGGCTTGCAAAAGAAAAAATAAAGTGATATACACTGCTGGCCATTAAAAGTGCAACACCAGGAAAGACAAGATATCAAAGCCATATTAAGTGAATACACTACATTGAAAAAGTGTATGGACACTTTCATGTTAAGTGAACGAATAGCTACATTCATATCTACCTAATTTTGAAAATAAGCTTTTTATGGTAAAAAGTCACTAGACATAAATTGAAGATCTGTCAGAGCTCTCTAAATCTCTATTTGCTATAATATTAATCTAATATTTAAAGAGTTATGGACTGAAACATTTAAGTGAAACTTTTGCTAGTTTCGAAAATTTACTTCAAAAAGTTAAATCACAACTGTTATAACAAGTTGTTCGTAATATAAATGCAATATTTGAATTTTGTGTAAGGATTTTTGAGATTTTCATCAGTTTGGGGGAAAAATGTTTTGGAAGTGTGGTGTGTGATAGCATCTGTTGTTAAATATTATAGCTTCCATAACTCTTTAAATATTAGATTAATTTTATAGAAAATAGAGATTTAGAGAACTCTGACTGAGATCTTCAATTTATGTCTAGTGGCTTTTTCGGTAAAAAGCTTATTTTCAAAGTTAGGCGGATTTGAATGTGGCTTATTCATTCACTTAACATGAAAGTGTCCAGACAATTTTTGCAATATAAGTGTACATAACTTATGTTACAAGGATCAAATGATTACAAATACAACTCAGTTAGACTTGTGGAATACAAAGAAATCAGTATCTTGTGTAGCCACCAGAACAGCAATAACCACTGCTACATGGTACGGCACTGAGAGAATGAGATGTTATATGTGTGTTTTGGGAATGTCAGTTCATGCAGTTTCTATACGTAACCAAAGTTCATCTGTTGTAGCAGCTGCTGGTGTCCAGTGTGCTAGTTGGCATGAGATCATGGATCAGACATGTTCAATTGGAGACAGATCAGGTGAATGTGCAGACCAAGGCAGAAGTCTAATATGGTGGCTATCCAGGAATTGTTGGACGATGCATGCCACATGTACTCGGGCTATATACTATGTACACTTATATTGCCCTGTTGGTAAATGGCACCAGAGAGCCCCTGAAGATAAGGTATGGCCACATGCTCTAACACTTCAGTGATGTAATGCTGGCTGTTCAAAGTACTAGTAATGCATACAAGGCATGAGTGGAGTCCAATGGCACCCAATACCATAACACCAGGGCTGGACCTGTATGGCACTGCATCATGCAAGTCTCATTGAGCCTGTCACTGCGGTACCACCAGATACAGATTCGTCCATCATGGTACTGCATACTGAAGTGGGATTTGTCTGAAAAGATGATGCAATACCATTCGCACATCCATCTGTGGCGTTCTTGGTACCATTGCAGTCGCATACGCCTGTGTTGCAGAGTCAATGATAGCTGAAGCAATGGCTGCCTAGCAAAGATGCCGATGTCAAACTGTATGTGCAGACACTGGTTGATGTGGCTGTACAATCATTCAAAGCCATGTGCATGAGATGTTTGTTCGTTTGTGTGATAGAGCCATTGAGATCCCTCACATCAGTGAGTTCGTTTCTCCTCTACCCACTGACGCCATGTTCTCATCACTGGCTGTTGGCTGGTTGTTTAGGATTTTATGGCACATTAGCATCTAAGGCTATAATGCAATAAACGAATGTACAAAAAAAGATAAAAGTCATGACACCCTCAACCAATTTTTAAAAATAAATTACAAAGGCAACAAGATAAATGTAAAATGTAAAAAAATGAAATGTTGAGGACAATAAACAAATGTATAACTATGTTATAAATATAAATAAAAGTAACCCAGGTGTAAGTGACCTGGGTTAAACATATAGAAAAATAAACACAGGAGCAAAACTATAAGCGAGTAAAATATCCAGTATATCTTAAAAATTTAAATATAGAAGTAAAATAACAATGATCAGATAAGAGATGTCCAAGTGTAAGGGGCTTGGATGTAAAATTATGAAAATTAAAAAACATACACTGTTCAAAGTTAAAACATGGGACAATAAATTAAAATATGTTTGACAGATAAAATGGTGACGTAAAACTTGCACAGGTTCATCATCTGCCCATAGAAGAAATGAATGAGTAATAAACGAATGACCAAAGCGGAGCCAAGCAAGTACAACTTCCTTCTTGCGATTCCTGTGGTAACATGATTGCCATAGTTTGATGATAGGTTTGATCTCAAAGAGCCTGTTCATAAGCTGTTCTAACCAAGATCTCTGCCACTGTGCCCGGAGCTGGATGGTAAAATGCTGCAGAAAATCCAAATATGGAATCGGCAATGGAGAGCTAGACAGGGGCATGACTGACTTGGCAGTTGTGACTGCCAAGTCATTGCCCCTGATACTGGCATGACTGGGCACCAAACAGAAAAGAAGAGTGGTGCTGGCAGATCTTAGAAAGAACTGGGTGAGGCTGATGCCTCACCGAGACCAAAGCCAGTAGCGAGTCAGTGTAAAGCACACTCTGACCATGATGCTTAGCTGCCACATGATCCAAGGCAAGACTGATAGCATGCACCTCTGTAGTAAAGATGGAACACTGCAGTGGGATCTGGTCTGTAATGATTACATCACAGTAGACCATGGCCGATCCCACTGATGTGCCAGACTTCGAGCCATCTGTGAAGACAGGCAAGAAGTCTGGATACTCAGCACGACGGCTGGCAAAGTTATAGGTACACACAGTCCGGTATAAAGGTCTTCCCTGTCCCGCACAGGGAAAAATCACAGGAAGGGGAAACAGAGAGCCACAGTGGGAGTGACTTGACTGTTGATTGTGCGATGCTATCGAGACTAGTGTTGATGTCTCTGAGGTAGCATCGGACTCGCAAACCGAAAGGATGAATGGCAGTCAGCCAATTAGTGTAAAGCATTTCCCACTTTGGACTGAAAATGCAGACCCAAGTGGGATGGTCAGGGAGTGATCACAATTTAGTTGCATATATATAGACAACTGCTGACAGTGTAGAGATAAAGATGGTTTGTCAGTCTCAACATAAAGACTCTGGACCGGTAAGGTGCAGAAGGCTCCCGTGCAAACACTGAGGGCCTGATGATGGAGGGGGTCCAGCACCTTCACCACCAAATCCCAGGTGGAGTGATCCAGTCCAGTTTTGACCAGACAAGTGCATGGTACAGACAGAACAGAGAACATCAGTCTGCTCCCCAGGAGAGAGAGGACCTTGATGATGTTCACTGCCCACATGATGTGGAACCTGAGATGACGTTTGTGTGGTAAAAAGCTCAATTTTCGATCGAAGATGAGACCGAGAAACTTGGTCTCCACCACAACTGGAATGATGTTACCACTGAGCTATAGCTTGGGATCCAGATGAAGATTATGCTTATGGCAACACAGACAAGAAAAGAATGCTCCAATAAGAAGTTAGAGATGAAGATTGGCATGTAATCTCTCAAGCCAAAGATATGGAGGTCATGAAGAATGTCGAATCTCCAAGCCGTGTCGTATGCTTTTTTGATGTTGAAGAAAATTGACACCAGGAGCTCTCTAAATAAAAAGGAATTTCTCATGGCCAATTCAAGGCATATCAGATGATCAAAATTTGACCATTGCCTGTGAAAGCCACACTGGGTGTTGGAAAGAAGGATGTGGTGTTCCAGGAGTCTGGAAACTGCTCCTCAAGAAAAATGTGAATGTGACTGAAAAGATGGAGCAGCCAATCCTTATTCGATGGTGTGAGATGTTGGAGCATGGCATAATGGACACAGTCTGGCCTGACAGCAGATGCAGGAGAGGTGTGCCTGAGTATGATTGAATGATGCCATTCGACGTTCCACTATACAGGACAGTACTACATCTTATGGATGGCACCAAAAGTCACCTTTTCGTGCTGGTTGAGGCCTAACGGAACACTGACATTGGGCTGAGAAGCAGTGGAGAGAGAACCTATCATCTACATTAGGATTTCTCAATGTGGGGTATGCAGTAAAATTTATTGGGTACATCGTGAGAGCTCAAAAGTCGCTAGATATATGTTATATATATATATGTTTTATTTTATTCCAATTGTTATACTATAACTATTTTTATCTATCTATACAACGAGTACGCCAGTTACATACATATTTCCAGTGGGTACGTGAAGCATAAAAGGTTGAGAACCACTGATCTACATTACTGTAATATTATCGAAATCTGTCAGTTCATTCTTATCTGTAATTTTGGAACTTTCAAATTTTAAATCATGCTAAAGATTTATTGCCAATATGGTTAGGTAGCATTATGGTCTAACTTTTACTGCAACTCTGTACATGAATTGTGCTGAAAGTCTTCCATTTTTTAAGAGATAAATTCAAGCTCCATTATTTTTAAAACCGTGATATTCACTACTTAAATATCAGATATTTGGGACAGATGTCCAAGTTCAAAGCTCTCGGGATTTCGTGGATAGTTGGGTGAGGGGACTCAGTGGACAGCTGTTGGGAAAAGAGAGTCAGCCTCCTGTCAAAGCCATCCAGTGTGTTCTTTAATGTTTGTGGGGTGTGGCTCTCACACACACAGAGAACCACAGCTTAACATCCCATCCAATGGATGGCGGCCTTTTCAAGCCCAACAGGATTTTCAAGCCCTATTCACTGTGGGCAGGGCAGTGAGTTTGGCAGAGAAAAATTTCTACACTTGCCCAATTGGAGCCCGAACCTGAAAATTGCAGATTACGAGCCTAGCATGCTACCAACTGAGCCTCCCCTACCCCATAACAATAATAATAAAAAAAAATGGGAATAATAAAGAAAGAAATAAGGAGGTTAAAAAGAAACCAGAAACAGGGGAAAAAAATAGGTGAGGAAATAGAAATGAGACAGAATAAAATGATAAGATAATAGCGATATAAAATAATAAGGGAGTGATGATGTAAGTAAAGGGAGAAGAAGAAAGGGGGATGGAAATAATGAGAGAAAAAAACAGGAAAGGTGGGGGATATAAAAAACAAATAGATAGATCTAATTAATAAATAGATAAATAGATCTTGATTAAAGTCCAGAGAGTGTTTAAATTTGTTATGATTTTATGGTTAGAATTGTCATTCTTCAGAATATGTTTAAGTCTTAAGAAATATATATATATTTTATTATTGATATAATTTTATTTTTGGAAGGATAGGGAGTATAGTTTAGTTTAAGGGTGGGCAAAACCATTCACAAAATCTGTCTCTATGTGAATTTCTGTGGCCTCGAACATCAAACCATGGCAAACTGAGATGAGGGACAGATGCCGGCAGCACTCCACAAGTTGTGGCATATCGGAGATTATGCGGGCAGCCTTAGGTCGAATGGTCACATGGAGGATGGCATAAGTCGAGGCAGAGCAAGGCGCAGCTTCTCCGCCGTGAATGGCCTGTTGCAAGTTTCCAGGCCATTCGAGTGGAAGGATAGCGGAGAGCATACTGCCCTGCTCTTCTGGGCCAGAAATTCAGGGGGAGGAGGAACATGAAGAAGAGATGGAGGAGAATGACTCCCCCAGTGTCAACAATTGCCTGTTCATTGTGCTCCACGATCAATAATGAGTGGGACGCATAGTTCCCGCCCATCTTCCAGACTTTATCCCACACAACCTTAGAACTGGTCGTGCAAATGATAAAAGACATATATTTGATCCAAGATTTCTTCTGGCTTTGGCGCCGGACGAAATGAGCTTTCACACCGGCAAGTTCGAACATTTGAAAGGTTGAGGGATATCACATATCTCCAAAACACCCCCCAAGCCTTGTTCTGAGCCTTACGAGCTGCAGTGCAATCTGGATTTCACTACGGTTTCGAAAAACTGTGTCAAAGTTTGAGGAATTGTTGATGCAGTTGCATCTACGATACAGTCTGTTATCTCCACTACTGCCACATTGATGGGCTCCTGGCTGACAGGGTGGACAAGTTCAGAGAGGAGCTCGAAACCACTCTGGGGGGTCGAGGACAACCCTTACAGAAGCGATCATCTCCCCATGGTGTACACCATCTCCTGTAGGGGGACTTGTAGCCCTTCACAGTGGAGGCTTGCTTGGGCTGACTGCAGTGGTGGAGGAGCAGAGGTCAACGGCATTGAATGTGCGGGCTGGGGAGTGAAAGTAAGTACTGACACCAGTATTCATCAGGAGAGAGAAGGATCCAGGAGTCACTGCTCCAGGACCCTGCCCTTCCCATTGGTGTCAGCACTGCCCCAAAGTGGACTGTGTCCACTGATGTCCCCCATGATGAGGAAGGGGGAAGGCAGCTGCGAGACGAGGTCATCGAGGTCTTTCTGGAAGACTATGCTTCCAGGTGGAAGATATACTGAGCAGAGAGTTAGGGAGAACCCCACAAAGAGGCGGATGGTTACTGCCACTAGGTTGGTGGCGAGGGATATGACCTGGAATGGAGAATGGTTGCTCATGAAGATGGCAACACTCCCACGAGCTGGACCGTCTCCATCCTGGTCCCAGTGAACTAGTGAAAAGTGTCGGATCGTGGGATCTATGACTGGCTGCAAGTATGTTTCCTGCAGGCACAACAGAAGGGCTGATGTGCCTGAAAGAGGGCCTTGATGTCATCAAGGTTCTTCTGGAATCAACGACAATTCCATTGTAGGTGTGTGGCCATCTCAGGACTTAGAAGAGTGGGCAGACGATGAATTCCTATTCAACTTAACTACTGCAGAGGACGGTTTAGTGAATAGGGTGCGATCTGTATCCATGTCCTCAGAATCATCGAAGGGACATGGATCGGTGAGGGGGCCCTGGTAGGGGCCCCTTCGGTTTGGAAGGTCTAGTTGTCTGAGGATGGGAAGAAGGAGGCCTTCTAGTGGAGGTGGAAGGCTGAGTTGCAGGAATGGAAACCGGGGTTGGTGTCGAAGTTGACACCAATCTCAGTTTTGCCTATACCAGGAGGCAACTTGCTGCAGGTGAGAAAGATTCAGTAAGTGGTACACTAATGTCAGTCTGCACAGCCACCGAAGTCATTGGAACGATGAGCTTTCCAATGACTGCACTGGCATAGGATACCTTGTCAGGTGGTGTGGACGGTGCAGCGAACTTTCTCGCCTCACCATAAAAGATGTTGTTCATTACCTTCAAGTATTGAACCTTCTTTTCCTCCTTCCACTTGGGACAGTCACAGGAGTATGCCGGATGCTCAACACTACAGTTCACACAGCTTGCCTTTTCTGCTGTGCAGTCAGGATCAAGGTGATCCTTAGTGCCATAGCGAGCACAGGTGGGTTTGCCCCGGCAAGCTGTGCCGGCATGACTGTATATCTGGCACTGAAAGCAGTGCAGAGGGTTCAGAATATATATGGCCATACCTCACAATGTAAATAACTTGCCATGATGGAAGAAGGCAGGCATGGCATGTTGAATGTCACAATTGGTACCCGGGTGAGTACTGATTTCCCATCATGGCATGTCGAAACCCAATGGACTGCTGTTACTCCTTGAGGTGCGAGCTCTGAGAGGATTTCCTCCTTTAGTGCACAAGAACTGCGAGCAAACACAATTCCAGTGCTTTACACCAGCTCTTTTTAATCTCCTCTTATACCACTTCCAGGGGGCATTACTGACACACATGATGTACAAATGTGCTGCACTTTGAATCATTTACATGTTCTCCCATGGGCTACCCATTTTGCATATTTCAGGATAATCTGATGAGTTCTTCCTGGTGTTGTACTTTTAATAGCCAGCAATGTAATTAAAAATAATCTTAAGGTATCTATTTTCAAGTAGCCTTTACATGGGCAAATAGCCCTTACCTGGTCTAGCGGTTAACATACTTGACTACGAAACCAGTGAGAATGTCCCTGTGTATGTGTATGTTGAATGAGAAACCAGGACAAGCCCAATAGAGCTTATAGGTTATCTCCGTCCTCCGTGTAGGTAAGCACCTTCTTCCCTTTAAAAAAAATTGTGATGATGGCAAATAAGGAGAAATATAAAATTATTCTTAGCAGAAATATTATCAATGATGCTTTTTTAAAATGAAATTGCATTGATGAAAAATTAACAGTTATATTTAACAGAGGAATAGAATGCATAAATGTTATCTGATGTTATGTGCCTACTTAAAAACCTGGTAAGAGTGTAGACAAGTTTTGTACTTTTTTATGATTAAGGGATGTACTACTACTTTACCATCAACATGTCTACAATTTCTGAAAACTAAACTAGTGTTATATTGCTGAGTGATGCAATTAGTAAATTATAAAAGTTCACAACAGCACAAACAATTCCACTTACCAAAACTATACATCAACCATACATTTTAGAAATGTGTATACAATTTTTTATATTTTACTGCTTTCTGTACTTTTTTCCATAGTAAATGCAGCATTTTATAAGAAAATCCACTATGATAAATGAAACAAAACCACATATTTAATACCTGTTAGAAGTATACATATATATTTTGTGAGAATTCTTGAGGTAAGGATTTACAGGTGTAGAGCCAACAGCATATTGAAATTTGCCTTCTCTTGTTCGATATGCATTTCTTCTGCTTAACACAGTCATTAAGATAGTTTTGAGCTGATTCTGGAAAAAAAAAAGACAATAATCATTAACCCCTGATGTTATTGGTTTTGTTGATCATGAGCTTTTTTTGTGCCAAACAACTGTTTACTAAATAACTTTAATAATATACAATGATTTTAAATTCCATTAGACTGAGACTACTTCATATGCTTAACCTTATGGTTTGGACAGAAATAAAAACACTAATGTCATTGTTACTATATTTGTTAACATGCTCATATCAGATGATACACTACAGGAAATAAAAAATGCAACACTTGCAAGAAGTTATGCAAATGTGATGAAATTTAGGGAGGCAATAGTATACGTAAATGCATGGAAATGATTAGGTTTGCAGGATGATCATAACGAATCGACAGGTGCAAGCTGACGTCACAGGTGCAGAGCAGTCAAACACAGATAAAGGCAACCAAAGCTCCCTGGTTGACAAAACATTGTGGAAATTGTTCTAAACCGCTAAAGATGCCCTTACACAGAGGTTGACAGCCATTCCAACAGTTATCAGACTTTGAGTAACTGTTGAATCATCGGCCTTAAAGAAGCTGCTTTGTCATACAGAGATATGGCCAACTTGGTTGGTCGCAATCCCAGTATCATCATACACATATGGTGCCAGTTGGTTCAAGAAGGATCCAGAATACGCCAACAAAGATCAGGAAGATGACATATGACTACAAAGTGACAGGACTACCATTTGTGACACACTTGCGACTACAACGCAACTGCAAAGGGACTGGTAACAGATAATACATCAAATACCTATCAGGCAGACAGTAAGTGGTAGTTGTAAGTAATTCTTAACAACAGAATTTTAGTTTTCATTGTGAGCCTATTGTCCAGCATTGCATTTGCCTCTCACATCTGCCCACATGCAAGCACATCTTCAGTGTTGTTGCCTCAGACAGAACTGAAACACACAAGAGTGGAGTACCATGGTGTTTAGTGATGAATCTCATTTTTGTCTTGGTCAGTATGATGGTAGACATGTTTGCCATCATCCAGGGGAAAGGAATGCCACCCAGTGTGTGCGACATCGTCACAAAGCTCCAGCACCTGGTGTCTTGGTGTATGTCAGGTTTTAATGCTATCCTGATTATATATTTTAGCCATTTTACGTATATATTTGTATTTAACCTTGCTCTGTAACTCTTTATATGAAACCATCTCCTTTTTCCCGCCTCTGGTGAAGGTTATTTATGGCTGATGTGTCTTACTGCAATTAGCAAGACAGGTTTATTCACCTGATCACTGGTGATCAGTCTCTTTTCAGCCTGGCTCCTTTCATGTTGGAGCGCAGGCTAAGGTAACCGCCCCATGGAATGGGAGGAAGGCGCTTGCACAAAGGAACTGCCTAATCTTGGCAATGGCCAAGATTAGGCAGTTCTGTCTGTACTAGCTACAGTGAGCAGACATAAAATTGCGGCTGCTTGGTGAATAGGTTTTCCTCTGTTAGATGCATAGAAGATGCAACCTGTTAAATAACCTTCACGCAGTTGTAAACACCTGTAAATATCTTCAGAATTAAACCTTTGTTATTGTTGTAACTTGAAGTTTGTCATCATTATTCAATTCTTAAACATCGAAAGCCCAATATCAGAAATGAACCAAAAGCATATTTTCTTACCTGTAGGGCGCTGTGGATAAATTAAACTCGACAATCCCCAGGAGCCGATAACTGTCGATAGCCAACAGGATTGGCGTTATTTCGACACTGGGAATCGGAAGAGGAAAATTTGTCTGTTTGACGCCATGTTGTGCCCGAACTACGTGATTCTCCATGCTGTGTCTTCAACTGTAAAGTTCTTTGGATTGCAGAACTGTGATTAATTTTTCTTCAGATTGCAGAACTGTGTAATTAATTCTTCAAATTGCCAAACTGTGTAATTAATTCTTCAGATTACAGAATTGTGCTCAAGTGAACTTTGGTGCTCATTGATTCTTCGCTATTTTTGAACAACCGTAGTGACTCTGTGCATCAAGATTTCCGTTCCTGATGTAGCAGTCATGATCAACGGAGGCATACAAAGAGATCTTCAATGAGAGAAACACAAACTGGTATTGGTAAATACATTTTTAGTATATAATTTCTGTTTGGTGATTGCAATTTTTCGAAATTTATTTAATTTTTATGTTAGAAATTTTGTGTAATTTTACATTTCGCTTTAATTTTATATGTGTTTATAATATTAGTTAAGGGAATGGAGTCAAATGGAAATGTTAATTTAGATTTAGAATCGGGGTCTAATGAGAGGATGGAAATTTATTAATGTGATAATATGGATGCTGTAAATTTAGACAGGGCTACATCAGCAGGTGTTGCTAGCCGTAACATAAGGTTTGACCAGTGCATTGAAAAGCAAATTAAATTGGAGGAAATGAGAAATGAACAAGAGTTACAAAAGATAAGTTTGCAAGAAATGCAATATAGAAATGAACGATTAGAAATGGAGATTAAAAGCGATATAGAGTTGGCCAAAATTAGTGCAGGAAATAGTGCAAGTCCTAGTGAAGGTAGCTCAAATTCTCTTAGCAGTCAGACAAGCATTATGAAAAATGCATTGCTAAATCCACCAAAGCATTTTGAGGAACTCCCTCAGTTCTTTCAAAAGGCTGAGAAAACATTTGCTATAAATAAGGTAACAGCAGGAAATCAAGCTGAGATAATCATGGTGTTAGTAGGAAAGTTTGCAGAAAACGCAATAGCTTCTCTCAGCATGAAAGAGCTAAAAATCTAAGAAGTGATTGAAGAAAAGATTTTATTTCAATGTTGTTCAACTTCCAATACATATAGAAAAAGATTTGATGAAGCAACGAAAAAAGATGACGTGAGTCGGTTTAGTTGTGCCAGTAGAATGGAGAATTCTTTGAATTATTATATTCGCTGAAATGTGCAAAACCAATCACGTCTTGCCAAATTAATTGTAGCAGACAAAATTAAAACCCTTTTACCTGCAGAAACACTCAGCTGTGTGATCTGTCAGGAGGGTGATTCATGGTTTGAACCACAGAAGGTGGCTGAAACCATTGAATTACATTCACACAGCATATTAGTTCCTAGAAGATCTAAGCTTTCGGAGCAAATAAAATAAAAAAAATGCCTCAAATCCACAGGAATTTTTATCCCCAAGATTTAAAGCCACAAATTACAGGATAAAGCAAGAATTTTACCTGCACACTCATATACAAAATGCTATGTTTGGGGAGCTGCAGGACATTTTAGAAAGGATTGACCTAGAAGGTGGCAGCATGAGCAAACACTCACTCAGCAAGTTTGAGTGAATGATGCTGATAAAAGTAATAAGGAGACTGCTATTATTGCCAGAGTTTCAAAATTGTGTAATAATAATATCCAGGTGGAATGTAGTAATAGTTCAATGAATAAGTTTGTGCAAGAGCTGGGCAAAGATGTTATTAAAGTTGGAAATATTAAAATTGATAGCATTCTGGATACCAGAACTCAGATCTGTGTAGTCAGATCCGATTTGATTCCAGCACATTTCTCAAACCTTGTGGAAAAATAGATCTTGTTAGTGCATTTGGTGACGTGATCACTGCTGACTTGAATAAAGTAGAGCTGCAGCTTGATGATGTTAACAGAAAACCAGTGATTTCTAACTTTTTAGTAAAGGTATTTTGTGCTACTACCTGATGCTCCTGAGAAAAGATGTGTATATGTTACATAAATATGTTAATTATATAGCTGTAGATAATGAAGCAACTAAGAGTATGGATTATAGTGCATTGAATAGTGATGATTTTGTGTTTACAAAGTGTACAACTGATAATAATAAGGTACAAAGATGTAATAATGTTATAAATGTAGAAAATAATGCTAATAAATGAATGGAGAAAATAAGTACACAAAGAAATAAAAATACTGTAAATTTAAAAAAGTTGAAAATAAGTTATCTGATTGTGCAAAAGTGAATGTGGAAATTAGCAAATATTGTAATTTCAATTGTGTACAAATCTATTCTAAAATTTCTGAACCCTTGGCACAGGATATGACATTTTGTACAGAGTCACTGGTTAAAAACCATTCTTCAGAAACAGATCTTACAACTCGAGGTTATTTTGGTGATAAGGTGCCTAAAAAGAGATAAGAAACAAATTAAAAGAAGTTAAAAAGAAAAATAGAATATACTGAAATGTAAAGAAAAGAAGGAAAATTGCAGTGTCAATTAAATGTGTACAGCAAAAAGAATATCCAATGCTCCCATCTTGGTAGAATGCTGGCCAGGACAGCTGATTGGTGAAGCAATGCTTGTTAGTACCCTGGCTAGGTTAAATCATCCAGGGGGAGGGAAGACAGAGAACACTGTATAGAATTATTTTATCTAGAGAATAGCAAACACAAATTAATTACTCGAAAGTATTTGCCAGTGTACAGTGTGTATGTTTAAATATTTTTATGTTTTTCTTGTTGATTTGCTAACTATGCTAATGTCATTTTCATGACAAGTTGTTTCATTTTTGTAAACATATTGAAAATTTCAGGAAACACCCTCTGATTTCAGCTGTTATCACACTGCAGTTGAGTTATCAGGCTAAGTTCAGCCTGGATAATTCTTGATGAAGGAGGGGCTTCTCAGGTTTTGATACTATCCTGATTATACACTGATCAGCCACTACATTAAAACCACCTGTGCATTATGCAAAGAAGCATGCGTGCAGCAAATCAGTGTCGTGCCAAGGTTGTGAATGGTATATAATATCTGGGACGGAGCTCTCACAAGCAGTATTTTGTTTCATCTCAACATGGGAAAAGCAAAGAATTTATCTGACTTCGACAAAGGCCAGATCGTTATGGCAAGATGTCTTGGTAAGAGCATCTCAGAAACAATGATTGGTTAGTTGGTTGGTTGTTTGAGGTTTTTTGGTGCAAGAGCAACAAAGACTATATTGCACCAAACAAAAAGACATAAAGGGATAAAAGTCAAGTCCCACAACCAAAGTTAAAATTGAGAGAAATAAAACAGCACAAGAAAGAAGAGTATAAAAAGATAAAAAGAAAAGCAACAAGTGTATAACTCAACAATAAAAATGGGTGTATAGGAACCATTTAAAAACAGAAACAAGTGTAAAATCTAGTTAACAAAGTAAAAAAGTTCATAAACATGTAAAATATCCAGTAAAACGTAAAAATTCAAAGACAGGTGGTAAAAGCAATTCATTGGATAAAAGTTGTTCGAGTGTAAGTGGCTCAAACATAAAATTGTGAAAATTAAAATACAGTCGACATTCAAAGTCAAAGCATGACATGAAATTAAAATGTGCTTAATGGTTAAAATGGTGAACTTAGGTTCGTCATCCGCCTTAAGAAGAAAATAGTGTGTTAGAAACAAGTGACCTAAGCAGAGCAGAGCAAGTACAACTTCCTCCTTGCGATTCCTACGAAAGCAAGACTGCCATGGTTTGACAACGAATAAGATTCGCGACAACCCCGATGCACCGCAGTACTGTGACTGCATATCACCTTAAGGGATTGCCACTGAAACCACTATAAACTAAAAAGGCTCCTATCAATTTAGCTTGCCTTAACATTTACCTACATACAGCGGGAGAAGACCTTTTGTGAAGAGAGAAGCACTACTTGGGTTTTTATTAGTCTGCTTGAAGATATAATCATTGAGGTGCAGTGAGAGTGGGATCTTTTAATAATTTAGAGTGCTGCCTAGGAAATGCCCAACACTCACTGAATTTAGTCCAGAACGAGCCATGCCAATATATAAATAAAAAGATCTTAGTCTTTTGAATTTTAAGCCAGAAAATAAAAAGAAGTCCTAGCTTTTAGAGTCCTCTGCAGTAGAGGCTCCTAGGTACTTCCGTCGAAAGCCACACCTCAAGGGACTCCAAACCTCTTGGCATGACCCCAACTTCGTCCTCTCCATCAAGCCGGGCACCCACAGCCAGCTCGCCGTCTCGGCCTAGCACCATGCCAGGCCGCTTCGGGGACACCTGGCCAGTAAACCGGTAAACCCGGCCGGCGGCCCTCCCACAACCACGACAAAGCTTTCAGCCTACCGAGGCTCACAACACTGCAGCACCCGGACTCCACTTCGCAGAGGAACCCAAGTTCCTCCATTGCAAAAGCCATAAGGTCCAAATCTCATTTATGTGGGACTCTTAGTTTGGCTGTTCCATCGATAAGCCCGCTGGCCAACAGTGGCCAACTGAGGCCGCAAACCTCCAACTTCTACCTCTCCATTGTTCATGGGCTGAAGCACCCGCTGAACTTCCATCTACCTCGATATCACGGAGACCGCATCAGAGAGCCCACGGACGAGTGTACGAAGAGGTGCACAACTCAGTCCGCAGTACTCCCCGACGGGCCTGCAGAAGATGGGGCCCCTCTCAAACCCCATCCGAGGCCCTTGTACGGCCCCTCAACCAAGGCTGCAACCCCCAGCTTTGCTGGAGGACAAGTCAATAAGCTGACTGGACCGGCCCACCCAAGCGGTCCGGCAACCTTCAACAGACCCCCCTCCACCGGGGGCCACCAAGACTTCAGAACCCAAGGGCGCCAGCGATCTGAGCCCAACTTCTCAGAGGCACCGTAGGCCCCCCCCCTCGTCAAGGAGATCCCACTCTGGGGAGGGGGGGGGGAATGGTTTGACAATGGGCTTGATCTCAAAAAGCTTGTTAGCAACCTGTTCAGACCAAGATCTCTGCCCCTGTGCCTGGAGCTCAATGGGAAAACACTGCCGGAAGTCCAGGTATGCGACTGGCAGCAGAGAGTCGGACAAGGGCATGGCTGACTTGGCAGCAGCGTTTACCAAGTTATTGCCCCTGATCCCTACATGATTGGGCACCCAATAGAAGAGAACGGTGGTGGTGGTGGCTGCCAGACGATGGAGCTGCTAGCGGATCTTGGAGAGAACAGGGTGAACCTCATGCCTCACTGAGATCAAAGCTTGTAGCGAGCTAAGCGAGTCGGTGTAAAGCACACACCGACGACGATGCTTAGCTGCTATGTGATCCAAAGCAAGGCTGATAGCATGCAACTCTGCAGTGAAGATGAAACACTGCTGTGGGATCTGATCTGCAATGATTACATCACAGCAGACCATGGCTGATCCCACAGATGTACCAGACTTCGAGCCATCTGTGAAGACAGGCAAGAAGTCTGGGTGCGCAGCATGATGGCTGGCAAAGAGTTGATGATACACACAGTCGGGTGTAAAGGGCTTCCCCGTCCTGCACAGGGAAAAATCGCAGGAAGGGGAAACAACGAGCTAAGGTGGAAGTGGCTCAGTTGTCAACTGTGTGATGCTATCGAGACTGGTGTTAATGTCTCGCAGATAACCTCAGGCACACAAACAGAGAGGACAATGGCAACAGAGAAGACAATGGTCGATTCTGGTATAACATTTCCCACCAGGGACTGAAAACGCAGTCCCAAGTTGGGTGGCCTGGCAGGGATTGCAATGTTGCTGCATACTGTAGGGACAACTGCTGATGGTGAATATATAATGATTGTTCGTCGGTCTCTACATAGAGACTCTGGACTGGTGAAGTGCGGAAGGCTCCCGTGCAAACACAGAGGGTCTGATAGTGTAGAGGGTCCAGCACCTTCACCACTGAATCCCGGGCAGAGTCGTAGACCTGGGATCTGTAGTCCAGTTTCGACTTGAGACTTGAAACAGTTCGACGAGATCCTTGAGGATGTTCAATGCCTGCGTGTACTTGGACCTGAGATGTCAGATGTGTGGTAAAAAGGTCAATTTCTGGTCGAAGATGAGACCGAGAAACTTGGTCTCCGCCACAAATGGAATGATGGTACCCCAAGCCGCAGCTCAGGGTCCAGATGAAGATTACGCTTGCGGCAAAAGTGCATGCAAGCGGTCTGCTGTGGGGAGAACCAAAACCCATTGGCTGTCACCCAAACCGAGAGACTGTTCAGGGCAGTTTGCAGTTATCATTCAATGACCCTCATGCTGGACGATGAGCAAAAGATGCTAAAGTCATCAACATAGAGGGCATTGTCTACAGTCGGAGAAAGTTGCCGTGTAATGGAATTTATCTTGACAGCGAAAAGTGTAACACTTAGGACGCAGCTTTGTGACACCCCCTGTTCCTGGGGGAAAGGCCGCGACAGAATATTGCTGACACGAACTCGAAAATTACGAGATGATAAAAAGTTTGCGATGAAGATTGGCATGTGACCTCGTAAGCCGAAGCTGTGGAGATCACGGAGAATGCCGAATCTCCAAGCTGTGTCATACGCTTTTTCGACGTCGAAGAAAATTGACACCAGGTGCTCTCTTCGCAAAAAAAATGAGTTTCTAATAGCTGATTTGAGGCGTATCAGATGGTCAAGAGTTGACTGTTGCCCGTGAAAGCCACTGGGTATTGGAAAGTAGTCTGTGATGTCCTAAATACCAGGCCAGCCTGGTATTTAGGATATCACAGACTACTTTCCAATACCCAGTATTGGTAAGTGCGTTGACGAGCTGCGTCTGCAAGGTGTTGGAAAGAATGGTAAATACCAGGCTGGCCTGGTATTTACCATTCTTTCCAACACCTTGCAGACGCAGCTCATCAATGCAATTGGACGATAATTTGAAGGAATCTTGGGATCATTTCCTGGCAAAGGTGATGGCCTCCCACCAGGAGTCCAGAAACTGCTCCTCGATGAAAATACGGTTGAAGAGTCGGAGCAGTCAATCCTTACTCAATGGCAAGATATATTGGAGCATTGCATAATGGACATTGTCTGGCCTAATGGCAGATACACGAGCAGTGTGCAGAACAAGGCGAAGCTCCTCCGCTGTGAATGGCCGTGAGTGGGACGTGTACTTCCCACCCATCTTCCGGACCTTATCCCACACAACCTTAGAACTGGTCATGTATATTTCATCCAAGATTCCTTTTAGCTCTGGCGCCGGACGAAACGAGCTTTCGCCCTGGTGTGTTTGAATGCTTCAAGGTTGGGGGAGGTTGGATATCTCCGAAACACCCCCGAAGCCTTGTTCTGAGCATTACAAGCTGCGGTGCAGTCGGGATTCCACCACGGTTTTGGGAACCGTTGAAACCGAGTCGAGGTCTGAGGAATAATAGAGGCAGCTGCATGGATGATGCAGTCCGTCATCTCCGCCACTGCAACATTGATTGGCTCCTGGCTGACAGAGTGCTCATCAAGCTTAGACAAGAGCTCGAAGCCACTCCAGTCAGCCCAATCAAGCCTCCACTGGGAAACACGCAAAGGGCTGCAAGGTCCCCCCATGGGAGATGGTGCACACCACAGCAAGGTGATCGCTTCCATAGGGATTATCCTCGACCTCCCATGTAAAGAATGGAAGGATCGAGGAGGAGCAGATGGTGAGATCAATAGTAGTGAAAGTGCGGGTTGGGGAATGAAAATACGTACTGACACCGGTGTTCAACATGGAGAGCGATGGATCCAGGTGCCACTGCTGCAGGACCCTGCCCCTCCCATTGGTATCAGCACTGCCCCAGAGTGGACTGTGTTCGTTGAAGTCCCCCATGATGAGGAAGGGGGAGAGCAGCTGTGAAACGAGGTCATCAAGGTCATCTTGGAAAACGATGCTTTCAGGTGGTAGATAGACAGTCAATGAAAATCCCACAAAGAGGCAGATGGCTACCGCCTCTAAGTCGGTGGTGAGGGATACGACCTGGAATGGAGAATGGTTGCTCATGAGGATGGCGACAGCTACGCGAGCTGGACCATCTCCATTCCAGTCAGGGTGAATGAGAGAGAAGAGCCGGATAGTGGGATCATTGGTGTCTGCAAGAATGTCTCCTGTAGGCACATGCAGATGGGTTTGTGTGCCCTCAGGAGGACATTGATGTTGTCAAAATTCCTGTGGAATCCACAACTAGTTCCATTGTAGGAGTGTTGCCATCTCAGGTCTTGGAAGAATTGGTGGACGACTTTTGATTTATTTTAACCATTATTTAACCAACGACAGTTTTGGAAAAATGGGGTGATCTGTGTCCATGTCCTCGGAGTCGTCCAAGTGACACGGATCAGAGTGAGGTGATATAAGTTTCCACATGAGGAGGTGATATGTTTCTTTTTTGGGCCCTTTGGGCTTGGAAGGTCTTGCTGTCTGTGGAGTGGGCCTTCCGGAGGTGGATGTGGAGGGCATAGACACAGGAATAGAAACTGGCGTTGATGTCGAGATTGACACCAATGTCGGTTTCGCCTGTGTTAAGAGGTACTTGGCAGCAGGCGAGAAAGATTCAGCAGGTGGGATGCTGATGTCAGTCTGCACCACCATGGAAGCCATTTTGACAGTGGGCTTTCCGACATCGCACCAGCATAGGAGACCTTGCTAGGTGGGATAGGCAGTGCAGCCAATCTCCTTGCCTCTGTATAGGAAATGTTATTTAGAGTGTTTAGCCTCTGCACCTCTTTCTCCTCCAGCCACTTAGGGCAGTCACTGGAGTACATCAGATGCTCATGTCCACAGTTCACACAGCAATGCCTTGTCTGCTGAGTCAGGATCAATGCGGGTATGGCCGAACCTCTGACACTGAAAACAGGGCAGGGGTTTAGGAATGTACGGTCGCACTTCGCAGTGAAGGTAACCTGCCTTGATCAAAGCAGGCAGGTGTGGCATATTGAAAGTGAGAATTAGTACCCGGGTGGGTTCTACCTGGGAAGTACAGATTACAAGCCTGGCGCGCTACCGACTGAGCCATCCCAACCCCACACCATGGGAGGAATTAAGCGTCTTGTGTGGAGTGACTTTGACTGCCACTCCGCCAATCACAGTTACCTTCAAGAGGAGCTCAGAATGCTTTGAGCAAACAGATTCCACCTGAAAGTCACCAGATCTTAGGAGCTTAACTGAGAAAGGTTCTCCCGCAAGATCTTTTAATCCCTTATTAATAAAAAATGGGGACATGTCCCCAAGAACCTGTTCACCCGTAGAGTGGATGACCAGAAATCTGGGGACGAAGAAAGACATGAAGACGATGGCAATGATGACAAAGAAGACATTGAAGAAGGAGCTCATGCTGAGCTCTCTCAGCTGCATTCGCCTATAAATTTTCATTTTTGGGACTCGTGTTTGGGTTTAAAGTTTCAGTGCCCGTTGTTCCCACCCACCACAGAGCCCAACAAGGGGGTGCCCAATTGGGCGCCAGGGCTGCCCAGGGACCATACACCCACAGCCAGTGAGCCAAGCTTTAACAATGAAACAAAAGGAAAGGTAAAAAAGAAATCTGAGAATCCCAACCTAGGTCTCACAAAAGAAAAGAAGCAGTAAAATAAAGAAAAGTGAGAAACAACTCAGTCTCACAAAAGAAAGAAAACTAGATAACATGTAAAGAAACTTGTAAACCGTCGTCCGGACGTTGACAAAGTTACTCATCGCTCTGCATGGTTGACCCTAGCAGGATCTGTCCACCAGCCGATTGATCCTGAGGGGGCTGCCCTAGGACCTCCCATTTACCTGAAGCAGAGGCCAAAGCAGTGTATAGCAGCAGCCCCCGAAGTCGCTGCCCAGCCCCGTGACAGACAGGCTCCCCAACAGCAAAACAGCCAAAGGGGACCCCACCAGTCATGAGCTGGGGAGAGAAGATGGGCAATAAAAAGTTGCCTGAATATCGCCTATATGTAACATAAAAAGAATGTTCATAGCGCCAATTAGAGGAGATCTTGATTAGCAGCTGGTAGCTCAGTGGTCCAGAGCACCTGACATTATCAGGAGGTCGTGGATTCATATCCCACCCAGCTCAAGAAAATTTTTCCTCTAAAATTTAAATCGATGCTAAAGTGCTGATTTATTAGTTGATATGGAATACGTCGAGTTTATTTCATTATTTATTGTCTGCACACTTGTAATCATATGCTTCCATCTATATGGCAAATAAAAGGCCACTTGGGCTAAAATTGCCTGAATAGCATCTATATGTAACATAAAATGAATGTTCATAGCGCTAATTAGAGGAGATCTTGATCGGCGGCCGGTAGCTCAGTGGTCCAGAGCATCTGACATGTTATCAGGAGGTTGTGGGTTCGTACCCCACCCGGCTCAAGACAATTTTTCCTCTGAAATTTAAATTGACACTAAAGTGCTGATTTATTAGTTGATTTTCTATTCAAAATGTTATAAGTTTCGTTGTGGTTTAGAAATAGCATTTTTTTTCCCAAATAAAATGCAGCTTCTTGACTTCTGCAATGCATTTTTTCCCCAAAATTTTATTTCAAATATTACATTTTTAATTTCATATTTTAAACCTTTCATCCATCCAATAATGCCTTAACTGGTAAAAAAAAAATGTTTTTTTTTCATATAACATGCTGGCTCATTAGCAGTATCATTGAAAAAGTTTACATTAGAATATATCTATACTTACAAATTAAACTTATTCTAATATGAACTTATATGTAATATAAAAAAGGAGTCACAAAAATTAGATAAAGGTGTTGAAAACACTGAAAAATAGCACTTGCTACATTGTGTTGATCTTTGCTTTGCCAACTGCATAAACAAAATTGAAACATAAATGTTAATGACATTTCAAAGTCAAGGAATGATTTAGAAACATTACAGTTATACCATTTAATGGGAGGCTTTTAAACAAAGAAAAAAAAAATTAATACTTTCAAACCTGTATAAAATATCACTCTGTTTTGCCTGACCAAGCTCAAACAATACATGTAAGTGGTTGAAAATTAAGGAAAGTGAAAGAAAAAATACCTGGACAGCAAGCATCATAAGCCGAACAGCATCATCTTCAACTCCATCTAGTCCACAATCCCATGCAGTGACAAACATACGTCCATGCACCATAGCTACATCAGGCAGTGTACCATCTCGTGTACAAAATGCCAATCTGTTATCTTCCTGTGCATCTTTAGCTACTGCTTGGGAGGCATATTGAGCAACTGAAGCACACTGGAAGCGGTGCTGAAATATAATTAGAAGTCTTACTAGAGATGATTAACAGAATTACACATTGAATTTTTAAGATAAAGCCTCTGTGCAAAGAGAGATCAGTGTTACATAATGGCTAGGAGCAGCACCAAGATTATATACTGTTAAATTTTTATGTTATATTACTTTTGAAGTTTCTAAAACATATATTTTTTCTAACTTTCAAAGCATTTGCAAAGTGAGTTAGAATTTCGGTTGTTTTTTTACACATGCTAAGCCTAACTAAGAATACTATTAACAAGTGACTGCTCACAAATATATATACATATAATATGTTGCAGAGTTTGATCACACACTCCTTCCAAATAGTTAAGAGCTAGGACACTATTACACTGAAAGTTTTATTTTTGTCTTTTAATCTTGAAGTTTTTGAAATGCATATTTTTGATGGGAGGGGTGGGGGCTAAGAGTTTGATGACTCAAACTCTTACTCCCCTCCCCAACTAATATACCCTCCACTAGACAGCTATTAGAGGGCAGACAGGAGTCTCCCATAAGACCATCCATCGTGTTCTCTAATATGTACAAGGGCAGAGGTCTCTTGCACAGAGGGCTATGGATTAACATTTCATTTGATGGGTGGCAGCCTCTACAAGCTCAGCAGTGTCCTTTTCTTACCAAGAGCAGAGAAAATTCTCAATGCAGGATCAGTTGGAAGATCAGAATATGAGCCTGGCATGCACCCCCTGGTAAGAGCTAGGAACAGCAAATTTAGTATCAGACTCCTCTTATCAAAACACTAAATGCCAGAATAGATTTGGAGTTTCTACCTATTATGAAAACGTTTTAACAATTTTATGTAGGTATGTGATGTTTTATCTATTCTCCTAACTTATTTTTTATATAACTTAACAAAAACATTTATTATTTACAATTAATTTTCTCTAAATTTTAAACTGTGGAAATCAAAAATCAATACTGTTTAGCCTCTTTGACACTTTATTACAATTTCTCCATCAGCACCTATATTTTTACACATGCATTTTTGGTAATCATACATGTTTATTCATTGTTATATTAATTTTATTGGCAGTTATTGTGCTTTTGGTTATCATGTTGAGTGTTCATCATATATATTTTAGTGTTACTTAAGTCAAATGGACTTATCAGCAGAAATAATTTCTTTATCTGACATATTTATTTTTATTGCTGTGTATTAGACATACATTACTAAATCCATCCATAATAAATTCACAGATTACCTGTAGAAATAGACTTCAACAATTTTTAAAAACATCTGAAAAAAAAAATTATCACTGATGTGGTGGGAGTCAAACCCACAACTCTCTAGATACATGCCAGAGTGCTCTAACCATTAAACCACGCATCAGACGCTAAAATCTTCCAGAATAAAACCTATAAGTCTTTCACTGAGATGTAGCGAACCTTGCGCCATCTATACTTCAGGAGAGACAACTTTTCCAATTGTTGCTAATGATTTAGATGTTAATGTGTAGATCAATCATGATGAAGCATTTATTATTAAAAATCCATCCATAGTAAATTCACAGTTACCCATTTTTAATAATAAACACTTAGGTGTGATTGGCCTAATCATTAACATCTAAATCATTAGCAAAATTGGAAAAGTTGCCTCTCCTGAAGTATAGATCTTATTCTGGAAGATTTTAGTGTCTGATGCGTGGTTTAATGGTTAGAACACTCTGGCATGTATCAAGAGAGTTGCGGGTTCAATTCCCGCCACGTCAATGATAATTTTTTTTTCCAGATGTTTTTAACAATACATTACTAAAATTGTTGCACTTGGACTTTGATGAAAATTATTAACAATTTTAGATATGGAGATGTTATTTATATTAACAATGCACTATGATAATCAAATAATAAAAAATGAAACTCTAATATCCAAAATATTTTTTTTTATAATGAAACAAAAGATGGAATGAGCAAGCTTGATCAAAACTAATTGTTGGCTCCTAGTATTTTTAATGAATGCATTGTATCAGGATTGTTTAACTTCTAATCATTAAAGGGACACATTGTACTTTAGTATCTATATGTGGGACCAATTATATTTTATGCACCTACTAGCAGGATGCATTAGAGAAAATTATATTTTTCAAACATACAGCTGCCCTTTCAAACATACATCTGCCCAAAATATTACATACTGCAATATTACACACTAATATTGAAGTACTTTTTTTTATGCTATCGAACAGAGAAATCAAGAAGCTATTGTGATGATTTTATAGCACAAGGTTTCTAGTTTCAACTATCAACACCTTGTGTGTCAACAAAGTCTATGAAATGGAAAAATTATCTTAATGAATGGAAAGAATATTCATCTTCTGTAGCTTAATCATTTGAAGGCTCCCAGTTGTGCACAATGCATTAGATGTTTGGAGATTACAATCTTCATTCTTCAGATGAAAAATTTGCATTTTGGAAACAGATGCAAAAAGAACGAATTAAATATTTTTCTATTAGTAAATAACTGGTGGGATTCTATATTAGAAGAAAAGTGGGTTCATTTACGAAAATATACTAGATCATCAATGAAGGTATTCAATAAAAGTGCACAAAAATAAAAATGCCACTTATGTGATTACCAGAAATCAAAAACAGTGCTGCAACACCTATAATAAAAATGTGTGAAATCCATATTCTACATTAATTACATTATGGCAATTTTGTAAAAAGCTGGTATTTTACCTCAAAAAATTATTTGGAATATTTTTAGTTTGTCATTTTGAATATACAGCAGCCCAAACATTGCTGTATTTATACCATTTTTTCATGCATTAATAAGCTCACCGGACAAAAAATTAGTCATCTCCCACTATAAGAGGGTTACATCCATTCGATAACAACAGAAGGAGCACCCATAATAAACGTGTCCTACAAATAGCTGTGCCATGCTATGGAGTTCATACAGTGACAAGAAGTGTTTGTGTGCCATGTGTATGTTAGTCACTCCGTGAAACATGGGTCGAGCCAAAGATGTGAATGAGTGGCAAAAAGGTGTTATTGCGTTTGGCTGAGCCAAAGGGGCATAGTATACAAGAAGTTGCTGCCTTTGGAGGTGTGTCGAAATGTTCCGTCCAAAGGATCTTCCAGCAATGGTATACATTGCAGTCCACCACTAATCGTCACCAGAACTGTGGCAGAAAGATTGTACTCACCAATAGGGACCACTACAGTGTGTCACGCACTGTTAGGGCAAACAGCTTTGTAACAAAGCAGGAATTGCTCGTCAGTCAGTCAATGCAACCCAACAACAAGCTATTTCTGAACAAACATTCCGAAGGGAACTTCATGCCATGGATATCTGGAGCAGAGTACTGCGGAAGAGATCCATGTTAACAGCTCTGCACAAGGCTGCATGGCTACAGTGGGTGCAGCGCCACAAAGACTGGACTGCTGACTCTTGGAAGCGTGTGATCTGGTCGGATGAGTCCCCTGTTTGCTTGTACTCGAATGATGCGAGGTGAAGGGTACATTGTAAGCTGCATGAAGTCTTCCATGTGGACTGTGTGCAAGGTTCTGTTCAAGCTGGAGGAGACTGTGATGTTCTGAGGGTGTTTCACATACAAGGAAATGGGTCCTTTGGTTGCAGTGACATCACACTTGAACAAGAAGAGCTATATGGAGCTACTGGACAACCCCATGTTGCCTTTTGTGCAGCATCTCTACAGTGAACATCAGAAAGATATCCCAGTCTTCCAAGACAATTGTCACATGCACAGGGCTTGAAGCATGTCGGATTGGCATGACAAGCATTCTGAAGCCTTCGAACTTCTTGATTGGTTCGCCAAATCCCCGTACTTGAATCCCATAGAAAACTTGTGGGACTATTTGGGGCAAGGAGTGAAGTGCCATCCCAGCCATCCAGCCAAACTGTGGCATTTGCTGCTGGAAGAGTGGATGTATATTGATGTGCACTACATCCACACACTGGTGGCATCCATGCCAGACAGGATTTCGGCTGTTCTTCAGTCGCATGGAGGTGTTACACGCTATTAGGTGGCATTCAGCCAGGGGTGCCAGCAGCCAGGGTGACATTCAGCCAGGGATTTTTTTGTCCAGTGAGCTTATTTAAGTTTGAAGTTATTTAAATAAGTGCACTATAAAAAATATCCAATTTGCTACATTTCCTCATTATTTATATCAGTTTGGCAGCTCTGCGTTAGGATCTTTTTCTATGGTTTTAATTGGGGGGGATGAAGTTTAGGGTTAAGCAATCCATGCATGTTATGATCTGTCACACAACTGTATAGGGTGTCCAAGACAAAATATATCAATAAAATAGTAACACAATTCACTGTTTAATGCAGCAACAAACACACAGCTTGCTGCAAAAGACAGAGAAAGTCACCAAGTTTGAGGAAACTTCAATAAATTTCCACATGAGCAACCTTAGTGGTATGACAGATATCTAAACAGTACTCCACTTCTCTCCAAGTATTTTCAAACATATGCAGGGTGATTGTTGCACAAGCAGTAATGATCCTGTAATGCAAGTCCACCAAGTCCATTACTGCAGTTAATGTACCTCCAGAGAAAGAAATCAAGAGGGGTTAAATCCAGGGATCTAGGAGGTTATTCTATGGGACCACCCATCCAACATTCAGGGAACTGAGCATCCAGATGATGCCTCACATGCACAGTGAGCATAATGCAGAGGAGTGCCATCCTGCTGGAAGAATTCCTCTGGAAGTTGAAGGATGGCATATTAGCCAGAATATGCTATTCTCAATGAAAAAAAACCTGAACCAGTCACTTCATTCATACTGAGGTCACAACAAGTTAACCTTTGGATGGTCACATTCAAGCTCCCTTGCTTCATGGAGGTTTTGGGAACCCCAAATCTGGCAATTGTGTTTGCTAACCCTTCCAGAACCATAAAATGGAGTCATCATGAATCATCATCTATGAATGCTGTCTTCTGGAGAAATGCATTGTCCATCTTGGACAGCACAGTCAATGCAAACTCATACCTTCTAGGGCCATTATTTTGTTTCAGCTTCTGTAACATTTGGATTAATGCAAATTATGAGCTTACCTAGACAAGCATATATGGCGGTTTCAGATCATGAAATTTTAAGCAAAAATTTATTTTTACAAGCAATCAAGAAGCATAATTAATAAATACCAACTGTAATCAAGCTAAAAAACAATAATCGTTGCTTCAACTATTATCTTTAGTGATGATGTACATTCCTTAAAAATCACTAAAGCAATACTATGAGAGAAGTATGGCTTATTAGGAAACAGTATTAACTAGAAATAAGCCAAGATAAACACATACAGTGCCCCAATAAAATTAGATACTTTTTAGATGTTAATAACACATATATCAATAGCGATAGGCTATTAGCATTTTGAAGTAATGTATTATACACAGGTTTGTACATGCTGCTATAGGGCACTAACCAGTGCAAAGCAGCTGATATTTGAACAACATAAGTGGGTTGTTTGAGTATAGGTTTTTATTGGGACACTCCAGCAGAAAAGGCATTTGGTATTGTAGTTCCTCTTTTACAGTATATTTTTAACCTGTCAATATTGATCTGATTGCATGGATGCACTAGTTCTGGGGAATTGGCTGCTCTTCACAATTATCTTCAAAAGAATTCAGCAAATATAAACTATACTCCTATGCAAACTTTGAAAATAGAGAAAATGGATGTTTAATAGTCAGAGAATAGCATCAGATTGGTAAATTACTTTATTTAGAGCACAGGCTTCAAGAATTCTAAATTGTATTACAAAAATGAGATACATAAAAAAATTATTGCAGTAACTCAGAGTGAAGTATCATTTCAAGATACAGAATTATCAAAATGAAGCATTAACTGATACTAATGTCTTTAAATCTTCACAGTCTGTCAGCACTGGTAAGCATCATTAACAAAAGAACCATTTTTTTTAAATAGAATTTTATTTGAATTTATGTATATATATATACTGTATATACATTTTAAGCTGAGTAACAGATGTTTACCTTTTTAAGTTTTGTGGAAATTTTGATATGCTACAGAGAATACCTATCATTACACCCATTTTAGACATCACAATAAATCTTGTTTATACTATTAAATCTCAGAGTTCAGCTAACGAGTCTGATCTGAATTGTTGCCAATGCATTTTCTGTAACATTTTGAAATGCTCCCAAAAATTAACTAATCCCCCCCCCCTTCTTAAATCAGAGAATAAAATTACCAAGTACATTTTTTCTACTATCCAATTTTTTTCCCCTCTTAAATCAGAAAATACAATTACCAAGTACACTTTTTTACTATCTCTTTTCTGGTTTAAACTTTGTTCAATATTCCTAAAATTATTTTTATTGTTCATCACCTAATTTTCCAAAAGTAAAACTGTAATGCTAAGAAATCTTTGCTTCCAGGAATGCATCACATTCAATTGGAATGAAGCACAAGACACATTTGCAACTTATTGGACATACATGCAGCTGCATGTGTGCCTTTGCAGCACCAGCCTGCCTGTTGTAAACAATTGATAACATCTACATTTGCTCAGTTATTTTAGCCAGGGGCAGCCTATCCATAAAGGTGAGCTAAGCATCACCCAAGGTGCCAACAAATTCAAATAAAATTTAAAAAAATGAAAAAGTACAAATAAAAAAAAATCAATCTTTAAAACATGTTATGTTATAGGAGCAGTGTTTTCTTTATTAGAATATTTTGTAAATATGGATTAATATTGAAGAGTTTTCTTATTTCTTTCTGTATTGGATGATTTTATATTTGTAATAATATTATAATTAACATTTTTATTTGAAATCAGACTGAAATATCATCTGTTGTGGACAAATCTAACCAGAAGTGTCAATTTTACCTGATACACACTGATAATCAAGCTTCTATATGAGAAAATAAAAACATTAAAAGGAGAAAAAGGGATTATTTACCAAAAGCCTCTATCTTAGGGTTTGGGATGCTAATTGCACGTTTTGCCTGGGGTGACAGTTGATGGCAGCAAGTCTAGAGCTGCCCCTAAGTACAGCTTAAGTACAAACTTTTTTTTTTCAATAAATTTTCTTATCATTATCAATCTTTAATATTAATGTTACATCTTTGGCAGTTTTTTTTTTTCTAATACTGAAATCTTACACTTGTTGTTGCAAGTATTAATTCTATTGCTTAATTTTGCAATGAAAAACCTCAAATCTTTTATCATTTCCTGAGAATGCCTCAGACATGGAAACAAAAAGGACTTTTTTTTTTGGTTCATTAATCATTCCTCTCTCCATGGTGGGGATGGCTCAGTCAGTAGCACACCAGGCTCATAATCTGTAGTTCCCAGGTGGGCCAGCAATGAGATTTATCTCTGCAAAACTTCCCGGCCTGCCCTCAGTCAGTAGAGGACACCAGTGAGCTTGGAAGGGCTGCAGTCCATTGGATGAGATGTTAAGCTGTTGCCCCGTGTGTGGGAGAGCCATATTCTGTGCATGTTAATGAACATGTTAGATGGCCTTGATGCGAGGCTACCATCTGTCTGCCAACAGCTGTCCAGTGGGTCCTCATCTTCTCTCAGCATTCAGTTTATTATTATATATGTGACCTGACCATTTAGCCCACTGTGAAAAAAAGTGCTGTTCAGAGATAAAACAACCCAACTCTCTCCTCAACAGTTATGATTTCTGTTTTCTCAACAATTTTAAAATCTCGAGAATCAGATATCCAAAATCTCAATAATCCCCCCAATATATATATATTTGTATCTTTATTAAAATAACTAAAATTGTAGTTACTAGCAACTTACTAACAACAAGACTGTAATTATAAACAAAAATTTGCATGTTTATTTTCTATTAGAAAACATATTTATTATAAAAGAAAAAAAAAGACAAAAAAATTATTAAGCAAAACTGTTTTCTGTTTTATGACTAGTTTTTAATAAAACAGTTTTAGTTGAGACAACTACTTAAGAATCAATGTGATCAGGCATTGTACATAAGTGAGAAAACAAAGCATTGATCACTTCATCTGATAATTTTGTCCTTTGTTTTGAAACAAAAATTTCGGAAGTTGTGAAATTTTTTTCATTTTCTGCTGATGTTGGTCTTATATTAAAAAGTAATTGAAAGAAGTTTGATGTTTGTTCTTACTTTGTTGTAAGACATATTTGAAAATAATGTTTATTATAGTAAAATAGCAATTCACTAACAAATTTCTCAAGCGAAAATTTTTTCTCGAGAATCAAACATTTTGGGTTGGGTTGTTTTATCTCTGAGTGGCACTTTTTGCACACCATGGGCTAAATGGCCAGGTCACATGAACCCTGAAGGCTCAGAGAAGGTTGGAGGAGGGGACCCACTGGAACAGCTGTTGGGAGACAGATGGTAGCCTCCCGTTAAGGCCATCAAGTGTGTTCTTTAATGTGCACAAGGTATGGCTCTCTCCTGCACATGGGGCCACGGCTTATCATCCCATCCGACGGCCTTTCCAAGCCCATCGGTGTCCCCTACTGACCATGGGCAGGTTGGAGAATTTTGCAGAAATAAATCTCAACTCTGACCCAGCTGGGGCTCAAACATGGGAACTACAGATTACAAGCCTGGCGTGCTACTGACTGAGCCACCCCCACCCCAATCAAGCATTTTGGAAATTGTATATTTCCAAAATTTCCAAAAATTCCAAAAATTTTCCAAAATTCCAAAAATTTATCAAGAAGAAACTCTGCCAAAAGTAATGGAAGAGGGTTTTAACATTCACCTTCTAAAATTTTATTTCAGAGAAATTAATTAATGAGCTTACATTGAATGATTAAAACAATGCTCCATATTCCATTGGAACTGTTTTAGCTTTAGTGAACAAAGACACTTTGCCAAGGTCTTTAAAGTACAATGGCCAAACATGTATGGGTGCACTGTAAAAAAAGTCACAAAAAGTGTTGCTCTACTGCCATGAACAAGACAAATCTTTTACAAGGGTGAACCGTGCAAAGTTACCTTGTGCAAATCTGACCCTTCTTTTAAACTGTAATGTATAAAGGCAAAAAACAAAAAAAATGAGCATTTTCATAATTTTTTCAATAAAATTAAGAATTTTTTTATTGATTTATTACTGATTTATTGATTCATTAATATAAGTATTTGTGTTCATTAGAATTTTCAGAATAAGTCAGAATTTGCAGTTCTCTTTTTAACTTGTTTTCAGAAAAAATGAGCTAATGTTTTCACCTTATTGTCCGTTTGTCTAGACAACGAATTGTTTTGAGATAAATTAAAAGTTCTTTTTGGGTTAGAAAGGTACTGATGAAATAGTCGCACTTTTGGAATCTTCTTATAGCTATAATTGCAGGTCTCTGAAGTGGAAAAGTGTGAAAATTTAAAAGTTCTAAACGAAAATTGCAAACAATCTATTTGGCAGGAAATTTGATATTTTAGTGGTAATGATCATGGGATTTATATTGGCAGCAACAATTTGTCCTTTCACCCTCAGGATGGGTGTTTTAAAACAACAGAGTTTTGGGAGATTAATAAAAAATTCTTTTTGAGTTGAATAGGAACTATGAAATATGAATATACTAATGAAATATGGGGATTCATAGTTTTCAAATCTTCCAAATGGCTTTAATTTAAAATCGTTCAACGTTGCTAAATGTAGAAAATTTATAGCTTGAATACTACAAACAATATATTTATGCCAGAAAGTAGAACTGGTGATAATGTGCTGATGAACAATAATTGACAGTCATGTGTTTTAAATTAAAATAATGAAATAAACTTAACATATTTGGTATCTAGTAATAAATTACTACTTTGAAGTCGATTCAAATTTTTAGAGGAAAAATTGTCTTGAGCTGGGTGGGATACGAACCCATGACCACCTGATAACATGTTAGGTGCTCTTGAGCACTGAGCTACCAGCCACTGATCAAGATCTCCTCTAACTGATGACATGAACCTTTTCAACCTACATTACATCACATGCAGGGAGTGTTCTGGCAATTTCGCCCCAAGCAGCAGACAATGCCATATAGATGGAAAGTATTTCTTACAAGTATACTGATGATAAATAAAGAAATACTCAACATATTTGGTATCTACTAATAAATTACCACTTTGAAGTCGATTCAAATTTTTGAGAAAAATTGTCTTGAGCCAGGTGGAATACGAACCCATGACCTCCTGATAACATGTCAAGTTTATTTCATTATTTATCATCAGTGTGCTTGTAAGAAATACTTTCCATCTATATGGCACTGTCTACTACTTGTGGCGAAATTGCCGGAACACTCCCTACATATGATGTAATGTAGGTTGAAAAGGTTTATATCATCAATTAGAGGAGATCTTGATCTGCAGCTGGCAGCTCAGTGGTCCAGAGCACCTGACATGAACCCACGACCCATGATTTGATTGGAAAATGTAAATAATAATAATGTATTATTAGCTATTGCTGTTGATATCAGTCACGTCGTGTTATCAGGAGGTCATCAGTTCGTATCCCACCCAACTCAAGACAATTTTTCCTCTATATATTTGTATTGTCTTCAAAGTGGTAATTTATTAAAATAAAAATTCGTCAGTTGCTTTTTACATTTATAAATTTAGTATTCAATTTTAAAAATTTCAATAGTATAAATATAGTAATAATGAATAAATTATTTTATTTTATATACACTGAATTATTTGCCCCTTAATCCTAGGGAAAAGAAAATCCAACTTTTTCATTTTAAGGACTAATGATACATGCTTTTTGCATTTTATAGAGCTAATAATACATTATTATTATTATTTACATTTCCCAATTAGTATGCATTACTACTGTTAAAGGGTGCAAAATTTGGAAAATGAAAATCTTTATTTTCTTTGAAAAAGAGCATCCCATATTTATCAGGGGTGATGTGTTACCCTTCTAGTTCACTACATCACCCAGAAAAGTCTTATTAGTCATACATTATATTCTTATAAGTACCTTTCACTACTAATTTCAAATATTGTATGGGACATTATGCCTCAATGGTAGTGAAAGGTATATTTTTCTATTTCTATATCAATATTTTTATATTTTCAATTTTGGTGAGAAACTTTTATTTCAATAAAATGAAAAATTATGTTTTGTTAAATTTGTAGATTTGCACTCATTCCTCTGGAGTTAATAAATGAGCTACAACTTGTTTGAAAGCTTTCTAAACTTGTCATTACATGTTAAAACAAAGGCTGCATCATTTCTATCTTCATTGGCATCACATGAAGTTCAGTCTGCAAACTACTAAAGCCAAGAAAAGATTTTACGCTTTCACAAGGAAGCAGCTTGGGGATGATGCAAAGATATTAATGCTGATTTCTCACAAATATATGGGGATCATGCCTCTTCACACGGCACTGTTAGGGGATGGATGCAGAAATTCGGAGGATGGCAGAGCTTCAAAGACCTCTCTTGTGCAGGAAGACCAAAAGAGGCCATGAATGAGAGAACCATCATTGCTGTTCATTAACTTATCAAGGAAAACCTACACATACCATTTAGGTAATAAGTTTAGATATTAGTGTATCGATCGACAGTGTGGATACAATTATTCATCAACATTTAAAGTTCTGAAAGATCTGTGCCAAATGGATACCCCACAAACTGACAGAACAGCAAAAAAGGGCTAGAGTCAACTTGTGCAAGGTGATGCTGGCAATGTTTCAATATATGGGCCACAGTTAACAGTTATTGTCACAGATGATGAGGTATGGTTTCATTACTATACAACTCTCAGAAAGATGGACAACTATGTTTGGGTTGCAGAAGATGAATAGTGTCCCCAAAATCTTCCGACAAGACTTTCACTCAAGGAGAGGATATTCACAAATTTTTATTTTATTTTTTTTCAATTCCCAAAGAGTGATGGCTCTGACCACCTTAACTGAAAAAATGACTATAAATGGCCAATATACTACACCAACATTATATCTTATTCAAAATGGTAAAGATCAAGGAGCAACATCCAACAGGCATGTCAAGGGTTCTCCTTCACAACAATGCCAGTACTCACAAAACATGGCAAGCCCTATCTGGAGCAAGAAAAAATCAAGCAGCTACCCAATCCTGCATATTAACTCGATCTTGCACCATGTGATTTTTGATTTTCAAAAATTAAAAAGGAACTTGTTGGAAAGTCTTTTTCAAGGATGCAAGACCTTGCAAAACGAGTTCTTTCAGAGTTGCGCAGTATTCCCCAACAGGAGTACCATCAACCATTCCAAAATTGGCATAGACATCTGCAACTTTGCACAGATACTGGAGAGTACTTTGACGGACAGTAAAAGCTTTGCTGAGGTAAATGCAATGGATTTTGTTCTGTAGATGCATGTCAAGAACGTTTTGAACCTCCTCATAAACACTACAATCTCTTTTAAAATGATGGTTGTTGTTTTTTTCCTGAACTTTTCATTTTTTTTTAACTCTATGATTATTATTTTATTGCTGCAAGAACTATACAAAAAAATTCTGAAATGTAATCTAGATTTAACCTCAAGAGCTAAAAAAACAAACAATTGATCTAGAATAAAAAACCCTACTCTGGCAACACACCATAAGCCCCCCTAAAACAATGGGTAGATTACTAAACAGTAATAGCTAATACCACTATATTTAATATACAGCTTCCTCTTACACATTAAAATAACATACATATTAGAATCCCTCCCCACATTACCTTCTCTCTCAAGCAAAATGTTGCATTAGAAAACAAGGAAAGACCTAAATGATATAAGAACCAGAACCACCAAATCAGAGACATGACTTCATTTTATCATAACTTAAGCAACATAAAAGTTTGGCCTTCTAACTTCTTTTTCCCTCCCAGAAGAGCCCTCTTCCCAAAAGGAGTAATGCATAACAATAACTGAATATAACAAGTTCTACCTCAAATAAAAGCTTCTGTTGTGATTATTATTCCAAATTATGTCCTCCTTTCTGACACAGGAAGGAAATTTTATGGAGATCAGTTGTAATGAATTCTATGTCAAATGAAAGCATGTGTGAAAGTAGTGTCACTGTATGTCTTAATCTAACTGACTAAGGATCCAAGCAATGTTAGGTAAATTCTGCTAGTTTTGTGCATTTTGTCTATTACAAAATGCACAAAACTGTGATAGTGATTTTAAGCATAAACTAGTCCTAATCAAGAAATGGAGAGTTTTAAGAATTCTGCACTTACACTGTATGATAGCTAACAACCTTTAATTATTACAAACATAGTAATTTATACATTGCACTACACATTAACATCATAATACTGACATAAAAAGTTTGCAATGCTGTAGCACACAAAGCCATCTATAATCACAGCGTTGTGTTCAAACTCTTTTATTAGAGGCAAAAAAATCTTAACAAGAATCATCTTGAATTGCTGCTACCATGATTGGTTATGCTTCTGCATGCAGGGCCAACTTCCCCTTCAAAACTCATGAAAGCCTTGTTCCATTATTGAGGCCAATCACTCAAATGTCTGACTGTTATTACTAAACATTCAAAGATCTAACTGTTGGGCAGAAGACAAAATACCAATATCTCCCTATATCTGCTTGGTCATAAATGTCCAAACTGGGACCCTTGGTCCCCAGGGCTCAATCCTACCCTTCTATGTATACATTCCTGGAAGCCATGTCCAATACTCATTTGTCACACAGGTACACAAGGCAACCTTGACAATTATTAACAAAGGATGGGCATTTATCTCAAACAATATCATTATCATAGAATCCTTTTTATATCACAAAATTATATCCAATTTTAGTCACAAAATTTCCAATTAAAGAAACAACATTCTTTAATCCCCAGAAGTTCATTCTATTATGGTTTTAGTGTAGTTCTAACTTCCACAAACTTCCTGAAGAAAAAATAATTATGTGATATAGGAAGATCCACAATAAACAGAAAACTGAGGTATGAATAACATTTTAACTTAAATACTAAAGTTTGAACATCACATAGTAAAAAAATATGTAATATTTAAGAATTAACATATGTCAGATTTTAGGAATCCCATGCAAAATTGTAAAATAAAAATATTTTATTGTTATAATGCCTATTCTTTACCTTAACTACATCAATAATGTGTCAGTTCAGAAAATAGACACTGCTATATTAAATTTCATTTAAATCTTATCTTAACTAGCTTGATGGTAAAGGCATACAGTGGTGGTAAAAAGCCCTGAACATATCTGTATTTTTAAAAAACTTTTTGTGTTTCAGCCAATTTCTATCCACTAATATTATAACTTTTATTCTTTATTCTGAAGCATTTTGTGCATTGATTTCAAAACTTTCTTCTGTTTTCAAATATTTTAAATGGATCTTAAGATATTTTGAAGAACCAACACAGTCATTACCATTACAAACAAAACATGATAGTAAGATTGAATAAACTTTTGTTACAACCCAATCAAAAATGGGTAACTATAAAATTGGCATTTTGGATTTGATATATGATTCAATGCATTTTAAAAGTTAATTGTGGATGTGGGGCAGCTGAATATTGCATTTTGCATTTTGTACAGTGTTAATAAAGAACAGTTACGGGGTCTTTATTTTTGCCTCATCAGAGACAAAATAATACATCTAAAGGAAAAAAAGTAATTCTTTGTGTCAAATCACTGCTAAAGTGTCATGTAAACTTTTTTACTATTTTGAGAACACTGAAAAGACATTCTAAAACTAGATCTATTGCTGACAGAAAAACTGGAAATTTGCTAGAAATATTGCTTAGAAAAACAACTTTATGTGCTGACAAGTACAGAAAAAGATTGCTCTTTGAACAGAAAGCTCAATTCACTACAACTTTTGAAAGAATGAACATTGGCAGCAAATGTCAATGTGTGCTCAAGAACTGTAAGAAAACTCTTAGAAATTTTATTGCAGCATTGCAAAGCTCATCCAAAACCTTTACTGACAGATCACAACTTTTCTTAGACTTTTCAGCACAAGTGATGATTATAATGGGAAAGGAAGCTAAGTTGTAATGTGGACTGCTAAGGACTAGAAAAAAAGTAATTTTAGTGATGAAAGAATTTCAGTAATCTCACTAGAAATCAGAGGAGTGCCTACATAAGACAGCCTCATTAGAAATTCAGCCCCCAGTGTCTTAAAGTTACTATGTAACACTCCATATCACCATGAAAATGTTGTTCACAAATAATTAGCAGATAGCATCATTAAAATGATTGAATGGCCAGAACAGTCTCTAGACCTTAATTCAACCAATAACTTATGATACAAAATTAGTTATGAAATTTCCCAGAAGAAGTTTTCAAATAAGTTAAATTGTGGCAGCTGATATATTTTCTTTTAACCATACTGTTACAGAAGAACTAGTTCTGAAATTACTGCATTCCATACTAAAAATATCATCATCATTTTCCTCAAATAGCCATGGGCTATGGAGGTCCCACCAGACCGTGCAGTTTAATTCTCCAAGCATATCTGTCCTGAGTTACATCTGCTGCATCCAGCCACTGCACACCAATTTTAACAAGGTCCTGTTTGACATTGTCTGCCCACCGCATACTAGGTCTCCCCCTCTCTCTGAGGCCTTTAGGCACACTGTTCATAACCCTATTCGCCAATCTATAATTATTCATGCGGGCAACATGGCCAAACCAGAGGAGTCTCTGCACAATATGCTGTTTAAAGGAAGTTGCAGATTCCTTTGCCTAACCTCATCATTAGTTACAAAGTTGAACCACCTAATACCTAAGATACTGCGTAAGCATCTAGAATCAAAAGCATCTAGCTTCCTGTTATCTTGTTTACACAGCGTCCAAGTTTCACTACCATAACTAACCCTAGAAAGAACCAAACTATTATACAGTCTAATTTTAGTCTTTAAGTGTATATGCCTATTTCTCCACACTCTCCATAGATTCTTAAAAGTCCCGGCAGCAATCCCTATTCGTCTGTTAATCTCATGCCTCACATCACCAGTATCTGTTACATAGCTCCCAAGATAATTAAACTGTGACACCTGCTCAAGACTGCAACCATTCAGATTAACTGAATCACAGCCTGCCTGACCAATTTTCATCACTTTAGTTTTCTCTCTGTTTATAATCAAACCTACTCTACTACCAGTCTCATCAAAACCTCGAATGACAGAGTTCATCTCATCAACATCATTTGCCAAAAGAGCTAAATCATCAGCATAATCTAAATTAGAAATTTTTGTATCTTCAGACCATTTAAGGCAAAATAAATAATTAGCATAACATAATCAATAACCAAACTAAACAGAAAAGGAGACAATATGCACCCTAGTCAAACACCAGAAGTAATGCTAAATCCATTGCTACAAACCTTACCAACTCTCACACACAACTCAGTGTTATTATAGAGAGCTTTCATTATGTTAACTAACTTGTCTGGTATACCATATGATCTCACAATCAACCACAAATTATGACGATCAACAGAGTCGAAAGCCTTTTTGAAATCAACAAAGCTAGCAACCAAAGGTTTCTGAAACTCTAAACATTTCTCAAGAATCTGCTTAAGTGAAAATATCTGATCCACATATCCCCTACCACTTCTGAATCCACATTGCTCATCACACAATTGACTGTCAACCAGATTCTTAATTCTATTAAAGCATAATCATGGAAAGAACTTTACTCTGAACAGAGAGTAGGCTACAGTTATCACAAGAACTGTGATCACCTTTTTTGAAAATAGGGATAATAATGCAAAGCAAAAAAATATTGATTTCATAAAAATACCTACTCAAGCAGCTGCTTGCCATAGAGGTCTGACAGGAACCTGTGAGTAATACGTCAAAGAGATCTGTGAAGAAGACTAGACCTCAGCAGCAAGACAGTATAAATAAGCATCTAGGCTTACCCAATCCCTTTGATCCCTTTGTCCCTTACCCATGTCCTTTTGATCTGTGGCCCAAATGTTTAATATTATCATTAACAAGGGTAACAACTATGATATAATGATTAAAATAGGAATAAAAATTAAATTTGGTTGGCTGTTTTACCTCTGAGCGGCACTTTTTGCACACAATGGGCCAGTCACAAGGACAACAAGGACTCAGAGAAGGTTGGGGGAGGGAACCCATTGGACAGCTGTTAGGAGACAGATGGTAATCTCTCATCAAGGCCATCCAGCCTGTTCTTTAAAGGGCACAGCGTATGGCTCTCCCATATATGAAGCCACAGCTTAAGATCCCATCTGATGGACAGCAGCTTTTCCAAGCCCATTGGTGTCCTCTACTTACCAAGCGCAGGGTGGGGAGTTATGTGGAGATAAATCTCAATGCTGACCCAGGCAAGACTTAAACCTGGGAACTGCAGATTATGAGCCTGCTACTAACTGAGCCACCCCCTGCCCCCAGATAAAATTAAATATTCACAAAATTTAAGTTTCTGTTAATTGATATGTATGTCATATTGTCTCAAAAACTGTTTTAGATAGCAAAAACCAAAACATTTTTGAAATCACACAAAGAAAAAAATTTCAGAGTGAAAATAATAAAAGTTATACATATTTAATAATTCCTTAACCAGAAATTGATATAAACAAGAGAAAATTCTGCAAAAAACACAAGTGTCCAGAACTTTTTTGCTACCACTGTACACATTTAAAATAGATATTTTCGAAATTGAAATAAGGACATTTAAGGTAGTTGAATTCCAAGAGATGGAAGAACATTTTTAGTTTGATCATCAAAAATTAACCTTTAACAGCAAAAAAGTTTTCTAAAAATGATTGCAGAAAGTGTTAAACAAAAATTTATATTTATTGAATAAAATGCAGAAACTAATGGTAAACAATTTAAATTACCTGATCAGCCTTGCATGTTTTAAAAATATCTTAAAATTAACTGCAATATTTAAAACAGAGCAATAAAAATTTACCATAAAAATACTGCAAATAAACAGTACTATCAATGTAAAATACACCACTAGCAGTTCCCACATTTGAAAAATGAACAAAACATAAAACCTTCTCAATGAGACTATATTTTGGTAACTCAAGAGATGAGATAGCATGAAATATTTTAACTTCTTGAGTAATATTATAAAAAGATAACCAATTTTTAAAAATTAAACTACAAATTTAACAAGAAAAATGTAAAACAATAAAATACCACGTTGGGAATAACAGTAAACAAATGTAGAAATATGTTGTAAAAAGAGATAAAAGTAATCCAGGTGAAAGAAACCTGGGTTAAAAAAAATATATATATATATATATAAAAGATGAAGAGTAAAAACTATATGCGAGTAAAATATCCAGTATATTTTAAAAATCTAAATACAGAGGTAAAAGAACAGTCATCAGATAACAAATGTCCAAGTGTAAGGGGCTCGGATGTAAAATCATGATGGTTAAAAAACATATGTCATTCAAAGGTAAAACATGGACATGAGATTAAAATATGTTTGATAGTTAAAATGGTGTCACCAAACTCACACTTAGGTACATCGTCCACCCGTAGAAGAAACGAATGAGAAATAAACGAATGAATTCCTCATGCGATTCCTGCGATAACAAGACTGCCACGGTTTGATGATAGGTTTGATCTCTAAGAGCTTATTCATAAACTGTTCTGACCAAGATCTCTGCCACTGTGCCCGGAACTCGATGGTAAAACGCTGCCAAAAAATCCAGATAGGGAACCGGCAACGGAGTGCCAGACAGGGGCGTGGCTGATTTGGCAGCAGCATCTGCCAAGTCATTGCCCCTGATACCAACATGGCTGGGCACCCAACAGAATAGAATCATGGTGGTGGCTGCCAGGAGCTGCTGGCAGATATTAGAAAGAACAGGGTGAGGCCGATGCCTTACCGAGATCAAAGCCTGTAGCGAGCTAAGCGAGTCGGTGTAAAGCACACACTGACGATGATGCTTAGCCACCATATGGTCCAAGGTGAGGCTGATAGCATGCAACTCTGCAGTGAAGATGGAACACTGCAGTGGGATCTGATCTGCAATGATTACATCACAGCAGACCATGGTCGATCCCACCGATGTGCTGGACTTCAAGCCATCTGTGAAGATGGGGAAGAAGTCCGGGTACTTAGCATGATGGCTGGCAAAGAGTTGTCGGTACACACAGTTGGGTGTAAAGGCCTTCCACATCTTGCACAGGGAAAAATCGCAGGAAGGGGAAAGAGGGAGCCAAGGTGGAAGTGGCTCAGCTGTCGACTGTGTGATGCTATCGAAACTGATGTTAATGTCTCTGAGGTAGCCTTGGACACACAAACCAAAAAGACAAATGGCAGTCAGCCGATTTATGTAAAGCATTTCCAACTTTGGACTGAAAATGCAGTCTCAAGTGGGATGGCCAGGCAGGGATCGCAATTTCGATGCATATTGTAGGGACAACTGCTGATGGCGAAGATATAAAGACGGTTCATAGGTCTCATCATAAAGACTCTGGACCAGTGAGGTGCCATAGGCTCCCGTCCGAACACAGATGGCCTGGTGATGGAGGATGTCCAGCACCTTCACCACCGAATCCCATGCAGAGTCGTACACCTGGGATCCGTAGTCCAGTTTGCCAAGGACAAGTGCAAGTTTGCCAGTTTTGCCATTAGACAAATGCACGGTAGAGGTGGAGCAAAGAACATCAGTCTGCCCCCCAAGAAAGGGATGAGAGGACCTTGATGATGTTCAATGCCTGCGTGCACTTGGACCTGAGATGACATATGTGTGGTAAAAAGGTCAATCTCCGATCGAATATGAGACTGAGAAACTTGGTCTCTGCCACAACTAGAATGATGTTACCCCTGAGCCAGAGCTCGGTATCCAGGTGAAGATTACACTTGCGGCAAAAGTGCACATAAGCGGTCTTCTGTGGGGAGAACTGAAACCGTTTGCCGTCGCTCAAACAGAGATTGTTCAGGGCAATTTGCAGTTGTCTTTCAATGACCCTCATGCTGGATGAAGAGCAAAAGATGCTAAAGTCATCAACGTAAAGGGCATTGCCTACTGTTGGAGAAAGTTGTCTAGAAATAGAATTAATCTTGACAGTGAAAAGTGTAACACTCAGAACGCAGTCTTGTGGCACCCCCTGTTCTTGGGGGTACGGCCGTGACAGAGTATTACCGACATAGACACGAAAAGAACGTGTCGATAAGAAGTTGGAGATGAAGATCGGCATGTGACCTCTCAAGCTGAAGCTATGAAGGTCACGAAGAATGTCCAATCTCCAAGCTGTGTCGTACGCTTTCTCGATGTTGAAGAAAATTGACACCAGGTGCTCTCTACGTAAAAATGAATTTCTGACAGCCGATTCGAGGCATATCAGATGGTCAAGAGTTGACCGTTGCCTGCGAAAGCCACACTGGGTGTTGGAAAGAAGGTTGTTTTCTAAATACCAGATGAGTCTGGAATTTACCATTCTTTCCAACACCGTGCACACAGCTCATCAACACAATGCAACGATAATTCAAAGGAATCTTGGAATCCTTTCCTGGCTTCAGGAAGGCCAAGACGATGGCCTCCCACCAGGAGTCCAGAAACTGCTCCCCGAGAAAAATACGATTGAAGAATCGGAGCAGTCGATCCTTACTCAATGGTGAGAGATGTTGGAGCATGGTGTAATGGACATTGTCCGGCCCGACAGCAGATGCATGAGACGAGTGCAGAGCATGGCGAAGCTCCTCCACTGTGAAAGGCCTGTTGTAAGGCTCCAGGCCATTCGAGTGGAAGGACAGCGGAGAGCACACCACCCTGCCCATCTGAGCCAGAAACTCGGGGAAGTAAGAAGAAGAAGAAGAGATAGAGGAGAATGACTCCCCCAGAGTGTAGGCAATTGCCTATCCATTGTGCTCCAGGATCGATAACAAGTGGAACGTGTAGTTCCCACCCATCTTCCGGACTTTATCCCACACGACCTTAGAACTGGTCATGCAGATGATAGAAGACGTATATTTGATCCAAGATTCCTTCTGGCTCTGGGGTCGGACGAAACGAGCTTTCGCCCTGGCACGTTTGAACTTTTCGAGGTTGGGGGACATCAGATATCTCCGAAACACCCCTCAAGCCTTGTTCTAAGCCTTACGAGCTGCAGTGCAATCTGGATTCCACCACGGTTTCGGAAAAAGAGGAAACTGTGTCGAAGTTTGAGGAATTGTTGATGCAGTTGCATCTACGACACAGTCCGTTATCTCCGCGACTGCCACATTGATTGGCTCCTGGCTGACAGAGTGGTCATCGAGCTCAGAGAGCAGCTCGAAACCACCCCAGTCAGCCCGATCGAGCCTCCACCGCGAGACGCGTGAAGGGCTGCAAGGCCCCCCACAGGAGATGGTGCACACCACGGGGAGGTGATCGCTTCCGTAGGGGTTGTGCTCGACCTCCCATGTAAAGAGTGGAAGGATCGAGGAGGAACAGATGGTGAGGTCAATGGCAGTGAAAGTGCAGGTTGGGGAGTGAAAGTAAGTACTGACACTGCTGTTCAACAGAGAGAGAGAAGGATCCAGGAGCAGAAGATAAGAAGATCCCCATGATAAGGAAGGGGGACGGCAGCTGTGAGACGAGATCATCAAGGTCTTCCTGGGAGACAATGCTCCCTGGTGGAAGATATACAGAGCAGACAGTCAGCGAGAACCCCACGAAGAGGCGGATAGCAACCGCCTCTAAGTTGGTGGTGTGGAGTACGACCTGGAATAGAGAATGGTTGCTCACGAGGATGGCGACACCCCCCGCGAGCTGCACCATCTCCATCCTGGCCCCAGCGAACTAGTGAAAAGTGTCGGATTGTGGGATCTGTGACTGGCTGCAAGTATGTTTCCTGCAGGCACAACAGAAGGGCTGGTGTGCCTGAAGGAGGGCCTTGATGTCGTCAAGATTCCTCTGGAATCCACGACAATTCCATTGTAGGAGTGTGGCCATCTCAGGACTTAGAAGAGTGGGCGGACGATGAATTCCTATTCAGCTTAACTGCTGCAGAGGACAGTTTAGTGAATAGGGGGCAGTCAGTATCCATGACCTCGGAATCGTCCGAGGGGCATGGATCGGTGACCGCACGTTGTGGAGGTGTGATTATAATTTTCTTTTTTGGCCCCAGTGGGGGCCCCTTCAGTTTGGAAGGTCTTGCTGTCTGAGGACGGGAAGGAGGAGGCCTTCCGATGGAGGTGGAAGGTTGAGTAGCAGGAATGGAAACTGGGGTTGATGTCGAAGTCGAAACCACCCTCGGTTTTGCCTGCATAAGGAGTTATTTTGCTGCAGGTGAGAAACACTAGATGGTACACTGATATCTGTCTGCACTGCCACTGAAGTCATTAGAACGATGGGCTTTCCAATGACTGCACTGGCATAGGAAACCTTGCCAGGCGGGGCGGGCAGTGCAGCGAGCTTTCTCGCCTCAGCATAAGAAATGTTGTTTATGACCTTTAGATGTTGAACCTCCTTTTCATCTTTCCACTCTGGACAGTTGCGGGAATACACCGAATGTTCACCACTGCAATTCACACAGCATGCCTTTTCTGCTGTGCAGTCAGGATTGAGATGATCCTTACTGCCACAGTGAGCACAGGTGGGTTTGCCCCAGCATGCTGTGAGGGTATTACCGTATATCTGACACTGAAAACAGCGCAGAGGGTTCGGTATATACGGCCGTACCTCACAATGTAAATAACCTGCCTTGATGGAAGAAGGCAGGAGTGGCTGGTTGAATGTCACAATCAGTACCTGGGAGGGTACCAATTTCCCATCATGGCGTGTCGAAACCCGGTGGACTGCTGTTACTCCTTGAGGTGTGAGCTCTGAGAGGATTTCCTCCTCAGCGACTTTGAGGAGGCCCCACTCAGTTATCACACCCCGAGAGGAATTCAAAGTTTATGGGGAGTGACTTCGACAACCACCCCACCAATTTCTTTGACATTCAGGAGCAGTTCAGAGTGTTTTGAACAAGCGGTCTCAACCTGCAAGTCATCTGATATTAAGCGCTTGATGGATTTCGGCTCTCCCGCTAGACCCTTCAAAGCTTTGTTAACGAAAAATGGGGACATGTCCCCAAGTACCTGATCACCCGTGGAGTGGATGATCAGGAATCTCGGGAACAAAGACACGGAGAAGAAGATGATGGCGTTGATAACAGAGATGAAGAAGATGGGGACTCGTATCGAGCCCTCTTTGCAGCATTAATTGCATTAATATCATCATCAAATCACATGTTTGTGTGGTTCAGTGCCCACTGTCCCCCCCTCCATGGAGCCCAAGGGGACGCCCAGCTGGGCGCCAGGGCTATGCAGGCACTATACCCACACAGACGTGAGCCAAGCCCTCACAATAAACAAAAGGAAAAGAGAAATGCGCAGAACAAAAATGCTCTACACAAAAGAAACAAAGCGAAAAATATCAAAATTGTGAATGGCCAAACTGGCCTCCCAAAGAAATGATAACTGCAAAATGTAAATAATCTGTGAGGAAATTGCAAACCTGTTACCCGGACCATGGGCAAGGTTACTCACTGTTCTGCACGGTTGAACCTAGCAGGACCTGCCCACCAGCCGATTGCTCCTGGGGAGGGGGGCCACCCCAGGAACTGCCATTTACCGGAAGCAGAGGCCAAAGCAGTGTATAGTAGAAGCCCCGGAATCAGCTGCCCAGCCCTGCGATGACAGGCTCCCCCCAAGGGCAAGGCAGCCAAAGGGGATCCCGCCAGTCATGAGCTGAGGAGAGAAGACGGGGACCCCCAAGCAACTACCAGGATCCTCCTTTCCCAGGACATGGGTCTCCGCACATGGCAAAAACGCAGGCGAGCGTTCAGGACCCTGTGAAGATAACCGAGCCAGCGGAACCTTCACAGGGTGGTCCCCTCATGTCGTACAGGAGCTCGCACCAAGGGGATGTGCTGCACCATGTTATAAATAAGTCTTTGAATTTATTTCTACCAAAAATTGGAAAGTTAGCAGTAAAGGGCATTTGCATATATATTCAAAAGCATCATTTGCAACATTATTCAATTTCAGTCAAATATTACAGAAGGTAAAAATTAAATTTTAACAATGTCAAGTTGAATATGGCAGCTAAAGGTAATTTATGTGGAATTGGACTACAGCTATATATGGCAGTTTATGGGTTAATATACACATAGTATGACTGGCTTTAATACACTAAAGCAGGGGTGCCAAACTCAATCTTGTAAAGTGCCAATTTTTCTTTCAAAGTATATCAGCCAATTTTTCTTTCAAAGTATATCAGCAGGCGGTGATTCAATTAAACACTAATTTTATATCAAAAAATATTTTATTTAAATTTAAAGTACACATCAAAATTTAAATGGCATTAAGTCATAACTGTTAAAAAACAGCGCATTATTTCGAAGATCCAGATACTTGACATCTTTTCAGCTTCTTTTCTGTAATCTGTACCTATGTGTTCAATGTATAGAAAAACTATTCATGAAATTCGAGTATTATTAATTGAAGTCGCAGGCAGCATCTAAATGCCCTGGGAGCCACTCACGGCCCGTGGGACGTATCTTTGGTATGCCTGCACTAAAGCATTTTTATCCTATTATCCCTGTACACAATTAACCTAAATGAGGGTTGGCAACCATTTCTATGGTCATATGCCATTTTTTTTTTCTTGTAGCAGAATGTCACTAAGAATATTTTATTACGCTATGTATTGCACATATCTTTTTAATGTATTGGGCATTCCCTAAGAAATAATTTTAAATGTTACTAGGTGACAAGTGTGTCATAGATTGCTAAATCCATTGTTAGATAATTGGAAAAATCACAATTTTAAAACTTTATTTTTATAATTCTAGAGCATAAAAAGCATTATTATTTAGTGCTAAGAGTTTTTAAGACTTATAGACATTACTAATAGTACATTCATTAAAAATAAACTAAATAAACTATTTGAATTTTTGCCTCATTTTGACTGTCAAAGTTTAAATGCATTAAAAATTACCTCAAATGTAGCTCTAACTGGTCGTGATTTCTTCTTAACTTTTCCTTTTTTCTGCTTGTCTTTACTTTGAATATGAGTTGAACCATTACAGTCTTTTACAGCTATAGGAGAAAAGCATTAAAAATTCTGTACAAATTCTTTTTTTGATTAAACTGAATAAAAATAAATAGGTCCTATAAAGTAGTGCTTCCCAACCTTTTTTGAGAACCCAAAATTTTCACAACACCCACAAAAAGACACGAATAGCTATTCTTTAATATAATAAATTTGTTTTATTAGTATTATAATTGGCTATTATTTTACAATCAATGTTTTTTTTCCCCATTTTATATTCACCTGACATATATGGATAATTCGATGATATTAAAATGAAAAAAAAAACAAATTTTTTAATTCATGCCTTTCTTTCTCCAAATTTTAGTAGAATCTGAAAATTCATTTTTCTTAAACAATATTCTTGATCATAAGATTAGAGAAACATTTTACCATTATTTGATGAAAATAAAATGAAAATCTATATAAAAATTGAATTGTAGAAGAAAACCAAACTAATCAATTCAATATTTATATTAAGTTACAGGTAGGTTTTTATTAATAATGGCTAAAAAACAGAAAGAATTGAAGCTAATAAAAAAAAGTTAAGAATTTACCTTATTCTTTTAGTGGGAAAATTGAGCCTGTTTGTCCATATAAGAACTTTAACTTTGTCTTAATAAAATAGAATAAAAATTTTAATTTCAGCTTACTAAATATCAAAAATGTAATTTAAAATGAAGAGAATAGGGTTAGGAAAATTCTGCATAAACATAAATATTTCATGGCACACCAGTTGAAATTCACTGCTATAAAGAACATCACTAAATGGTGAAAAACTACAGACCAAGTCAAACAGCCTATTTTTCATACTAGGGCCCTTCATAAATAAAATTAAAAAGTAAAACTTTGCTCTTTTAAATGTAAAATTTTATTCTCTACCAAATATCTATATATGCATTCACCTAATTTAGAATGACATTACTGATTTCTCATTTTATCTGAATGTATATGTGTATGTTGAAGAACAGAAAGATTTCAAGTTTTACATGAAATTTGAAAGATATAAATTACCTAAGGAAGCTCAGTTTTTAGCAGTTATAGAGTTAAACATTTTTCTTTTTGCATATTTCACCAAGAATATTCAACCACTTAGTCACCTAAATTTTTAACCTTTTGCAAGACATTTTAGTATTCTGCAGCTACTTTAAAACATTTTGAAACCAATGTTGACATACTTTAGAGAATTTGAAATATACTCTTTATTTTCTCTAATCAATCAGGTTAAATTTTTTTTGAAATACAACATATTTATGACCTTTTGCTGTATGTTATAATACTAATTTAGCATTATTACAAACTAAAAATCTTTTTTTTTTAAATTCGCTACAAAAACCCATGTGACAGAAGAAAGTTTCAACACAGAACTTCAACTGTAATAACTCAGGACCAATCCTTTTAATTTACAAAAGAATAATCTTTCATTAGCGAGGAAAACTGAATTTCAGCAAAGTGAGACACACATACGGCTACACAATGCTGTTGATTGTAATTTTAAGGGATTCCCTTTATAGACAAAGTTGGCAGAACACAATAATACAACAATTTGCAGAGTGCAATAATATTATAACAAAATCAGCAGCCAGTAGCATAGTAGGTTAAAGCATATGACATATTACCTGTTCCATCTGGTTTAAAACACTCTCCTAACAAAAAAATTATCTTAAACACCAATAATGTGACCTGCCCCCCACTCTTTTAATCTTCAAGCTATTTCTTTGCATATTTAATGGTATACACATAAGTGGAAACTAAAGCTTATAACAGCTAATATTGAGAACGTATAGTGATAGGTTAATAACAATTACAGTTGACTATAAAAACAAATAGTGAGCAATTTTATTGTTAAATTTTCAGCACCCCTTAGGTAATTTTCAAAGGCTATCTCTTTAAACAAGAAATATATCACAAGAATTACAAAAATGCAGAGCAGTATTAATTCATTAAGAATATTACTCACCAACTGAGAAATCTGAATGCAGAGATGATAATCACAGCATTACCTGCTGCTCTTTTGGCATTGATAAATCAAAAAATATTTAGCGGAAAAAAATTTTGCCGACATACAGGATTTGAACTTGAATCTCTCCAGAAACATGCCAGAGTATTCTCCCAGTTTAACTAATGCCAGCTCTTCTTTTTTCCACTAATTTTAAGACTAAACTCACCGAGATCATAGATGGTGCCAATAGTTGGCCTGAAAATCTCGGTGATAGAGTTTAGTTTTAAAATTAGTGGAAAAAGAGCTGGCATTAGTTCAACTGGGAGAATACTCTGGCATGTTTCTGGAGAGATGCGAGTTCAAATCCCGTATGTCGGTGAAAATTTTTTCTGCAAAATATTTATTGATAAATCTGAATACACTTTTAAGTTCTATTCAGATTACTTAAAATTCACATTCTTCAAATGTTATTTAACCCATCCAATGTTCATATCGTCTTTATATGTTCAGAGAATCTGAATCAAAGGGGCCAAGGATGTATGTACCCATTTTTAGTAAAAAAAAAATTGCCAGTTATTTACATATTATCTTATAAAAATATATATATTTCAGGCTTCAAAAATAATATTTTGCTATTTAATTTGATGCACATTTTATTAAACTACAATATAAATAATTTTATAAAGCCATCTGATTGCCATTTCTTAGAAGCACTGAACAGTATTGCCAATTTGCTATTTGCTGAAGCAACCTTCTGATTTAAGCTCATAAGTTTGATTTGAACTATTATCAAAAAATTTTTCCTTAAATTTTTAAAAATATCTTAAAGGTTAACAAAAGAAACTATTTTTAGAAATGATAGATTTTGGCAGTTATTACAAAATACGCACTGGAATTTCGTTTTTCCATTTCACACTCTTTTTCTGTCATAAATCTATTTTAGTATTCCCAAGTTATTTTTATCATTTTTCTCAGCATTCTATGCATCTTTCACACTCTCAAAATCGAAACTGGAAGTAAACATATCCTTCTCAGAAATTCTGGTTACAGCTGCATTTAATTAGTTATGCTTCACTGAGATAAACAAGATGCCGATGGCTGACACATGCTATCTCCGTTCTGTGTGCTATAAGTGTTTTTTACAGTTTTGGTCCAGCATATTGGATACCCTTTGTAAAGTTAGTACTTTTTTTACATTTAAACTTTAGTTTTCATTTCAGTAGTTTATTTTTAGAAAGATTATGGCTGATTGATAAGTATTGATTTTTTTTTTAAGTTATGCTACATCGTATGGCCGGTCTACAACTTGTTCTGCAGATATTTTAACATCGCATTAGGCTATGTGTTATTTTTTATTTCATTATTTATTACTTTTCCAGTAAAACTTTGATCTAGTATCATTTTCTGAAAATAAATGAGGTCTTGGATATGGAAGCAAATTAATTTCTGTAGATTTATTTCCATTAGTTAGCGATCTTTTGATTGGCTGTTTTATCGATCTTTCCGAATTATGGTAGATTGGAGGCGGGGCTTAAAAGTTGTTTCAGTTAAGCATAAAAGTTGCTGAAAACTTGTTGTAACACATGATAGCAGATATTTTAACATCTCATTAGGTTATTTGTAATTTTTCTTTTATTATTTCTTGTTTTTTTTAGTAAAAAAACTTTGAGCTTGTACTGTTTTCTGAAAATGAATGTCTTGTATACAGAAGCAAAATAGACTTCCTTGCTACAGAAATTAGCCATCACGTTGGAGAGTAATTTCGGGAATGTCCCGTCCACTGAACTCTTACTGAAAGTTTCCCCCCCCCCCCCTCTAGAAATATGTAATTTTTTTTTAAATTACAGTTTTTATGTTTGTATTGAATGATTTTAAAGGTAACCTTCCACCCTCCTTAATACCTTGGCTGTGCCAGACAATATAATGCTTTTTTTTTTGATCTGGTGCACAAACCTTTCTACACTACTTAGGCTAGATCGCTAAACTTCAGCACCCAAAGAAAAAATTCATAACGTTCAGTAAAAAAAAGCCAAGAAAGTTTTTTCTATTTCATGACCAGTTCAGAAAATCCTGTGAATGTGAAAGTCCAAGCCACTTTATATAACATTTGCCATGTTTAAAATATACAATACAGAAAAGAATCATTAAAAGTAATAAAAATAATATTTCAGGATCAATATTATATTATTCGGGATGAAATTTCCTTTTAATAAATATATAATTTAACTATTTTTATGCATCAGGTTTTCCAAAACGAAGCCTTAATTGTATAGTGCAATCTTTTTTTTCACCATATCACATTGAAAAAGGGAATAAAATCAACATTCTTGTAAATTTATTTATATTATTTATTTTCATAAAATTCGTAAATAAATTATGTTTAATTTGGCATATAACACGACCTATTTCTGTTGGTTGGTTATTTTTGGGAAAAATTCTGAAGTTTACTTGTTTATCTGACAGCACAATTGGCTATAAACCTGAATTTTCTCAAAGTATGGTACCGAGAAAAAAAATTACAAAATGAGAGAAATATTTACTTGAAACCAAAAAAAAATTTTTTTTTTTCATTATTCAGAAATAAATAGTATTTCAATTCATGTGCATTATAATCTTTTCTGTCTATTAGTTTTTTAAAATAAATTTTTATTTGTGCTACCAGATGCATTTTTTTTATTACATGACTCTAAAAAAGTCATATTAAAATGAAACTTAGTCATTTTTGTTAAGTACTTTATTTTCAGAAAATCCAGAATTAAATGCTGATTAATTTGGCATACAACATGTCATAATTCCTTTCTTTAGTTATTCAGGAAAAAAATTCTAAAGTTCAAGTTTTGTTTCACTGAGCATAAGGAAAAAATAGTTGGCCTCTGGATGGAAACCTGTTTTTCAGGCTGGACACTGGAAAAGTAAAAGTGTACTTCCTCTGAATACCTAATACATTTAAAAGTGTATTATATTGCTACTTGGGAAAAAAACCGGCACAATTCAAAAATTTAATATTTCTTACTTTTTGCAAAATCATAATGCAAATGTGGTATATTTTTATGTGGAAGAGTGTCATAAAGGTACCATACATCTCTGCCCGCTAGAGGGCAGTTATGTCAGTTTTGAATTACAGAAACCTACTCCACCATTTGCAGCAACACTGTTTTTAAAAGGGGTTTTCTCTAAACTTGTACCCTTTGAGTTGCACCAGTTTTCTTCCAAAGTACCAATATATTCAGAAAAGGAAAAGGAACTTTTGTAGAAGAACAAAGAATTAATTACAACTCATTAATTTACATGACCCATGCCAATAATGATATTGGCCACTACAGGAATGTAATATATGGTTTAGTTTCAATTTTTACATTTCCTTATGCTTTACATTATAAAACAATCTTTTGCTACATGTGTAAAAACTTTCTGCTGTTGAGTGAAAGCGGACTTCATCAAAAGATAGCTAACATATGACAGCATTAACTACACCAATCACTAGCATAATTGTCAACTGTTTCTGCTGCTGCAATGAGATGTGTGTAAACTGAATCAGGAAATGCACTTCAATTGTTTTTGACAACTTTCACAAACATTTATTTGTATTGTGATCAGGGCCAGACTTTGAACTTCCAAGGCCCTAAGCTATGGCAAATTTGAGAGGCCCTAAGCTATACAAATTTAAGAGGCCCCAAAAATTTGAAATTTGAAATATATATATATATTTATTCTGATTAAAGGGAACATTAAAAACTAAATTAAAAAAAAAAAATCTCTCCTATAGGGCCCTAAAAAGTACAAAATAAACCTAAAGCACATCGATGGTGCAATCAGTCACTGATTTCGTATTCACTTCAAAGGAAGGTAGGGCATTGGCAATTTTGTTGAGTAGCAAATAGGCCCCCTATCTTCTTTTGAAGTAAATATGAATTCAGTGACTGATTGCACCATCAATATGCTTTAGGTTTATTTTCTACTTTTTAGGGTCCTGTAGGAAGATAGGAATTTTTTTAATTTGAAAATTTACTTTTTTTTATTGTCACTAAAAACACCTATCTTCCAAAACTTTGATATATAAGACCCAAAAACATCGAGCACATTTACCCCCCCCCCCCCTTGGAGTCATGTTTGAGGTAGACCACGACAATGGATTCACCACAAGCTTTAATTTGAGATACGACTCATTAAAGTTGACTACTGCGAAAATCCAGCCCCCACATTTTATCAGGGGGGAAGCGGGGGCAAAAATTCGAAATAGTGTACGATCATCATTATACGAGCTTTTATTTGACACCTAACTTGTAACTGTAGGCCCTTGCATTCCGATGATATAGTAGAACTTTCATATTTCTTGTTTTTAGTGGGGAAGCATGGGGGTGTCAATTTTTTCATGTCTACAACATTCCTGGCATCAGAAGTTTCCATTCAACACATAGCTTGCTACTTTCAGCATCCGCATTCTGGCGATATAGTAGAACAATTGTTTCACATTTCCTCTTTTTTAGAGGGGAAGAAAGCATGAGGGGGTCAATTTTTTATAACCTACAACACTCCCTGCATCATAAGCTTTCATTCGACACATAGCTGGTTACTTTCCGCATTCGCATTCAGGAGATATATGAGAACAATCATTTTCATTTCCCCCTTTTTTATGAAGGGAAGAAAGCACGTGGGGTAAATTTTTCATAGCTTATGACATTCCCCATGTCAGAAGCTTTCATTCGACATATAGCTTAACTTTTAACCTTTGTATTCTGGAGATATAGCTTAAGAATAATTTTCACACTGCCCCCTTTTTAAGGGGAAGAAAGTAGGAGGGGGGTCAATTTTTTATAGCTTATGACACTAGTTATGTCACAGCTTTCATTTGGAACATAAATCATACGTTTCTCCATCTCGTTCAAAAGATATGGTAGAACAACATTTTGTCAAATCCACAAAATGACCAACTGACAAATGCAATAGGAAGCCAAAAGCAATAGGAAGATAGGTAATAAATTAAAAACAGATGTGGTGAAAACATTATTATAGCATTGGTAAGCTAAGATGAACAGTGTTTGCACAATAGATTAATTTAAATATAAATTTTTTTTAACACAGTAAAACTGGAAGTGCATTTCTTTGAGGGCCCCTCATATTGCAAGGCATAAGCTGTAGCTTATGCATGTCCAGCCCTGATAGTGATTATGTAGTGTAAGTGCAATAGAAATGTTCAAGATGCAGATAACAGTTTTTATGTTTCCTCCTGAAAACTACATAATATGTGACAATTTTAAAAGAAGCAACAATTTGAGGGAAGTTGGCAACACTGCAGGTCAGTACAGATACTGTAATCTATATTCTTAGCTGTCATCACTATAGTAAAAGAATGCTTGGTGAATAATACATATTGAATTCTGGGGTGGATTTGTACACAAAGTATGTGGAGAAGTAAAGCCTCCTTGGAACTTGTGGCCTCTGAATTCCAATTTTTGAACAGTTTGTTTATTCAAATCAATGAATAAAGCTTCCAAAAGAATGCACACAGACAGAGAATTACTAGCTGTGGTCAATAAATCCACAGCTACATAGTTGCATCCTACAAGTTTTGAGCCTCCTGCCTTACATGGTTTTTATCTGTTACATCCTTCTACAGAAGGAACTGCACATGGAGAATGGCATTATAACAAATGGGGATAACTTTGTGTTAACCAATTTGGATGAAGATCAGATGTTCACTAAAAGATACTAGCAGGATGAAGCTAAATTTACATTTGACGGTATTAATATATATAACAAAGTTCAAGGTCAACATATGTGGGGAGGTATTTGGAACAATTATATTGTAGGTCATGATGCTGATCAAGCACAATAGTGATTACTACTTGCATCTATTGCAAACTTCTGTCTAAGACTAGCTTGTTTGGTTGAGAATTTAAGCATACTACCAACAAGACTAGCTATATGACAGGTTCTGTTACAGTTAAAGAATGATGATGTATAACAAAACTACAGCATACACTGGTTGATCAATGCCTGGTCACCTACACAATATGACCAAATATAAATGGAATTTTTTTCCCTGGGGTTACTTAAAATCAAATATTTATTTATATTTAGAAAAGAGACAACTATTACTGTTATAATGTGCAGCAGCACTGATGCAGGCAAATCAATAGTCATATGTGCTGATGCATAGTAATATTGAAAACAAAACCTACAATAACCAATTTTATAACCAATATTAATTATTACAATTAATCTTTCTCTATATATATATAAATTAGTTTGGTTGTCTAGCTGTCTGTCTATTCAATATCTCCTAGATGGTTAGAGCTAGTTCCATCAAACTTTGTCTACAGCTTCATCTTACTAAAACTAAGTTTATTGTGAGGTTTTCTAACTCCAGAAAATTAGGCCCTCCCCACAAAATTGACTGTAAAATGTCTGTCAATTGATAACTTGGCAAGTTGATGATGCACTACTCCATTCATAAGGAAGGCAACAGTAATGACCCCAAAGATTTGGATATTTGCCATGGGTTCAATCTTGACACATCACAGTTAATAACCCGATTTCTAAACACTACTTATCCAGAACTAAGTAGGATCACCACACACAAATTCAGGACTGATCAGCCAAAATACCTGTGTAATTACGAGGAGCCAAAAATTTTCACCACTGGTGATGTCACCCCAGATGTGAAAGAGTGTGTGCACACCTTTTAGAAATATGCCTGTATTCTGAGTCATTATATTGAGGCCCAAGCAAACCAGGCAATCTGCTAGCTGGAATATAAAACAGTAAACCCATTACCATTGCAAAAATAAAGTTATCACAAAACTCGCCAAACCGTGGAAAATGACAGCAAATTGCAACTTAATTCTAGTTGTGATGTTAAAACAATCACTGCAAGCTTTGTGAACTCTCACACATTGTATCATTAGAGAGAACTATCATTATGTTAACTAATTTTCAGAAATGTCACAGGATATCATATAATTAACAACAACATAGTCAAAAGTCACAAATCTATAAAACTAATAGAACTTCAACCAAACATTCCACATGACCAAATACAAGCAGAATACCATCTGCAAGAAATGCCGTGTTAAAAGCCACCCATCCTCACCATATCTGAAACTTTCCACAACATAGAATAACAATTAATTCCCTTATTAGGCAATACTTGTAAATACTGTATATTACACCATTTCACATGGATTTTGTTTTGGGAATAACATGTTGAAATTTTTTGTTTGATATTTAGATAATACATTAACAATATAATTTGCATCAAGTATCAACAAAATATTTTCTTTTCCAAATGGGGGAGGGGTTAGCGTGCTTGGCTACTGATAAAAGGGACCCGAGTTCAAGCCTTGGGTAAGGCATAGATGTTTGTAATGTTTTTCTGCTGAGGTTGAGCCTTCCTCAGAGACTTTCTATGGTGTATAAACTGACATGCTCCTATCAAACCTCTGTGGCAAACATCTGCTTGAGGGGATATTTATTATTTTTTTTAAATCATCAAGATCATATTTAAACAATGTGACCTTAACCATGAGTAGCCAAACTTCTAATTTTGTAAGTAATAATATTTCATCCTCATTTGAATATATATTTAGTATTCAAAACATCAGTTCATCAATTATTTAGTTCAGAATGTTACGACTATACCAAAAAGAAATGAACACAAATGAAGAAAAAAATGAATATTAAAAGAAAAGAAAATTATAAAACAAATCTTGCTTTTAATATCTCTGCATCAGTAGCAGATTGTATTCAAGAGTAAAGAAAAACAGCTGAATACATAGAGAAGTATTGAGGCTAACTTAATATATAAAATCTCAAAGTTGGGAAATATTTTAAAGAAAAATGTCCAAAAATAAAAACAAAATAATTAATTTTTGTCTAAAATTAAAAACTAAGTGATTAAGGGAACCTTTTCCTGCAGTTTCCAAAATTGATATATTTATATCTATATTTAAGGGTCATTATCATACAAAACATGTTCTTTTTAAAAACTGAAGGAAAAGTTTTATTTGTTCACTCTTAAAAAAACAAACAATTGTAGAACAGAATGCAATAAAATAAATGCTGCATTACTTACAGTGAACTGAGCACAGGCTTTGGCATTTGTTTAAAATAGCTAGAAGAAAATCATTATGAAGGTGCACTACAGAAAAGAATAAAACATGAAAAAAATATTACGACACAGTAAAATTATTTTAAACGAAAGTATTTACAACTCTCTAATGTTTTTATAAATTCTATATTTCAAACATTACTAACAGTACAAATTAGATTATAGACAGGGATTAAAGTGGAAAATATGAAGCCAAATGCTTGTCAGAGTAATATAAAAGGTGGCAGCAAACATGAAATTAATATTTTTTATTAATAGAATCCAAGTATTGTTAAATCTATATATATTGTAGGTCTGTACATGGTAGCTAGGAATAAACTGGAAGGAGAACTGTGTACCAATCCCTAGTGATGATGCACAGAACCAGCCAGGTTTAACACTTATAGTCCGACTTCGCCTTCTCAAGGTGCAGGCCATTAGTACCTTTCAAAAGAGATACCATATTTTAACGTGTATAAGGAACCCCTTTTTGCCAAAAACTGGGTCCCAAAAAAAGGGTTTTTTCTTATACATGGATAGTATTATAGATATTAACAATTGACTTAAAATAAAAATATCTTTGATGAAAAATAAGGGGGTTCCTTATACACGTTAAAATACGGTATTCTCTTTTGGAAGGGAATGGAAGAGGAGGGGTGCCAGTTCAGTATGGCCTACTGATCTGGTCATCTATGGCCACTTTTTTCTTTTTTTTTTTCAACCCTGCTGAGGAGTTGTCAACTTCACAGGGTCCTGGTGCTGACCATTTATACCTACTACACTGGACTTGCTTATGCATCCTGGACTTGTTACACTGGTGGGCCTCTGTTGAAGGAAAATCTGCTGCTGTGTTTTCTGTTTGCTTTCTGGGTTGCCAGCCCTAAGTGAACAGAGGCATGGTATACCTTATATCAGCTGGTGGATAATCCTAATCAGAGGCCATCGCAGGTACCTGAACCTCACTTAGCTAGTTGGTCATCGTCAAGTCTAAACTGGGGTAATGTGTCTCAGGCAGGCCATATGGCTTTGAAAAAGTCTGCTTGAAAAGGTTGTGCCTGAAGTACCTACCAGCATCGGGGACTTCAGCCTTTAGCGGAGGAGGTACAGATCTTTGCCCCATGCCTGCGATCAGGGGGCTGTTTGATATTGTTGGTCCTACCTATCTCAATAAGTCAAGTTTCTTTAAAAAATCCCACTAATCATTTTCTCTCTGCAGGAACTTGGAATGTGAGGACATTATATAGAGATTATTCTATTGATGTCCTCACGCAGGAATTTCAGCGCTATAACCTAGATATTCTAGGCTTGCAAGAGACCAGAGCGACAGGTAAAGGTGAGATAATTAAAAATAACTTTAAATTTCTCTTTTCAGGGAGGGAGGATGGAAAGCATCACCAAGGTGTGAGTCTAATTCTCAGCAGACTGCTAGTGATGCTCTTCTATGATATGACTGCATTAATGAAAAGGTTTCTTACAGCAAAATTTCAGACAATCATTAAAGACTTGAATGTTATCAGCTGTTATGCCCCCACTGAGGATGCCGATGAGGATGAGAAGGATAGGTTTACAGACAACTTCAGGATATTTTGAATTCTGTCAAGAAAGGAGATATTACCCTTGTTCTAGGTGACTTCAATGCCAAAGTTGGTACTGACTCTGATCTTTGGGGAGGAGTAATAGGTCCTTTTGGTATTGTAGCTGCAATGGGCAACATCTCTTACAGGTAAGTAAACTCAATAGATTCAGAATAACTAACACTTATTACAAACACCGCAACATACATAAGTACACATGGGTTTCACCTGATGGGCTGCATAAGAATATGATTGATTACATATCAATTAACAGCAAATTGGTAGTTCTGTTAGGAATACTAGGGCATATAGGGGAGCTGAAATTGGATCTGACTATTACCTTGTTAAAAGTGTCTTGAAACTTAAAAAGTGTTGTGCTAAAGTTAAAAAATTTACCTTTAATACTGAAGCTCTGAAAGACCCAGTTATAGCTAAAGCTTACCATGATAGGTTACTTAGTCATTATGACAGTCATGGTTTGCTTACTACTGAAGTTGAGGAAGAATGGGACCATTTTAAACAGGCTTTTTTGGAAACTAACAGTACTCTTTTAGGAAAAAAAGAAGCAGAGGAGGCAGAATTATTTGAGTGATAAGGCACTTGAGCTTATTTCAGAAAGAAAGAACTGCAGGAATGTCCGTAATCAATACCCTACTAGTCCTAATAGCAAGCATTACAGAGAGCTTAATAAATGTGTAAAGGATCAATTAGCTGCTGATAAGAATCTTTGGCTTGATGGCTTAGCTGACAAAGCCGAGGAAGCAGGTAGACAGCACAACAGCAGAGAGCTGTACCAGATAGTTAATGTTTTGTGTGGTAGAAAACGGACAGGCATACAGGGATTGAAGGATAAATAAGGTAAGGTTATGGAAGGTGAGGATTCTGTCATGGCTAGGCAGGCTGCACATTTCAGTGATGTTCTAAACAATGTGGTTTGTTCTACTCTCATTGTCTATAAATGATGATAGATGCATTGGTGGCTTTAATGTTGGCCCTAAAACACAATCTGAAGTTATTTTGGCTACTTCTAAACTTAAACTTCATAAATACCCAGGGGTAGATGAAATTACTATGGAAATGCTTAGAGCTGGGAATGTTTCAGTTACCACTTGGATGACTGAAATTTTGAAGTTCCTAAGGTAATTTTACCAGAGCTATTGTTATCTCTGTTTTCAAAAAAGGTGATCATAGTTCTTGTGATAACTATAAGGGTATCAGCCTACTCTCAGTTCCAGGTAAAGTTCTTTGCATGATTGTGCTTAATAGAATTAAGAATCTTGTTGACAGGCAATTGCATGATGAGCAATGTGGATTCAGAGTTGTTAGGGGATGTGTGGATCAGAAGTGGTAGGGTATTTTGTCTCCTTTTCTCTTTAGTTTGGTTATTGATTACATTATGCAAAATTCACTTCAAGAGAAAGATTTTGGCCTTAAATGGGCTGGAGATGCAAAAATTTCTGACTTAGAGTATGCTGATGATTTAGTCCTTTTGGCAAATGATGTTGATGAGATGAATTCTTTCATTCGAGCTGTTGATGAGACTGGTAGTAGAGTAAGTTTGGTTATAAACAGAGAGAAAACTAAAGTGATGAAAATTGGTCAGGCAGGTTGTGATTCAGTTCATCTGAATGGTTGCAGTCTTGAGCAGGTGTCACAGTTTAATATCTTGGGAGCTATGTAACAGATACTGGTGATGTGCGGCATGAGATTAACAGACGAATAGGAATTGTTGCCGGGACTTTTAAGAATCTATGGAGAGTGTGGAGAAATAGGCATATACACCTAAAGACTAAAATTAGACTGTATAATAGTTTGGTTCTTTCTAGGGTTAGTTATGGTAGTGAAACTTGGACACTGTGTAAACAAGATAACAGGAAACTAGATGCTTACGTAGTATCTTGGGCATTAGGTGGTTCAATTTTGTAACTAATGATGAGGTTAAGCAAAGGAGTCAGCAACCTCCTTTAAAGCAGCATTGTGCAGAGAGAGACTTCGTTGGTTTGCCATGTTTCCTGTCTGGATAATTATAGATTAGCGAATAGGATTATGAACAGTGTGCCTAAAGGTCTCAGAAAGAGGAGGAGACCTAGGATGCGGTGGACAGACAATATCAAACAGGACCTTGCTAGAATTGGTGTGCATTGGCCGGATGCAGCAGATATAGCTCAGGACAGATATGCTTGGAGAATTAAACTGCATGGTCTGGTTGGACCTCTGTAGCCCATGGCTGCTTGAGGATGATGATATTGTAGATATAAAAATAAAGCTTTATTTCAATACATCTGAAGGAATCAGGAAAGCAATAATTTTACATAGTGAACTGAAACATTGGAAATAACTAGTTGATTTTTTTTCAGCTAATTATTTCAAGTGTTTCTTGTCTACAGGACATTTTCCTGTGATACTTTATTATTAAACAGGAAAATAACAACTAAATTTCTCATGATACAGAATGATATTATTGATGCACATGACAGAATGGCTTTCCAGTCCATTTCAGGCCCTGATCATTACTGATTGAACAGAAAAAACAGCAATGTTCCGCAGAAGGAAAAGTTTGCATCAAAACAGACCTTCCAGTGTCCAGCCTGAAAAACAGGTTTCCATCCAGAGGCCAATTATTTTTTCCTTATGCTCAGCAAAACAAAACTTTAACTTTAGAATTTTTTTGCTAAATAACTAAAGAAAGGAATTATGGCATGTTATATGCCAAATTAATCAGCATTTAATTTTGGATTTTCTGAAAATAAAGTACTTAACAAAAAAGACTAAGTTTTATTTTAATATGACTTTTTTAGAGTCATGTAATAAAAAAAATGCATCTGGTAGCACAAATAAAAATTTATTTTAAAAAACTAATAGACAGAAATGATTATAATACACATGAATTGAAGGACTATTTATTTCTGAATAATGAAAAAAAAAAATTTTTTTGTTTTCAAGTAAATATTTCTCTCATTTTGTAATTTTTTTTCTCGGTACCATACTTTGAGAAAATTCAGGTTTATAACCAATTGTGCTGTCAGATAAACAAGTAAACTTCAGAATTTTTCCCAAAAATAACCAACCAACAGAAATAGGTCGTGTTATATGCCAAATTAAACATAATTTATTTACGAATTTTATGAAAATAAATAATATAAATAAATTTACAAGCATGTTGATTTTATTCCCTTTTTCAATGTGATATGGTGAAAAAAAAGATCGCACTATACAATTAAGGCTTCATTTTGGAAAACCTGATGCATAAAAATAGTTAAATTATATATTTATTAAAAGGAAATTTCTTCCCGAATAATATAATATTGATCCTGAAATATTATTTTTATTACTTTTAATGATTCTTTTCTGTATTGTATATTTTAAACATGGCAAATGTTATATGAAGTGGCTTGGACTTCTCACATTCACAGGATTTTCTGAACTGGTTATGAAATAGAAAAAACTTTCTTGGCTTTTTTTTACTGAACGTTATGAATTTTTTCTTTGGGTGCTGAAGTTTGGCGATCTAGCCTAAGTAGTGTAGAAAGGTTTGTGCACCAGATAAAAAAAAAAAGCATTATACTGTCTGGCACAGCCAAGGTATTAAGGAGGGTGGAAGGTTACCTTTAAAATCATTCAATACAAACATAAAAACTGTAATTTAAAAAAAATTACATATTTCTAGAGAGAGAGGGAGGGGTGAAACTTTCAGTAAGAGTTCAGTGAATGGGACATTCCCGAAATTACTCTCCAACGTGATGGCTAATTTCTGTAGCAAGGAAGTCTATTTTGCTTCTGTATACAAGACATTCATTTTCAGAAAACAGTACAAGCTCAAAGTTTTTTTACTAAAAAAAAAACAAGAAATAATAAAAGAAAAATTACAAATAACCTAATGAGATGTTAAAATATCTGCTATCATGTGTTACAACAAGTTTTCAGCAACTTTTATGCTTAACTGAAACAACTTTTAAGCCCCGCCTCCAATCTACCATAACTCGGAAAGATCGATAAAGCAGCCAATCAAAAGATCGCTAACTAATGGAAGTAAATCTACAGAAATTAATTTGCTTCCATATCCAAGACCTCATTTATTTTCAGAAAATGATACTAGACCAAAGTTTTACTGGAAAAGTAATAACTAATGAAATAAAAAATAACACATAGCCTAATGCGATGTTAAAATATCTGCAGAACAAGTTGTAGACCGGCCATACGATGTAGCATAACTTAAAAAAAAAATCAATACTTATCAATCAGCCATAATCTTTCTAAAAATAAACTACTGAAATGAAAACTAAAGTTTAAATGTAAAAAAAGTACTAACTTTACAAAGGGTATCCAATATGCTGGACCAAAACTGTAAAAAACACTTATAGCACACAGAACGGAGATAGCATGTGTCAGCCATCGGCATCTTGTTTATCTCAGTGAAGCATAACTAATTAAATGCAGCTGTAACCAGAATTTCTGAGAAGGATATGTTTACTTCCAGTTTCGATTTTGAGAGTGTGAAAGATGCATAGAATGCTGAGAAAAATGATAAAAATAACTTGGGAATACTAAAATAGATTTATGACAGAAAAAGAGTGTGAAATGGAAAAACGAAATTCCAGTGCGTATTTTGTAATAACTGCCAAAATCTATCGTTTCTAAAAATAGTTTCTTTTGTTAACTTTTAAGATATTTTTAAAAATTTAAGGAAAAATTTGTTGATAATAGTTCAAATCAAACTTATGAGCTTAAATCAGAAGGTTGCTTCAGCAAATAGGAATGTTAACAAGCAAATCGGGGATACCGTTTAATGCTTCTAAGAAATGGCAATCAGATGGCTTTATTAAATTTTTCATATTGTAGTCTAATAAAATATGCATCAAATTAAAAAACAAAATATTATTTTTGAAGCCTGAATTATATATTTTTATAAGATATATGTAAAAAATTACAACGACAATTTTTATTTAAAAAAAAACTATTTTTTTTGCTATACTAAAAATGATTACATATGGCCTCTCAATTCAGATTCTCCAAACCTATATTCTCCAAACGTATGATTATTTGAGGTTTATGATGCATTGGTTACTAAGACTATCACATTAAGAACAAGATAAAAAGAAAAACTGCAATTAAAGAATTCACAATCTGAAGCTGAGATATCAAAGCTAAAAGTAAAGGGCCACACAAAGTTACCTTTAAAAGCTAATGACAGTAGTGACACAAAAGAAAACAAAGAAGGAAAAGCAAAAAGGATGTAAAAAAATCAACAAGAGAAGAAAAAATTATATCATAAGAGAGCCAACTAAAATCAAAAGAGCAATAACCATAATTAAGTGTTGTGATTACAAATAATGTGCTTGTTAGTCAATGAGGAATTAGGAAATAAATATTGTTAATCTTATAAGCCAAGATAATGAACAACTCAATGAAATTCTGATCTAAAATCTCCAAGTTAACTGAAAACTTTCAAAAATTAGAAAGGAATGACTACTAGAGACAGCTTTAAAACTGATCACACACATGGTGATAAAATATAAAACCGACTAAAATCTATAACTAGAATAACATAATTAATCATTTACATCTTTATCATATATGCACTGAGACATTCAATTATTAGAACATAACTTGGTCAAATATGGCAAACTCATTTTCAAAAAGAATTAATGTATGTCATTTTATCACTTTAGTGCCCTCTAATGATGGATATACACCGAAGAGCCAAAACATTATGACCTGCACATCTTTATGCAAATCGAAGCAAATGCAGGTAAACAATGGCACCTGTGAAGGTCATGAAATGGTGTAAATAACACCTGATACTGAGCACTGTTAATCAGTGTTATTCTCGTTCTTTAGATTGGAAAGGCAGCAGACTTAAGTGAGTTTGACAAAGGTCCAAATTGTAATGGCCAGATGACTGGTCAGAGAATTTCTGAGACAGCAAGGCTTGTGGGGTGCTCACGGTCAGCCGTGGTTCGTACCTTCAAAAGGTGGTCCGAGGGAAAAATCATGAACTGCTGGCAAGGCATGGGCCAACCACAGCTCATCAATGCCAGAGTGAAGGCTATCCCATATGGTACAAACCAACAGAATGGATACTGTGGTGCAACTCACGTATAATTTGAATGCTGGTAATGGGAGTAATATGTCACAACACACAGTACATCGAACCCTGAAGAAAATGGGATTGCATAGCTGCAGGCCACTCCGAGTGCCCATGCTAACCTTGGTTCACTGTTGAAAGTGCCTACAATGGGCACATGAGCATCAAAACAGGACCTTGAATGAATGAAAGAAGGTTGTCTGGTCTGATAAATCTTGTTTCCTGTTGCACCATGTGAATGACCGGGTACATGGCAATTAAAACCTGGGGAAGTGTTGGCACCAGGATGCACTGTGGGATGAAAACAAGCCAGCGGAGGAAGTGTAATGCTTTGGGAAATGTCCTGCTGGGAAACCCTGGGTCCAGTCATTCATGTGCAGGAAACTATGACATCTACTACCTACCTAAACATCATTGCAGACCAGGTACATCCTTTTATGGCAATGGTATTCCTCTCTATATGGTACAAACCAACAGAATGGATACTGTGGTGCAACTCACGTATAATTTGAATGCTGGTAATGGGAGTAATATGTCACAACACACAGTACATCGAACCCTGAAGAAAATGGGGTTGCATAGCTGCAGGCCACTCAGTGCCCATGCTAACCTTGGTTCACTGTTGAAAGTGCCTACAATGGGCACATGAGCATCAAAACAGGACCTTGAATGAATGAAAGAAGGTTGTCTGGTCTGATAAATCTTGTTTCCTGTTGCACCATGTGAATGACCGGGTACATGGCAATTAAAACCTGGGGAAGTGTTGGCACCAGGATGCACTGTGGGATGAAAACAAGCCAGCGGAGGAAGTGTAATGCTTTGGGAAATGTCCTGCTGGGAAACCCTGGGTCCAGTCATTCATGTGCAGGAAACTATGACATCTACTACCTACCTAAACATCATTGCAGACCAGGTACATCCTTTTATGGAAATGGTATTCCTCTCTAGTAGTGCCTTCTTTCAGAAAGATAATGCACCATGCCACACTGTCTGGATTGTCCGAGAATGGTTCCAGAACATCAGGAAGACTTCCAGGTATTGCCCTGGCCTCCAGATTCCCTAGACATCAATCCAATATAGCAGCCGTGGTTTTGTAACAGCATATTCAATCTGCAGTGACTCAATTACATAACTTAGAAGAGTTAAAGGATCTGCTGGTAACGTGTTGGTACCACAGATACCACAATACACCTTTAGAAATCTTGTAGCATCCATGCCTCAATGAGTAAGTGCTGTTTGGCAACATATGGAGGGCCATCATCATGTTTGGCAGGTGGTCATAATGTTTTGGCTCTTCAGTATATGAACTAATGGATGATATGAAAAATATTAATAAAATATTTCATACCTATCAAACTTTAAGAAATTTTCATTTATTTCATAAAACCAAAGAGCTACATTTTCCCACCCCAGAGGTTAAAAGGGCAAATCAGTACTATCAACGAAACCCTTTGATTATCACATTCTACTAAAATTCCAAATCTCTAGCATTAATAAATAGCTAAAATTGTTTCTTCATCATAATGGCCAAAATTTGAAATGGATAGTCCAAATAGTGTTATTTCTTTGCCTTTACTACACTATACCATTTTTGGGACTGTTTTAGATGTAAAACATTAAAATTTTGCATTTTTCAAATTAAAAGCCCTCTAACAGCAGAACTTAAAACTATTGGAAAATTTTGAAATGTCAATTCAGATATTTCATTAACACTCACATATAAAAAAAAATAAAAATAAATAAATACCCCCTCAAGCAGTATACACACAAAATAACACAAAAAGAATTTTTATCTCCTAAAAAGGTTTCAGTTTACCACTTTCCTGCAGGTAAGGGGGGCAAATACTGCTGTCAGCATAAACTAGTTGACCACCATACCATATCCTTCTACATAAATTTCATATTTCTAGAATGAACAAATTGTTTAAAACAGTTGAGGTTTTTCCATTTTCCAACTTTTCCACCATTAAAAGACACTTTTTAAACTACTGGGATATCCAAAAAATTATTATAATTATATATATTATTATCCGAATAATTTATTAGCACCAAACCAAATTTTTCATTCTCCAAAACTTTTCCTGAGCTCTTAAAAACACAAATGTTTACAGAGACAACAAACTGAAAAATATTGCTGGATTTTTTTTTAAATGAGCTAAAGAGGGCACAGTGTTTTTTTAACACAATGCTTGACATCATAGTTGATAACAGCCTTTCCAAGTCATGGTCCTCTTCCTTCCCAAGGGCAGCATAGCAAATCTCAATGCTGACACATTTTTGGCATTATGGAGATGTTGCCATTTTTCTGCCCAGTACATGTATGTAATGTCATAAAAATATATCTTGTTGCTCTTGCACCCCTAAACCCCCAACTAACCAACCATAAAAATATATAGTCCTCATCATGGTGTAATATTGGATAGTCACTGCAGTTTTGCACTACTTTGTATTGTGAGCATTGTTATACACTATATAGGTAGAGGAGGCCCTATATAGGTAGAGGTTAGCCATCTCAAAATTGGAAGCCATGTTTTGTCTTTGCTTGGATTGTTTAGCATGCATAGCTGAATGGTATTGCATGGTACTTATGGATTCCAGAAAAGGGTAAGGTAATATTTAATACAGATGTCAGTGTTCATGATCGGAAGCACTTTAGAAAATGGCTAAAAAAAGGAAGATCAGATCTTCTACTGTGGCATATAAACTGACAGGCTCCTGTCAGATCTCTGTGGCAAGCAGCTGCTTGAGGGGGTATTTATTTTTTATTTTTAAATTTTAGTTTTTTTTTAAAAAGAACAAAGAAATAATTTCATGTTGTTGTCTGTCCTTCTGTAGACATCTAACTTTTTTGTTTATACAGATAAATAGAAAATTCTTTTTGTATTAGATAGGTATTAATGATATATTACGATTTGCATTTTTTGAATCTCTCAAAAGTCATAACTGCACCCTCTAATGGAGAAAAAAGTTGGAAATTCCAAAATATCAAACGAATTTTCCAAATGATGTAGTTACCAAATGATGTAGAAGTTTGAAATTTTGGTGTTGAAATGCGAAGTTACCCATAGGCAACAATCACTTGACCCTTTAGACCCCGAGGAGAGGTGAATGCAATTTTTTTTTAAACAGAAAATGTATGTTTTTAGAGATAAATTAAAAATTCTTTTTGGGTTGGACAAGTATTGATGCAATATTACAATTTGCATTTTGTGAATTTCTCAAAAATAATTGCACCCTCTAACGGTGGAAAAAATCTAAAAATCCCAAAATTTAAAATGAATATTGCAAATGATGGTTACGCTAGAAATTTTAAATTTTGGTGTTGGAATGCGACAGTCTTGAAAATTCCATTGACAACGAGTTGATCCTAAGCCCAAGGTAGGTAAGAAACGAAATGGTTGTGTTTTAAGAGATAATTGGAAATTTCTTTTTTAGTTGGTAACTAATGAAATGTAATTTGAATTTTCAAAGTAGTTTTAATTTATATCATTAGAGATCACTAAATATCGAAACTGCAAAACTTTTAATGAATGTTTCAAGTGATCTGTTTATGGTAGAAATTTCGGCGTGTAGAGTTGTTATGGTAGAAATTCCACTGACAGCAATGATCTGCCCACTATTTTCATAGGAGCGAGAGAAAACAACTTTTTAAATTTAAGAACTAAAAGACAAATACTTTTTATGTTTTATAATTACTATTAAAATACTACTGTGTGCATTTTCCCCATCATTCATTAAAAAATAAATAACCCCTCAAGCAGCTGCTTGTACAGAGGTCTGACAGAAGATGTCAATTTATACACTACAGTAGAAGGTCCATGAGGATGGCGGGACCTCAGCATAAAAACAACACAAACATCCATAATTAAAACTTTTAAGGAGTGAAAAAGTAGGCAAAGGAAGAACTTCATTCTATTTGAAAATGAGATTCCCATATGTGCCAGAGGTGATATGCGTTCTAGTTATTTTACACTTTCAGTACCCTCTGACAGTGGAAATTCGAAGTACTGTATAATTGAGAAAATAAACTATTAATAACTTATTAGTACCTGTAATGTGCAAAAAAAGTTTTTCATTTATCTCTTAAAGCAGAAAAGTTGCATTTTACCAATGGGATGTGCAGGAAAACTAGGGGACACTCTATGACCAAAAATTTAAGTTTCTAGCAAAAATAGATCGTTTGCAATATTTATTTAAAGATTTGGTATTTTTCAGCTTTTTTCTGCTGCTAGAGATCACCTTTCGAGTTTTTATATACCACTCTTAGCACTAACACTGGAAATTCCACTGATGGGGATTCAAAAAATGCAAATATTAATATTTTTGTGGAAAAAAAATTCGCTGACATATGGGATTTGAACCTGCATCTCTCCAGAGAAACTTGTCAGAATATTTTAACCTGTTGAACTAATGCTGGCTTTTTTCACAAAAAAAAAAACATTTATTGATTTATAAATGTTTAAACATCTACAAGTAATGCCGAGATCATCAAATATTGTTTAAATCATTCCTATTTTGTTAGTGCCTGTGAAACAAAAAAATATATGTATTGTTTCATTTATTTCTTTAAAAAAAAGTTTTATTTTTGCACCCCCTTTGGCTAAAAGGGAAAAGCCTTGTTGCCATTGCAAATCTTCTGATCATAACACTCAACTACCAAAATTTAAGATTTCCCGTGTAAATTGTTTGTAATATTCGTTTGAAATTTTAGCATTTTCCATCTTTTCCCACCACTAGAGGGCACTATTAAAGCTATTGAAAATTTTCAAAATTGCGATCACAATATTATTTCGACACCTATCCAATCCAAAAAGAATTTTTCATTTAGCTCTAAAAGTAAAAAAAAAAATGATTGTCTATAGACAGACAAACAAATATTAGCTTAGGCAGATGACAAAGTGAAAAAGAAACTATTTGTTGGTTTTCAGTTCGCTCATTTCACATTCGCAGCCAATTGCCGTCTTCTGATGAAGTTTTTCAAAAAAAAAATATTCATTAATTTATTTCTTTGAGTGAAATTTTTACACCCAAATGCGACGTAGTGAGGCATTCATAAAATATGCCAGCTTTCACAAACAAAGTGGTAGAAATACATAAAAATATAACAATAGAGAAAATTTAACTTGGTAAACACACTAACTCATAGGCAGTATGACAAAACATGGTGCCTATAAACCACGTGACTCAATCAACCAATGGCGGTGAATCACTGAGATGGCCAGCCTCTAACTATACAGGACCTCTATTGTACACTAGGGGTCAAAAAACATTGTGTCAAGAGCCATATTAATAACAAAAGAAAAAAAATTCTGCGAATATATTTCATTAAAAAACAAAAAATTCAAACATTTTGTAATTTTAAAAATAAGCATATTTGAATATAAAATAACTATATTGAAAAAAATAAATAAATAAAAACTGTTAGCCATGTTTTAGCATGTTCAAAACCGCTGGTTCCCAGCCCTTGTTATACATTGTGAAGCTTATAAAGTAGTCACAGCAGACTCAAATGGTTTAACAAATCTGCATATCTGGTATTATCTTATTATTACTATAGGTATATCAGATTTGCATAACTGGTAGTATCTTATTATTACTTGTTTGAAAAGGTGAACAAGAAACAATAATTCTGGAAAGCTTCAAGCAAGAAACAACAAAATTTAAATAGGTAATAAAGTTGACAATAGAGCTAAGAAGTAAATATAAAGCAGATTTTGGAAGAAATTATTAAGGGCTTGAACCAACCATAGCAAGGTGTAGCACCTTTAATATTATTTTAAATTCAGCTTCCATATCTTGACTAGTTTTTACCACAGTAGATATCATTGCCTAATTGCTTTACTTATTCACTAATGATTTTGGATATCATTGCCTAATTGCTTTACTTATTCACTAATGATTTTGAACTCATTAATAAGAGGAATTTGGTATATACAACTTTGTGGATAATGCTACATCATTCTTCACAAATTGTATGAAATGCTCATTTGTGAAAAATACAATTAATATGATTATATTAACTACTGTATATGTTCGAATAGTAGCTCAGGCTATAATTCTTTGCTTGTATCTGGCTACAAATTAAAACTAGCTGAACCCAAACAATTATACACAGAATGAACCTATGATTACATAAAAAAAAATGTACACAAAACTGCTTGTTTTTTTTACATAAAATTTTAATAATCTTTCTGTCAAATAAAACACTTTCATAAAGTAATTGTATAATGCTGTTTTCACAAAAAGGGAGACTACGGTTCTGCAGAAAACCTGCTGGGCAATTTTCCAAAAATATTCAGTAGTCAGATTATGAATGAGTTTCTAATTACATACTTCACTGGTTAATTTCCTTTGTGACTTTATTCTTGGTGGCTTTTTTTACAATGCTGTAGACAGATTCATATGGAATGAGAATTCATCACTGTACGTTTTTGTGGAAAAAGTTTCACCAACATACGAGATTCGAACCCACATCTCTCCAGAAACATGCCAGAGTATTCATTACTGTACAATTATTTATAAAATTTAAATAAAAAATTGACACACACAGTGTACATTCCACATTGCCATTATTCAAAGTGACCAATAAAAATGACAAGCTACTAGCCATGGCAAGCAAGCAGATTAACGAATTATTTTTTATGTGTTATTATATCATGAATTATTTTATGATAAATATTCCAAAGTACAATTATGAATTTTCATTTTAAATGAATCTGCTAGCCACATTATAAAACCACCAAAAAATAAAGGTCATAGCAGGAGTGAATCAGTAAAAAATCACCATTGTTTGAAAAATTAATAAGCTATAAAAATGCCAGCCATTACTATCCAGACAATCTCGTCACCAAAGGTTTTATGAAAATTCCCAATATTGCTCAGTGTAACAGGCCAAAGAATTAAATACTTTTAAAAGTTTTTGACCTTTTATATCTGATCCAATATATAATCAAACTCCAGATAGCTCGGGCACCAGGCAATTAATAATTTGCCAATTAAAGTAAAAATTAGGGTTCTAATACTATACCAGCAGGTGTTACTTAGGGAGTAAGAATTCAAAAATTAATGATTGTCAATATAAGTATAATCAAAAATTATCTACTACATTGCTCAAGAGAAAAAAATAGCAAAGATTCAAAAAAGTTTCTATAACAAATAAATTTATTTCCAAAATTATTTCAAACTCACCAACAGCAGTTGAAAATGTCGACTACATCATTACTATCTCACTGCTACTAACTCTGTCCAACTAACAACTTCAACTGTCTCAACTACAACTCTTTCTACTGTCTTACTCACTACTGTCTCTGTGACCACACGTCACTGCTACATCAGCATTGTACAAAAGGCCCACACGTGTCATGTTGCATGCCGGGAAAAACATTTACATAAAGTGACGAGCGCGCAAGCTATGATGCAAGAAAGGGCATGTCCCTGAACATGTGCGCTTTAGCGGGTGACAATCGAAAGGTCGGAGTTGCACATGTGCAACTCCTATGCTCTCGGAAACGAGCACTGTGATGCCAAAAATAAAATTAAAATCCCCAAAATGATAAATATAATGTAATTAAGCAAAACTGGTTAAGGTAAAGCAAAAATGAATAAGGGGGCATCACATCAGTCTTCGGTACTCCAGTAAAAGGGAATCTGCAGAATTCACAAGTTATGTGGAGTTAGATTGAAAAGCAACAATTTATATAGCACACACAGAGAGAGAGAGAACAAAATATTGTTGCGAATTTTTAAATGGATAGGCACTGAACGCAAGTTCAAAGTAATTAAAATATGTCAATAATGATTATAATGCAATGTAATTTATTATAGAAGTATGGAGAAACTCATTTATAAACAAATCAAGCACACCGGCAAGAAATTTCACAATAATACACAGATGAGTCTACATTAGAATCTATTAAATTCCTAAATAACTAATTATCTATACTTGATGCTGATTCTCTTCACAGGTTGATCACAAATACAATATTCCTCTTATGGAGAAGTTAAGACTAGATCTGTCTGTTCCACCAAACCACTACCTCCTCACCTTGTCCGTTATATCTCATGAATATATTCACTTCAGGCATAAATAATCCTTCGTCTTTGATTAGATCACTAGACATCACACTAGCAAAAGAAAATGACCGCCCATGCACACATCACATAAAAGATACTTCTTGCCTTTTACTTATCGTGTGCAGACTCAGACTCTAAACCTGTTTTCAGATTTCCACAACTTTTTACACACTTAAAGCATATATACTCAGATGAACTTCTTCATCTTTCACAATACCACACTACTACATTACATTTCTTCCATTTTCCATCGTTTCGAACTGTTCTAAGTTCTAATTCATTGGCTAAAATGAATCTCGCGCAGGGGAGAACACACAAGCGTTCATGTCACATTATGTCATGAAGTCAGTGCATCTCATTCATCTGTCATAACAATTATTTAGCTCATTACAAAGTGATTATGCTAATATGTAGACTCAATAGGAATCAATTTTGAAGTCAGTGCATCTCATTCATCTGTCATAACAATTATTTAGCTCATTACAAAGTGATTATGCTAATATGTAGACTCAATAGGAATCAATTTTGAGGACATTTGAAAGTTGGTGTGGGACACAAGACAAATTGATACTCTGTGGGATATTCCTGCAGATTCTGGGATGTCTGGTATTCCTATCTAAGAACTGGCCACTATTTACAAATTTTCCTCTATATTACCTGTCTACAGTTCAAAAACAAGCTACTATTTAGGCCCTGGCATTTAATATATCATATATAGAACTTATATGAAGCAATAGCAATCATTAATAGGAATATCATTGCTTCATAATATGAAAAACATTAAACTACTTTCTTTTGGAAAATTACCTGTGTCTGATGAAAGGAATTTTCTGGCTTCAATATCAAATTCTTCTTTAGTTATCTGTAATAGAAAGGCAAATACATAATACTTTAGATATGATGGAAAATGGCAGATTAAGGTCTGCAACTCACTGCCCTAAGTGTAGGCCAATCAAAGATCTACACTTTGGCCATTAGACTTATCACATTTTTCTTAGTCCTTTCCAATATTTTACTGAACCCCAGAAAGCTTTTACACTAAGGACTTCCAAAGAACAGAATTGGTTAGTGCCTGTAGATTAGTTAGTAAAACAATAATAGCATTTCAAGATTCAAGGTTAACTGGTTCATAACTGACTGCATTAGCCATAAATAAATTCATGCTAGTAGAAACTGCAAAATATTTATAAAAGATGCCCTTAATGTTATGAAAGTTCCAACTCAAAATTAATCTCTACAGCAAAGTTTCATATCACATGCTTAAAACATATGCTGCAAAACCACAAAAATGTGTTAACCAAGCTAGCACATTTGGCTAAAAATGCATTATGAAGCTTTAATGATAAAAATTATTTTTTAATATTAAATTTCAAGTTAAATGTTACATTTACATGTATATTACATAGAGATATTTCAGAGCTCCTAAAATAATGCTAATCTTAATTCATTACAAGTAAACACTGTAAGAAATTCCACAACTTCATGTGTCAGAAATTAATAAACCTTTACGATTCTTCAAACTGCCATTAAAACAGACCAGATGTCACTATTGCTGCCAGGCTGATTTCATTTTTATTTATCAACCCCAGCTATCTATCTAACTAGATTGGAAATCTTTAATTAGTTTATTTACATTTAGATTCACCCATGCATATTTTCAGCAAAATGAAAAGACATTGAGGGAATTTTTGTTTTACTGGAGGTTTTTCACAATTCCCACAAAATACAGCTGTATATTTTCCTTCATTATAATATACTTTGTGGTTTAAAACTGTTTTTGTGTTTTTTTTTTTTACCAAAAATAATTTAGGATAACTATGTATGAAGACTGAGTCAGTTAAACTGATATATAGTTGCAATTTTGGTCCTTTTAAAAATTACCTGCATTATATCAAAATTACCTGCTTACATTTTAATAAAAAATGAAAATACTGACTGATCACAGAAAACAAACTGATTACAAAGAAATGAATTTTCTAATTTTTAAATGTGCATTGGTTTAACCCTTAGGGAGCATGCACACCACTGCATTTTGCAACATCAATGTGACAGCGATTGCAGTTGCCTCTTAACAATGCATGTACAAAGATGGGGTACCGCATACTGCAGCAATTGTAATTTTCCAGCAATTTACACTGGCAACTTCTTTGGAGTGTTGTTGCAAATGATTTGGGCGATATGTTATTGAACAAAGCGGTCATGTGTCAACCTCCTATTTTGTTTTTGGTCTTGGATTATTCTACAAGTTTTATTTCATCATATATCATCTCATTACTCGTCGTTAACTGGATAATTGTGTGAATCTGATGAGATATATTTTATAGGAATATAAATTTTGCTTATTTAAATGCATCGAATCTTGATCATGATATCAAACTAGCCTTGGCGAACATCCAATATGGATTCCATTTGTATTAACACTGTGGAGTCTGGTAAGTAATCATTTATTATGCAGTGATTAATATGTGACAGAATTACATTAGCATATATTTCTGCATAGTTTATACAAATCATTACTACTAAACAGTTAAATAATTTGAAATTTACAACAATGGTGGCAAGCCATAGCATAGAAGTTTAGTAATGCTAATATGGCTAGTACACAAGCTGTCTAATAGTATATATTACATACTCATACAGTATTGTTGCGGATCACAAAAATGGATAGCCACTGAGCGTGAGTATTAAAAGCTATATTTCAAAACCAAATTCAATACAAGGTAAATTGTTACAAAGGAAATATGGATGAAGTATCTTATTAACAAATCAACTATTAACATGCACAAGTCATCAATCTTCCTGCGTAGAGCACACAATATCAGCTCTGTGTATTTTACTAAATACTACCTTTTACTTGATTTACCAGGTCACCCGAAGATCTTCACTCGTAAACCAATTCTCGTCCTGTGCTAATAACTTTTCACACACTAGCCGAACAAAAAGACAGTCCGTGTAGACATTCGAAGTTAGCCATAAAAGTTCCCACTTTTATACTTCCGCGTATACACAACACATCAAGTTACTTCTTGATACTTAACGATAAAAGATCCCACTTTTATCCTTCCGCGTATACACAACACATCAAGTTACTTCTTGATACTTAACGCGCACTGTCTCAGAACAGCCCACCGGCCATTTTCGAACTCTCCGACCGTTACAACACAACAACCGTTACAATACAAAACGACCGTTAACGCTCCACTCTTCTTCTCCAAATTCTCCCAAAGTTCTTATTCGTTGGCTGAAACTTTTTGCTTTCGGTTGCCAGATTCCTTCTGTCGTAACAGTATTAATAAAACTCTTGTGATTATTAAACAGTGTTGTGTTTAGTTGAAATGAACTCTGACATTTTAATGTTTGGGAGCCACCACTGGATTTCAATATTTCAAATAACAGCTACTAATAAAACTATTATGTCAACTGTTGTTTTGTGGTGTGAGAAGAATATGACACTAGTATCATTTTTGTTTTGACTCAAAGGTTACTTTCAGAAGAGCATACGACAACTTATTAGAATTTATATGATTGCGATAGGAATTTTTAAATTTTGCTAATAAATGCAGAATATCAGATGAATTAAAATATTTTAGTATCAAATGTTAGTAAAAAGATGAACCCTTCATCAATCTCACGTATTGACATTTGTTTTTTTGTCATGATCTTGAAAATTTTCACGATTTTTTTTTTAACTTAAAATTTGCTAATAGGCAAAACTCCATCATATTCATAATGTATATTCTGGTAATGCAAAGAACTTTCAAAAAGTTTATAAATAGCTATTTTTGATTTAAATTGGGCTTTATTTTGCTGTAGAAATTATTGTCTCCTATTCATTTAGAAGGATTCAAATGAATATTTTTTTCCTTAACAAATTGGTGTGCAACTCTAATACAGATAAAATATAAATTTAAATAAAATCTTTCAATTACTATAGCTTATTAAAAATAGATAATTTTTTATATTAACTAATTTCACTGTTAAATTACATTCTAACTGCTTGCATACAATTAACATTTTTGGCATGCTTTGCTTATATTCAAAAAAACTTTCTGAACATTCTTTATTTTATATGATCTCACAAACATGTATCAGTTTACATGTAGAACTTTTATCTTAAAATTTTTCAATTTTATCACATATAGAGTAATGCAATTCTGTATGAATATTTTTGCACTGCATAAAAATATAACAACTGCTCACCAAACTTCACTTATTTGTCTGCATGATTTTTGGTGAGGTATAAAAGAGAAAAATGGGTTCTGTTTTGCTTTTACAGCAAAATAGGAGAACATTTTACCTATGGGCAAAATAGGAGAACATTTTACCTATGGGCATTTTACCTATGGGCTATTCAAAATTTAAATAATTTTGTGACTAGTATAATAGGATAAATTTTAATTTAATATTCACGATTTCACCTGTAGTTACAAAATTAAAACTCTTGATAGAGCTTAAATGGCTCTAGTGTAAGGCTATATCATCAATTACCACCTAGTGGCAGCTTCTACACTTATTCTTTTTTCTTATACTGATGTTTTATACAGTTTCTTGTACAAATGCCTTTTCCTTGCAAAGGCTATCAAGAGGAAAAAAAGAGGAATATTTACCATTCCGTTGAACTGTATGCCTGCTGGCACAGTCCACAGCTGATTCAGAGGGGTTGTCTCTGTTTCTTGCTATTTATTTTCATGACGGAATATTTCAGACTGGATGTTGTATTGACAATAACGTCTTCTTAGCTATGATTACCAGTCTTAGTTTTATTTGTAGAATGTCAAAGTCATGGAGTTCAAAGAGTAAAACATTCCAGGAGCATAACAGCGTGAATAATGAATGACTAACAGAAGTTAGTACACATCAGCAAAGATGGTTGTGAAGAATATCCACGATTTCGACGTTCTACAAATAAAACCAGGACTGGTAATCACAGCTAAGAAGACGTTATCGTCAGTGCAACATCCAATCTGCTGAAATAGTGAGAAATAGAGACAAACAACCCCTCTGAATCAGCTGTGGACTGTGTCAGCAGGTACACAGCTTAATGGAGGTAAATATTTTTTTTTCTCTTGACAATATGCATTGGAAAATGCATGTGTACAAGAAACTGTACAAAACATCAGTACAAGAAAAAAGAATAAGTGCAGAAGCAATAAGTTGATGCCACTAAGTGGTAATTGATGCTATAGCCTTACACTAGAGCCATTTAAACTCTCCTCTTTTAAATTTGTAACTACAGCTAAAATCATGAATATTAAATTGTATCATTATAGCTGTGTGTCTAGTGAATTTTAAGGATAAATTTCCTCCTCCTCTGATGTGCTTTGACTATCTTACTTTAATTTTTATCCCATGGAGGGAAAGTCTCGCAAAGCAAGTTGTTCTTTTATTGCAAATATTACACTTTTGGGCAATGGTGTATTTCAGAAGAAAGCCTTGAACCTTCCTCATGGAGAAAATTTTATTTCCTAAAAAATTTCCTTCCAGTAGCATATCCAAAGGCGGAGGGTGCATGAGTTATACTCCCTAACTCCAAGGTTTGAATAACATATTTTCTCTTAAAATCAAAGATGCAATGTCTCCCCTCCCCCAGCACCTAGTTGAAAGATTTTGGATACAATGATGGTTTCATAAATTATATTACAATCTTAAGATTTCCCTTTCCCTTTCCAAAATTATGATTACCTTACTGCTTCTTAATAAACTGGATGAATATTCAATGGTCATTTTATATAGAACAGACCCACCTTATTTTAATAGAAATTCTTTAATTAAAATTCTGTGGCTCTTCTTAAATCAGTTTTTTTAATTAAAAGTGAGGCTGAAGGAAATTAAATATCTCAATATTGTCTGTCTTGGATAACAATATCCATTTAGTGTTTATAGATATGAAATTAGAATATTTAACATTGGTGATGTCAGTTGAATTAATCTGAAAGTTGATACAAACATATTAAAACACAAATAGTATAAATTATATTAAACTGCAGTGAACCATGTAAGCCTATTTTAAACAGAGTATGATGCTTACAATTTTAACCGATTTTGAATGTTTTTCATAATATCAATTGTTTTTACCTCATTTTTAAAAATCAAGATAAAAAATCCTTGTGACTCAGAATCAGGCCTGGATCTAGAGGGAAGGGGGGGGGGAATAGAGAAGGTGGCCAAGAAACACAATTGAGCAGGAAAAATTAAAAGGGAGGGTAGCCAAAAGACAATATCCAATGCCTTTTAAGCAGCTGCTTGCCACAGAGGTCTGACAAGAGATTGTCAGTTTATATGCCATAGCAGAAGGTCTGTGAAGATGGTAGGATCTCAGCAGGAAGACAACACAAACATCCATGCCTTACCTGAGACTCAAACCCAGGTTCCTTTGATCAGTAGCCAAGAGCACTAACCACTGAGCCATAGAACAGTGGTTGAGTGTCCCCCTATACCCGTCCTTCCTCTGAACCATGAGTCTGTTCCTCTTGAGAAACTGCATACATCCCAAAAGAAATTTTGTTTCAGAAATGGGCCCACCCACTGTTTATTTGCTTTTGTACTATCACTTCAGACATCATTAAAGAATGAAGTACATTTATTTACCATTTACCTAAACGAGACAACACTAGTGACGTCGAAGACAAATCGAATTACAGAAAACTTTTACCTGCTACAGTGTGCTGGGGTCTGTAGACAATTGGTTTGCAACACTCATAATGTGACAATTGCATCATGATTGCTTTCGAATTGTAATTGCACTGCTCTTGCAAATTGCTGCAGCGTACATTTACCCTTAAGAGTACCAGATCAATTAGATTGTTGCTTGGAATATTTGCGTAAATTGCCAAGATCCACTGCATTTCATAATTTTTTTTAAAATCAAAAAATGGTATAAATGGATAGACTAGAGTTGAAACTAATTACCAGCCTCAATAACAATTATAAAAGCCATGTATAGATAACATGCACCTCAACTGGTATTTAAAGGGTTAAGGAGACTAAAGGATAAATTAATTTCTATAACTAAACAATATAGTTACCTTCTGTTGAAACCAATTTTTCATGCACTGCAAGTATCTATAAAACAAAAATTAAGTACATGTATTTAAAGTGATATTAATCACATAACATCATTACATAGCTTTTATACATATTCAAAATACCTCAATACATATAATTAGCATTAAAAATATAGGGTATCTGGGACAAAACAAAGTTCAAGGTATTGTAAGATGATAGGGATAAATTAGTAAGTATGGAGGGAGTTATAACACAAATATACCCGTTTCTACAATCAACATAGTCAGAAGACTATGTTGTTTGTAGGATCAGTCAGAAGGAAAAAATAATTACATAGGAAAAACCTATCGAATGTATGAGCAGCATATGATGGAACACAGAAATGATATTAAACATAAAAAAAAACAAACACAGCTCTTGCACAAATAATACTTGACAATAATATTAAAGTAAATAAAATTCAATATAAATCCATAATATGACCTCCAATTAAATTTCAATTACAGTATGCTGAAACTATAATGATAAATTTACATAAAGAAACATTGTGTAATATAGAGATACCTACCTTGCCCACAGCATGGAATCTCCTGCTGCGTGAGCAACTACAACACAAGTTGCAGAGATCCATCTAATAGAGTCAGAGAGACTTGCATTAAAAACCCACTAGCAGTTACCATCGCACTGCAATCACACTTGAGGAAGCTCCGAGAGAGAAGGGGGACAAAATGTGTCATGAAGTCATTTGGAGTTTTTTAAAATGTTTTAATGTTAACTTTAGTTGGGTGTGCGTTAATGATCCTTTAGATTTTTTAAAGTTTTAAATGTTCTTGAGAGTGTGCCCGGTCACCTTAAATTCAGCACTTCTGGATTGGAACTTGAGATATGTATATGCACAAGATAACAACCTAGACCAGGGGTGGGCAACCTTCTTAAGTGTGCGTGTCAAAATTGCCAAAACTTTGATGCAAAATTTCCTCACATGCCAACCGAAATTTTGGGAACATATATTATATGCATTCCATCTAATTACATGCAAATAACATTTCATAATCCTGAATATTGATAATACATTTCACATAGCTTTAACAATAACTTATGTTTATGCCAATGTAAAGAAAATTTGCATTTATATCTAATAAATTAAATATATTAATTGACAATAAATACTTCCTTTCCATATTTTAATGACTTATGATTTAATTAAATCCACATTCACATATATACACACTTTAGAAAACCGATAAATTCTTTACGAAAGACTGGGAGAGGGGTGTGGCTCAGTCAGTAGTGCACCAGGCTTGTAATCTGCAGGTTCCAGTTCCAGCTGGGTCAGCGTTGAGATTTATCTCCGCAAATTTCCCAACCTGCCCACAGTCAATAGGAGACACTGATGGGCTTGGAAAGGATGTCGGTCGGATCAGACGTTAAGCTGTGGCCCCGTATGTGGGAGAGCCATACCCTGTGCACATTAAAGAACTCTCTGGATGGCCTTGATGGGAGGCTACCGTCTCACAACAGCTCGTTCCAGTGGGTTCCCTCCCCCAACCTTCTCAGAGCCTTTGGGGTCCTGTGACCTGGCCATTTAGCTCATGGTGTGCAAAAAAGTGCCACTCAGAGGTAAAACAACCCAAATCTTTACGAAACATGAAAAAACATATAAAATGATGGTAAAGGAGCCACGTTCGGCTGTCTGGCGAATGATGCAACAACTAAATGGGACAAAACCTGTACGTCAGTATGCCGCAAAGATTTGCATATATATGATATGCCGCAAGGCTTGGAAATAGGATGTTTGTTTCATTTTCTTATTACTTATTATTGCTAAAACAGTTGATAGTGTTTGTTTCTTTATTGCATTTTTATTTGGTATTGCTCTACTTAATAAAATTGTATTCTATTAAGTTAAAATATACAACTCAGCAAAGATGTTGGATATTTATTAAATTATTTTTTAAAGTGAGCCCTGTGTTGCGTGCCAGAAAAGAGCCTTTGGCGTGCTGCGTTTGGCACGCGTGCCAAGGGTTCCCCACCCCTGACCTAGACTATCAAGCACAACAGCTATACACTAAAAAAAAGATCAGTTGAAGAACATTCAAAGTGTATGAGAGAATACAAACAGGACTAGTAAACATAATTGCCATGACATTAGAAAGAGTATCATCTTCAAATGGTGAAATGCAACAGCTGAACCTAAGATTAACATCTGGAGGCAACCAGCATCTGTGATTGTCCATGTTCAGAAAAGATAGTAACTTTTCTTATCCTTCATCACCTTTGCTTGTAAATGATGATTTAAGGTACTAGAAAATAGAATAGCTGTAATCGAGATATTGCACAGGAGGCAATATACCTTAGATGATGGAATAAGGTTGATAACAGTGACCACCTCAAGAATTATATATTTTAAGAATGTAATACAACTAGAGATCATATAATATTAAATTTGATAGAATTATAGTTGGGGTTGTAATTTATTTACAGCATGGTATAAAAATTTGCTTGAAATATGCTCACTAGTAAAGAAAAGCATCTTATCAACAAGATAACATTCCAAGCAAATCTATTCACTACAGGATTAATAAGAGGATCTATGTATATGTAGAAATCTATTGAGGTTCAATTAAAACCAGGCGAGTTTCTCTGTCTTTTATCATAAACTGCATGTTCATTGCTGCATTAAGCAATGAATTGCATTTTTTTTGTTAATAGATTTTGTTCCCACACACCCTGTATTTGCATATATATATATAATACAGTAAGACCTTTACCTGAATATGCTATCTACAATTCATAAAACTCCCGAGAAACCAATTCACGTAACTTTGAGCCATTAAAAATAATGTAAGCACCATTGTTGTCATCATGTCAAATGAATTTAAGTACTAGCTAATCATATGTAAGTTACTGTAAGAAAGAACATAAGGGAAATTACCTTTTCTATTGAAAAGTTAATGGTACACATTTTTGCTTTAATTCTATCACAAGACTTTTAACATATAAAAACAACATGCAACAGTGGCAATAGGCAAATTTAATGAAACTTTCTACACAAATAGTAAAACACTACCCTACATACTAGCTAACTAGAAGGGTAAAATAGTAATAAAGTATCACAGGACAAAAATCCTGTCAGCAAGAAACACTTGAAATAATTAGTTGAAAAACACTGGTTGTCCTGAATGGGACAACTGAGTGGGAACCAATTTTTTTCAACTAATTATTTTAAGATGGATAACATATTGCCTGTGGCAAATATGGGATGCTCCTTTTTAGAGAAAATGAAGTTTTTCATTATATATATATATATACCAGTGGTTCTCAATCTTTTATGCTTCATGTACCCCCTGGAAAAGTGTATGTAACTGGCATACTCCTTGTATAGATAAATAAAACTATAGTTATAATATAACAATGGGAATAAAATAAAACAAAAATAAAATAAATAAATACCCCCTCAAGCAGCTGCTTTCCACAGAGGTCTGACAGGAGCCTGTCAGTTTATATGCCATAGTAGAACGTCTGAGAGGATGGCAGGCCCTCAGCAGAAAAACGACACAAACAGCCATGCCTTACCTGGGGCTCGAACCCAAATCCCTTAGATCAGTAGTCAAGCGCGCTAACCACTCAGCATATACACATACATATTAAATTTTGTATTCATAAATTACATATATCGATAAACACAAAAAATTACACACAATAAAATAAATCAGTAGTAGTATTGCCAACTTAGCAACTTTGTTACTAGATCTAGTGACTTTTGAGCTCTCACGGCATACCCCAAAAAATTTTACCATGTAATCCATGTTGAGAACCCCTACCCTATACAATTACCTACAATGCAAAAAACACATTTCATCTATCCATTAAAATGAAAAAGTTGGATTTTCTTATCCCCTAGGGTTAAGAGGCAAATCAGTCAGTGTATATAAAATAATTCATTTATTTTAAAATTAAGCATTAAATTTATAAAAGTAAGGAGTAACTAGTCAAATTTTAACCAATACCACACATTGAACTTTAGACCAAAGTAGAACTCTGAGAACTGGTATTTGAGTTTTTTTCCTCATCCAGCACATAGTCTGGACCTGGCCCCTTCCAATTACAATCTCTTTCACTTCAATGGCTGAATTTCTTCAAGGTAAGCAGTTTCAAACATTTCAAGAAATCAAAAATGGATATTAAAAGTTTTTCATCTCCAAGGACCAAGCATGGTATTGAAGAAGAATTGAACAACTTGTCAACAAATAGATGAACTATTGCAACAAACTACAAACTATTGAAAATGATGGCTTATATTTCACTCAGTAAGGTTCATGGATTTATATTGTAAATCATTTCTCAGGTAAACAATAAAATGAAATATAAAATGAACAATAAAATGACTTGTGAATCACCTTAGTATTATGCAAAAGGCTGCTTTTGCAATATACATAAGATGATAAACACTGTTCTACTGGTATGCTTGCATCACAGAACTCTAATTATCAGTAAATAATGTTGTGAAGTTTTACGTGGTATACAGCTCATACATTTGGCATTAATCAGACCTTAACCCTTCCAGTGTCCAGGCTGAAAACCAGGTTTCCATCCAGGGGCCAAGCTATTTTCTGCCTATGCTCAGCCAAAAAAAAAAAAACTTTTAACTTTAGAACTTTTTTGCCAAATAATTAATGAAAGCAATTATGGCATGTTGTATACCAAATCAATCAGCATTTAATTCTGGATTTTCTGAAAATCAAGTATTTAACAAAAAAGACAATATGTTTTATTTTCATAATACCGACTTTTTTTTGAGTCATGTAGTAAAAAAAGCATCTGGCAACACAAATAAAAATTAATTTAAAAAAATCTAATAGACAGAAATGATTACAATGCACACAAATAAAATGACTATATATTTCTGAATAACAAAAAAATTACCTTTTTGTCTTTAAGTAAATATTTTTCTTGTTTTATAATTTTTTTTCTCGGTACCATGCTTTGAGAAAATTCCAGGCTTTTAGCCAACTGTGCTGAGTCAGATAAACAAATCAACATTAGAATTTGTTTTAAAAATAACCAATCAACGGAAAGAGGTCATGTTATATACTAAATTAAACAAAATTTAATTACGAATTTTATGAAAATAAATAATATAAACAAATTTGCAAGCATACTGATTTTAATAAGCTTTTTTCAATGTGATATCGTGAAAAAAAAAAGATCGCACTATACAATTAAGGCTTCATTTTAGAAAACCTGTTGAATAAAAATAGTTAAATTATATATTTATCAAAAGGAAATTTCCTCCCGAATAATATAATATTCAACCTGAAATATGATTTTCATGTCTTTTGATGATTCTTTTCAGTATCGTATATTTTAAACACGGCCAGTGTTACAACAATGTGACTTGGCCTTCTCACATTAAGGGATTTTCTGAACTGGTTATGAAATAGAAAAAAAAACGTCCTCAGCTGCTTTTTTTTTTACTAAACATTACGAATTTTTTCTTTGGATGTTGAAGTTTAGCAATCTTGGCTAAGTGCAGAAAGGTTTGTGCACCAAGGATCAGCCGTTCTCAAAATTGCCCTCCCAAATGATGGCCGATTTCTATAGCAAGGAAGTCTATTTTGCTTCCATATCCAAGACATTAAATTTCAGAAAATGGTACAAACTCAAAGTTTTTTTTTATTAAAAAAAAACAAGAAATAATAAAAGAAAAATTACATATAACCTAATGGGATATTAAATAAAATATCCGCAACAACTTTTAAGCTGGCCTTCGATCTAGCATAACTCAGAAAGTTTGATAAATCAGCCGATTGAAGATCGCTAACTAACCAAAGTAAATATACAGAAATGAATTTGCTTTCATATCCAAGACCTCATTTATTTTCAGAAAATGATACTATATCAAAGTTTTACTGGAAAAGTAATAAATAATTAAATAAAAATTAACATATAGCTTAATGCGATGCTAAAATATCCACAGCAACAAGTTGTAGGTTGGCTGTATGATATAACATAACTATGAAAAAATCAATACTTATCTATCGGCAAAAGATCACTAATTTCCAAAACTAAATTTACTAAAATGAACACTAAGTTTAAATATAAAAAAAGTAAATACTAACTTTACAAAGGGTATCGAATATGCTGGACCAAAACTGTAAAAAAAAACGCACATGGAACGGAGATATGTAGCATGTGTAAGCCACCTGCATCTTGTTTGTCTCAGTGAAGCATAACTAATTAAATGTAGCTGCAACCCGAATTTCTAAGAAGGATGTGTGTTTACTTTCAGTTTTGATTAGAAGGATGCTGGAAAAAATTATAAAAATAACTTGGGAATACTGAAATAGTTTTACGACAGAAAAGAGTGTGAAACGGAAAAAATAAATTATGGTATATATTTTGTAATTACTTCTAAAATCTATCATTTTTAAAAATAGTAGTTTTTTTGTTAATTTTTAAGAGTTTTTCGAAAATTTAAGGAAAAATCTGTTGATAATAGCTCAAATCAAACTTGTGAGATTAAATCAGAAGGTTGCTTCAGCAAATAGGAATGTTAACAAGCAAACTGGTAATACCATTTAGTGTTTCTAAGAAATGGCAGTCAGATGGCTTTATAAAATTATTTATATTGTAGTTTAATAAAATATGCATCAAATTAAAAAACAAAATATTATTTTTGAAGCCTAAATTATATATTTTTATAAGGTATATATGTAAAAAAAATTACAACAGCAATTTTTATTTAAAAAAAAAACGATATATTTTTGTTGTACTAAATGCGTATACATACGTCATTGGCCCCTCAATTTAGATTCTTCGTATGCATACAGATGGCTTGGACACTGGAAGGGTTAAAGGTTGTTTACCATTCTGAGGTACAAAATACTCACAGAATACAAAAATTGTGCCCTTAAAATATGATTACACATTCTTGATGAGGGAAAATGACTAATTAGGATACTAATCTGCCATCCTACCGATTCACAGTGAATATGCTGCCACAATTGAAATTACCACTTCTGCACTTGTATTTTTAACATTTAGTACTTCATTTCCTACTCTAAGTAATGCAACTCATGGCAGATGACTTGCAACAGAAGAGAAACATCAAAGGTGACAATTTTGCACCACAAATTATACCACTTTTACATATTATAGTTGTTGATATTGGGCAGGTTTGTGTACTCTTATATAAGATCAATATAGATAAGAAACTTCCATTTATAATAAAAAGTATAATATATTGGTGAAAAACCCATAACTTATTTCATCACTAAAAGGAGTTATATTATACATTTTTTTTAGTCAAAATCTCAAATGTATCACATTACTTTATTATACTGATCACATATTTCATGATGTATATTACTTGAATTCTCATTTGGAAAGGGCAAAATTCCCCGCCCTGCCCACGGTCAGTAGGGGACACCGATGGGCTTGGAAAGGCCGCCGTTCGTCGGATGGGACTTTAAGCCGTGGCCCCGTGTGCGGGAGAGCTATACCCTGTGCACGTTAAAGAACACGCTGGATGGCCTTGACGGGGGGCTACCATCTGTCTCCCAACAGCTGTTCCAGTGGGTCCCCTCCCCCAACCTTCTCTGAGCCTTCGGGGTCCATGTGACCTGGCCATTCAGCCCATGGTGTGCAAAAAAAGTGCCGCTCAGAGGTAAAACAACCCAACCCAACCCATTTGGAAAGGTTCCATCAATTGTTAAGTAAATGTAGCATGTGGGAATTTTAACCTTGTTATTGACATACCAATATTTTTATGCTAGACAGGTCCATTGTGGAACCACTATGGAAACAATGGCATCCAATAAAGGAGCACAAATTATGAGTTTCTCATTGTCCTGAATCTCACAAAGAATGTAACCAGAGTCTGAATGGGAAATGTAAGAGAAAAGAAAGACAACTTCTGAAATTAGCAACAGCAGGAGCAAAAAAATAGTGCTTTTGACTGTGCCAGTGTGTAATTTTTGGGGTAGTTCATCTTTGGTATGGAATAGAAATATATAATTTCAATAGATAATATACATACATATATAAAGGTTTCCTATACTAAGAATAAAAAGTGTAATACTGGAGAATACTTACGCTTTAAAATCATCTCCAATAACATCAAAAAGTTTCTTTTTTGCAACATTCAATTGAGTTATAGTAGCCATATCATAAATATCTTAGTCTAATGCTGGAAAAACAAAAATTAGCTGAGCATAATATAACTAATTCAGTACTTATCACAATTTCTATTAGTTACTTTTTAGGAGTATTAATAAAATATTTAAGTTTCGTTTTAGTTTTTTTTTTTTAGCAATCAGTTAAAAAACTTGCAATATTGTCTTAAAAGTAGCACTGCAAAATGGACCACAATAAAAGAACTCGCAAATTAGTTCATTATTGAAAATGTTTCACTTTCAGCCAATTTCTCTGATCATTCTCAAAACTAAAATTCATAATAAACTATCTAACAAGTATGATAGGTCAAGAACATTTGGGAAATTAAGTGTTCTATCAGTTGAACTGATAGAACACTTAATTTCCCAAATGTTCTTGTTTTTCCCATTTTCCCAATTCTATTTCCAATCCCAAATTTCCCAATTCTATTTCCAATCCCAAATTTCCCAATTCTATTTTTGGCAAACACCCATCATTATACCTTGGAGATCTTTCACCAGCAAAAGGAGAAAATTCACCAGCAAAGATCTCCAAGGTATAATGATGGGTGTTTGCCAAAAATAGAAGAAATTTTAGGTGAGAATATACCTTCCAGTATGCTTAAAATTAAGTTTTATTGAACTCTGAATGGTCCATTAAACATAACAAAAATGACATTACTTATAAACAATTCAAATTTGAAAATAAAAAAAATTATTTAAAAACTTAATATAAGCATTTTTCAATTTTTTATTGTTAGAAATAAATGGAACAAGTGAGGTCACTCAATTTGTGCACAGGAACCCACTTACATTGCAGTTACATCAAGGTTTGATATTCAGCCAGTACACACCACTCTGGCCATACCAATTGTTAAAATATTGAAATACCTCCAAACAGGTTGTCAAATAATATAATAATATGAAAAGTGGTAAAATTAATTAATAATATAATTTCTAATATAAACTCATTAGTTCAAGGTAATTGTCATAGGATATCACGAAGACCACTGATAAATGGGGCCCCCTGTTGTAGCAATATCTGAGAAACATTTTTGCAACACTATCTGCCAGTTCAGCCTATGTCACTTTTGTGTACTGATGGTTCACAGTGTGGCTGTGTTGCACATTCTTTAGAAGTAGTCTGTGCTTTAGGAGAATCACCAAACTCAAATTATGTAGTTGCTACTGCTTCTAAATAATTTATTTTTTGGTTTACTGTACTGGTTGTTACTTTGATATTATCATACCAGTTGTCAAATATTTTGAATATCACCCCTGGTCATGTCACTTATTCAGGTATACTTTTGATATTGGAAGTGTGGGCTTTCAGGCTTTTTTTAGTACGGAACGAAAATTCGTTGTTTATTGATTGGTGGAGTTAAAATGATTGTGTCTGATGAGATTATTATTATTATTATTTTTATTTTATTTCTTTTTTTGGGAGGGGGGAGGGGGTTATGTTAATGTGGAATGAAAATTTGCTGTTTAGCGATATGCTCGATTCAAAATAGTTGTGTCCAAAGAGAATATCTCTTTTGGAGCATTTTATTAAGCACCAAAAAGACATTTATTGGCTACTTCTATATGTTGGTGAAAGAAGTGGCTTTGTTTGGCATGTTAAAGTGCATAAGGTGACATGACATTCGTTATTTAGTGATATGCTCAGTTAAGTAACAAATACATCAGATGCAGTTATTTTTGCCAGTATATATGTAAAATAAAGATTTTGCATTTATCATATTCTTTTTGATGCATTCCCTCTTACAATGCCTTCACTAGCTCGTAATGGGAGTTTTAGGCCATTATACTATAAGTACAACTGCAATGAATATTGTTTGCAATATATTATTGCTAAGTTTTGTTACATTCTGTTTCGTATTTAGCATTAAAATTTTTATGTCAGTAATTTGGGGAGTTTTTTTTTACTGTTTATTGAGGAAAAATAATTTTTCTTTGATTTTACTAGTGACTACTAGAGCATGCATGGAATCTGCAGCTGGACAGAGAAACAGAGCGCTTCCCTTTAGCAATTAGTTTAGCCTGGAAAAAAAATATGCATGCGCAGTGAGAGGTAATCTTCCAGTCTCTAGATGCTTGTGTTCACGCTACAGGAACTGTATCAATCTTCGGAGTGGGTCTGCTGCTTGGCATAATTCACGGCCACAACTCTCACAAGTGTTCTCCAAAAGAACCAGAGAATTTTAGGTATTTCCTAAAAGAATTGGAGAATGTTACACATTCAATAAGAAATTTTGGATTAAAATTTAGGGGATAATAATTGTCATCACTCTTACTTACATTTTTGATAAGTCGACCGTTCCTGCAATGTATTTTATTATAAAAATTTATTAACACACTTTGCTATATTCTAAAAGCAGCAAGTGTTGAATAATTATTTTGTTGACCCTTCAGTGGATTTCCTATTAAAACTGGGAGAAGTAAATGCTCGGGCAGTGGCGGAACTAGACTGGGGCATTGCCCCAGGGCCTTAATTAGGTTTCCAGAAACATTTTTGCTAATGGAATTTGTCAGATGAATATGAATCAAACAATACGGAAAAGTGTTAAAAGACTGAATAGGTATGTTCCTAGTATTTGCTCTCTGGGCCTCTTTTATATGGTTTCTTGATTCAACATCTCTATTCCTCTGTCTTCTTTTTCTACCCATTTTCTTTCCTTAATACATTTAAATAGTGAACAATGCCATTGTTCTTATGCATACAGTTTCAATTGTACAAAAGTTTTTCCAATTCATATGAATGTGTGGCCTGTGTGGAAGGCGAGATCTTGGCAGAAAAACACAAACATACAGCCTTATCCAGAACTCGAACCCTTTAGTTTCATACAAAAGAAGTTGGTAGGAAAAAAAATGAAAGTATTAAATACTTTAGAAATTCAGTTAACCTCATAAAAAGTATTTTTCACCATCAAATTCTTAAAATCATAGTTTTATGGTGCCTAATTCACGGTTGTATTCTAACAATTATATTTTACTTAGAAGTCTCCAACAGCTGCACCTAGGACAGCAATTTTCAAACTGGATAATTGAAAAAAGTTAGCAAAGAAATTTTAAACTAAGAATTCATGGGAAGTTATAAATTACTTTATCCCTAAGAACACATCTGAAATATTCAAAAATTGTATAAAAAATTAAGGAAACTTAGATGTAACATCCGTCAAGGGAAATTTTCTTTTTTTTAAGGGGATGGTTAAAAATTACATGAAGTAGCATCCTTGGACTTCTTAGACTATTCTAACAGATAGCCATTGAAGATGATTTCATTATAAGTTGTCAGCTGAACAAATTCTGTGAAAACATACCATCAACACTGTAAGCCAATAATAAGCTGCAATCATGGCATCGCTAAATTCCATAGATGTTTGTAAAGACATCATTACAAGATGTAATAGTCATTGTAAGACTATTACAAGAGGATGATGCAATAACATCTGCAATTGCACCAGAGAAGGAGTGTGTCAACACATTAGTTCTTCAGTGGCAATCAAAATTTCATTCAGGATAAAAACAAGATGGGAGTTTAATTCATTGAAAATTATTGAGTAAGCAACTATACCTAGCAACATTGCCAATGAACGGATCTTGGCAAATTTTTGAGCGTTTGTAATTTAGAAGCAAAATGGCGGTTTCTTTAAGGGAATAAAATAAGGGGACTAAGAAGCATCCTCTGATGCAATACTGGCCAATTTCTGTTTCAGTAATATATATACACCTTTATTTTTGGCTTATTATACTGTGTAAGTAGCATACCCAGAAATTTTCAATGATGGCAGCAGTGTGTGTGTGTGTGGGGGGGGGGGGAGCATGCAAGTCTCATGATGTACTTGAGACCTTAGAAAACTTGTACACCTTAGAAATGCTACTGAAGCGTTTGTGGGAGGTATCATATGATCCCCTTAGAAAAAGAATGCTAGAGGCTGCAAGTGTAATAGAGGTAAAAAATTGTTTATGTTATGTAAATTTCATACATCTTTTCTAGAAATTATTTAAAGTTATTTTTATACTGCAATGGAAATTATCTCTTTTACCTTTTTCAGGCTCAATTTATTTTTTTGCCCCTCCCCCCAATTTTTTTCCTAGATCCTGGTCTGTTAATATTATATAACAAAAAAATATGTAGTGCAATATTTTATCAAATATTAATAAAAGGGGATTATAATAAGTGAGGTAAAATATTATGGGGGAAACATTTTTTCTTTAAAAATACTTAAAATTTAACCTCTGGCTGATCTGGGATATCTGTCTCCTGGCTCATATAATCCTACCTCATATAAGTTTTTGATTTTCAAAACTGGTCCAGAAAGATTTCTAAAATTATAAAAATCTGGTCCATTTCAAGATGCAATCGAGTAATTCTGCAATATAGTTTATCAAGTTCTTACACTATGTCATGGCTTTGAAGGTGTATTTTCTAAATACGCCAGTGAGAGTCAGGTGTTATGAATGAAGACTTACTGATCATGCCTAATTTCTACGTTCAATAGTCATTATTTCTTTAGCATTGTCTGCAAAACATTCCCATGATTCTAATGAGTTGAAAAAAATTAGTTGTTTTTCGAGGTACTTGATGTGCATTTTTTTCAAGGCCATTTAGGTTCCCACAGTTTTTTTAAAACTAATTCAACAAAAATATAAGAAACTTTTGAACTGTAATTTCAGTTGAATTGTAATTTCATTATCCTTAATAACCTAAACATTTTAACCTAAATATTTGAAATAATATATTATTCAAATATTTAGGTTAAAGTGCAATATGTAAAAATCTTTGGTTACAAATATTTGCTTTGCTGAATTCAAAAATAAGCATTTATATATAATTATTACACAATTATTGTACTTAAATAAGCTATTTCATTTTACCAGAAAATGTTGAAAAATTTGTATTTGTCATAAAAGACACTCCATCGCTTGACATCATCATCATCATCATCCTCAAGCAGCCATGGCTATGGAGGTCCAACCATACCGTGCAATTTAGTTCTCCAAGCAGGTCTGTCTTGAGCTACATCTACTGCATCTGGCCACTGAACACCAATTCTAATAAGGTCTTGTTTGACATTGTCTGCCCACCTCATTTTCAGAAAGAGAGGTCTCCCCCTCTTTCTGAGGCCTTTAGGCACACTGTTCATAACCCTATTTGCCAATCTATAATTATTCATATGGGCAACATGCCCAAACCAATGAAGTCTCTCTCTGCACAATATGCTGCTTAAAGGAGGTTGCAAACTCCTTTACCTAACCTCATCATTAGTTGAAAGTTGAACCACCTAATGCCCAAGATACTGCGTAAGCATCTGGAATCAAAAGCATCTAGTTTCCTGTTATCTTGTTTACAAAGTGTCCAAGTTTCACTACCATAACTAACCCTAGAAAGAACCAAACTATTATACAGCCTAATTTTAGTCTTTAGGTGTATACGCCTATTTCTCCACACTCTCCATAGATTCTTAAAAGTCCCGGCAGCAATCCTTATTTGTCTGTGAATCTCATGCCGCATATCACCAGTATCTGTTACATAGCTCCCAAGATAATTAAACTGTGAGACCTGCTCAAGACTGCAACCATTCAGATTAACTGAATCACAGCCTGCCTGACCAATTTTCATCACTTTAGTTTTCTCTCTGTTTATAATCAAACCTACTCTACTACCAGTTTCATCAACAGCTCGAATGAAAGAGTTCATCTCATCAACATCATTTGCCAAAAGGGCTAAATCATCAGCATATTCTAAATCAGAAATTTTTGTATCTATAGCCCATTTAAAGTGAAAATCTTTCCCTTGCACTGAATTTCACACAACATAATCAATAACCAAGCTAAAGAGAAAAGGAGACGAAATGCACCCTTGTCCAACACCAGAAGTAAGTAATGCTAAACCGATTGCTAAAGCCTTACCAACTCTCACACACGACTCAGTGTTATTATAGAGAGCTTTCATTATGTTAACTAACTTATCTGGTACACCATATGATCTAACAATCAACCACAAATTATGACGATCAACAGAGTCGAAAGCCTTTTTGAAATCAACAAAGCTAGCAACCAAAGGTTTCTGAAACTCTAAACATTTCTCAAGAATCTGCCTAAGTGAAACTATCTGATCCACATCTCCCCTACCACTTCTGAATCCACAATGCTCATCACGCAATTGACTGTTGCGAGCCTGGTGTGCTACCGACTGAGCCACCCCCGCCCCAAAATAAAATTTAGAACATCTATTGGAGATGAACCCAAGACTTTCTGCATGCAAAACGGATACTCTACCACTGAGCTACATCCCCCTACATGTTATGACTCTTATATTCATAGTTAGAGAACAGAAGATGGCAACAGTAGTTCTGACAGAGGTTACCAATTCCTATAAAAATAGCATGGAAAACATTTTTGCTTTTAGCCAGGCTGGCTAAAAGAAATCCTTTCAGAATTTCAACTTGCAATTGGCCACTGCAACTTGGACTACAACTAAAAACCCTCTATCGAAGTCACCACAATTTCCTGGTGAGTAAGGAAAAGTTTGGAAAAGGGGAAAAAGAAACACATAGACATTTTCTTTTATAATTACAGATTACTTCTCTTAGAAAATGGGGTGCAGTTTAGATTCATGTAGGTTTTGGCTAATAAATTAGCTTTCTTATCAATTCAGTGAAACCCTATTCACATTTACTTCTTATAAAAGTTTTAATATGCATATATATCACGTAACCAAAAAATGTTTGTGCGGTTTTGAGGGTAAAATGAAATTATGGGTAAAAAGAGAATAATGATATTTTATTCAGGAAAGTAAACAGCAGCATAATCTATAACCCTTTCCCAATGAGATACAAGTTTGTAAATGCCACTCCAGCAGAACTGCCAATTTTAGAAGTGGAGAAAGCAGCCAACATTTCCAGTGCTTCTTGGTTTCAAAATTGCCAGTTGCATATATAATTATCCAGCACCAAGAAAAGATGGTAGTCGGATGGAATGAGGTCTGAGGAATATGGAGGATAGGGTAGAATTTCCCACCCAAGGCTGTGGAGCTTGTATCGGGTCACTTGTGCTGTGTGAGGGCAAGCATTGTCTTGAAGGGCCACAATGCCTTTGCGATGAACAAGTGCAAGCTGTTTTTGGAGCAGTGCATCTGCAACCCATTATAGCTGTGCCGAGTAGACATCTGCAGTGATTGTTTGACCAGTGACCAAAAGTTCATATTGGATGATACCAGATACAATCAATGATACAAACATTTGGTGTTCCTACAGACAACCCATTTTTTCATCACATGTCAACAACCTGTCCAAAAATGGCTCATTGTTGTGGTGTGAAAGCAGTGATGAGCAGATCAGACTGCTAAAGTTTGTTGTCGGCAGTCAGTTCGTTGCAACCCTTTGCTCAGCATCCAGACTTTTCCTAGGTGGTGTAAATGCAAACAAATTGTTTGTCATTTACATGGAACTTTTCTGCAAGCTCTTAGTATGATTAACATGAATCCAACTCAACCCTGGCCTTCAGTTCATTGTCATCAATGGTGGTTGTCTTTCCTCGTGGTCTTCAAGTGTCTCATTGCCTGACACAAATTTTCTGAACCACTTTTAGGCTGTCCGTTCGCTCACTGTGTTCTCTCCAAATGCTGCACATATTTTGCAGGCTGCTTGTGCCACTTCAGTTTCCAGTTTAAACTCATAAAGTAAGCACATTCGAATAACTGTATTCGACACAGGCATGTTTCCGTCACCTTCCCAATTTCACTGAACCATTTTTCACACTTGTTACACATCAACTTATTCAGTGTGCCATATGCTTTTGACTGTGTATGGATGCATGCAGACCACTTCTAATTGTGCTACGTACTTTTCGTTGAAATGATAACAATGAAAAACACACAAACTTATTTGGTTACCTGATACATATCTTGTTAAAGAATCATATTATGATGCATTTACTCATAAAAAATCCAGTGTTTATTAACTATATATTTTTTAAATTATCTATTATACAAAGAGTACTAAGAGTTTGCTCTTTTCAGTGACACTTATGGTGTAATCTAAAAAAAAGCTTTTAGTTCGAAGACAAAAAAAAATGCAACATGGAAATGAATTTAATTTGTTTTGAAGGTAGTATTTCATTACACTGCTCTACAAATTCCATAAGCATTAACTTTACACACACAAAACTTTCTGTTGGTGAAAAATTTCTTTTCAGAAATGAATAGGTAAGTTAATATATCCATGATATCAATTTATATCAATATATTAATACTCTGTTATCCAATGATCCAAATTTTTAACAGTTTTGCCATAGACTCTATTGTTTATTTTTTGACTGTTGATTTAATTTCTTAAAGTTTTTGACATGACCAGAACATTGGGTCAAAGCTGCTACTTTTCTGATGTGTCAGAAGAGCTCTGTCAGTCAGTGTTGCCAACCAAAAACAAATTTCTCTGCACAACAGGAAATTTTACAACAAACTTTAGCACAATTGGGAGAGAAGAGGAATCTTTTTGCTCATAAATAAGGTTTACTAAAAAAAGATTTATAAATTTTATTTGAATAAAATCTATTATCAATATCAAACTGTCAAAATACACTAAAAAATTTCCACCAGGATTGGTACACATGCTGAATTCCTGGGATGGTCCTGAATTTTTACCTTTTATCCTGCACAGATAATGTTTTTAGGATGCAAAATATCCTGAAATTTGCATTTTTAAAATTTTTTTTTTCAATCAGAAAATCAAAAGTGCAAAATCAAAAATTTCAAAGGTAGTCACTGAAAGCAGAGCTTTGAACCAATCCATGATGATGCATAGAACCGGCCAGGCTTAGCACCTAATCTCCGACCCTGCCTTCTCGTGGTGCAGGTTGTTAGTACCTTTCAAAAGAAATACTCTCTTGTGGAAGTAAACGGAAGGGGAGGGCTGCCAGATTAGAGTGGCCTACTGATTTCAACAACTGGCTACTTTTTTTCTACCCTACTGAGGAGTGGTCAACCACACATAATATAACTATATATAGTTAATATATCTATGTCTTGATTGATTCTTGAATGCTGAAATTCAAATTCATTTAATTGAATTCCTTTAATCTGCAATTCATGTTGTTGGGTTGTTTTACTTCTTAAGTACTTTCTTAAGTTTTACTTCTTAAGTAACTCTTTTGCACACAATGGGCTAAATGGCCAAGTCAAAAGGACAACGAAGGCTCAGAGAGAGTTGGGGAAGGGGATCCACTGGACAGCTGGTAGCCTCTCGTCAAGGCCATCCAGCAGGTTCTTTAACATGCACAGGGTATGGCTCTCCCACACACGGTACCACGACTTAATGCCCCATCCAACAGATGGTAGACTTTCCAAGCCCATTGGTGTCCCCTACTGACTGCGAGCAGGCGGGGAGTTTTCCAGATGTAAATCTCAATACAGGCCCAGTGGGACTCGAACCTGTGAAGTGCAGATTATGAGCTTAGCACGCTAAAAACTAAGCCAACCCCATTCCAATCGGCAATTCAATATGAAATGTGACAACAACCAAATGTCACACTATTTTACATTGAGTTTCTGATTAGCATTATCTACAGAAATGCTCTAAGAAATCACTTAAAGCAAAAAATCATTTGCATTGGAAAAACATATTAAATAATTGCATTTTATTATTTGTGTTAGTCACCTTTTCTTTGTTTGTGTGTAAAATACGTGTGTTTATATCATGGGGAAGGGATTCTCTTACATTGGATTGAGTTTAAGCAAAACTACTCATGTCAGAAGAAAACCCCACATGGCTTCCAGCGCAGGTTGTAGCTTTTTGCAACCCAGAGTGAACCTAGACTCTGTTGCACTTTTTTCTAATTACTCTTAGCTATTAATTATTAATTTAGCTGAAGTTAATGTTGTTTTTAAAAGTAATTGAAGATCATCTTGTTGAAACACAAGTTATACTTTGCCCAATAAGTTACAGCAGCTGTAGGCATTAATTATTAGCAAATTTGTCAACCCTAAAAAAAATACTCCTTGTGTGGTTGCACTGAACTAGCCCTGATGGTATCATCCAAAAATATGTAGTACATTATACAAACAATCTGAAGAAAGGTACTGAAAAAACGTTCTAAATTTTTAGGTCTCCAATATAGCAACTGCGCTTTTCATATTGATTAACATTTTTTATTAACTATTTCTACAATTATAGAGACACTTATTGTAAGTAATGGAAATTATCTACAGTGACATTACCAATTTTCATCTGGCTCTTTGCTTTTGAGATGTAGAGACTTCTTAGAAACATTTTGTGAATTGCAAATATTTTACTTTGAAAATTATTTTGGCAGGAGTGTTGATGTGTAAGTATCATAATAGTAAAAAGAAATAACTGTTTATTGTAGATACACAAATCGTAAGTCATTATTCCAAATTTTTGTGTTGTTGTCCCATAAACAACTGAAGTGGGAAAGAAATTCCAGTATTTCAGCAAATAATGTGAATCAAAGTCAGTAAGCATTACAATAAAAAATATGTCACAAAAGATGGAGAAACATCATGTCACTCAGAAAAATGCAAGTTGTTTCAGGAGCAACAATTATGCTACGTTTCTATCCATAAAAGACTGTGAATACTATGTTGCTGCATGCACTAATACTGAAGTTCACACAATTGTGGCAGCAAGTTAAAATTGATTGACTGCAATACAAGATAATGAAGGTGAATATTTATAGGCAATAGCTTACTTTCCCCACAGTTTGAAAGTGTTATAAATAATTATCAAATTATTTAACTTCAAAATTTTATTTTAGTGTCAAAAGTGAATGCAAAAATTTCTGAAGTGTTATGATTTTTGTTGCAGAAAATTTGGTCACCATAATTACAGATAATATTAAAAAAGTTTTAACTTTTTAATTCCTTGCATTTATTTCTACAATTTTAAACACTTAGTAGGTATACAGTTTATGATTTCTGTAATACACACAGTATCCATTCCCCATCCCACAAAGATCTCAACTTAAATACTATTATTAAAACTTAACCTGTTAGAAAAATTTGGTATGTCTGTATATGCAATATCAATGAAATTGAGTTAAATGATGTACCATAGAAAAATAGATATAAGATAACACATTCTTGCCAAAATACAGTTCTCCACAAAAATGATACTTACTACTGTGATAAGTGCTCTTATTATAGAAATTAGATGGGGGGGGGGGAAACACTTCTTTCTTAGCCAACATAAACTACTCCATCTTAAAGAAGAAAAAAAAACAATTCCAGTTATTTAGAAAAAAAAAATTCATTTAAATTGACTTTAAAAATGTTATTTGTTTATGTAATTACTACTTAATTATTTTAACTTTCTATATCTAACCATTATTTAATAACAGGCTAGAATTTTTCTATATCTGAGAAACTATTTTTTTGCTCTAATAAAATTTATTGCTCAATGACAGAGAACTTTCAGTTATTTTAATTATTTTCTAAGGAAAATTTCTTTTTTTTTAAATAACCATTTTTGTTTTAAATAAAAAAACCAATACTCTGTGATTTCAGAATATGTTAACTTAAAAAAATTATTTTGCACTTTAAAAAATAAGCAAAGCAATGGCCTGTTTCACTGATAACATCATGTTTCAAGGCAGAACTATGCAATCTATGGCATAGCTCAGCCTTTAAACATGGTTATTCCTCCCTTCCCCATAATATTGAAACCAACTACAATCCACACTGGCATCAATGACAAAAATGATTTTTTTTTTTTTACAAAACTAGAAAAAATGTAAAGTACTTAAAACAGCAAAGGGCACTAAAATAAATGCAAGCAAAAGCATTCTACAAATGATCATAGATACCTAATTTCCTCACAGTAAATACACTGATACCATAAAAATAGCACATTGTTGACTTCAAAATTAACCACTCAACAATAGCAAAGAGGACCTAAAAGTAAAACCATAAATAAGACATTACTAATCCCCATTATAAAAAAAGCCCCCTGAGCTAAATAATCCCATCACAGAAGCAAGAAAATTGCAACAAATGCACCACAAATCCACATTATAAAAAAAGCCCCTGGAAGTAAATAATTTCATCAAAGACAGTGTCTCAAAAAAAAAATTGTAAACAGTAATACCACCAATCTGCATTATCAAAATTCTCCAGAATTCAAAAATCCCATCAGATACAATAAGCTTTAAAAAAAACAATACTCTACCAATTCAGACTTCACATTCCAGTATTTAAACAACAGTAATGTGTCTGAGTGGTTAATGCACTTGGCTACTACTGATCAAAGGGACCGGGGTTTGAGCCCCAGTTAAGGCATTGATGTTTGTGCTTTCTGCTGAGGTTTCACCCTCCTCACAGACCTTCTATTATGGTGTATACTGACAGGTTCCCCTGTCACACCTCTGTGGAAAGCAGCTGTATGAGGGGTAGTTATAACAATATTTAAAATAGCCACAAATATATTTACCCAAAATTTTGTACAATTTAAAATTAATTGCAATAAAAATATTAAAAATGATAATCACAAATATTAATAAAAGTGAATTAAAAATTGATGTTAAAATTCAAATCACAAATATTAATACCAATTGCAATGAAAAATTAATCTAAAAATTCATAACCACAAATATTAATAAAAACAACATTGAAAAATTAATATTAAAATCACAGCCAGAAATAATAAAGAAAAATAGCATATTGATGTAATCAAAACTCTGCAGATCACCTTCTCTCCTTTAGAGGGCTGTCAAGAATATTTTTCCCTATCCCTCCCCCACAGCAATTACTCTTCACAGTAGGTTTTATTGACAACCACATTTCACAATCAAAACCCTATAATAAATGACAATGAGCCCAGTACATTCCAATTCTGTCAAAAGTCTATGTAACAGATAAACTTACCAAAATAAGACAATGCATGGATGTTTCAGTATATTTAGTATTCAGAATATATATATATAGCATTCAGAATATTCCCTATTATTTTTCTCCCTGGAAAAAAATGCAAACTCATTTAGGCATGACAAGGCTGCAAAAATAATTTAACCACTTTCAATTTTTGACAATAAATTATATTTGTAATGGCAAAATGCGGCCTAAAAAATTTTTGATTTAGTCCGAGTGGTTAGCACGCTTGGCTACTGATCTAAGGGACCTGGGTTCGAGTCCCAGGTAAGGCTCGGCCATCCGGTGGCCGAGTGGTTAGCATGCTTGGCTACTGATCTAAGGGACCTGGGATCAGAAAAAGTTGGGGTTGGGGACTGACTAGACAGCTGTTAGGAGACAGATAGTGGTCTCCCATCAAGGCTATCCAGTGTGTTCTTTAATGTGCATAGGGTATAGCTCTCCTGCTTGTAGGGCCATGACTTAATGTCCTATCTGACAGCAGCCTTTTCAAGTCCATCAGCGTCCCCTACTGACCAAGGACAGAGTGGAGAGTTGCATATATAAATCTCAACATGGCCCAGGTGGGTCTCAAACCTGGGAACCACAGGTTACGAGCCTGACACATTGCTGACTGAGCTACCTTCACCCCAGAAAAATATGGTAAAATATGACTAATGTTAATGAATGTTATGGCCTTTTCACCTACTTTTCCCCCCTATACTACCCCTTGAAAATGTGTTAAATGACAAAATATCTATGTCCATAGAACAAAAACAGCTAAATAAGCTGACATTTGACAATAAACAGCAAAGTCAGCTAAATAAGCTGACATTTGGAGAGGACACAAAATTTTTGGCAATCCAAAATTACACATTAAGATAAACACACAAATACTCACTAGTTAAAAGTTTATATGATTGCAGAAGCAAACTCTTTATCAAAACAAATAAAAAAAAAACATTTTTAGAACTCCCCATTGGGTATGCCATTATTAAGAACTGATGATCATATAATGCTCCCAGATCTTTAGCCTCTTCTGTTACTACCACTATTTTACGTCAACAACATTAGCCTATTGTACCAAAATATAAGTCTAGCTTATAGCATGCCACCATCCCATGGCCGAGTGGTTAGTACGCTTGGCTACTGATCTAAGGGACCTGGGTTCGAGCCCCGGGTAAGGCATGGATGTACATGTTGTTTTTCTGCTGAGGTCCTGCCATCCTCACAGACCTTCTACTATGGCATATAAACTGACAGGCTCCTGTCAGACCTCTGTGCCAAGCAGATGCTTGAGGGGGTATTTATTTTATTTATACTAATAACCATTTGAAATAATTAGTTGAAAAAAAGTTTCTTGTCTACAGGACATTTTCCTGTGATACTTTTTCACGGAATCACTAATAACCATATTTAATATAGTCACAAACAGTAGCATAGTTGTACATATATATTTGGGGGAGGAGATTTGATTTTTTCAAAAGATTAAAAATCATTAAGAGTGAACACAGTGAGTGATAATAAATAAAAGATTTATTCCACAATTATCACTGTTAGGAGATTTGTCTCCTGTGTTGCAGCAAGAGATGAGAAAACAAAAAAAAAATTCCTCATACATTTTGAAAAAATATTATTAAAGTTATAATTAAAAATACTGATAAAAAATAATCTTATTTCATCTCCACTCAATATGACTTCCAAGCAGAAGATTAATTCAGTATGATTCTTATGGCAGAATAATTTTGCAAGATATTGGTGTCTACATGATAGACATACCTGCCAATTTTGTCAAAAGTCTATGTAATGGACTGTAGACATTCAGAATGTTTCCTATTATTTTTTCTCCCTGGCAAAAAATGCGAAGGAGATTTTTCCGTATATTTTGGCTTCAGCATATGGTTTTCCTTTGTTTTTCTATCAAACATGCTACAAAGACCATACACTGTGCCAAAATATAAGCAAAACTGTCCATGGTGGAATAAATAGGAAATAGTCCATTACTTCCAATTTTTTCAAAAATACAGCAGGCATGTACATCACATAAAAACCAAAGATATATATATACCTAAAATCTGCCATATACAATCTGAAAGGTAAAGACTTCATTCTTTTATCGTATATTTACCCACTTCCAATTACATTACAATTCTCTGAACATCCACTGTACACTTTTTTCCCCCAAGCACTATTCTACTAATAGTCCCCCAACACCCACTAAAAAAGTACAAACATTCATTCCTATCATTGCACTGTTTCTACTACATATTTGAATTTTTAGTCATTTCTGAGCAAGAGTAATTTAATATGTTTGATGGTAAGGACAACTAATTGCCTTCTTGTGCAAATATAAACATCTGTCTCTACATATAGCCAAACTGTATCTGATTAAACTATTTTTAAAAACAGACATTACACTTTTGTATCTTACTTCAGATTAAAGAATATTATAAGAAACAATTACACAACTTTGAAGTTAAAATTGCATTGATGTTATCAAACTCTAATAATCAATTTAGCAACAGTTTTAAATGTTTATTTGCTTTACATCATTACGAATGTTAGTGTACAGTTTTGGTGCAAAATAGTCAATGATTTGTGGTCTTCTGTTTGTTGTTCTTTGAAGACCTTCCATAAAACAGTCCCTTACAACCATAGGTAACCATTTCTAATGCCCACTTACAAATAACCTGGTTATTATAACACACTACAATTACCTAACACTAAATAGTATATCCACAGAGTTATCCACTGATTTTAAAATCAAAAAATCATTAATTAGTTTTTTGGAATAATTTTGTCAATATGTAAGATTCGAACTCATGTCTCTCCCAGATACATTGTAACACTCCAAAAGATTTTTTAAACTTCTTCTCTTGGACTTTTGGACTGATCCAAATTACATTAAAACTCCATATAGCATATGAGGTGCCAGGTAATATTAACTTGCCAAATAAAGTTAAATGAAGGTTTGCTAAGTATAAGGGCATTACTTATTGAGTAAATCAAAAGACTGTCAAATATTTAAAATTATATCTTAATCAAAAATCAATTATAATTGCTCAGGAAAAAAAATAGCAAAGTGAAAATATTCATATAAACAACAAAGTTTATTTCCAAAAAATTCAAGACTCACCATATATACTGAACAAAAGTCAGAGCAACTAAAAGCTCCATCTCTACTAACATCCTTCCTCTTACTAACACTCTCTACTGACTCCCTACTATCAATCACTACTCTCCTACACTGTCTGACTCCGTCTGTGACCTAACATCACAAAGCAGCATATAATTGACATATGTATTGCATGCTGGGAAAAACATTTGCATAATCTTACAATCACGCTCTAGCTATGATGCAAGAGGGGAGCATACCCTTAACACGCACATTAGCAGCTGCCAATCAAAAGTCAGAATTGTGCATGCAAAACTCCTTTAGGAGCTCGGAAGAGATAAAATAATGGCCAACTAAAAAATAATCCCCAAAATGATAAATATAACGCAAATAAAGTAAAACTGGTTAAGGAAAAATAAAAGTGATGGTTGGACCATCACAACTTGCCAGAGTGTTCTAAGACCACTAAACTAAAGCTGTATCCATCATTCATCTACTAACAAGATTTATCAATCTCCAGTCTGTCACTCCTGGTGCCATCTATGATCAAGAACTAAAACAAGAAGTAAAACGTAGCTTTTTAATGTTGCACTGAGCAGGATGTAAATAAAATATTACTATATGATACTCATGCTAAAGTATTATTAATGAATCAATCAATGAATAATAAATCTACAGAGTACCTGTTGCCTTTGAAGTCAATAAACAGTTTTCGTATCTCTATATTAACTATTCATTGACTAGTTTATTAATGTTTTAGTGTGTATCACACAATAGTGACTTATTTACCTTTTACTCAGTGCAAATTAAAAGTTGCCTTCCCTGATCATATATGCACCAGGAATGACAAAGATGCACATGTGACAGGTCACATTAGTGGATGAATGATGGAACCAGTTTTAAATTAATGGTCTTAGAACACTCTGGCGTATATCTGGGGTAGAATGAGCTTGAATTCCGCATGTCGGCAAAACTCATTTTTCCCAAACAAAACAACTATTTATTGACTTCAAAGTCAATAGGAAACTCTGTGAATTTACTATTTATTGATTAATTCATTACTAACACTTTAGCAGGAGTGACTTATCGATTTATATCTTACTCAATGTAACAATAAAAAGTAAATAAACTAAAAAAGCAATCATCACAACTGCCTTCGCATTTCCCTGAGAAATGCAATCTTTTGGTTGAAAACAATGAAACATTAGTATTGGTAGTAGTTGAGCAATGGCGAAATTACTTTCCTAATGGGGCTCCCTACATCACAAAAAATGTTTTCAAATGCTGAGATATCACCTGGCCCTAATAATTTTATGAAGTTGCATTTCAAGGATAACCTAGTGTATGCTTTAGTTAATAACAACAAAAAACATACATATATTGACAAATCTGTTTCCTTCATATTTTTGAATGATTCTTTCATCTATACTTTACCAAAATACACTTTGAATGTAGTGGATGATCCAGGAAAGTTGATGATGTGACAGGGGATACTCATATTTAAAACATCACAGTCGTAAAAGTAATTGCGCATAGGGAGTGAATGGAACGTATCTGGGTGCTACCCATATGGATCCATCACTACCTAAATGTCCATAGTTAATTTCAATGCAATGATTCAATCACATACTTTAGAAATCCCTACAGCACCACCCATAGTCATCTTAATGCATATTTAATAACTAATATTTCCAAATGTAAAAAATTATTCATTCATAGCACTTGCTCCCATAAGCACTACATATGATTCTACTTACACTTTTCAAAGCTGAAACCACAAAAATACCGAAATTAAAAATACAACCTGTTCTAAATATCAAGTTCCTCACCTACTACAAACATGAGTACTACTAAGCTAAAGTTACGGTTTTTTGTAGTGTATAGCTTGATTTCATCAAATATTTTTTATTTCACTAGAGAAATGTTTATAGTGAAAAGTCATCCCCATGGAGGTAGGAAGATAAGGAGACGTCCTAATGCGCTTTCCCTGTCCAAGGAAAATGATGCTTATGCAGCAGGGCGGTAGCCATATTGTTGCATTCAAAACAAACCGTCTGCCGCTGCAATCAAGCCTACTTTTCACGTGGTATACTCAGTTTTACTGTGCTTTATATAAATAAAAAAATAAATAAATACCCCCTCAAGCAGCTGCTTGCCACAGAAGTCTGACAGGAGCCTGTCAGTTTACATGCCATAGTAGAAGACGGGAAGATTATTTTTTTACGACTAAGAGAAAGCCCATTTAAGCTATTTGGAATTTATATTGTTTTTTTCAGTGCAATGAATATTTCAATACAGAATTACTGCATAGCAGAACTATTTATGCATTTCGTTGAATACGACAATAACAAACAATTACCAGATTTTGAAAGTTTATTTATACTGCACTGATAATAGCAGAAAACATTTTATGGATAAAAACACTAAACATTATATGCAATAGCAGCATTTAAACTGCAAAAAAACACATTTGTAAGATTCAGAAAATAGCTGTTTTACGTTAAAAAAATTCTGATTCCACAAAAATAAAAAAAATTTGCCTAACAAAACTAAATAAAGCCAATAGCATAAGAAGTAAAAAATAAGACCTAAAAAAATATATACATTAATACAAAAAAAAACGCCCAGATGGTGGCTCGAACCCACCAGCTCTATGTTTGTACCCTCAGCTTCACATCTCTCCCCTATCTCATGCTCATGCTCCTCCCTCAACCAGAGTTAACAATCAACACAAAGTTATTACAATCTCTCAAAAAAAAATCCCATAAGGATTGAAATACATCCTTTCTCAGCCACAAACGAAAATTTCAAAATAATATCTGAAAAAACTATATAAAAAAAACCAACTAAAAATTATACTAAGCAAAAATAATAAAAAATTAAAAAAATATATAAAAAAGAAAAAAAAAATCTACAGGGTGAAGGGATATATAATATCCATTTAAAAAAAAAAAGGCAACGTTCCAGACAGTGGCTTGAACCCAACATCTCAGTACCTGACTCCTCAGTCTCTCATACCTCCCTTCATGTACGCCTAACCTATCCCTCAACCAAAGTAAAAATAAAATAACTACAAGCAATAAACTCGCTCTATTTGAAATCCATACAGAATTAGATAAATTCAGTATTCACCTTAAAAGGGACAATTTGAACCCTATCAGAAAAATTAACGAAAAGGAGAAAAGCATTACACACTCCTCTCCTCTTTTAACTACAATTATTTAAACAATTTGAAAAATTTTCACCCTAATTAACGATCGCTGTCACTCACCTATGACAACTTACACCAGATACATTAAATTAATCTAAAAAGAAATTCAAAAATATAAGACTCCAATCAAAAAAAAAAAGGGGGCATTTAAACAAAACCCTTAAATGCTATCCAAATATAAAAAAAAAAAGAAAGATATTTCTCCCCTTATGAAAATACTTTATTGTAATTTACTTTTCCCTTCTTACACTGAACTTATTAAATCATGAAAAGAGAGGAATTTAAACACTGAAACATTTAAACAAAATAATATCTAATACTTCCACCTAAAATAAAATAAAAAACAAAAAAGAAACTCCGTGATATTTTTATCACCTCTATTTAAAAGCATGTAAAGTCATCATCCGTTAAATAGAATACACACTAATATTCAATTACAGCCAGCAAAATTTTTTAACTGAGAAAGCGTGCAGAAGAATTCTCAAATAAACCTAACGTAAAATCAATCAATCAATCAATATAAGAAGTACATCTTGACATTTATCACTGAGTACAATCCCAAGAAAAAAAAAATTTGTTGAAGAATCGAGGTTTGTAACTCGAAATAAAACTGATTTCATAGCGGTGTAATTAGAACGTAAAGATACTTGTATCATTATATAATTAATTAAACTTTATAAAAATGACAAACTTACCGATGAAAGGTAATTCCTGGTATCTTTTTTGAAGGGCGATTCGTACAGCCGTAAGCTGAACAGGCCGCCGTAATACAAATGTCGAAAAATATTAAATTTTTATAGCGCAACACTGTGTTACTCACCTATACTACTGATCAATGTTTTGAATAGAACAACATGGCTGCCGCGCAGTCGCCGAAGAATCATTTTCAAGTGCTTAGGGCTCCTTTTCTTATCTTACTACCTCCATGGTCATCCCACTCATGGTGAAACCAATTTTTTTTAGCTAAATATTTCTGATTCTGTCCAATATATTTTTTAAAATTATGTATGAGTTTTTAAACCACTTAATTCATGTACCTTAAATGTTCGAATAGTAACTCGGCTTACAATTTTCAATTTCTTGACAGTTGATTTCGTCTACAGTTTGAGCCCAGGCTACTAAATAAATTAAAATTACCCAAGACTAACTCATGAAGATAGATGAAGAACCCTACCTCAATGGGAGGACCACCTCTATGGCTGAGACCATGGAACTAGTATAGAATGGAGAGAATGGAGATGCTCTATGTTAACAATACTATTCAGTGCTTTAACAATACCCCTTTTTTCTTAGACTTTTATGTAAAGGCACGTATTAGATTTGAAAATTAAATAGATTTTCTGATTAGAACAACATTTAGAATACAACATTTAAAATATAATAGATTAAATATAAATGTTAAACCAATAAAGGTATATGAAAACGGTTTGTATATCCAATATTCATATCTTTTCAGATCATTCCATCTGCTTACAGTTTGGTGCTATGTTCATTAGTGTCACCCAGCCATGTAGGTGGGAAGAAAGGAGGAGGGACCCTAAGCACTTGAAGATGATGCTACAGCGACTGCGCGGCAGCCATGTTGTTCTATTCAAAACAATGATCAGTAATGTTGGAATACAATGTGTCTTGCGCTATAAAAAATTGATTTCATACGATATTTGTGTTATGTTAATTTATTCAGCGTTTTGGATGCACGAATCGCCCTTCAAAAAAGATACCAGGAATTGCCTTTCATCGGTCAGTTTGTCATTTTTATAAAGTTTAATTAATTATATAATGATACAAGTATCTTTACGTTCTAATTACACCGCTATGAAATCAGTTTTATTTCGAGTTACAAACCTCGATTCTTCAACAAATTTTTTTTTTCTTGGGATTGTACTCAGTGATAAATGTCAAGATGTACTTCTTATATTGATTGATTGATTGATTTTACGTTAGGTTTATTTGAGAATTCTTCTGCACGCTTTCTCAGTTAAAAAATTTTGCTGGCTGTAATTGAATATTAGTGTGTATTCTATTTAACGGATGATGACTTTACATGCTTTTAAATAGAGGTGATAAAAATATCACGGAGTTTCTTTTTTGTTTTTTATTTTATTTTAGGTGGAAGTATTAGATATTACTATTTTGTTTACATGTTTCAGTTTTTAAATTCCTCTCTCTTCCTGATTTAATAAGTTCAGTGTAAAAAGGAAAAAGTAAATTACAATAAAGTATTTTCATAAGGTGAGAAATATATTCGTTCTTTTTTTCATTTGGATAGCATTTAAGGGTTTTGTTTAAATGCCCCCTTTTTTTCTTGGATTGGAGTCTTATCTTTTTGAATTTCTTTTTAGATTAACTTAATGTGTCTGGTGTAAATTGTCATAGATGAGTGATAGCAATCATTAGTTAGGGTGAAAATTTCTCAAATTGTTTAAATAATTTTAGTTAAAAGAAGAGAGGAGAGTGTAATGCTTTTCTCCTTTTCGTTAATTCTTTTGACAGGTTCAAATTTTCCTTTTTAAGGTGAATACTGAATTTATTTAATTCTGTATGGATTTTAAATAGAGCGAGTGTATTGCTTATAGTCATTTTATTTTTACTTTGATTGAGGGGTAGGTTAGGCGTACATGAAGGGAGATATGAGAGACTGAGGAGTCGAGCACTGAGATGTTGGGTTCGAGCCACTGTCTGGAATGTTGCCTTTTTTTTAAAATGGATATTATATTCCCTTCACCCTGTGGATATATTTTTTCTTTCTTTTTTTTTATATTTTTTTTAATTTTTATTATTTTTGCTTCGTATAATTTTTAGTTGTTTTTTTATATAATTTTTTCAGATATTATTTTGAATTTTTCCTTTATGGCTGAGGAAGGACGTATTTCAATCCTTATGCATTTTTTTTGAGAGATTGTAATAATTGTGTATTTTGTATTGATTGTTAACTCTGGTTGAGTGAGGAGAATGAGATGGGGGAGAAATTTGAAGTTGAGAGTACAGACACAGAACTGGTGGGTTCGAGCCATTATCTGGAGGCTTTTTTTTTTTGATTGTTAGCTAGTTTTTTTTTGTATATATATTTTTTAGTTCTTTTTTTACTTCTTATATTAGCAACAGCAATATATTTATAAATAAGCACAAATTCAGGGGTGTATAATGCTTTGGACAATGTTTTGCTGGGAAACCCTGGGTCCAATCATTCGTGTGCAGGAAATTATGATATCTACCACCTACCTAAACATTATAACCAGGTACATCCTTTAATGGCAAAGGTATTTTCCTCTAGTAGTACCTTCTTTCAGGATTATGCGCCATGCCAAACTGCCAGATTGTTCGAGAATGGTTCACGGAACATGAGGAAGATTTCCAGGTATTGCCTTGACCTCCAAATTCCCAAGACATCAATCCAATCGAGTATCTGTGGTTTGTTAGAACAGCATATCTGATCTGCAGCAGCTCAACCACGTAACTTACAAGAGTTGAAGGATCTGCGTGTTGGTACTAGATACCACAAGACACCAGAAATCTTGAAGCGTCCATGGCTAGCCAGGTAAGAGCTGTTTTTGGTGGCACTTGGAGGCATTTTACCAGATGGATTGCATAAGAATATAATTGATTATATATTAACAGCAAATGGGTTAGTTGTGTTAGGAATACCAGATCCTATAGGTGAGCTGAAATTGAATATGACCATTACCTTGTTAAAATTGTCTTGTAATTTAAACAGTGTTGTGCTAAGGTTAAAAAAAGTAACAACACTGAAGCTCTGAAAGACTGTTATTTCTAAAAAAGCTTATCATGATAAGTTACTTAGCTATCATGACAGTCATGGTTTACTTAAAACTGAAGTTGACGAAGAATGGGACTGTTTTAAACAAGCTTTTCTTGAAACTAACGGTGCTCTTTTAGCAAAAAAGGGGCAAGGGGACATTTCAGAAAGAAAGAACTACAGGAATGTCCTTGATCAATACCCTACTAGTCCTAATAGAAAGCAGTACAGAGAGCTTAATAAATGTATAAAGGATCAGTTAGCAGCTGATCAGAATCTTTGGCTTTATGGCTTGTGTGTTGTTTTTACCTCTGAATGGCACTTTTTTGCACACCATGGGCTAAATGGCCAGGCCACATGGACCCCGAAGGCTCAGAGGTTGGGGAAGGGGACCCACTGGAACAGCTGTTGGGAGACAGATGGTAGCCTCCCGTCAAGGCCATCCAGCGTGTTCTTTAACGTGCACAGGGTATGGCTCTCCCGTACACTGGGCCAAGGCTTAACGTCCCATCCGACGGACGGCGGCCTTTCCAAGCCCATCGGTGTCCCCTACTGATCGTGGACAGGGCGGGGAATTTTGCGAAGATAAATCTCAACGCTGACAGAGCTGGGACTCAAACCTGGGAACTACAGATTACGAGCCTGGCGCGCTACCGACTGAGCCACCCCCCGCCCCTAATCTAAAAGGGTATTTTTTGCCAGTGCTGTTAATAATACATGCTTTACCGAAATATTAGAAAAAAAAAACTGCTGCTTCTGAAGATTAAAACAAATTTTTCGGATGCTGGTATATCCCTCAAATGACAATGCATTATATTTATGATTGGTCAGTCCCGTATATTTGGATCAAGTTCAGGAAGCACTGTATAATACCACAACATGATGATAAAACGATGTCCACTGATTCCTAACACGATGTCCTAACACGATGTCCACTGATCAACTTTTTTAATGTAACAAATTCTTTAGAGTTCATTGTCAAAAAAGTTCAGCAAATTTGTAGAGATAGCCATGGGAAAATATTAAAAAAATCATTAAAAAATATAATCTTACTAATAAGGCAGGATTATTTTACTTTTGAGCAGCAATTTTTTTTTAAACATGGGCTAAATGATAAGGTCACAAGGACTGAGAACTGAAGGGGACCCATTGAACAGCTACTAGAGAAAGTCTATCCAGTGTGTTCTTTAACATGCACAGGTGTTTTTTCTGCACACAACATACCGTACAAGAGATGGCAGCCGTCCAAGTTCATCGCTGTGTGTATTTATTCATTTTAAACGAAATGAAAAAAGGGTTCGTTACGCTTTTTATTATGGCCAAATATTTAATATAGATTTTTACGTTTTATGTCACAGCAAAATTTAAATTTCTTTATAACATTAGATTAACGTTATTTCGAAACATTTTTAGAACAAATTCAAAATAATGCAATATATAATTTTTATTATACAGGGTGATTCAGAATTCATCATCAATATTTAGTGGGGAGGAAGGGAATAAGAAAAGAAAGAGATTTCACATAGATTTCACATAGGAAAATATGGGGGCAGACGAACGCATGGTGGTGTAGAGGGCGCTGTGTGTACACACCTCTCATACAGAAGCACAGCTGTTTGACGCGTGCAGTCAGTTGTCATTCGACAAGGTGAATTTGCAGAAGTAACATGAACCGGTATACGTGGAATGAATGTGCAGATATGCATGTAACTTACGGTGCTGCAGGAGAAAGATGTCTTCGAGCCAGGCAATTGTATGCAGCGCGCTTCCCAAACCGCCGTGTGCCACAGCATCAAATGTTTTCACATATTCATCGCCAACTGCGTGAAACAGGATCGTTTGCTGCTAGTAATGTTAATCGAGGGAGGCGCAGATTGGCATGGACAGTAGCATTAGAGGAAGCTGTCCTACAGGAAATCGAGGAACAACCTGGTGCTAGCACACGAGGTATGGCTAGGCAGTTTGGAATTTCGCAAGCAACAGTGTGGCGGATATTACACAATGAAGGGTTACATCCGTTTCATCTGCAAAGAGTGCAATTATTGGCAGCAGACGACCATCCCAAGCGTGTTATTTTTTGTCAGTGGTTCATGCAGAGAACAGCCGTTGATCCCAATTTCCCAACGTATGTTCTTTTCACCGATGAGGCGTTGTTCACTCGAGAGGGTGTCTTCAACACACAAAATTGGCATGTGTGGGCTCATCAGAACCCACACGGTACAAGACCTGGAGCTGCGCAACAACGTTTTGCTGTCAATGTGTGGACTGGGATTGTCGGTGACTGTTTGTTGGGCCCGTATTTACTACCATCCCGTTTGGACGGTGCCAAGTACCTAACATTTCTTCAGACTGTGTTACCGGATCTTCTGAACGAGGTTCCTGATGGTAGTCTCCGGCGAATGTGGTTCCAGCATGACGGCGCTCCTGCACATTTCGCAAATGCTGTGCGTGCTTACCTACACAGACAGTTTGGTGGTCAATGGATTGGCCGCGGTGGACCGGTTTCTTGGCCACCACGTTCACCGGATTTATCTCCAATCGATTTCTTTGTATGGGGTGCTATGAAAAACATGGTGTACGAGACCCCTGTTGATAGTGCTATGGATCTTGCAGCACGCATATCAGTTGCTGCCTCAAACATCCGGGAAATGCCAGGCATCTTCCACAGGGTCCGGCTGTCCATGCAACGCCGTTGTGAGTCATGCATTCTAGCACATGGTTGGCAGTTCGAGCACCTCTTGTAAGTCTGTACAACCAATGCAAAGAAATGTTACATGTAAGATAATAAATGTTTTTTCCTTACCACTTCCTTCTTATGTGTTCTTTCCATCATTGAACTGGGGTCATTTTGCCCTACTACATGGCATATGCACCCATGCTTTCCTATGTGAAATCTCCTTCGTTTCTTATTACCTCCCCACCAAATATTGATGATGAATTCTGAATCACCCTGTATATGTAGGCAGTAGCATCATCCAGTGGTTCTCACCAGTTCAATTAATCTACTTGTTAAAAAACAAAAAAATTGGAAAAAGGAAAATTATTAATATTAATAACAATTAGAAGTGTATGCAAATAAAATTGTTGCGGTTACTTCCTGTGCTTCTTGATTCCCAAAAATTGTGGTTTAAGAATAGTGAAATAAATTTCAATTAGGAGACCCATTATGAATAGGATGATGTCACTGTATGCATTCTAATCATGTTGGGTTGTTTAACCGCTAAGCGGCACTTTTTTGCACACCATGGGATAATGGCCAGGTCCCAAAGGCTCAGAGGTGGGGGAAGGAGACCCACTGGAACAGCTGTAGGGAGACAGATGGTAGCTTCCCGTTAAGGCCATCCAGCGTGTTCTTTAATGTGCACAAGGTATGGCTCTCCCGCACACGGAGCCACGGCTTAACGTCCCATCGACGGACAGTGTCCCCTACTGGCATGGGGCAGGGCGGGGAATTTTGCGGAGATAAATCTCAACGCTGACACAGCTGGGACTCGAACCTGAGAACTACAGATTACGAGCCTGGCGCGCTACCGACTGAGTCACCCCCGCCCCTTCTTATAATATATGCAAGACATACGTTTCCGTCTTTAGTAGTTTCGAATGCATCAGAATTTAGTATCGGGGATGGTTTTTGAGAATTTAGTTCAAGGGAGTCTGAAAATTTAGTTGGGGGGGAGGGGTTAGCCTGAGTTGAGTAGGGTTTTCTAATTACTATTTCATGGGACAGAAAATGTAAAAACGATATTCTATATGGAATAAAATTTTATAGTTGTTTTCTTTACATCTACTTTTAGTGTTCGCCATAAAGTATGGGACTAAAATAAAATTATACAAAGACACCTGTTTTGGATTTCAAGGCAGATACACAAGTATATTTAGTATAAGGCGATAGGATTTCCGGTGGGGGGGGGGGGGAACCTCCACCCCTGGATAGAAGTAATTTACACAATTTCTAGGAATTGTTCAGAATAAACGGAGCATTATTAATAACAATTTCTGAGCATAAGTATACTATCATAATTCTTAGTACTATAATGATTTTTGGGTACAAATATTTTTAAAACAAGTTGCTAGAATGGATCAAAGAAATTTCGAAAAAAAGTGAATTCCTTTCAGGATTATTATCATTACAAAGAGTCGACGAAAATGATGTGAAGACCAAACCTCAAAGTTTAGAATATTTCAATCAGTTAGTGGCCCCTTCCTCCAATTCTCTATCCTATACCCAAATTATCCTACCTACATAGTTCCTTTTCTAAGTGGCTAAAGCAATCACAGGGAATTGTTATAATTGCTCATTTTCCTTCTGCATGAATGGAGATTCATCCTTTATTTTCCACTGCATCTCTTATCTGGCCATCACAAATACCTTTCTCTGAGCGCCAATTACTAGGAAGGTGTCCAAGACAGGCACTTCCCATATTTTTTTTGGAATGTGTCATTGAGCAGTCATTGAAAGAATTTGTTCGTCGACAATAAAAGTAAATTGTACATCTGTCTGTTTCACACAAGTTTCTAACCATATATTACAAAGGAAAAAATCTGAAATATATCAACAGAAAACCAGTGAAAATAATGAAATTATTCTTTCCGTTATTTGTCACGTTTTATCGTTATAAATATTTTGAAATTGATGAAACCAGTGGAGTTGCACGAGTAGAAAACTGGTAAGTGAGATTAGATTGCACAGTTGATGCTTCAAATGCTTCATCAGTTTTCAAGATCATAGGTTAAAACCAATTGTCTGTCAACTGACAACTGTTCAAACATCAACTGCAGTCTCGTGGACTCCCCATTTTGCATGACCATTTAGGTTTCTGTTTAATATAATGAATCTCTTTAAATTGAGTACCCAAAAATATTAATTACATCAGGACATATGTTTGCATATCCCAGCTCTCTGTATACTACAATTACTTACAGTGGAATGCTATCTCTGTTTATACCTATCTGATTATACATTTTTCCCAATAAACTAGCAAATTGCTAGAAAAAAACTGAATTGCAACAATTTAGAACATATTCTAACCAATAATTTAATTTTAAAAAATACATCATCATCATCCTCAAGCAGCCATGGGCTACGGAGGTCCAACCAGACCGTGCAATTTAGTTCTCCAAGCAAGTCTATCCTGATCCTGAGCTACATCAACTGCATCTGGCCACTGCACACCAATTCTAACAAGGTCCTGTTTCACATTGTCTGCCCACCGCATCCTAGGTCTCCCCTTCTTTCTGAGGCCTTTAGGCACACTGTTCATAACCCTATTCGCCAATCTATAATTACTCATACGGGCAACATGGCCAAACCAACGGAGTCTCTCTCTGCACAATATGCTGCTTAAAGGAGGTTGCAAACTCCTTTGCCTAACCTCATCATTAGTTACAAAGTTGAACCACCTAATGCCCAAGATACTGCGTAAGCATCTGGAATCAAAAGCATCTAGTTTCCTGTTATCTTGTTTACAAAGTGTCCAAGTTTCTACTACCATAACTAACACTAGAAAGAACCAAACTATTATACAGTCTAATTTTAGTCTTTAGGTGTATACGCCTATTTCTCCACACGAACCTCTAAGCATAGGTTCTTAAAAGTCCCGGCAGCAATCCCTATTCGTCATTAATCTCATGCCGCACATCACCATTATCTGTTACATAGCTCCCAAGATAATTAAACTGTGACACCTGCTCAAGACTGCAACCATTAAGATTAACTGAATCACAGCCTGCCTGACAAATTTTTATCACTTTAGTTTTCTCTCTGTTTATAACCAAACCTACTCTACTACCAGTCTCATCAACAGCTCGAATGAAAGAGTTCATCTCATCAACATCATTTGCCAAAAGGGCTAAATCATCAGCATAATCTAAATCAGAAATTTTCGTACTCCAGCCCATTTAAGGCCAAAATCTTTCCCTTGAAGTGAATTTCGCATAACATAATCAATAACCAAACTAAAGAGAAAAGGAGACAAAATGCACCCTTGTGGAACAGCAGAAGTAATGCTAAACCAATTGCTACAAGCCTTACCAACTCTCACACACGACTCAGTGTTATTATAGAGAGCTTTCATTATGTTAACTAACTTGTCTGGTATACCATATGATTTCACAATCAACCACAAATTATGACGATCAACAGAGTCAAAAGCCTTTTTGAAATCAACAAAGCTAGCAACCAAAGGTTTCTGAAACTCTAAACATTTCTCAAGAATCTGCCTAAGTGAAAATATCTGATCCACACATCCCCTACCACTTCTGAATCCACATTGCTCATCACGCAATTGCCTGTCAACAAGATTCTTAATTCTATTAAGCACAATCATGGAAAGAACTTTACCTGGAACAGAGAGTAGGCTAATACCCTTATAGTTATCACAAGAACTGCGATCACCTTTTTTGAAAATAGCGATAAAAATAGCTCTGGTAAAATCCTTAGGAACCATGCCTTCATCATAAAACATATTCAGAATTTCAGTCATCCAAGTGGTAACCGAAACATTTCCAGCTCTAAGCATTTCTGTAGTAATTTCATCTATCCCTGGGGATTTATGAAGTTTAAGTTTAAAAACAGCCAAAATAACTTCATATTGTGTTATAGGGCCAACATTAAAGCCACCAATGCATCTATCATCATTGCAAACAATGCGAATAGAACTAACCGCATTGTTTAGAACATCACTGAAATGCTCAGCCCACCTAGCCATGACAGAATTCAGACCTTCTATAACCTTACCTTGTTTATCCTTCAATCCCTGTATACCTGTCCGTTTTCTACCACACAAAACATTAACTATCTGGTACAGCTCTCTGCTGTTGTGCTGTCTGCTTCCTCGGCTTTGTCAGCCAAACCATCAAGCCAAAGATTCTTATCAGCAGCTAACTGATCTTTTACACGTTTATTAAGTTCTCTGTAATGCTTTCTATTAGGACTAGTAGGGTATTGATAAAGGACATTCCTGCAGTTATTTCTTTCCGAAATAAGCTCAAGTGCCTTATCACTCAGATAATTCTGTCTCTTCTGCTCCTTTTTTCCTAAAAGAGTACTGTTAAGTGTCCAAAAAAGCCTGTTTAAAATGATCCCATTCTTCCTCAACTTCAGTAGTAAGCATACCATGACTGTCATAATGACTAAGTAACCTATCATGGTAAGCTTCGGCTATAACTGGGTCTTTCAGAGCTTCAGTATTAAAAGCAAATTTTTTAACCCTAGCACAACACTTTTTAAGTTTAAGTTGCAAGAGACTTTTAACTAGGTAATGGTCAGATCCAATTTCAGCTCCCCTACATGCCCTGTTCTAACAGAACTAGCCCATTTGCTGTTTTTCTATTAGAACTAGTAGGGTATTGATTAAGGACATTCCTGCAGTTATTTCTTTCCGAAATAAGCTCAAGTGCCTTATCACTCAGATAATTCTGTCTCTTCTGCTCCTTTTTTCCTAAAAGAGTACTCTTAGTGTCCAAAAAAGCCTGTTCAATGAGGCTTTTTTGGTGAACTTTTAGGTGAAACCCATGTGTACTTATGTATGTCGCGGTGTTTGTAATATGTGTTACTTATTCTGAAACCATCGAGTTTACTTACCTGTAGGAGACGTTGCCCATTGCCATTGCAGCTACCAATACCAAAAGGGCCAATCACCCCTCCCCAAAGGTCAGAGTCAGTACCAACTTTAGCATTGAAGTCACCAAGAACAAGGGTAATATCTCCTTTCTTGACAGAATTCAAAATATCCTGAAGTTGTTCATAAAACCTATCCTTCTCATCCTCAGTGGGGGCATAACAGCAGATAACATTCAGGTCTTTAACGCTTGTCTGAAATTTTGCTGTAAGAAACCTTTCATTAATGCACTCATATCCTAGAAGAGCATCACTAGCGTCTGCTGAGAAGCAGTCCCACGCCTTGGTGATGCTTATTGTCGTCCCTCCCTGAAAAGAGAAATTCAAGATTATTTTTAAGAATCTGACCTTTATCTGTCCATCTGGTCTCTTGCAAGTCGAGAATATCTAAACTATAATGGTGGAATTCTTGTGTGAGGACATCAAGAGAAAAAGCTCTGTGCAGAGTCCTCACATTCCAACTACCTATGGAGAGAAAATGGTTAGTGGGATGTTTAAAGAAACTATGTTTATTGAGAGAGGGAATGCCGACAATATCAAACAGCCCCCTAATCGCAGACATGGGGCAAAGACCCGTTCCCCCACTACTAAAGGCTGAAGCCATCTACACTGGAAGACTTCCTCCAATGTAGAATTTGACGATGCCAATAGAAGCAAAGAGTTCAGGTGCCTGCGATGACCTCTGCTGAGGATTATCCACCAGCTGATAAACATATCCTGTAAATCTATTCACTTCGGGCTGTCAACCCGCAAACAAACAGAAAACACAGCGGAAGATTTTCCCTTCACAGAAGCCCACCAGTGCAGCAAAATCAGGATCCATATTCAAGCTCAGAGCCATATATGCACTATGCAAAAACCATTTTTACAACTTTTTTTAATAACTGACTATAGAGTTGCTAAACATTTCTGAAACTTCTAAGAACAGAATGATCAGTTTGTTAAAATGATAGTGCATACTAAGGGACTGTGAAATTATTTAACAGTATCTAGTCTTGCATAAATAATAACCAGATAAATTTAAACTTTAAAATTTGATTTATGAACTTTCACACAGTATAAAAAAAAAGTCAAGAACAATAATTTCATTCAGAAAAATAATTATAACAATACTGTGTAGCAGTTTTCCAATTTCTGGAACATACGAGTTTAGCAAACACAGAACTTGGTTTTCAATATACAGTGGACCTTCGTTATAGCGCTGCTCGCTATACTGCGCACTCGGTTATAGCGAGGGCGATGTTCGCGATAAGTTCAAACATGTTTATACAGGTCCGTGCGGCGTTAGTGAGTATCGCATTTTATTGTTACTGTGTATTGAGTGTGTATGTATTGAGTTCCTGCATCCGGGAAATATTGAATAAGCCAGAAATAACTAACGATTCTTTGACTGATTGGTTAGATGTGGACGTTAGAGAAGATAGTATTTGTCAGAATATGACAAATGATTCTGATGAAATGATTATAGAATCCATTTGCGGTGACGAAGATTGTCAAGAAGAAACAGAAAATGATGATGCAAGTGCCAGTGGGATAGCTGATATACCGCCAACAACCAAAGAAGAAATAACAGCCGTGGAAACTGTTATAAAATGGGCTGAATCACAAGAAAATATCAAGTGTCAGATTGTTGCAATTAGCATCTTTCAAAAGGGAAATGATACAGAAGTTATCAAAAAGCAAACAAATAAAAATTACTCACTTTTTTAAGTGATGCTTTGTAATTGAAATGATGTCGAATACATAGATTTTAGTCAAGTTATAGTGTTTATTTTTACATATTTTCAAGCGTACCTTATGTACGTAAATAAAATAATAAATATGTACTTATTAAGATGTATAACTATGTTATGTGAATTTTAATAAAACACTTAATAAATTGGTTTTTTTATTAAAATACATAATATATATAGTTGATGGGATGTTTCAGTATATAGCTCAAATCGTTCTGAGTAAATTTATTGTGTCGCCACCACGCCGCTCGGTATAACGCGTTTCACCTTATAACGCGGGTGTTGTTTCCTGCCCGACATGCGCGTTACATCTGGGGTCCACTGTACTAAGTTGCACGTGTAGTGTCGTGAGACGGAGCACGTGCTTTCCCCATGGGGAGTGGGTCCTTCGGGACCCACTCCCCACCCCGTATTAACCAGAGGTGTACTAAGTTGCAGATACAATAAGTACTGAATTTGTTTAATGAACTATTAATGCTCAAAATTTGTGGCACATTTTCTACACAGAACCGTCTTTATATTCCATTACTCCTATATCATGAACTGCAATACAAACTTTTCTTAAAGAGTATACCAGCTTTATTCCCTTTTAGTAGGATGATCTGTATCAATGTGGTTTTATAATATGAATGGCCAAACTTCAACACCCAAAGAAAAAATTCATAATATTTAGTAAAAGAAGCAGCCAAGTAAGTTTTTCTTCTACTTCCTAACCAGTTCGGAAAATCCCATGAATGTGAGATGTCCAAGTCATTTTGTATAACACTGGCTGTATTTAAAATATACGATATTGAAAAGAATCATTAAAAGAAATAAAAATCATATTTCAGGTTGAATATTACATTATTCAGGAGGAAATTTCCTTTTGATAAATACATAATTTAACTATTTTTATTCAGCAGGTTTTCCAAAATGAAGCCTTAATTGTATAGTGCAATCTTTTTTTTCCCACCATATCACATTGAAAAAGGCTTATTAAAATCTACATGCTTGTCAATTTGTTTATGTTATTTATTTTCATAAAATTCGCAATTCTGTTTAATTTGGTATATAACAAATTATTTCAGCTGATTAGAATTTAAAAAAATAATAACTAAAGTTGACTTCTGACTCAGTACAATTGGCTAAAAGCCTGAAATTTTCTCACAGCATGGTACTGAGAAAAAAAAAATTACAAAATGAGAAATATATTTACTTGAAAGCAAAAATAATTTTTCGTTTTTTAGAAATAGCCTTTCTATTCATGTGCACTGTAATCATTTCTATTTTCTTTAAATAAACTTTTGTGTTGCCAGATACATTTTTTACTACGACTAAATAAGTCCTATTAAAATAAAACAGTTTTTTTTGTTAAATACTTTATTTTCAGAAAAATCCAGAATTAAATGCTGATTAATTTGGCATATAACATGCCATAATTCCATTCATTAGTTATTTGGCAAAGAAGTTTTAAAGTTAAATTTTTTTTTGGCTGAGCATAGGGAGAAAATAACTTGGCCTTTGGATGGAAACCAGTTTTCCAGGCTGAACACTGGAAGGATTAAGTGTCGGAAGCTGATTAGTTTTCAAAAATGGCAACACATGAACTTGCGTTTTTTTATGCTTACCTACCATATTTTTCCTTTTAATTTATATATTTTTTGTTCAAAATTAAATGCTCTTTCTTTTAGTATGTAACAATTTCATTCATTAGTTATTTCAAATTAGGCTCAGAAATCATATTGCATTTTTAGACAAAAAAAAACCTGATACTGTACAGGTTAATTATTTTATAAAAGCAAAGCCATGTATTGATCACATTCCTCATCTAGTTTTACTCGTTTTTGCCATACATAATGAGGTAGAAGAATAATAAATGCACATACACTGACTACACATGAATTGCTGCATGTTGCAGTGATGTTTACTGGCAAGCCAAATACTCTATTTTATTGCCAATTGAATATGAGGGATCAGTTAGGAGACAAATTAGCTGAGATAAGAGTTTTTGAAGGGACCAAACCACAGCCAACCTGTAATATCATGTACACTTACGAGATATCACAGCATAATCTAATCATTAGCTTCAAAGACTATGAAATTATTTCCTTCAATGGGAATTTAAAAGATATCATTAATATTTTCAGCCGACTCTTCACTTGTTCTAAGTTACTAGGCCACATTCTTATAGTTACTATTATTGAATTACTGTTGTGAATGTTGAATGTGATGTCACAAGTTGCATGATATGTAACACCTCATGAGGACATCCAACACCTCTTAATAAAATTTCTTGCTGTGTGGGATCTTCTACTGATGCTGGGTGTGCTCCAAGTTCTTCCTTAGTTCGTGACTCGTCACTTCTGTTCTCAAACTGAGCAGTTTCTAAAACTGTTCTTAAACAACATTTAATCTATAGCTAAATAATCTAGATCAGTGGTTCTCAACTTTTTCTATGCCAAGAACTACTTTCTGTAACTTACGTAGTGGACCATGGACACTAAGTATTCTTGGAACATGGGCTGAGAAACACTAATGTAGATAACATTAGTTTTAATATATTGCAATGGTTTTTATTTTAGTGATGTTTTACCACTAGTGTATTTTGCATTAATAAAAATTGAGTGTATCATAAATTATTATGACAACTCTGTAGTTTATTTCTTTTCCAGTAACAAATACATGTACAACAGCTGAATAATGTGATCAACAAAACATTTGACAAGACAACTCCACAGGTATGTTTCATGCAAATGACCATTTGAAGCAAAAGTAGAACAATGCATGCACACCAGTGTCTACATTCAGTAACAGAGAAGGAATGGTTGAGATTTTAACTTCTGACTGATGTCAAAAAAAAAAAAGCATACAGATAAGCAATTCACACATTTTATAAATGTTAGCTGTTTAAAAAACATTTGAAAATTAAGTCAGCTGTAAACAATTCTTTATTACTCACATGGTATACCGAGGGGAAAAAAATATTTAATGTGCTTTTATGTGAACAAATTCACCACCTCTTCTTGTGCTCATCCATGCTAACACCTCCAGGGCCAAGTGATACAACCATTAGCAAACCACCAATAACAGATAATGTTTGGAAAAAGTCATATTTGAGGAAGTCTCTCATTGGCTTATATGCTGGAAGTGTCCACCACGCATTAGCATAAAAATTCACACAAGTAAGCCAGATAACTAATACTAATGCTGACAATTTTGTCTTATATCCCACTGTAACAAGAACCATTAGTGATGAGGCAACAACATTCTGAATAACTTGGATAAAACTCAGTTCAAGCCGTAACACAGTGATGAACATAAATACCAAAAGAATGCGGCCAGTTAATTGTAGGTAGTTTTTTGGCTTATTGTCTCCTAAAGTGGGAATGCCAGCAAATAAACTTTTTCCTTCCACTCTGCTTTCTGCAATTAACAAAAGTAGAGCTCCAACGAGGGACAGATTTCTGTCAGAGACAAATACAATATAGTCAATGATAATCAAAAAACACAAAATTAAAAGCAATTTATTATAAAACAATGATACAAAAGGTTAAGTTAAGTAATAATCATGCTCTGATCTAGGCAGAAATGTAATGAGTTAATAGATATGGGGTAAAATCACTGATATTCACAGCAGCTCATTCCTTTCTTTCATAGAGTTGAAATAAATATCAACTTTCAATACTTATGCTAATTTTATTCTTACATTTCATATCTTTTAATGGGTAGGAGTAAGGAGAAGGGACCAAAACAATGGTTTGTTCACTCTTCATACCCCCCCCCCCCCCAGTAAAAATTTGTGGTTGGCATCTTCCCTAGGTCAGTAAGACTATAATACCTTTTAGAAAATTACAATGCATACACCATGATAGTTATTTTATAAGGCATCTCTTTTTTTAAAACCATAAAAAAATGAAAAATAATTTGCAGTTTATTTAGTAGATGACTGTTAAATTCCTGATAATGCATGTTTAGTAAATACTAAGTAATAGCAGTTTATATCTGACTATGTAATTAGTCTATATAATTTATACAAAACTAAGCATCAATTCTTAACTTATGCCAAGTCCTCTGTTAGACTTTTTGACCATTTTTTGCTTGTCTTTATTTGGTGGTAGACAGAAGAAAAATTAATGTCCAATACAGTAGAAAGTTGCCTTTCTAATTCAGTGCAGATTAAAAGGCCCAACTTTTGAGTTATTAGATGATGACATTTATTCTTGTTTATAATGGTAACAGTAGCGCAAAACATTAAATAATATGAATTAGCAGTTTTCAGATCATATTTACTTTTAGAAATGTGAAGGCTACAAATGTAAAGAGAAATAAAAATACATATGAACAAAATTTTTATATGTATATATAAATAAGAAATAATACACTGCTTTGATTTCTTAACCCAGGGACACCAGATAAATGAATTTTTCTATCACATGTTAAAACATATATAATAGTAGCTATCAAGGGTGGAGAAATTCAGAAAAATCTGACCAGTCAGCATTTTTAACAGAATCCCTCCCCCCTGTGTGCATTTCCCTGAATACATAAATTTGAATCGGATCAAAAATTTTAGCAATTTTTTTTAATTCATATTTGGAAACATGCTTTTTTAACCCTTCCAATGTCCAGCCTGAAAAACAGGTTTCCATCCAGGGGCCAAGCTATTTCCTGCCTATGCTCAGCCAAAAAAATTTTAACTTTAAAATTTTTTTGCCAAATAACTAATGAAAGGAATTATGACATGTTGTATCCCATATTAATCAGCATTTAATACTGGATTTTCTGAAATTATAATATTTAACAAAAAAGACTACATGTTTCATTTTAATAGGACTTTTTTAAGTCATGTAGTAAAAAATTGCATCTGGCAACACAAATAAAAATTAAAAAAAAAAAAAAAAACTAATAGACAGAAATGATTACAATGCACTTGAATAGAAAGACTATATATTTCTGAATAACAAAAAAATTACTTTTTTGGTTTTAAGTAAATATTTTTCTTGTTTAGTAATTTTTTTTCTCAGTACCATACTTTGAGGAAATTCCAGGCTTTTAGCCATCTGTGCCAAGTCAGATAAATAAGTCAACTTTAGAATTTTTTTAAAAAATAACCAATCAATGGAAATAGGTCATGTTATACACCAAATTAAACAGAATTTAATTACGAATTTTATTAAAATAAATATAAACAAATTTGCAAGCATATTGATTTTCAAACGCTTTTTTCAATGTGATATGGTGAAAAAAAAAGATCGCACTATACAATTAAGGTTTCATTTTGGAAAACCTGCTGAATAAAAATAGTCCAATTATATATTTATCGAAAGGAAATTTCCTCCCAAATAATATAATAATCAACCTGAAATATGATTTTCATTTCTTTTAATGATTCTTTTCAATATTGTATATTTTAAACATGGCCAGTGTTATACAAAGTGACTTGGATTTCTTCCATTCATGGGATTTTCTGAACTGGTTGTGAAATAGAAAAAAAAACTGCCTTGGCCGATTTTTTTTACTAAACATTATGAATTTTTTCTTTGGGTGTTAAAGTTTGGCGATCTCAGCTAAATGCAGAAAGGTTTGTGCACCAAGGACCAGCCTTTCCTGAAATTGTCCTCCCAAATGATGGCCGATTTCCATAGCAAGGAAGTCTATTTTGCTTCCATATCCAAGACATTCAAATTTCAGAAAACGGTACAAGCTCAAAGTTTTTTAATTAAAAAAAAACAAGAAAAAATAAAAGAAAAATTACATATAACCTAATGGGATGTTAAATAAAATATCTGCAACAACTTTTAAGCCGGCCTCCGATACAGCATAACTCAGAAAGATTGATAAATCAGCCGATTGAAGATCACTAACCAACGGAAGTAAATATACAGATATTAATTTGCTTTCATATCCTCATCTATTTTCAAAAAATATTATATCACAGTTTAACTGGAAAAGTAGTAAATAATAAAATAAAAATTAACATATAGCCTAATGTGATGTTAAAATATCCACAGCAACAAGTTGTAGGTTGGCCATAAGATATAACATAACCATGAAAAAATCAATACTTATTGATCAGCCAAAATAAATCTACTGAAATGAAAACTAAGGTTTAAATACAAAAAACAAATACTAACTTTACAAAGAGTATCTAATATGCTGGACAAAAACTGTAAAAAACACTTATAGCACATGGAACGGAGAGAGCATGTGTCAGCCATCTGCATCTTGTTTGACTCAGTGAAGCATAACTAAATGCAGGTGCAACTGGAATTTCTAAGAAGGATGTGTTTACTTTCAGTTTCAATTTGAAGGATGCTGGGAAAAATGATAAAAATAACTTGGGAATACTGAAATAGGTTTATGACAGAAAAGAATGTGAAACGGAAAAAAAAAAAAATGCAGTGCGTATTTTGCAATTACTTTCAAAATCTATCCTTTTTAAAAATAGCATTTTTTTTGTTATTTTTAGATTTTCGAAAATTTAAGGAAAAATTAGTTGATAATAGCTCAAATCAAATTTGTGAGCTTAAATCAGAAGGTTGCTTCAGCAAATAGGAACGTTAACAAGCAAATTGGCAATACTGTTTAGTGCTTTTAAGAAATGGCAATCAGATGGCTTTATAAAACTATTTATATTGTAGCTTAATAAAATATGCATTAAATTAAAAAAACAAAATATTATTTTTGAAATCTGGGCTGTTTTACCTCTGAGCAGCAGTTTTTTGCACACCCTGTGCTAAATGGCCGGTCACATGGACCCCGAAGGCTCAGAGTAGGTTGGGGGAGAGAACCCACTGGAAGAGCTGTTGGGAGAGAGATGGTAGCCACCCGTAAATGCCATCCAGCGTGTTCTTTAACGTGCACAGGGTATGGCTCTCCCGCACACACAGCCGCAGTTTAACATCGCATGCGATGGACAGCGGTCTTTCCAAGCCCATCGGTGTCCCCTACTGACCATGGGCAGGGAAATTTGCAGAGATAAATCTCAACACTGACCAAGCTGGAACTCAAACCTGGGAACTACAGATTACGAGCCTGGTGCGCTACCGATTGAGCCACTTCTGTCCCTTTTTGAAGCCTGAATTATATATGATATATACAAAAATTACAACAGTAATTTTTATTAAAAAAAAAAGATATATTTTTGTTGTACTAAATGCATATACATACATCATTAGCCCCTCAATTCAGATTTTCCATATGTATACAGACAACTTGGAGACTGGAAGGGTTAGTAGAAAATAATTTATAACCTGCCAAGATGCAAATATACCAGTGGTTGAGATGAGATAATAAAATGGCCAAAATGTTGTGTAAGAGATATGTACAATTTCGATATGTACACAAAAAATAAATGAAATATACTGACAAATAATTACTTTAAAACATAACCATTGTTAATAAAATAGTATACTGACTATTTTGCATACATTTTAAAAATTCACAACAGCAAAAAAATTTGCATCACTCAGAAGCAATAAATATCTTATAGAATAGTTACCTTAAAAGGAACTGCAAATCCCATAGAATACTGTATGCAATTGTCTGCAGAAAAAAAATATATATATATAAACAAAAGTTAAAAAAGTTAATATTGATATTAACAATAATGATTACTGTTGAAAATGGTTAATGCAAATATTTAGGTCTGTATTCTTGTACACTATATTTATAATACTGCCAATATTAAAATTTTTGGGCCTAGTAAAACAAACAATATTATAAATGCTTAAATGAAAAAAAAAATTAAAGTTAATCCACAGTAAATACACATATTACCAGTAGATGTAGTCAATGAATACTTATGCAGAAATAATTGCCAAAAATTGTCAGCAATAATTTTTTCTGCTTAAGTATTTATTAAAAATTAAAGTTATTTTACATATATATGAATCTAAACATTAAAAAAACTCATTTAAATTAAAAGTTAAAAATATAAGTATAAAAATTGTTTACAATGAAATCTTAATGAAGGCTGAAAGCTAAAATAATACAAGGTATCCCATTAATGGCAGATAATTTCCCCACAAGTTAATTCATTGTCAAAAAACATGTTTTGAAATAATTTTGTGCCTGAAATGGTGGATACAATTAGATATTGCACATAGTAAGTTTGGGATACTTACAGAGCCCCTGATGATGAAAGTGAGAAAAACAGCCAGAAAAGTGTGGGGTGAGAGACTTGGAATGCTCATTACTGTATATGTGCATATTGTGAAAAAACAGAGGCATTTAACATTTTTTTATTTATTGTCCATTAAAGTACAAAACAGTTAGGACAAAAGCACTTTCGCACTTCTCTGGGCAATAAATACATATTGTTAATGCCTGGTTAGAGGTTTCTTTCACAGTGTGCCATACACTGTAAAGGGTACCCATTGCTGAAGCTATTTTTCAGGCCCTGTGGAGACAAACCTGGGAACATTAAATCACAAGTCTAGTGCACTAATGACTGGAGCCAACTTTCATGCCCCAAGGATATATATACCAAATATAATGGTTAATTAATGTGGGAGTGTTGTTTGGAAATATTCCAGATTTGGGGAGAACATGTTTGTATAGAAGTTGTAAAAAATATTGTCCAACACAATGGCAATGTATTGCACAGCACCAACAAGTATATCAGTAGATGACAACTTTTGGGTGTCACTGAACAAAGTTTGGTTGTTTTTACTCTGAGCAGCACTTTTGTGCACACAATGAGTTAAGTGGTCAGGCCAACAAGGACTCCAAGAAGGTTGAGAAAGAGGATCCAATAGACAGCAGTTAGGAGCTTGCTGGATGTCCTAAACATGTGGTTTCTTTCTTTAAACCTTATGTTTCCAAGACCTTGGAAAATCAGGTTCACAAAGACTGCATATATGGTCATGAACCACAAACTCAGTCTTTAGTACCATAAAAAAAATTCAAACTTCAATATTTTAAATTTTTTTATTTATATATATGTGCAAAAGACATTTCAGAGCTAAAAAAAAAATGCTAATTTTTTTCAAATTATTCCTCAACTTTAGGTGTCAGAAAATAAAAATCCATTTCTCTTGCTCAAACTGCTAACAATAATTGACAATCTCAGGTTACCCGTTGATTTTAAAATGTCTATAAATCAATAAATGTTTTGTGGAAAAAATTTTGCCAACATACAGGACTCGAACCCACATCTCTCCAGAAACATGCCAGAGTATTCTAACTATTGAAACAATGCCAGCTTCATTAGTTAACTCATGAACTAATGCATGTCCTGAAAATTATGACTTTCACTCTTCCTGTGATTTTCGGCACCTCCATTCAGGGCTATCTATGATCTCGGGTGGCACTCTTTCTTTTTAGTGTGCTGAGTAACATGGAAATAATGAAGTTACATCACACTATTTAGTGTAATTAATGATTTGAACAATAATCGATAATCTCAGAGTTACACTTTAATAATGTTTAAATCATTAATAACGCTAAATAGCATGATGTGAATTCGTTATTTATTTCCATCTTACTCAGCACACAAAAAAGAAATAGTTGTCGCCTGAGATCATAAATGGTGCCAAATATCACAGGAAGAGTGAAAGTCATAATTAGTGTAAAAAAGACAGATCTGGTATTAGTTCAATGGCTAGAATACCTTGGCATGCTTCTGGGGAGATGCAGATTCGAGTCCCATATGTCAGCAAAATGCTTTTCACTAAATATTGATTTATAGACATTCAAATGTTATTAGCACAGTACATATTATGCTATATCTCTGCAGCTGCTGTTCTACCTTTAGAACATTCCCCCACTAGCATGCTGAGAATTCTGTGAATTGAGCTATTTTGTAAACATCTGACCATCCTCTGTTCTCAATAAAACAAAGTCAGATGCCAAGGGAACATTTTTTTTTATTGGAGGTCTTCAGCAATTTGCATCAAAATACAGCTGCATATGATTTTGCATCATTTTAGTACATTTTGTGATTAAAAACTATTTTAGCAGAATTATAAATTAGTTTTCATCTATTATTGGATATCTTTTACAAAAGTAATACAAAGAGAAAAATTTATATTTCTTTGATCTTGCAATCAAGCAACATCAGAGTAATATGATATTAACATTTGGTTTTGTCTTTATATATTAAATATGATATTTAAATATATATTTTATATATTTAATATGATATTAATGTTTGGGACAAACATCTGGTTTTGGTTTCAAACTTAATGCACATGTTAGGCTGTACAAATGAGATATTTATACTGCATTCAGAAAGTACCAAAGTGTTATTGCATTTGTGATGAAAAAGTTTTCGAAGGATAAAAAAAATGGATATTATCAAGTTGAACCAAAAAATTGTGAGCTTTTCAGGAAATATTTCATTGACTCTGATTTTCTCAACTCATTTGACTGAAAAAAAAATGAACTGATTCAGATCAATTGCAACTTTTTCTCACATTCAGAAGGGGATATCAATTACACTACTTCTAGAATTATTTATATTGTTCCTAAAATATATACTGCAATTAGAGAGAATAATTATTTGAAGCCTGACCAAAAATTAAATCATTAGGCATACAAGACTTAAAACAGTAGCTATTTTATGAGATGCTTGATTAGGACATTATAACAACATCCAGTTCATCACCAATAACTGGTAAATATTGTTCCTTTTCTCTTGAGCCTCTTTACCAGATAAAGGAGAGCTTACAGATAGTACCCAATGAAAGGTACAAGTCAGGAGCACATTGATCATAGTAAAGTAGCTCTATGATGAACTTTAGCTAATCAGAAATTACATATGATATGTTGAGCACTCCTCTTGACTTATAATTTTATTCTGTTAATGTACAACAATTAATCGTGATAAATTAAATTCTATCAAATTAGCTGTGAGTTGTAATTTATAGTGATAAGCGCACGATTAAATATGCGCAGGCCAAGCAATTTATTAATATGAGAGTCTCATTGAACTGGTTAATTTTAAAACTTAAATTTCTGGTTAAATGTAAAAATCTAAATGTAGTACCAAAGTTATTATAAATTCCTTAATTAAAATATGATATAAATTTAATACCTATATTACATAAGGCAGAAAGTAAAATGTTAAGCAAGGTAATTAGAACACTTAGACATCAAATAAGGAAAACACACAGTTACCTAGCACTATGAACAAAACAATTAAAAAATTATTAATTAATGACAGGGACAGGAAAAAAACCACTGGCGGAGTCTATGAAATTAACATTCTGGATCTTTTGAATAAATTAAAAGGAAAAAATAGTTATATTGGGAAAACCTACCGGCCTTTTGAACAAAGAATGCAGGAACAACACTCAGATATTATAAATAAACAACCAAACAGCATTAGTTCAGACAATCATAAATAATAATTTAGAATTAGAACAATTAACATATAAAGCATTGGCAGCCACACAAACGAAATTTTAATACACTGAAAATATGATAATTCACACCAACCAACATAGGCTTTGCAACACGGGGATTCCACCCCTTCCAGCGGCATGGAATCTCCTGTTGAATGAGCAGATGCACACAATGAGCAATAAACTGTGACGTCAATGAGACACGTATTTAAACAGTAGAACATCTCAGGAAGAGAGCCTAAGAAAGCCATAACTAAGAAGGTTGGCAAAAAGCATAGCTGGATGAGGGGGCTTGTTTTTAAACTTTTTTAAAACTTTTAACTTGTTTTATAAGTTTTTTAGTAAGTCTTAGGGATGTGCAAGTAAATATCTTAACATCAGTACAATATGAACCAGTGATGAAGTGATAAACTTATAAGAGAATTATAACACCTAGTGGCTGTTAAAGCAAATCTCATAAGGACTGGTATACAGCAGTTGCAGTGATGGGTACAATTGTACCAATTGTCAAATTAAGATCACCAATTAAGAATACAACTAGCAGTGATAACAAGCCCATACCAACCTGGCCATTCTTCAAAGAACAACTGAAGAGATCTATGAAACCAATGAAATGATCTACCAATGAAGGGTACAATGTCTGGAGCACATCAATCATAGTTAAGTAAGTTCCATGATGAACTTTAGCTAATCAGAAACTACATATGATATGTTGAGCATTCCTCTTGACTTATAATTTTATTCTGTTAATGTACAGCAATTAATTTTGATAAATTCCAAAAAAATTATAACAAAATTTTTCAAATGATAGGGCATTTTGGTAGTATTTTTAAATTGAAGTAATTTCATAACTAGCATTCATTTGTAATTTTTAAGTCACCATTTCCATAAAGTTCAACTTTTTCAGAGTAGTCAGTATATAATGAAAACTGATCTAGAAGGGTTCGATTTGAAATTTCAGAGGTAAAATAAACTATATTTGCTTTCAAATATTATTATTTAATATCTTCACAGCTCTTTATCCATTTTCAGTTATTTTTGTTTTTGTTTAAATAATCTTGTTTTAAACTTTAGCATAGTCTTGAGTATGCTACCTTAGTCTTAGTTTGTCGATCATATAAAATAAAATGTCATTATATGTTGTTTGCATAAATGCTCTAATAATATGTAAAAATTAAAGATTTAAGTAGATAGAAATATTATGAATTATATATATTAACATGCACAAAGCAACATGGCTTAACATCCCATCCGATAGACAGCAGCCTTTCCAACTCCATTGATATCCCTTTCCTCATCAAGAGTAGAGTGGGGATTAGTAGAGCAGGAAGACAGGATGCAAGCTGTTGCAGAATTCATTTACAGTTTTTGATTTTCAATCAAATTCCCTTCTTCACATCAAGAGATGGTACTTGAGTCATTTTTATCATTTGGTGATATGCTCCTATGATCAGAGAATAAATGATAATCTTAATTCAAAATTGTAAATAGTGCAATTTGGTCAGTATTTTGACTTTATGCATCTGATTTGCACATCAGAACTATAACCAGAGGAACTTCAGCATACATATTAAAAATTTTACTATTTTCATCAACATAATTAATAATGTCAAAAATATCATACAATCCTTACAGATAAAATTATAAGCCATCATTAGCTTTCCCAGGCAAGATTCCTCAAAAAGCTAAGAATCTGAATATGGATAATTATCCTACCTTAGAAATTAGTTATTAACCCTTTTGAGGTTAAGTGACAATTAATTTGCCTCTAGGTTGGTGCTCTTGACAGGTCCTGTGGAGGATTTGATTGTTATGCAGTAAATGCTAACAGTTTTTGGCATCTCATGGGGATCATTCTGAAGCTTTAACTTTTGCTAGATGTCAATAGATGTTGTGTGAAGCTTGAAAATTCAAACAAAATTCTGGCCTTAAAAGGGTTCAATGTAATACAGACTTGTTACTTATGCATCATAATGCTATACAAGCACAAAACTGCAGAAGCATGTGTAGTCAAATTATCTTTATAGCTCTTTAGAATGTAAAATTAAAAATGCCATTTTTGAATGACTATAAATGTGCTATATTTCAAAAATAAATTATCCCTCAACCACCTGCTTATCATGAATATTTAACAGAAGCCTATCAGCATAATATTACATAGAGATCTGCAAGAAAGGATGGACCTCAAGAGAAACACAAGAAATACCTGTACCTTATCTGGGATTCAAATCAGGTCTCTGCTCTACAGCAGTGATTCTCAAAGAATGGTCCATGGCCCACTAGTGTGCCATGAAAAGATCTAAAAGTGCAAGTCGTTTTTTAGGTTACCATTCTTCCCATTAATTCAGATGATATTTTTTGTGCTATCATGGAATAAATCCTTTAAATTTAATGTTTTTTGGTACATTCATTACATTTTGTTCCTCTTCAATCCTTTATCACAGAGTTACTTTTCTGCTGGAAAGTAGGAATGGGTGGGGTATGTGGCCTACTGGGTCTTTTGCTCCACCTAATTGGGTTGTAGTCAAAAAAGGTTAAGAACCACTGCTCTAGAGCCAAGCATGCTAATCACTCAGCTACCAAAATTATTTGCCACATCTTAAAACATTTAATTCAAACTGCTCTCAAGCATTCAGTGTTCTTAAATAGATAACTTATCAAATACATTATATTGTTTTATTATGCACTATAAGTTTAATATGATGTAAAAATTATATTTATAAAACAATTTTAACATGCATATTTCCATTATAGGAACTATAAACATTTTATATGACATCTGTTTCCTTACCTGAAGAACTACAATGAAGAAGAGCAGACCACAAGCTGCATCAACACGAAACCGTGCTAGCACCAATGCTGAACCACTTAGTTGTCCGATCAAATTGAATAAAACAAACAAAGATGCAAGGAACCAACCGATACCCCATGACACATTCATGTAGTCTCTCTGTTCATTCCACTGAAACCACATACGGATTCCATCTTCCAGAAATGTGCTAACTAGGCACAGTCGTGCAAGTGTAGGCAACACATGCTTCCCATGGCGAAGAATCTGCAATTTTATAGTAGTCAGAAGTAAAACTTATTGTATTTATATACTAATTCAAAAACAATATAACCACTGTTTACAGGCAATGAACAAATGTAAAGAAAGATCCCATTATAATTTTATCTAATTTAACTGAGATAATTCCATTTTATTCATGTTTCAAAGAGTAAAATATAGTGATGTTAATTTTGCCTCTTTCAAAATTAAATTTGAAAATGTAATAATGAACTCTATGAAATAACAAATCCCCAACCCACAAACAATACAGAAAAAGAAACAATATTAAATTCAGTATGTGAATAAAAAATAATCAAAACTGGCCAAGTCAATGCATGAAAAGAGTTCAAAGAAACAAAAGATTACACAATGCATAAAAATTGTTTCTGTTAAGCAAATGCAATAACAAAAAAGTTCCCTTATCTTTCTTGTTCCATTCCTTGGCATAATAATCAGTCATCACACAATGCAAAAGATAAGATTTCACACACAATAGCCAAATAGGTGTTAGTAAATTCAACCTTTGATTATGAGGAAAGATTTAGAAAAAAAATTCCTATGGTAGTCTAAAGCAGATCTGTCAAAACAATAATATCAATAATCTATAAAGCCACATTAATAACCTACTGTTAAGTTTTAGTGATAGGTAATAAAATTTTTAGTTTGGGGGGTAAAGATGTTTACTATATTATCACTGTACTATTCAGAAATTATTTTCTTTCAACTTTTCAAAAAAGGATTTTACATCTTTTCTTGCATGAGACCACAGTTTCGTATCCCATCTGATGGCTTCTCCAAGCCCATCAGTTGCCCTTTTTCTCACTGAGAGCAGATTGGGGGGTTAGTGAAAATCTTCACACAGGGACAGCTGGAACTCAAGCCTGGGAACATCAGATTATAATAACCTTTTTTCGTGTGCTTTGCCTGAAATCAAGTCGTGGCATGTTACTGACTGAGCCAACTCACTTCTTATGCTAATATCACTGAATGAATTTATACAAACAATAATTATACCTAAAAAAAAAAAAACCTTTTCAAAAACAAATTTGATAAGACCCAAAAGTTAAAAAAAAAGTTTGTTTACCAGATGTGATATGCCTTAAAGGTTACAGATTTTTGTTTGGTTGTTTGTGAAAACTAACAGTAATAGATCATTAACTTTTTGACAATCTCTGTCAAAAGATTTGATTTTGTACAATGAACAAGTACCAGTTCAGTATAAAATGGTGTTAACTAATCCTTCCCCATATGATGGTGAGATGATAAAGGTACAATTCATATGGAAATTAAAGTCCAGGATAGCTATCAACACCAAACAATTAAAATATTTTCTTATGTTCCCTAACAGTTAAACGTTTTCTTTTATATTAATTCACATTAAAGTGCTGATTGATAGTTCTGAAATAAAATATTTAGATCACCTGATCTTAAAGTTTTAACATTTAAATTTTCTTGATCACTTAGTGCTTTAATAAGGGCTAATGTTGCCTGATCTGTATAAGATTTCCAGGTTGTATGGGCTAGCTCCAAGTGGTTCCCAACAAATCTCCAATTTTTCACTGCTTTGGTTGTTGTTGGGTTTACCTCTGAATGGCACTTTTTTGCATACAATGGCCAGGTCACAATGACCCTAAGGGTTGAGGGAAGGTTCAGGAAGGGGACCCACTGGACAGCTTTTAGGAGGCATATGAAAGCCTCCAGTCAAGGCCATCCAGTGTGTTCTTTAACATGCACAGGGTATGGCTCTCCCACACATGGGTCCACGGTTTTATGTCCCATCTGATGGATAACAGCCTTTCCAAAGCCCACTGGCATCCCATTTCTGACAGAGTAGAGTTTGAGTTTAACAGAGATAAATCTAAAAATTGGTGAAGGTGGGACTCAAACCATGGAAATACAGATTAAGAATTTTCCATTGCATGTACCTCTCAAGGTCCAAAGCAAATTGAGAGTAGTCCTGGTTGTGTTCCTCTATTTATAATACAGTCATCAAATAATTTATATTGCATTTTATGTCAAACTTTTAACAGTTTTCTTAAATTAAAAGGAGACTGAAATTTTCATATACGGTTGATACCCAGAAGCCCCAAAAGACATCACCTCTGCTATTTATTTTTGGAACTCTTAGACAGGTATTGTTAGCCTAGTCTGCAATTATATCTGAACCATATCATTTTTGTTTTACCTAAATTAAAACATTGTATTAGTGGGATTACTCAACAGATGTCATTTATACATTAAATATTACAATTTGAGCATCAACTAACACATTGTTGAGCTCATAGTGTATAATCCTTGAACAATTTCTTTTATACATAGCTCATCAAAAGTTAAACATGGATCAATAAAGTATTTTAAAATATATTTGGATAATTCAAATCAGGGTTGGGTTGTTTTACCTCTGAGCGGCACTTTTTTGCACACAATGGGCTAAATGGCCAGGTCACATGGACCCCGAAGGCTCAGAGAAGGTTGGGGGAGGGGACCCACTGGAATAGCTGTTGGGAGACAGATGGTAGCCTCCCGTCAAGGCCATCCAGCGTGTTCTTTAACGTGCACAGGGTATGGCTCTCCCGCACATGGGGACATGGCTTAACGTCCCATCTGATGGACAGCGGCCTTTCCAAGCCCATCGGTGTCCCCTACTGACCGTGGGCAGGGCGAGGAATTTTAATTCAAATCAAATTTCACAAGAAGATACAAAAATAATGTTGTGATAAGTCACAAATATCGAGTTAAAATAATAAACCTAAAAATACAAATAAAAGCACATGAAAAAAAGTGGGTAGGTTGGTTTTGAATACAAAATTTATAATAAATAGGGGATATGGCTGCTGTTTGTGAACTCGTTAAGGTTCTTGAACCCACACATCACCATTCAGGTAATAAGTTTAGATGTCAGTGTATCGACTGTCAGCATGAAAACATTATTTATGCTGACAATCGATACACTAACATCTCCTCTAGCACCAATGTAGGCTTCGACAATGTCGATTCATGCCCTCAGCAAGATAAATAATCCAGAGAAGGAAGGTTTGGGGAGGGTAAAGTGTGATAATACATCTATTCAAGGAATCCATATTCTATCGAGTTGAGATCTGGAGAGAATGCAAGCCAATCCATTCATTGGGTACCTCCTTTCTCAAAATATTGGTTGGCATTAATAAGCTGTACACTCCACTACAGCTTATTATGAGGGACATTCAGAAAGTCTTAACATGCATCTGCAGAACAAAAATCATTACACTTACTTCAACAAAACTTTTACTGTCTTAAAAGTATTCCCCTCCAGCACCTATGCAATTGCAGACGCCTATGCCAATTCTGGAATGCTTTATGATACTCCTGTTGGGAAATATTCCTCAACTCTGAATGAAATGCATTTTTCAAGGTCTTGCACCTTTGAAAAAGGCTTCCCAGCAAGTTCCTTTTAAATTTTTGGAAACAACCAAAAATTGCACAGTGCAAGACCAGATGAATATGAAGGATGGGGTAATTGTTTGATTTTTTCTTGTTCAAGATAGACCGTAACTTGTTCCGTTTTTTGAGTATTGGTATTGCACGAAGAAGGAGAACCCTTGACAAGCCTGTTGTTGGATGCTTCTCCTTCATCTCTTTAACCGTTCTGCACAAAACAATGTTGTTGTAGTACTGGCCATTTATAGTCATTTTTTCAGGTAAGGTGTCCACAGCTACATTCCTTAGGAATTGAAAACAATTGTGAATATCCCCTTCCTTGAGTGAAGTCTTGTCGGAGGATTTGGGAATACAATTCATCTTCTGTGCCCAAACACAGTTGTCGGTCTTTCTGGGACTTGTAATAAAACCACATCTTACCACCTGTGACAGTGTGTTAGCTGTTTGAGGCCACTAAGTTCAAACATTGCCAGCATCCCCTTGCATGAGTTGACTCTAGCCTTTTTTGCTGTTCTGCTAGTTTGTGGAGTACCTACTTAGCACAGATTGTTCAGAACTTTAAATGTTGATGAATAATGTTTCCATGCTGACAATCGATACACTGACATCTAAACTTATTACCTGAATGATGATGTGTGGGTTCAAGAACCTTAACAAGTTCATGAACAGCAGCAACGGTTCTCTCGCTCATGGCATCCTTTGGTCTTCTTGCAATATGGGTTTTCAAAGCTCTGCTGTCATTTCTCTGAATTTGTGCATCCATCCTGTAACAGTGCCATATGACCAGGCACAATCCCCATATACTTATGAAAAAATTCATTGCCGATTAATCACATAATCTCCAAGCTACATCCATGTGAAAATGTAAAATATCTCCCCCCCTCATTTATATGTGATATATTCCATGTCACCTATAAATTCATTGGTTACTTTTTTTTAAATTACAATAGTGTGTGGCAACTTTGAAACATCCTTTGATTTTTAAAAATGCTGTTGGCACTTTACACAAAATTTATAGAAGCAAGCTGCTGCTTACTTCTACAATGTTTACAATACAAATTCGGGGGGCAGGGGTGGCTCAATCAGTAGCGCGCCAGGCTCGTAATCTGTAGTTCCCAGGTTCGAGTCCCAGCTGGGTCAGCGCTGAGATTTATCTCCGCAAAATTCTCTGCCCTGCCCACGGTCAGTAGGGGACACTGATGGGCTTGGAAAGGCCGCCGTCCGTCGGATGGGACATTAAGCCGTGGCCCCATGTGCGGGAGAGCCATACCCTGTGCACGTTAAAGAACACGCTGGATGGCCTTGATGGAAGGCTACCATCCGTCTCCCAACAGCTGTTCCAGTGGGTCCCCTCCCCCAACCTTCTCTGAGCCTTCGGGGTCCTTGTGGCCTGGTCATTTAGCCCATTGTGTGCAAAAAAGTGCCGCTCAGAGGTAAAACAATCCAATTCAATACAAATTCGACTATGTTATTTGCATAATATTATATACAGATGTTCATACCTAGAACACTGTTAGACAGTGTTCCAGATACAGTGGACCTTCGTTATAGCGCTGCTCGCTATACCGCGCACTCGTTATAGTGTGGGTGATGTTCGCGATAAGTTCAAACATGTTTATACAGGTCCGTGCGGCATTAGTGAGTATCGCATTTTATTGTTACTGCGTATTGAGTAATTGTGTATGTATTGAGTTCCTGCATGTATTTTGAATAGTGTTTAATTATTGTATGCATGATGAGTAAAAGAAAAGCTTACAGTGTGAAATTTATTGTGTCGCCACCGCGCCGCTAGGTATAACACGGTTCACCTTATAACGCGGGTGTTGTTTCCCGCCCGACATGCGCGTTATATCGGGGGTCCACTGTACTGACAAAAACCCTATTCACCCTAATAGCCTGATTAAGTATCTTTTAGATTCTCTATGCAGTATTTTATTATAATCAGTACTAAAGCTACACAATTAAAATAAGCTAAACTAAAAAAAATTAACAATTTAGAATTTTGGATAAACAAAGCAGTTCAAAAACTGCTAAAAAAATGTTGCCTTCACAGCATGGAAGGCAGATATGGAATTATAGACAACAGCTCAAATTCCATGATATATATATATATAAAGTTGGTTGGTTGGTTGTTTGGGGTTTATTGGCGCAACAGCAACTAAGGCTATATTGTGCCAAACAAACGACAAAAAGGGATAAAAGTCTCATAACCCACAAACAAAGTTAAAATGAACACAAACAAAATGGCACAAAAACGATGAGTAAAAAAGAATAAAAAGAAGCAACAAGTGTATAAGTCAACAATAAAAATGGGTGTATAGGACCTATTTAACATCACAAACAAGGGTAAAAACTAGGAAACATAGTAAAAATCAGATACGTGTAAAATAACCAGTAAAACGTAAAAAGTCGAAAACAGGAGTTAAAAACGATTCATCAGATAAAAAAAGATGGCCGAGTGTAAGAGGATCAGCCATAAAATTGTGGAAGGTAAAATACATTTTGTGTTCAAGGTAAAAGCTGGACAATGAATTAAAATATGATTAATGGTCAAAATGGTGTCACAAAACTCACACTTAGGTTCGTCGTCCACCTTAAGAAGAAAAGAATGGGTTAAAAACAAGTGACCTAAGCAGAGCCGAGCAGGTACAACTTCCTCCTTGCGATTCCTGCGAAAACAAGACTGCCACAGTTTCTCATTGGGCTTGATCTCGAAAAGTTAGTTAGCAACCTGTTGAAACCAAGATCTCTGCCACTGTGCCAGGAGCTCGATGGAAAAATTCTGCCAGATGTCCAAGTATGGAACCGACAGTGGAGAGTCAGATAGGGGCGTGGCCAACTTGGCAGCAGTATCTGCCAAGTCATTGCCCCTGATTCCGACATGACCTGGCACCCTACAGAAGAGAATCGTGGTGGTAGCTGCCAGATGATAGAGCTGCTGGCGGATCTTGGCCAGAACAGGGTGAGGCCGATGCCTCGCTGAGATCAAAGCCTATAGCGAGCTAAGCGAGTTGGTGTAAAGCACACACCGACGATGATGCTTAGCTGCTATATGGTCCAAGGCAATGCTGATAGCATGCAACTCTGCAGTGAAGATGGTACACTGCTGTGGGATCTGGTCTGCAATGATTACATCACAGCAGACCATGGCTGATCCCACCGATAAACCAGACTTCGAGCCGTCGGTGAAGACAGGCAAGAAATCCGGGTGCGCAGCACGATGGCTGGCAAAGAGTTGCTGATACACACAGTCGGGTGTAAAGGCCTTCCCCATCCTGCAAAGGCAAAAATCACAGGAAGGGGAAACAGCGAGCCAAGGTGGAAGTGGCTCGGTGGTCGATTTTGCGATGCCATCGAGACTGATGTTAATGTCTCTGAGGTAGCCTCAGACATGCAAACCAAAAGGGCGAATGGCAGTCGACCGATTTGTGTAAACCATCTCCCACTTTGGACTGAAAACGCAGTCCAAAGTGGGAAATGGTTTACACAAATGGCCAGGCAGGGATCGCAATTTCGATGCATACTGTAGGGACAACTGCCGACGGCGAATAGATAATGATGGTTCGTCGGTCTCTACATAGAGACTTTGGACAGTGAAGTGCGAAAGGCCCCCGTGCAAACACAGAGGGCCTGATGGTGTAGAGGGTCCAGCATCTTCACCACCGAATCCCGGGCAGAATCGTACACCGGAGTCGGTGTAGAGGACACACTGATGATGACACTTAGCTGCTACATGGTCCAAGGCGAGATTGATAGCATGCAATGCTGCAGTGAAGATGGAACACTGCAGTGGGATCTGGTCTACAATGATTACATCACAGCAGAACATGGATGATCCCACTGATGTGCTGGACTTCAGGCCATCTGTGAAGACAGGCAAGAAATCTGGATGCTCAGCATGATAGCTGGCAAAGAGTTGCCATTACACACAAGTAGGGGTGTAAAGACCTTTCCTGTAATGCAAAGAGAGAAATCACAGGAAGGGGAAACAGCAAGTCACAGTAGAAGAGGCTTGGCTGTTGACTGCGAGATGCTATCGAGACTGGTGTGAATGTCTCGCAGGTAACCTTGGACATGCAAACCAAAAGGACAAATGGCAGTCAGCCGATTCTGTTGTAACATTTCCCACTGAGGACTGAAAACAGTCCCAAGTGGGAAGGCCAGGCAGGGATCACAATTTACAGCACACTGCAGGGACAACTGCTGACAGCGAATAAATTGTGTGTTAATATAATAAATTAATAAATTGTGTGTTGTTTGTCAATTTTGGTTTTAAATTAAGATAAAGTAGGTTCGTCGGTTTCAAAGTAGAGACTCTGGACGGTGAAGTGTGGAAGGCCCACATGCAAACATGGAGGACCTGATAGTGTAGAGAGTCCAGCACCTTCACACAAATCCCTGACAGAATCGTACACCTGGGATCCGTAGTCCGGACAAGTGCACAGTACAAGTTCAACCGGACAAGTGCACAATAGAGGCGGAGCAATGAACATTGGTCCGCCCCCCAAGAAAGGAAGGAGAGGACCTTGAAGATGTCCAATGCCCACATGCACTTGGACCTGAGATGTTGGATATGAGGTAAAAAGGTCAATTTCCGGTCGAAGATGAGACCGGAGAAACTTGGTCTCCGCCACAACTGGAATGATGTTCCCCCCAAGCTGCAGCTCGGGGTCCAGATGAAGATTTCGCTTGCGGCAAAAGTGCATGCAAACGGTCTTCTGTGGGGAGAACCGGAACCCATTGGCCATCGCCCAAACCGAGAGATTGTTCAGGGCAGTTTGCAGTTATCGTTCAATGACCCTCATGCTGGACGATGAACAAAAGATGCTAAAGTCATCAACATAGAGGGCATTGCCTACAGTCGGAGGAAGTTGCCATGTAATGGAACTGATCTTGACAGTGAAAAGCGTAACACTCAGGACGCAGCCTTGTGGCACCCCCTGTTCCTGGGAGAAAGGCTGCGACAGAGTGTTGCCGACACGAACTCGAAAATGACGAGAAGATAAAAAGTTGGCAATGAAGATAGGCATGTGACCTCGCAAGCCAAAGCTGTGTAGGTCACGAAGAATGCCGAATCTCCATGCTGTGTCGTACGCTTTTTCGATGTCGAAGAAAATTGACACCAGGTGCTCTCGACGTAAAAAAGAATTCCTGATCGCCGATTTGAGGCGGATCAGGTGATCTAAAGTAGACCGGTGCCTGCGAAAGCCACACTGGGTGTTGGAAAGAAGGCCGTGATGTTCCAAATACCAGGCCAGCCTGGTATTGAACATTCTTTCCAACACCTTGCAGATGCAGCTCGTCAACGCAATTGGACACTAATTGGAAGGAATCTTCAGATCTTTGCCTGGCTTGGGGAAGGGCAAGACGATGGCCTCCCACCAGGAGTCCAGAAACTGTTCCTCGATGAAAATACGGTTGAAGAGTCGGAGCAGTCGATTCTTACTCGATGGTGAGAGATGTTGGAGCATGGCATAATGGACATTGCCTGGCCTGACAGCAGATGCACGAGAAGTGTGCAGAGCAAGGCGAAGCTCCTCTATTGTGAATGACCTGTTGTAAGACTCCAGGCCATTCGAATGGAAGACAGCAGAGAGCTTCGGCCCTGCTCTTCTGGGCAAGAAACTCGGGGGAGTAGGAAGATAAAGAGATGGAGGAGAATGACTCCCCCATAGTGTCGGCAATTGCCTGTCCATTTTGCTACAGGATCGATAATGAGTGGGATGTGTACTTCCCACCCATCTTCCGGACCTTATCCCACACGACCTTAGAACTGGTCGTGCGGGTGATAGAAGACGTATATTTGATCCAAGATTCGTTCTGGCTCTGGTGCCGGACGAAATGGGCTTTCGCCTTGGCACGTTTGAATGCTTCTAGGTTGGGGGATGTCAGATATCTCCGAAACACCCCCCAAGCCTTGTTCTGAGCCCTACGAGCTGCAGTGCAGTTGGAATTGCACCACGGTTTTGGGAATCGTGGAAACCGAGTTGAGGTCTGAGGAATAGTAGAGGCAGCTGCATGGACAATGCAGTCCATCATCTCCGCCACTGCAACATTGATTGGCTCCTGGCTGACAGAGTGCTCATCGAGCTCGGACAAGAGTTCGAAGCCACTCCAGTCAGCCTGATCAAATCTCCACCGGGATACACGCAAAGGGCTGCAAGGTCCCCCACGGGAGATGGTGCTCACAACGGGGAGGTAATCGCTTCCATAGGGGATGTCCTCAACTTCCCATGTAAAGAGTGGAAGGATTGAGGAGGAGCAGATGGTGAGATCAATGGCAGTGAAAGTGCAGGTTGGAGAGTGAAAATACGTACTAACATCGGTGTTCAACAGGGAGAGTGATGGATCCTGGAGCCACTGCTCCAGGACTCCACCCCTCTCGCTGGTGTCAGCACTGCCCCAAAGTGGACTGTCCATTGAAGTCCCTCATTATGGGGACGGCAGCTGCAAGATGAGGTCATCACGGTCATCCCAGAAAATGATGTTTCCGGGTGGGATATAGACAGAACAGACAGTCAACGAAAATCCACAAAGAGGTGGATGGCAACCGCCTCAATGTGCGTGGTGAGGGGAATGACCTGGAATGGAGAATGGTTGCTCACGAGGATGGCAGCACCGCCATGAGCTGGTCCCGGCGAATGAGAGAAAAGTGCCGATAGTGGGTTTGTTGGCTGTCTGCAAGAATGTCTCCTGAAGGCACAAGCAGAAGGGTTCATGTGTCCTCAGAAGGACCTTGATGTCATCAATATTCCTCTGGAATCCACGACAGTTCCATTGAAGGAGTGTGGCCATCTCAGGTCTTGGAAGAATTGGTGGATGACTTTCGATTTATTTTAACCGTCACCAGCGACAGTTTTGGAAAAATAGGGTGGTCTGTGTCCATGTCCTCAGAGTTGTCCGAGTAACATGGATCAGAGACCGCCGAACGAGGAGGTAAAATTTTCTTTTTGGTCCCCGGAGGGGGCCCCTTGAGTTTGGAATGTCTTGTTGTCTGTGGGCGGGTTGGAGGTAGCCCTCCAGAGGTAGTAGGGGAAGGCACTGATGCAGGAATGGAAATCGGAGTTGATGTCGAGATCGACACCGATCTCGGTTTCGCCTGGGTCAAGAGGTACTTGGCTGCAGACGAGAAAGATTCAGCTGGTGGAATGCTGATGTCGGTCTGCACTACCATGGAAGCCATCTGGACGATGGGCTTTCCAGAGACTGCACTGGCATAGGAAACCTTGCCAGGTCGGGCAGGCGGTGCAGCAAGCTTTCTCGCCTCTGAATAACTGATGTTATGGAGGGTCTTTAGGCACTGTACCTCTTTCTCCTCCAGCCACTTTGGACAGTCGCGGGAGTATGCCAGATGTTCACCACAGCAGTTTACACAGCATGCCTTTTCTGCTGTGCAGTCAGGATCAAGATAACCCTGACTGCCACAACGAGCACAGGTGGGCTTGCCCCGGCATGCAGTGCGGGCATGGCCAAACCTCTGGCATTGGAAACAACGCAGAGGGTTTGGTATAAAGGGCCTTACCTCGCAATGTAAATACCCTGCCTTGATGGAAGTAGGCAGGCGTGGAGTGTTGGAAGTGAGGATTAGAACCTGGCTGGGTTCTAACTTTCCATTACGTCGTGTCGAAACCCGGTGGACTGCGATCACTCCCTGGGCTGAAAGCTCGGAGAGGATTTCCTCCTCAGAAACTTTGAGGAGGCGCCACTCAGAGATCACGCCCCAGGAGGAATTGAGCATCATGTAGAGTGACTTCGACAGCCACTCCACCAATCGTTGTAACTTTCAAAAGAAGCTCCGAGTGTTTGAAGCATGCAGTTTCCACCTGTAAGTCACCAGATCTAAGGCGCTTGACAGATTTCGGTTCTCCCGCAAGACCTTGAATACCCTTATGAATAAAAAAAGGGGACATGTCTCCAAGCACCTGATCACCCGTAGAGTGGATTATCAAGAACCTCGGAGACAGAGACACACACGAAGACGAAGGCAGAGACAAAGATGGGGGTTCATGGTGAGCCCTCTTGGCGGCATTGATCGGTGAATTATGAGTTGTAGAACTCATGTTGTTTTTAAGGGATTCAGTGCCCGTTGTCCCCACCCACCACTTAGTCGAACAAGGGGATGCCCAGTCGGGCGCCAGGGTTGCCCAGGCACCATACCCACACAGCCAGGGAGCCAAGCCCTCACAACAAAAAGGAAAAGAAAAGAGAAATGGTGAGAAACTTGTCTGAATTCCCACAAAAGAAAATAAGCAAAAAATCAATAAAGTGTGAGGTAAGAAATGGCCTCACAAAAGAAAGAAAACTACAAAATTAGTAAATGTGTCACAAACCAAACTCGCAAACCATTGTCCGGACGTGGACAAGTTAACTCACTGATCTGCATAGTTGATCCCTGCCCACCAGCCGATTGATCCTGAGGGGGCCGCCCCAGGACCTCTCGTTTACCTGAAGCAGAGACCAAAGCAGTGTATAGCAGCGGACCCCAAAGTCGCTGCCCAGCCCTGCGACAGACAGGCTCCCGAATGGCAAAACAGCCAAAGGGGACCCCACCAGTAATGAGAAGGGGAGAGAAGACAGGGACCCCTGAGCAACTGCCAGGATCCTCCTTTCCAGGGATATGGGTCTCCGCGCACAGCAAACACGCGGGCAAGCATTTAGGACCCTGTGAAGGTAACAGCCAGCGGAACCTTCACAGGGTGGTCCCCTCACCACAGACAGGCGCTTGAATCGAGGGGTTATAAAGATTAAGAAATGAAATATTTACATCTCTCTTTTATCAAGCAAATTTAGAAAATTATTTTTACATTTTGTAGATTTTTTTTTAAATTATGAGTATATTAGCAAAATTAAGTTAAATTTCTATTAACCCTTCCAGTGTCCAGGCTGAAAAACAGGTTTCATCCAGGGGCCAAGCTATTTTCTAACTATGCTCAGCCAAAAAAAACCTAACTTTAGAACTTTTTTGCCAAATAACCAATGAAAGGAATTATGGCATGTTGTATACCAAATTAATCAGCATTTAATTCTGGATTTTCTGAAAATCAAGTATTTAACAAAGAAGATGATGTGTTTCATTTTAACAGGAATTTTTTAGAGTCATGTAGTAAAAAACAAAAACATCTGGCAACACAAATAAAAAATTTATTTAAAAAAAAAAACTAATACACAGAAATGATTGCAATGCACATGAACAGAATGACTATATATTTCTGAATAATAAAAAAATTACTTTTTTGGTTTTAAGTAAATATTTTTCTCGTTTTGTAATTTTTTTCTCGGTACCATACTTTGAGAAAATTCCAGGCTTTTAGCCAACTGTACTGTCAGATAAACAAGTCAACTTTAGGATTAAAAAAAAATAACCAATCAACAGAAATAGGTCATGTTATATACCAAATTAAACAGAATTTAATTACGAATTTTATGAAAAATAGAGAAATTTGCAAGCACATCGATTTTAATAAACCTTTTTCAATGTGATATGGTGAAAAAAAAAAAGATCACACTATCCAATTAAGGCTTCAGTTTGGAAAACCTGCTGAATAAAAATAGTTAAATTATATACTTATGGAAAGGAAATTTCCTCCCGAATAATATAATACACAATCTGAAATATGATTTTCATTTCTTTTAATGATTCTTTTCAGTATCGTATACTTTAAACATGGCCAGTGTTAGACAAAGTGACTTGGATTTCTTTAATTCATGGGATTTTCTGAACTGGTTGTGAAATAGAAAAAAAAACTTCCTTGGCTGCTTTTTTTACTAAACATTATGAATTTTTTTCTTTGGGTGTTGAAGTTTTGTGATCTTCGCTAAGTGCAGAAAGGTTTGTGCATCAAGGACCATCCCTTCCCGAAATTGCCCTCCCAAATGATGGTCAATTTCTGTAGCAACAAAGTCTTATTTTGCTTCCGTATCCAAGACATTCAATTTCAGAAAATGGTACAAGCTCAAAGTTTTTTTTATTAAAAACTCATGAAATAATAAAAGAAAAATTATATATAACCTAATGGGATGTTAAATAAAATATTTGCAACAACTTTTAAGCTGGTCTCCGATCTAATGATAGATCGGAGGCCGACTTAAAACTTTGAAAGATCAATAAATCTGCCGATTGAAGATCGCTAACTAACAGAAGTACATATACAGAAATGAATTTGTTTTCGCATATTCTCATTTATTTTCAGAAAATGATACAATTTTTTTCTGCTTTACTGGAAAAGTAATAAATAATAAAATAAAAACTAACATATAGCCTAATATGATGTTAAAATATCCACAGCAACAAGTTGTAGGCCGGCCATATGATATAACATAACTATGAAAAATCAATACTTATCGATCGGCCAAAAGATTGCTAATTTCTGAAAATAAATCTGCTGAAACGAAAACTAAGGTTTAAATATAAAAAACAAATACTAACTTTACAAAGAGTATCCAGTATGCTGGACCAAGACTGTAAAAAAACTTGTAGCACATGAAACGGAGATAGCATGTGTCAGCCATCTGTGTCTTGTTTTTCTCAGTAAAACATAACTAATTAAATGCAGCTGCAACCAGAATTTCTAAGAAGGGTGTGTTTACTTTCTGTTTCAATTTGAAGGATGCTGGGGAAAATGATAAAAATAAATTGGAAATACTGAAATAGGTTTATGACAGAAAAGAGGGTGAAACGGGAAAAAAAAAAATTTGCGGTACGTATTTTGCAATTACTTCCAAAATCTATCGTTTTTAAAAATAGTAGTTTTTTTTGTCATTTTTAGATAACAGTTCAAATCAAACTTGCGAGTTTAAATCGGAAGGTTGCTTCAGCAAATAGGAACGTTAACAAGCAAATCGACAATAGTTTAGTGCTTCTACGAAATGCAATCAGATGGCTTTATATAATTATATATATTGTAGTCTAATAAAATATGCATCAAATTAAAAAACAAAATATTATTTTTTAAGCCTGAATTATATATTTTAATAAGATATATATATAAAAAATTGCAATGGCAATTTTTTATTCAAAAAAATTATATTTTTTTTGTTGTACTATAAACATATACATACATCCTTGGCTTCTCAATTCAGATTCTCTGAACATATACAGACAATGTGGACACTGGAAGGGTTAAACATTATATGCATTTAATACATTCATTACTGCCTTGATATCCATAGTTGGAAGGTCACTTCTATGAGGAGCAGTCTCACATACAGAACTTTAATCTCAGAAAGGGTGGGGTAAGAAGAATCATGGATAGTGCTGACTGGCTGAGATGGGAGGAACTGATGATATTCAATGACATGTGTCATGTGGCATCTAAAATAGTCTATAGCATGAACAGCGTGATAAATGTGTACATCAAGTGCCAGCAAACATGTTAAAAGTTTCTAGAAATCAGCAATGGAAAGTTTGTTTCAAAAGCCATGGAAAAAACCATCCAGAAGAAATGTTTCTTCCACTATTTTGAAAGAAATGGAAGACACCTAGTTGCCTTTCATTTACAGGTTGTAGAAATTCTACTGATGATTTAATCTAATTTCTAAACTTAAATGAAAACAATTTTGAAATTATATTTTACTATTTTTCATTGCATTTATATTGATTTATTTCATGTTACAGAGTGGTTCATCAAATTTCAATTTCTCTGATCAACTAAAGGAGTAATTGACTATAAGAATCAATAACAATGTACAGCTGCAATATAGGATTTTGAGCAATTAAGAAGATTGTTAGCAGTTTTTCTAATAATTTACATACTTCTGAATGTGAATATAAAAAATAAAAACAATCCCAATTTCTGCAGAACTTGCTGGAGAGCCCAATAACAATTGATGTATAATAACTATCAAGTCAGGGGGATTTTTTTCTTAGACAAAGAAAAATAAGTTTTTGGGAATTTCTTTTCCAGAAATTTTATATAAATAGAATTCCTTTTCAATATAACAAAAGATAATTTATCACTTTTATTGAATTTCTTGCTTTTTTTCCCTGTTGTTTGTTAAGACGTTCTCTTTTGTACTTTGAATGCATAAGGTAGAGTGGGAGAGTGGATTTCCCCAGACCTGTCCATAAGTAATACGATAAGGGTGGGGCTTTAAGCTTCATGAATTAATGGATTCTGTAAAAAATTCATCGCCACCACGGCGGGAATCGAACCTGCATCTCTCCAGATTCATGCCAAAGCACGCTACCATTGCACCACGCATTGGACAACGAATATTTTCAGAATATGACCTTATAAATTTTTAATTATATATTAACATCTTAGTGTTAGCGACCTTCTCATTAACATCTGATAATCAAATGCAACGACTGAAAAAGTTGCATCTCCTTGAGTATAGATGGCGCTGTCTCAGTCACGTCTCAGGAAGATTTATAAGGTCATATTCTGAAAATATTCGTTGTCCGACGCGTGGTGCAATGGTAGCGCGCTCTAGCACGAATCTGGAGAGATGCAGGTTCGATTCCCGCCATGGCGGCGATGAATTTTTTTCAGAATCCATTAATTAATGTTCTTAATAGGGAATACTGTGCATTCACTTTGGATTGATTTTTAAGCTTCATGTATAGCTGAGCCATACACTATGTATAGTTTCCCGAAACATGGGGTTATGGTTTAATGTCCCATCCTACAGACAGCAGCCTTTCCAAACCCATCAATGTTCCCTTTCTCAATGAGGGCAGTATTGGTGTTAAGAGGATATAAATCTCAATGACAACACAGGACTCAAACTAGGGAACTGGAGATTGTGAGCCTGGTATGCTATTGATGAAGCCAACCCCTGCCCCTCATATATATCAGTGAGATGAATAAAAAAAAAATAATTGTCGACTGCAAATCTAAGCAATTTTATTACTAATAAATTATTACAGTGCTAATAAAGGCACTGATGCTCACAGGCACAAGCAGATTTGTGTCACGACATTCTGGACACAATAAATTTTGTGGCTCCTAAAATAACCCAATTCTGATGAAATATATCTTTTAATATTATAAGTATGAATGAAGTAAACTTAAATTAAACAATTTGAAACAGAAAAATTTGCATACAAATGGATTGCTTTAATTACTAATGCTAGATACTACTAACGCTATATTTCATAGATCCCCCTCCCAAGACCTCTTACACACACCTGGAAATCCATTTCAGCTTATAAGCTAATTTAGTATTTGGGGGTTTAGATCTGATCTTTCTTGACTAAATGATTCATCCAAAAATCAATAAATTACCATTATATTTTAAAGATTTTTTGTACATATAACTTCCTCTTGGTGATAGTTTACAGCAGATAAACAATTCAGGCTTATAAGCATACAAAATGGTCCATTATGTTTACCATAAATATTAATTCTGCATTTACCACTGTTGTTGGCTGAGATATATCTGTAAATATGAATTGGTAACCACAGAGAAGAAAATCGGTGAGTAACATAAGCTAAGTTTATACTCTTCCTTCCCAACATAGTATCATAATTTGCAATTTATTTTTATAATGTATCATACTACTCAAAAAGATCATGGGTATACTTTTATTATTAGACTGAACCTGTATCCAGGCAGCTGCAAGCTCAACATAATATGGATTCAGTGGCACTTTAGTACATTTTCAGGTGGGTAAAAAATTCCACACTTTACATATTTCCTTGGAGAGGCACCAAAGTTAATGGATATTTTCTTAATGTCATTACAATTTCAACAGAAAAGCTTCACCCACACATAAATCTCCATGGGATAATCCTAACATATATTAAATCTCCACTGGATAATTTACATATATATTAAACCCCCATTGGATAATTTACACATACATTAAATCTCTGTAGGAACGGAAAGTGTGCAATGGTAACTGAAGATTATGGGATATAATAGATGTGGAGGGTACCAGCTTCAAAATTACAGTACCTCATAATGTAATACATATGTAATACATATGTAGCAGTTTTACTCCATGTGCAAAAGCAACATAGTTATATTTCACTTAATACATAGAGTTTAAAATTTTGGCTAAAATATTGATATAAAAAATTATTATTAATATGCTTTTAGTTTAACACATACTTAATATTACAAAGAGCAAAATTAATATGCCCCAATTTCATATCAGTTCTTTAAAAATGAGGTTATTAGATTTATGACAGAATGGCACAATTTCCTATTATCAAATTATTGGCGTTAATACAAAATCTGTATGGAAATATTAAAGGAATTTTTAATATTGCAGACATTTAATACAAAACTGAAAAGACTCATTTACCTGTGACCGGTGCACACAGATTAAACTTGGTAAAGCTCACAAGCAAAATTACTATTAAGGAATGTAATAGTTGGAAATTAAATAAATGGAAAGGTAAAATATACCTTACCTCATCTGCAACATCCTCTGCAACCCTCAATATTTCCCTCTGGTCCACTCGTGCCATTCTACCGTGGCTTAAAGCTGAAAAGGAAAGATTACTGCTGAGTAAGTCACTCGAACACGTCAAGGATTACTACATGCACCCCAATACCAAATATCGACATTAAAATCATACAGTCAAATATTTTCAGAATAAAATTTTTCATTCAAGTGATACATTAAATTCGTTAATTTTCAAAATTGTGTAAAACTCAAAACTTCGATATAGGGTTTCTAGTACGTTATATAATTATTATATATAAGTATTACCGGGGAGGAGCACAATTTACCTAAACAACTAGTGCCACGTTGCTGAGCAACTTCCGTTTTCTTGTCTAAAATTGTGATGCCACGGTAAAAATTATGATAACACTTAAATAGCGGTTATTTCTTAAGTTTTATTTCAAAAAATGCAGCTGAAGTCATAAATATTAACCGGAATGTCCCTTTAATCAGTGTTATTCACAAACGACGAAGTTAATGCTAGGGAAGAAGCATAACGAAACTCATCATCTTTTCCTAAATTCGCACTGCAGTGGTAGAAAAGGTATCCTAACCGTTCACCCTCCATGTCAACTAGATTTATCCGACTATCCATATCTTAAAGATCTGCACTCTTGCTCTTCCAACGACACAGAAAAAGTTAAAAATAGTTTAATTTTACAAAGCAAAGCAAATGTGCAATGATCTTTTAAAGTAATTAAAAAATGTATTTCGTATATAGTTTGCAAATTGCGATATATTTTCTGATTGCAACAAGATTAAGATCACTACTTAAGATGTTAAGTTCTGTATTAATATTTTCAGTGTTAAAATGTTTTCCAATAGAAAGGCAAGCCCAATGGAAAGTGGGATTATATAGATATAACCCTAATATAAATCCCTTTAAAGCTTAAAAAACACATTTTTTAAATTAATCACCGAATGGTTAGGGACTCAAACATATCAATCTTTCTTAGTACCAAACATTTTAACACCCACTATTAAACCCAAGCATCAAAGAATATGTTCTTTGCCAAACATATCCCTCCTGCTCTCTCCTGCCTACCATTAGAATTGCTGGGCAGAGGCTCTACCGTAAAGGTGAAATAAGCGACCTCCTAAGGTAGTGATCTCCAAAGACGGCGTTTTAGGGACTTGAGAGGGCGATTTCTTGAGTTTATATTACTATTTCAACTAGTTTTATACATGAAAAATTACTTGGAATTTTTGAAGAAAGCATTAGAAAAACATAAGAGAGGTGTTAGAAAGAGCATAGACGATGCTAGACTGAAAAAGGTTTGTAACAGCTGGCCTAGGCTGACCATGTGCGATGGCCTTGCTATTTATTTGTAACAAATAAGAATTATTAGGACTATATGAAGCCTCTTGTATGACTTTCGCCTAAGGCTCTGTTAGCTCTAGAGCTGCCATTGTTTCTGGGTAGACTACTGTTCAACTATTTAGCAAATTTATGTTCAACTATTTAGCAAATCACTAGTTGTCACAATTCTACATTGCAGTTCCATTGGCTAACTTTTGGTTTTAGATGTACAGTATCGAAATCCCAATATTAATCGATTCGCGTGTATGACGCATATACGCGTCATGGTAAACGGCTGAACTGAGTATATCCTCAGTGTACGTGATGAGAGAGAAAACAGCCAAAATTAAAATATCAGTAATGAACGGGTTAATTGATAAGCAGCACACCCTGGTAGGAAAGTATGGTGAAATAAATAATAACATTAAATAAAGTAGTAAAATAGCAAAAATCATAGTGTTGTGTGAAGAGTGTGATTTTAATATATAAAGTCTTTCTTAGAACAGAGGAATAATTTAATTTACTTGGCATAGGGAAACTGGAAACTTAAGGACCATTACTGACCTTTATATTTTTAAAGCTGAAACAATAAAAACAACACAACAACAAAAATAAATAATTAAAATAAAATGGAATAAAAATGTGCCATAACACAATGTAATTAAAAATAGTATATGAATCTGACCATTACTTTCCAGGAGTGATGATAGTATCATAGAAATAACCAATACCAGAAGGAGGGAAACAGTTAAAATACAGAAATACAGTTTTTTAATTCTTGAATAGGAGAATAACCACGGACAGTTTAAAAAGAGAGTGGGAGATAAATTATATTGGATCGAAACAATAGAAGAATAATCCATAATTTTAAATCTTGAATTATATATCAAGATATAAAATTATAAAATTATATTACATCTTTTCCTGATTCGTTTACAATTACATCTCTTTTCTTGAAGCATTCCTACATTACATCTTTTCTTGAAGCATTCCTACATGGCATCTTTTCCTGATTCATTTACCATTACATCTTTTTTTTCTGATTCATTTACCATTACATCTCTTTTTCCTGATTCATTACTATTACATCTTTTCCTGATTCATTTTTTTCCTGATACATCTTTTTCCTGAATTATAATATTATACTACATCTTTTCATGATTCATTTACCATTACATTTTTTTTCCTGCTTCATTTTCCATTACATCTCCTTTTCCTGATTCATTACCATTACACCTTTTCCTGATTCATTTTTGATATATATAATTTTAAATCTTGTAATGAATCAGGAAAAGATGTAATGGTAAATGAATCAGGAAAAGATGTAATAGTAGGAAAGCTTCAAGAAAAAGAGATGTAATGGTAAATGAATCAGGAAAAGATGTAATATTAGGAATGCTTCAAGAAAAAGAGATGTAATGGTAAATGAATCAGGAAAAGATGTAATAGTAGGAATGCTTCAGGAACAAAATAAAAATTTATGATGGAATACTGAAATTTTGAAAATGGTCCTGATAAATAAGAAAGCATTAGTATAATGGGTTTTAAAAAATAATAAAAATTGCGGAAAATATGAGAAAAGAAATATGGAACTGATAGCAAAACCTAAAACAATGAATAAGGGTTGAATAAGAAATGCTACAAATAAGGTAAATTATTGTCCCCTGCAACTTAATAGTATAATTTGCAAGAGACTATGATAACGGAATACGAAATACTATATGATGGAAATAGTTTTGGACGTAAAACACTTAGTGCAGGGTTCTAAAAAGTTTCGGAACTTTAAGAAATAAAGACTATTTCATACAAGTCGGTATTTTGAAATTATGTACGATCCCTTTAATTCAACTGTAAATATTTTGAGAGTGTTAATTCTTCAACAGAAAACTCTTTATAATATGTTTTCTGTCCATGTACACAACACGAACATTATATCTAAATATTTAAATTGAATTTCAAGTTATTTGATTTAGGAACTCTGGGCAAAATATAATCAATTGCTCTTAAAAACCTCGAACTTTCAGAAATTGACAAATCTAGTGCCACAGTATTTGAGTATAAAACTTCACATAAATTTTATTTATTTGTTAATTTGGGCGACTGGAGCTTGTTACAATATTCTTCCACTGTTTGAAAAACCACCTATTTTAGATTTTCTTACTAATTGATATACACATTTTTCATCCCTATTTCGTACAAATATGACCAATTAATTTTCCAAAAATATTAATTTCATTCTTATGAGGAATTTTTCTTAGCATCTTAGAATATTACAAAATGATATTGCTATACTGTTTCACATACAGGATGGTTTGGCGAGTTTCTTGTTCAGTTGCTATTAATTATATTTAATCGCAAGAGCCAATGAAAACCAAGATGCGACCATTGAATATGTATCAATTTTCAACTACCTATGTGTGTGATCGGCATAACTCTTCACATATAGGGGCTAGGAAACCGAAAATTTGGTAGCAGCTTAAGAGAATCATGAGGTTTGGACAGTCAAACATTAACTGGAAAGGTTCAATAATATAAAAAGTGCATTTGGATAAAAAGTACCTCTTCTTCGTTCTCCATTCGTAGCTTCTCTTTCAGAATTTCTAATCGCGAAATCCACCAACCATTTCCAGATCCCATATATTCCCAAAGGTACAATTATATTAAGCGTCCCATTGCAGGCATGAACCTGATATTTCCAACCAATATAGAGTCAGACAGAAGAAACACACCTAGAAAATTTATGATAATTCGGTCAAGTATCTCGGGAATTACAGGGGACCAAACATTCTTGAAACGGAAATGAACCTTACAATTTACGTAGAAATGAAGCAATGGGCTAGGAGAGCGCGGGCGTCGATATCAACAACGATCTGAGCAGCACCTTACAATTCTTCTAGTTGCTAATATACCTGTAAAATATATCAAAATATAAAATATAAAAATATTTCATTATGCACTTCACAATATTCATGAATAAAAAAATAGCATTTTTAATTGCAAATTTTCATAAACTGTAGATAATAATAACGTACATTAGAAAAAAGGACTTACTTCTCGGATAAGATATTGAAGTATTTGCTCTGAAGGATTTACATCTGCGAGTTGTTGTTGCTAAAACTCATGTGGGTGTGGACCATCTTTAATCCTCAGATTTTGCCATTACATTCTTTATCTGAAACGAGGTAAAGAAATCTCGTGCACAAGACTGAAATGAAAATGTGCAAGAGGCCTTCTCGTAAATTAGTCTACTTCTAGTTCTCGTGCAACGAATAGAAGTCTAGGCGAATCGATTAAAAATAAAGTGGTTTGGCTTCTAGCGGAGGACACATTTTATCGTTTTAGGTACAAGGCAATCTCGTGGGTTGCATTGCATGTATTATGTGCAACGAAATTAGAGCTATTTTTATGTAAATATTCATATGTCAATAGCTCTCATTTCCTTGCACAAACGAGATTATAACATAAAATTTCACAAATTTTTCATTGATTCACCAACGAGGTGAAAACACAAATTTTTAGAAGAAATATTTAAAAATATTTCGGAACAAAATTTTTTAACGATTTTTAAACACGATGTTAAAGCCATAGATATGGAAGGAAAACTGGATAGTGTACTAGGGTACTAGAAGGCAAAAAAAGCCATAGAGTGATATAACTACTCCCATAGAGTTCATGGTGGCCTTCGCCAAGTATTCAGCGCTAGAATGGCACCAGGTAGTAACTAACTTCGTCGCTAATGCGCATGAGTACGTTACGATTTTCCGCTTCCGACTCCATAGACGTAATGTAAAGCAATCGAATCGCAGCGGCTTTGCAATTTTTTTTACGAAATAAACGTTTTCTGTCTTCAATTTCTTCCTTAAAATAACTTGGTAAACTATGCCAAATCAGATATTTGCATATATTTACCCGTTAAAAGGAAAGAAAAAACAAGTAAAAAGCAAAATTGGAAGAAATAAAAGGTTTTATGCTAAATGTTCAATGCAAATATTCTCATATTGTGTTTGATAATATAATAAGATCGATTAGGCATGTGAACTGAAAAGCTTTATAAAGCAACTAACTGTTAGAATTATTTCATTTCTTTCTATTTCAGCGTTTACGGCAACTAAGAAACACATCATCGTTAGACTAAATGCCACTATGAGCAAATTCGCTATATGAAATGAATCCGTTCGATGCAATTACATTATCGTGCGATTAGTAATACTATGAACTGTTCCATATTCCTTTAATCTCTCACAACGAATATATTTAAAATTTAATCTCAAAGATTTTCCTTGCCTACGTAAATCTCAAAAAGCTGCAATTAAACGGCAACTGAATGAGCGCTTAAGCTACTACCGTTATCGACTGAATCAAACCACGATCTGAATAGTTCACCCTAGCACCGATAAAATCAGCACTCTCGCTAGTCGTAAGGATTGTATCTTTACGTAGTTATATTTTTCTATTGTAAAAAACGTGCCGGCCATTGAGCGTAGGCAGTCAGTCGTTGCCATCCGCGTACAGTTGGCAAAAAATCTGCTGAGGACCCGACATCCTCACAGATCCTTCTTACTATGGCATATTAAACTGACATACCTAAATGAACTGACTGGCTCCTGTGAGACCTCTGTGGCAAGCAGCTGCTTGAGGAAGTATTATTTATTATTAGTAATTCATTATTTCGTTCTCTGAAAACTTCTTTTTTGTTTGAAGCATAACGAAATGAATGTAGTAATATTTACTTTTTTTATTGAATATAATTTATGTTTTGCTTTTTGTAACTTTAGTGATAGCCATATCCAGTTATGTTTCTCGCTGACGATGTACATATTAGAATTTTTTAAAACTTTTACTCCCTGTGTTGAAACTTTTTTTTTCACTAATAATGCAAACTTTCTACTAAAATATGGGAGGTTTCTCCACTGAACCATTAAAAAAAAGATATACATATATAAAAAAATAATAATAAAACCCCCTCAAGCAGCTGCTTGCCACAGAGGTCTGACAACAGCCTATCAGTTTATATGCCATAATAGGTCTGAGAGGATGGCAGGCCCTCAGCAGAAAAACGACACGAACAGCCATGCCTTACCCGGGGCTCCAACCAAGGTCCCTTAGATCAGTAGCCAAGCGCGCTAACTCGGCCATGGACGGCGATAATACATATATATAAATATAATAATAATAATCATATAACGCAGTGAAGAATTTTCAGTTACACTCATGGCACCATCTAGTGAGCAGGACATAAAACTGGTATTTGAGTGTTTCATTAAAAAAAAATGTTGTTGATCATTCAAGTCTAAATAAATAAAAATAATAAATACCCCCTCAAGCAGCTACTTGTCACAGAAGTCTGACAGGAACCTGTCAGTTTATACCCCATACTAGAACGTCTGTGAGGATGGCGGGACCTCAGCAGAATAATGACACGAACATCCATGTATTACCTAGGGCTCTAACCCAGAGTCCCTTAGATCAGTAGCCAAGCGCGCTAACCACTCGGCCATGGGATGGCAATCATATAGTACTGCAGTAATAAGAACTTCCAAATACACTCGTGACCCCATCTAGTGAGCTAAGCGATTTAAACTGCAGAAGTACCTTCGATTATTAACACAAAATTAGTATTCTGTGAAACAAATTTTATCATTAAATGTAATTACTTTCATGGTATTATCCAATAAAGTGTAGAAACAATGTATTAGTACAACACTATATATATATTAGTATATAGGTGAATAATTTTACTTTCATTAGACTTCCGACAATGCAGTAAATCACTTTGACATTTCACTATGAAAACTGATGCTTTTATCCATTTTACTAATTTTATTCTATCATTAATCGCTCCTCACTTAGTAATCATGTTATTTCTTGATTATGAACTACTCAATAAGCTACAACATAAGCTTTACATTAATTCTGTGAGAGCTTGACCAAGGTGAGATTATACCTGCAATGGCAATATTTGAAAACCGGCACGCTTTCTTATAAGTGGTCGTGTGGTAGAAAACGAACAGGTATACAGGGATTGAAGGATAAACAAGGTAAGGTTATAGAAGGTGAGGATTCTGTCATGGCTAGGTGGGATGAGCATTTCAGTGATGTTCTAAACAATGTGGTTAGTTCTACTCCCATTGTTTGTAATTATGATAGATGCATTGGTGGTTTAATGTTGACCATATAACACAATCTGAAGTTATTTTTGGCTATTTCTAAACTTAAACTTCATAAATCTCCAGGGGTAGAGAAATTACTACGGAAATGCTTAGAGCTGAGAAAGTTTCATTTCCCACTTGGATGACTGAAATTCTGAATATCTTTTATGATAAAGGCATGGTTCCTAAGAATTTTACCAGAGCTACTGAACTAAGGGACCTGGGTTTGAACCCGGGTAAGGCATGGCTGTTTGTGTCGTTTTTCTGCTGAGGGCCTGCCATCCTCTCAGACCTTCTGCTATGGCATATAAACTGACAGGGTCCTGTCAGACCTCTGTGGCAAGCAGCTGCTTGAGGGGGTATTTATATTTTTTTATTATTGTTATCCCTATTTTAAAAAAAGGTGATCGCAGTTCTTGTGATAACTATAGGGGTATCAGCCTACTCTCTGTTCCAGGTAAAGTTCTTTCCATGATTGTGCTTAATAGAATTAAGAATCTGGTTGACAGGCAATTGCGTGATGAGCAATGTGGATTCAGAAGTGGTAGGGGATGTGTGGTTCAGATATTTTCACTTAGGCAGATTCTTGAGAAATGTTTAGAGTTTCAGAAACCTTTGGTTGCTAGCTTTGTTGATTTCAAAAAGGCTTTCGACTCTGTTGATCGTCATAATTTATGGTTGATTGTGAGATCATATGGTATACCAGACAAGTTAGTTAACGTAATGAAAGCTCTCTATAATAACACTGAGTCGTGTGTGAGAGTTGGTAAAGCTTGTAGCAATTGGTTTAGCATTACTTCTGGTGTTCGACAAGGGTGCATTTTGTTCCCTTTTCTCTTTAGCTTGGTTATTATGTTATGTGAAATTCACTTCAAGGGAAAGATTTTGGCCTTAAATGGACTGGAGATATGAAAATTTCTGATTCAGATTATGCTGATGATATAGTCCTTTTGGCAAATGATATTGATGAGATGAACTCTTTTATTTGAGCTGTTGATGAAACTGGTAGTAGAGTAGGTTTGGTTATAAACAGAGAGAAAACTAAAGTGAAGAAAATTGGTCAGGCAGGCTGTGATTCAGTTAATCTGAATGGTTGCAGTCTTGAGCAGGTGTCACAGTTTAATTATCTTGGGAGCTATGTAACAGATAATGGTTATGTGCTGCATGAGATTAACAGACGAATAGGGATTGCTGCCGGGACTTTTAAGAATCTATGGAGAGTGTGGAGAAATAGGCGTATACACCTAAAGACTAAAATTAGACTGTATAATAGTTTGGTTCTTTCTAGGATTAGTTATGGTAGTGAAACTTGGACACTTTGTAAACAAGATAACAGGAAACTAGATGCTTTTGATTCCAGATGCTTACGCAGTATCTTGGGCATTAGGTGGTTCAACTTTGTAACTAATGATGAGGTTAGGCAAAGGAGTTTGCAACCTGCTTTAAGCAGCATATTGTGCAGAGAGAGACTCCGTTGGTTTGGTCATGTTGCCCGTATGAATAATTATAGATTGGCGAATAGGGTTATGAACAGTGTGCCTAAAGGCCTCAGAAAGATGGGGAGACCTAGGATGCGGTGGGTAGACAATGTCAAAGAGGACCTTGTTAGAATTGGTGTGCAGTGGCCAGAAGCAGTAGATGTAGTTCAGGACAGACTTGCTTGGAGAACTAAATTGCACGGTCTGGTTGGACCTCCGTAGCCCATGGCTGCTTGAGGATGATGATGATGATTGGAAGTGCACCATTCAGGTTTCCAACTATATTCAAGGTTAAAGCAGAAATTTTGAGAATATTTCATTGATAGACTACCATCAATTGGCAACACTAAGGAGTTAAATGTCTGCTATTGGAGTACTAGCCACTAAAAAATTGTCAGCAACTGTATCTTGAACATGAATAGCGTAATCAAGTTAAAAATGTTCTAAGGGAAAACAAATTAGAATTTTCTTTTAGTGCTTATGAAAGCTAAATTATTCAGATCGCTAATGGTTTTAGACGTATATGTCTCAATCAAGTTGGACTTCTATCACTAAGACTCGATTCGTTGCTCAGTTTTGATTAATTTGTAAGTACGTAAATTTTTGGTGAATAGCATAATTGTAGTTCAGGTATGATTAGACGTTGCGAAAAATATATATCGCTATTGTATTGAAATGGTCATAGTCTTTGCACGCTCCTCAGCAGTCTAAGAACAAAAGGTGTACGAACTTTTCAAATATGTATAACAATAACAATTACTGAATGATATTGGTATCCTGCAAATGTAGACATTACAGGCATGTTTATTCATAGTGATTGGAGGGAAGGTGCAGTATCATGTTTAGGTTGTAACAAATCTGTAATAAACAAATAATGAGGAAGTCTATTCATTTCTGGTGAATATGGAATTCTACTTTCAAAGCAGATAGAATTGTAAAATACACAAATGGTGGAAATTCAAATCAATGAGAGATTCAGAAAATGTGAATTGTAATAGCATTTAAAATTTTTTTTTCCATATCTTAAAGGAAAAGCAACTTAGTAGCCCACATGCAAATGTGGAGCTGTATTCAGGGGAAGGCATATCACAGCTGCCAATACAAAACCTTTTACCATCACACTTAATTACCTGCATGTCAAATTTCTAGCATATATAACTAATATTAGATTCAAGTTTTTATGATTTTTCATTCTAGTATCCTCTAACAGTGAAAATTGAAATTAAAGGAAGAGTTGGAAAATGCATATAGGTCTCAGAAAGTTCTGTACCCTGCTGATCGATTTTGTTGATTTTCTGAAAACATGAGGTAATGAGCAGTTTTTTGATTCCATACCTTTACTGATTCCCTTTATGACCTTATATTGTTGGGGCAGGGGTGGCTCAGTCGGTAGCGCGCCAGGCTCGTAATCTGTAGTTCCCAGGTTCGAGTCCCAGCTGGGTCAGCGTTGAGATTTATCTCTGCAAAATTCCCCGCCCTGCCCACGGTCAGTAGGGGACACCGATGGGCTTGGAAAGGCCGCCGTCCGTCGGATGGAACGTTAAGCCGTGTCCCCGTGTACGGGAGAGACATACCCTGTGCACGTTAAAGAACACGCTGGATGGTCTTGACGGGGGGCTACCATCTGTCTCCCAACAGCTGTTCCAGTGGGTCCCCTCCCCCAACCTTCTCTGAGCCTTCGGGGTCCCTGTGACCTGGCCATTTAGCCCATGGTGTGCAAAAAAGTGCCGCTCAGAGGTAAAACAACCCAACCCTTATATTGTTTGACTTTTTTTTTATAATGCTGCCACAGATTCATATGAAACCAGAATTCATGACTCTATGATTATAAAATTTTGATTATTAACACAAATGGTACATGTTTCACATCACATTGTTTGGAAAATAATGAGCTATAAAATGGTGACTATTATCAGTCAGCATGAGCAAGTAGAATATTGAATTTTTAAAATTATGATAACATATTCAAACATATAAATGTGAATTCATGTTTCATATAAATCCACTGACCATATTATAAAGAAACCAAAAATGTAAATTCATAGTGAATCAGTAAATTGGGAAAAACAGAAAATGCTCATAATCTCATTACCCCATTTTTGTTTTTGGAAAATTTCCAAAATTTCCCAGCAGGTAGTCTGTGTAACTTGAGTCACAGATGGTAATATTTTAGTAGTACCAATAGAACCCAAAAAATTAATTTTCATTAACTTCTGAAAAATATTAAATACTTACAGATGAAAATAAAAATAATAGTTCATTTAAAAAATGGAAACCAAGATAGTATAAAGTTAATAAAACTCTTATAACACTATATATATATAAACAAAACATAAAAGAAGTAGAGCAGCATAATCTAACAGTGGTGATAACATTGGCAAATTATTCATAAGGGATTCAAGTTTTCATTTTATCCTTTTATTTTTTTGTAATTTCACAAAAAAAAGAGAGTTGTTCATAGTTTTATTTTTGCATCACCTCCTTTATGTTTAATTAGTAATTTGCATAAGAGTAAGAAAAAGATAAAATGTAGTTTTCATCAAATATTTTAACCACTATTAAGCTGTTCTTAATCCACAGGGCAAAGATGGGTGGAGAGGAAAAATTGTCTTGGGCTGGGTGAGATCTGAACCCATGGCCTCCTGGTGACATGTCAGGTGCTCTGATCACTGAGCTACCAGCTGCCGATCAATTCCTCCGCTATTGTCTATGCTATGATACAACTCCATCTAGCAACCCCTGTCATTTTAAATGCATTTGGGGGACTCCATCTCCAGATAGCTTTCCTTAGCCATAGGCACACAACAACATGCCACAAGTGCCTCCTGGCTGATGTTTTTTTTTTGTGAGCAATCAGGATCTGAATCACTTTCTGGTACAGTCAATAGTACCACTTATGTATAGAAAAAAGAAATTCACAGCATTCGGTTGATTTCATCAAGTATTTTAACCATTGTTAAGCTATCCTTAAGCCACAGGACAAAGATGGGTACAGAGGAAAAATTGTTTTGAGCCAGGTGGGATCTGAACCCATGTTATCCTTATGACATGTCAGGTGTCTGCACCCATCTTTGCCCTGTGGATTAAGGATAGCGTAATAGTGGTTAAAATACTTGATGAAATCAACCAAAGGTGGCGAATTTCCCTTTTCTAGATAATACGTAGATTTAAAGTTTTGTTCACGTACATTTGATGAACAAAATGTAAAGATTGCAATTTGTTTATATTAGCATATTTGGTTTTGGACAAAAGGGACCTAGTTTGAGCCTTGAATAAGATATATGTTCATTTCCTGTGCTGTCTTTCTGCTGAGGTCTTGCCTTCATCAAAAACCTTAAAGTGTATTGTAATGATGTTGCCTATACACACCCATAGGTGACACCACATCCTGATAGTCCTCTGAGGCAAGCAGCTGCTTAAAGAGTAATTTATTTTTATTATTTACTGATTAAGTATAAAAATAAAAATGGGTAAACTTTTAAAAATATAGTAATGATTGAGGTGTTTTCCACATAAATCACAAATTTCCATTTCCACATAATCCTATAAACATTTTATTTCAACTGAAAAAGAAATTGAAATTTTATCACTCATTTCACCTAAAACCCAAAACTATCAACCAATTATCCTGTAAATCCTCAAAAGTAATTAGACTGCGTTGAAAGATTTGTAGGAGCCTGTCAGTAAGGAGTGGGCTCAATCAGTAGTAAAAAATAAAATACCCTTTCAAGCAGACAGAGGTCTGACAAAAGCATGTCAGCTTATACACCATAGAAAAGGCCTGTGAGGAAGGCAAGACCTCAGCAGAAAGACAATAACAAACATTCATGCTTTACCTGGGGCTTGAACCCATATCCCTGTGATCAGTAGCCAAGCACACTAGCCTCTCAGTCCCAAGATTGCTAAAAATAAATTGCTCTTCAATCAGCTGCTTTTCACAGAAGTCTGATAGAAACCTGATGGTTTAGCCATAGAAAAGATCTGTGGGGAAAGCAAGACCTCAGCAGAAAGGCAATACAAACATCTATGCCTTACCCGGGCCTCGAACCAGGACCCTTTGATCAGTAGCTAAGCCCACTAACAATTCAACCACTGGGATGGTGTCAGTAGTACCTAAAGCTTATTATCTGATGTTCCCATATTAAAGTCCCAACTGAGTAGCCCTCAGTGAGAAGGGGGACACGGGCTCGAAAAGCTGCTGTTCGTTGGGACATACTATGGACCCATTTGCAGAACCATTCCCAGGTAAGGCATGGATGTATGTGTTGTTTTTCTGCTGAGGTCCTGCCATCCTCTCAGACCTTCTACTGTGGCATATAAACTGACAGGCTCCTGTCAGACCTCTGTGGCAAGCAGTTGCTGGAGGGGTATTTATTTATTTTTATTTATTACCCTCTACACATTAGGGAACATGACATGCTGGATGGCCTTGATGAGACGCTACCGTTTGTCTCCTAGCCACTGTCCACATTCTCTAAGCTTTTCAGTCTTTGTGGTCTGGCCATTTAATCAAGTTTGTGCAAAAAAAAAAACTGCCACTGAGTTAAAACTAGCCATAGACAGTGAATTACTTCATAGGTACATGAGGCACTCGCCTAGGGCTTCAACATTGTTGAAACTCTATTTTTTCTTGAATGTTTTATTGAGTAAAAAAATTTTACAATCAGCATGATTTACTATTACTTAGATATCTCATGTTTTTTCTTGGGTCAATACCAAACATGATGTGATTTTAATCAAATACACTAAAATGAACAGATATGTATTTTCATTTATATTTAAGTTTTTGCTTATTTTTCAGTATATGCAAGTCTATATATTACAGAGAGTGGTGCAACCCACCTGGTGCCATTTTTTAAGAGCAGCAAATTTGCAAATAAACTAATGACTATAGCTGCACTAAGGTTCATTGGATTAAATATGAACTATTTTTCAACAGATGATTTTCAATTGTTTTAAAAATGACATTTAATTTAGCTAAATTAATCATTTAATATCCAAAACCTGGAGAAAGGGGCAGCAGAGTCCAAGTTTGCTCTGGGTGGCAGATATTGAGATTCCCTCTGATGGCAAAATAATGAGTGACCGCCCAGATAATACATATTGAATTTTTCTGTTTATGCATTTCTGTAATTCAATTTATTTAACTTGCAACCCGGATTTTTTTCATTTGTAAGTTGTAAAATTTTTTGTAAAAGTGAAGACCCTTCACTCCATATACAATTAAATCCTGTAGAGTTTGGGACCTCTTGAATCTTTTGCACCTAGGGTCTCTCAGAACTTTGGTACCTGGGTCCTTCAGATATGTTAATCCAGCACTAACCATAGAGATAAGTAAATAAGCCTTAGTAAAAGGACAGCATAAATTAGAAACAAAATATCCAAGCAGTCCTCTGAATTTAAAGTTAAAAAAGAAATGAAAAAAAACTATGAAGTTACTAAACATTTGCTCAAATTCTAAATTATATATATTTTTAGCTTTGAAACAAAAAGTAAATTTTCTTGTGGGAAATAAAGAGAGAAAATGTTTTAATTAAATTGAACTGTGGAAACCAACTTGAACACAGAATTTAGAACTCAAGATCATTAATTTTAGGACTTGATCCATTGGTGTCATTACAAGCCAGAGTGTGAGGGATTTGACCTCAGCTCCTTTTTCTTTACAGTCAAGCACTATAACCATTCATCCACAGGGGCAGAGTAAAATAATTTAAATTTATTCAAAGAAATGTAACAGACATTGACAAAATGTTTTAACATTTCTTTGATTTATTTTAGGTCAGTTATGTTTAAAAAGAAAGCTGCACTCCCAGCAAGGCCACCTATTCCAAGCAGAGAAGAAATTTTAGCAGATCTTGAAGTTGCACAAAATGATGATGTTGTATTCAAAATGTCACCAAACAAGATTTCCCCTACAAAGAAAGGTAATTATTTGCATTTCTAGTAACATAAGAAAAAAAAAAAAAGCAATAATATTTAACAGACAATAAAAATGTAAATCTTTAAAAAACTATGTAATACAGTAGTCATCAATATTTTGCTTAATGCGAGATATTTTAACAATCATTCAAGTCAATATGAATCTCAATTTACACTATTTGCATTATAACTAATTAATCATAGTGCGTCGTCCTGTGGCCGAGTGGTTAGCACGCTTGGCTACTGATCTACGGGACCTGGGTTCGAGCCCCGGGTAAGGCATGGATGTATGTGTTGTTTTTCTGCTGAGGTCCTGCCATCCTCAGACCTTCTACTATGGCATATAAACTGGCAGGCTCCTGTCAGACCTCTGTGGCAAGCAGCTGCTTGAGGGGGTATTTATTTTATTTTTATTTATAATCATAGTGCATAGAATTAAATCATACCTTTCAGCAGGGGCCTGGATCTAAAGCAAGATTGAGTAACAATGAACTGGAATGCATTCCAGTATTAATGTTTTTCTGCTATTTTAGTGGTCTTAAGCAAATTTTTTGAAAAATTCATATAATATTTGTGTTTAATATTTTTTCTGCTGCTGTTATATTTACTAGTATTATGAAAGGAGGAAGGGGGATATATATATATACATACACACACCCTGCCCCCTCCAGTCTTGCCTTCCAGAAGCAATAAAAGTTTGCTCAAATTCTAAAAAAATTTGTTCAGAATACATTAAAATTTTTTAAGCTTGAAACAAGAAATAAATTTTCTTGTAGAAAATAAAGCAACAAAGTATTTTATCTAAATATTAGTTATGAAACCACTACAGAATCCAGCATGAGCAATTCAGGGAATTTGGAACTCAAGAACATTAATTTTAGGACTTGATCCATTGATATATCAATAAAATCCTAAGTGTGAAGTAACTCCCATTAAAGTCTTCCCCCTCATTCATTGAAAAGGAAATTGTTCAAAATATGACTACTGGTAATTTTGTCAAAATATTGGGCACAATCATAACAAGCTATGAATATCAAGAATCTGAATCTTTCTTTTAAGTGTAACACACATTTATAGGAAGTCAAGTGGTTAGCATGCTTGTCTACTGATCATAGGTACCTGGGTTTGAACACTGGGTAAGGTATGGGTATTTGTGCTGTTTTTCTGCTGAGGTCTTGCCTTCTTTACAGACCTTCTACTATGGCATATAAATTGTTAGGCTCCTATCAGACCTCTGTGGCAAACAGCTGCTTGAAGGGGTATTAACCTCTTGCAGCATTCAATGTGCCAAAAAAAAAAAGGGGGATGGGAGTAGTTTAATCTGTAGCTTGCAAGACTCGTGATCTGAAGTTCCCAGGTTCAGTCCCACCTGGATCAGCATTGAGATTTATCTCTGCAAAATCCCCACTATGCCCTCAGTCAGTAGGGGATGCTGATGGGCTTGAAAAAGCTGCTGTTCATCATATGGGATGTAAAGTTATGGCCCCATGTGTGGGAGAGCTATACCCTGTGCATGTTAAAGAAAACGCTGGTTGGTCTTGAAAGGAGTTTACTGTCTATCTCCTAATAGCTGACCAGTAGGTCCCATCCCTCCATTTTTCTCTGAGCCCCTGTGGCCTGGCCATTTAGTCCATTTTGTGCAAAACATGCTGCTTTTAAAGGTAAAGCAACTCAACCCAATATGTCAAAAGTTCAGTTCAAAACTCTTCTGTCTTCTGGAAAGGCATGATAATTTTGTGGTATGGATGTTGTCCCAGCTACTGCCAAAAGGTTAATAATTTACTGAATGGGAAACTATTATGTTATATGTATTTAAAGTTTAGGTGAGGGAACCATTTTCTCTCATATCTTTGTAGTAATGTTACTATTCTGTGTAGCAGATGACAACGGGTCAATTTGTTAGCATGTGAAGCTCTTGATCAGATTCAAGTCTGTGCCTGTGTTGAAATTTTCTCCAGTAATGTGCACTCTGTGTAACGGGCCAAAGAATTGAAAACACTTTTAAAGTTTGGACCCTTTGTCTGATCCAATAATTATTCAAGCTCCGGATAGCTAAGTCGGGCCCAGGCAATAATTAACAAATTGCCAAAAATAAAGTTCAATTAGGGTTCAAATACCAGCGAGCGCTACTTAACGAGTAAGAATTCAAAAATTAAATGATTGTCAAACTTCTATTTTTACTTATAATCAAAACAATTAAAGTTGCTCAAGAGAAAAAATAGTAAAGATTCAAAAAGGGTTTATATTACAAATAGATTTATTTCCAAAATTATTTCAAACACTCACCAAAAAATTATTTCAAACACTCACCAACAGCAATGAAGAAGATACTACATCATTTCTATCTACTCGTCAACTGACTTCTCAAAAATCTCCAACTCCTCACCAACTACTTCTGACTACTGTAACTAACATGTCACGGTTTTAACAAGCGTACAGGCTTAGCAACATGTGGCTGTCGCACCGTTAAAGATATTTGCATAAAACGACGAGTGCATAAGCTATGATGCAAGAGTGGACGTGTCCTTGTACACGCACGCTTTAGCGGATGACAGTCGGAAGTTCGGAGTTGTGCATGCACAACTCCTATGTTCTTGGAAACGAGCGCTGTGATGCCAAAATGAAATAAAAATCCCCAAAATAATAAATATAACGTAAATTATGCAAAATTGGTTAAGGTAAAGTAAAAGTGAGGGGGGCATCACATTTGCTTTTTTTTCAATGAGAAAAGGTTCACCACAGAAGTGCACTTTGCTGTCAGGTAAAAAAGAAAAAAAATGAGATATAGGGTTATAAAAGCCATTGTTCGTTAGATGGATGAATCCTTTCACTACCAATTTTATTTCCATTTCTTTTTTTAAATAGTTCATGGGTTTATATTGGGATTACTGATTACTGACACTGTAACATAAAAATTTATATTTTTGCAAGGGAAGTTGTTGGGGTTATGGGACATAACACATTCCAGTAGTATTCAGTGCAATAGAAAAAAAATACATATATACTAATGTTTTACTGAATTATTTGGAATGAATGGAAGAAATACAAATCACAGAATAATGATGAAACAATGATAGTTCTTATGAATGATACAATGCAAAACCAATTTTTTACAAAGTTTAATTTTGTCCATAATGCAGACAGTTTTTGTTCAGGTTTCTTTTTTCTGCTTTACTCATTGTGCAATCCATTGTTTTGTTTCCTTTGACTGGCAAATGGCCACCTATGTTGTATAATCAATTTAGAAGCTTAAAGGAATAATAAATGTATGAGATAGTTCACTAATCCTGGGGCATATATATAGGCAATGGACAGAAAAATTAAAACATCCTCATCTTATGTCAGTGGAGAATCAAATTCAAGACTACGTAATTGGTTAAATAAATTTTTATGGAAAGATATGGCATTTGTCATATCTTTAAATAAAATTAATGTCAATTAAACTGTCTAAATTTCGATTTTGAACAGTACTTGTTCAGTGCTTAAAGAGTTATATAAATTTGAATATTGAATAACAGAGATGTCAATCATAAGAATTCACCCAGAGGTTAATTAAAGTGTGAAAAACATATTTTTTTCAAACCATTTAATAAAATAAGTTTAGTTTAGGATTTTGTGCAATAATTTTTTACATAAGTTTCTTAGGCCTGACTTCGTTGCTGTTAAGTATTCAAGCATCCACAGCTCTTTAAATACCCAACAAATGTTAAAAATCGAGATTTTGATAGAGTTGACTGAAATTTAAATTTATTTCTCGTATTTTCCTATAAGAAGTTTATTGTAGTAATTACAGATTTTCTAATTTGACTGTCCATTGATTTAAAATGGGAATGTTTCCATATTTCTGTCCAGTATCTGTATATCCCAGTGGTAGTGAAAGGGTTAAGTCCCTTGTGAATCAAAACCATAGTCTCTACATGTTAAAGAATTTTATTGTATTGCCTTGACAGAAAGCATCCATTTGTTTTGTAACAGTTGTATAGTGGATTCCCTTTCCCTACTTAGCTTTGAGCCTTTTGAATTCTTGTGATCTAACAATTTAGCACATTATGCAAAAAATGGAGATATTCTTAGCTGAAACATTCCAAATTTCTGTGTACCATAACTGGAATAAGGGTGCAGTCATGGTAAAGTTGTATGACAATTTGTTCTTTTACTTCAAATTTGACATTTGCATCCCTGTATTAGAAATTAATAAGATTTTGATATATACAGTCAGTTCCCAATGTAATAAAAACTCGACTTTATGTAAGGTTTCAAATGATTTTAGAATTTTTATTAAGTGCATTTCTTGTGCAATGTGTGTATTCATCTGTTTGTGATATAGAAGAGTGTAAGGTGGCAAAACATAATAATAATAATGAGATTTAGAGTGAAAAGTAGTGCAAGTACATATTTTTTTTGTATGGGACTCCCACTTATACTGAGTGATCATTGAATTATGACCACTCATCTCCATGTTATGATAATGGGACTGTAGCATTGAAGCTCTATAACTTCAAAAATAATTTTTCTTGTTTTGAAGAATGGGATAGCAGATAAAGATCTCAATCAAATATATCAATATCTCGATTTTCAACAAGATTCGTTCATTATTTAATGAGTTATGGAAGTCTGAGTATTTCACAATAAAAATGCCAGTGTTAAGAAATTTATACAAAACTGATGAATAATAAAATTCTTTATACAAACTTCTAAAATACACCTTTATTTTTATAAATAGTTATTACTAAGTTTTAATCAACTTCTGAACTCAATTTTTGTGACTGCCATTGTTATTGTTAAATATTTAAACTCCCACAACTCTAAATGCTGAAGAAATATAATTGAAAATCAGGTTTTTGGTAGAATTGATGATGGAGGGAAGCGAGGTCTTGGACTTGGAGTTCTGACTTGGAACGGTCATGACGTGTTTTCACATCGCTCCTGGATTACTTCAAGTTCTAATGATTAGCTAACTATTTACTTTAATTTCCTATTAGCCTTAGACAATACTGGGTGAAAATCCTAGTGGAGCCTTTGGCAGGAAGGGTAGCTAGTTTAGCCTAATCTTTTACTTAAACTTGTAGTTTCTTAGTTAGGATTTTTACATTTTTATTTTCTACAATGATGTGTTAATAAAGTCTCCGGCTTTGGACATACTAATCTACATTAGATAAGTATAAGTACAAGTCAATAGCGGACGTGAGTTGACTGGTATCAGCATAGGAAAAGTACACGCCAATAGCCGACTTTAAGTTGGCCGTTATTGGCGTTGGAAGAGTATGTGCTGATAGCCGACTCATCGATTGGCCATTATTGGCTTGGAAACATATTATACAAGTAAGCATTTCGACTTTAAAAATCCTCTGTTCAGGTATTCTAGCTCTAGGTTATTTGATTTTAGTCGCTACTGGAAAAGTAGTGTTTTTGAAGTTTTTCATTTTATTCGATTCTAGTCGCTACTGAAAAGTAGCTTTTTGTATTTTATCTTTCATTAGAATTGTAATTTTACATTTATTCTGATATTTTATACTCATTTTTGAGTTTTAATATTGTTTTTGGACAGATTACTGTTATTTTGCAGTAATTCTGTCCTTTTCAAATCCGGTCTGAGCCAGTTCTTACAGTTACAACTGTCAACTTTTACATTTGCAATTTGATTTTTGAAATTTTAGAATAGTTTGCATAAATTTTGTTGTAAATTTGTTGTATTTCTTTTATTTTTATCTTATTCATACTTATTTATTTGTTTGAAAATTGTTCAAACTTTTAAGCATTTGCAATGTCAAAATCTGATATTCATGAAATTTCTATCCCGGTCCTGACAGAGAGCTACTCTGTTAATGACGTTAGTCTGGACCTCTCAGAGACCTCTGAAGCTCAAGTCTCTATGGATAGTTCACAACTGACTTATAACGTGCAAATTTGCACGTTTTTATCGGAAAAAAATAAACTCCTGTTCGATTTAAACTCAACTTTGGCAAATTTACCTTCTATGAAGGAATTACACAGCCTTTTGCCAGATGATCGCGTCAAATTCAATGATGCAATATTGGAAAGGTTTTATCTTGAGAAAGATATTAATGAACATGTTTGCTCTGGACTTTGCTCTAGTCAAACAATTGTTTTGGAAGTTGTTCAGGAATTGTATCCTGCCCCAAAACATGGTATGGATTTATTTCAAGATATTTCTGATGCTGCCAAAAACTTAACCTTGTCTCCCATCACTGACTCTGCCTATGCTTCTAAGACCAGATTTTCGGTCTCAGAGGAGGAATACTTGGACCCTCCAGTTTCTGAAATGGAGGCATCTGACTCTATCGCTACTCCTAAAGGAAATAGCAATAATAATGGGAAAATACCTCCCATCATTTTACGTTTTCCCAAAAACTGGCTGAAAACTTACAAAGAATTAACTAAAATTGCTGTGGAAGCTTTCACTGCAAAGACCTCTTTTTTCAATTATATTTCAATTATATTTTCAATTATATTTTTCTGCAAAGACCTCTTTTTATGTGAAGCTTTCACTGCAAAGACCTCTGGAGAAATGGTCAGATTACAAACCAAATACATCAATGATTACAGGTCCTTTGTCAGATTTTTCAAAGCTTCAAAGCAACAATTTCATATAAAAAAAAAAATAAATACCCCCTCAAGCAGCTGCTTGCCACAGAGGTCTGACAGGAGCCTGTCAGTTTATATGCCACAGTAGAAGATCTGAGAGGATAGCAGGACCTCAGCAGAAAGCAACACGAACATCCATGCCTTACCCGGGGCTCGAACCCAGGTCCCGTAGATCAGTAGCCAAGCGCGCTAACCACTACATACAAATTAAAAGAGGAGAAAAACCTCAGAGTGGTAATCAAAAATCTACCCAATGACATTATCACTGATGATGTCCGAGTCGCCTTGGTGGACTTGGGCTTTACAATTATTAAACTCTCACAGATGAGACAAGGGAAAGACAAATCTCCAATCCCTGTATTCTTGGCAGAATTGCCTAAGGATGCTGCAAATAAAAAGATATACAATGTCACAGAACTCTTTCACCTGAAAATACATGTGGAGAGTTACAGGTTGAAGAAAACATCAACACAGTGCCATAAATGCCAGCGATATGGCCATGCGCAGAGTGGCTGTTTTAATCTGCCGTGCTGCGTCAAATGCACTGGAAATCATATGACGAAGGACTGCCTTCGTAAGACAGAAGAGTCCGCCAAAATGTGCCAATTGTGACCTTGGCCATATGGTCAATTATAAAGGCTGCTCTTATTTTCCTACACGTGAGCTGGTAACTCCACTTAAAGATAAGTCTAATACTGCCCCGTCCAAGAAGGCTATTAGTACCCCTGTTACCCTTCAACTGTCATATGCAAGTACTCTTGCTAAAAGCACACCAGCTGCCAAGTCAACAGGAAAAGGTAAACCTTTACCTAAAAGAGTGTCTCCTAATGCTTTACCTCCAAAGCAAGTTCCTTCTACAAGTGAGCAGTTTGATGCCACCATTTTGAACGATCTGAAGGAAATCTTCCTGATCTTTAAAAATCTTAATGTTTCAAAGATTTTATTAATGGCTAAGTCATTAATCAATGAATACCAGAATGCCAACAGCCTGATGGGTAAACTCACCGTTGGGCTAAAAGCTTTCGATTATCTACCCTCTTTGCTGTCCTCAGTTGGAGCACAACAGTAAGAAGAATTACCTCCAGATTTTTTCCTGGAATACGAACGGTATTCTTACCGACTTATGGGAGTTCAGCAACTTTTTGTCTGACTCCCACGCTGGCATAGTCCTTTTGGGCGAAACCCATCTTCATGCTTCTGATCGTCTCAAACTTCCAAACTTTGAAATTTACAGGACGGATCGACAGCACAACAGCAGTGGAGGTACCACTGTAGTCGTCAAAAGATCCATTAAACATCACCTCTTGCCAACTCAGCACTTTACTTTTTCAACTTTTTGTTTCGCTAAAGAAAGTTCAATTCTTTGGAAGTTACTGCTATTGCAGTTCATGATGAAGTGAGACAAAAGATCAAGGATCACTGTAGCTTTATATGGAACAAAAAAATTCATCTCTCTCTCTCTACAAGTGACAATTCTATTTGGAAGATGGTTAAATCTTTCAAGAACCCTCGTTCTAAATTTCCCCCCATTCATGGGGAGTCAGGTTTATGTTACAGCGAGGATGATAAATCCGAAGCATTTGCTGATGCCCTTGAATTTCAGTTTCGAGAGAATTTTGATCTTTTTGATCATGACACCTGTGAAGAGGTAGAAGAAACTCTTTTTCATTTCGGACAGGAAGAAAGATCAGAGCTACCCTTTACAACTCCTCTTGAGGTGTCTCAAGCCATTAAGAAATGAAACCTAACAAGTTTTCAGGCCCCGATGATATTTCCAACAGAATGCTGAAACATCTTCTGAAGAAAGCCATTACATATCTCTGTGGGATTTTTAATTTCCTGACAGCTATCATCCAATCAGTCTGCTTTCCTGCCTAGGAAAACTGTTTGAACGTATTATCCTCAATAGATTGGAAGAGTTCCTCTCAATCCATCTGTCTTACCTAAAACCCAATTTGGTTTCAGGCATAAAAGATCGACAGAACATCAGGTCCTCAGAGTTGTGGAAACTATTTCTGAGGCACTGAACAAGAAGGAAACAGTTGCTGCCATCTTTCTAGACGTGGCCAAGGCTTTTGAACGCATCTGGATGGATGGCCTCATTTACAAACTCTCCAAGATTGGAATGCCTACGGGACTCACCTGTATCATTCAATCATATCTCTTAAATCGAACATTCCAGGTTCATATTAAATCTTCCATTTCTACCAAGAGAGTAGTGGCTGCTGGAGATCCTCAAGACTCTCTTCTCATTATATCTCTGATATTCCTTCATTTGAGCAAATCGTTATCGCACAATATGCTGATGACATTGCTCTCATCTCCCCTTCCTTGGGAGTTGGTTTTGCAATCAGAAGACTTCAGAATTGCCTTGATAAAATGGATACCTGGTATGAAAAATGGAAAATAAAGATCAACACTGAGAAGAGTAATGACATCCTCTTCAGTGGTAAGAGGATTAAAAAATCCTCTAACTTTACACTTTTTAGATGAACAATTCAAGTGGCAGGAGACTGTTAAATATATGGGAGTCATTCTGCATCAGAATCTCAAGTGGGATCCACATATACATGGAATCATCACAAAAGTTAACTCTGTCAGATGTCAACTGGGGACTCTTCTAGGAAGAAACTCAGTATTATCCATTGATAATAAATTACTAATTTATCACATGGTCATATTACCTATGATATCCCATGCTTCCCCAATTTCAGCGAACACAACTCCCACGAACATTCACAAGATACAGGTCTTGCAGAATAAAATCCTGCGATGTGTGGTCAATGACCCATGGTTTGTAACCAATAGACAATTGCTTACAGATCTGGGCATTGATCATATTTACACATATCTTAAGTTTGTCTCACGAGGTTTCTACGAGTCAGTGCAGAGAAACCCACACGAGATTAAATCCTGCCTTCTGGACTATGATCATGAAGTCCTTAACAGATACAAAAGACCTAAGATGATGGCTTTCGCTAAAGAAAGTTATCCGTTTTAGGTCTCTTGTGCATCATTACTACTCTTTGTTTTATGTTCTTTTGCCCTTTGGGGCCCACCATTGTGTGGTTTACTTTTATTTGTTTTTCAAACTGATGCCAATTAGGCATATTTCCAGATGAAGAAGGTTATGGGTACTTCATTTTATGATAGAATTGATCAAGACTTCTAATTTACTTTTAGTCACATTTTCCCATAAAATGTTTATTTTAAAAGTTATAGAGCTTCGAAGTTAGCATCCCATTGACATAACATGGGGTGATCATAATTTCATAATGATTACTCAGTGTATGTTAAAATGTCTTAAATAATGTTTGCGGTAACCAAATGCTTATGTAAGTTGAGGACTCCCAGTATTAGATTTTATCAGTCATATTAACTCAGAATCTAAATCAGATGCCAAATCACTTTAATTTGATAGCTAACATATAGAGCAGAGTTCCGAAGCTGTCGATCCCAGTGCCCCTGGGGGTTGCAAGCAGTTTGGAAAGGGGTCACAAAACATTGAATTCATTAGATTTCATTGTGTAAGTGGGGAGAGTTGCATAAATCGATAATCGATCTATGATTCTAAAGGTTAGCAGTATCAAAATGTCTGAGAATTCTTTACTATAGATTTAATTTGATTGTTATTAGCAAAAGTAAAGCATATAAAAATTATATTTCTCTGTAAATATCTATATTACTCAAAATTAGGATTTACAGAACTGTTAAAATAATATATTATGTTTTTGGAACTGCTATTGAATTTTGTAGCTTTGAACTATTCAGAGATAGTAAGACAATGGATATCAACATTTGCTATAGGATAAGTTTCTTTTTATATTAGGTAACAAAACACCTGTAAGTGTTTCAAGTGATTCAGATAGTGGAGAGGTACATGATGATCAAGGTATTGATTTAAGTGATCCTCTAAAAGCTTATCAAAAGGTATGTATGGGAAGTAGTTATAGGAAAAAATGCAAAATGTACACATAGAACAAAAACAATACAGGTAACCCTCGTTCATCGCGACCCCGGCAAGTGTGGATTCGTTATATCGCGATCTTTTTTTTGTCTCAGCACTTGTGTGGCTTTGAAACATGCGAGAAAAAGTCAAAATGAATGGTTGCACGTGCATGCTAACTTTCTTTCTCACTTAATCATATCATACACATGTACATAACGTAAAGTTATGAGTGTGCGCGAGACAAAAGAATGCCAGTGACTGGTACGGTTGAGCCAGTGCATCATTTGGGTTCGAACCCCGGGTAAGGCATGGATGTATGTATCGTTTTTCTGCTGAGGTTCTGCCACCCTCACAGATCTTCTTCTATGGCATATAAACCGACAGGCTTCTGTCAGATCTCTGTGGCAAGCAGCTGCTTGAGGGGGTATTTATTTATTATTTATTTCAGTGTAATCTTAGCTGCAGTGTCAAACGCATGCTAATTAAATTGACTACATATTTTTTTATCCCTTCGTAACGTTTAAAATGTCAAAAAGACAATGTGAAAAATCAGTTAGAAAAATTCGAAATGTAGTGACTTTAGAAAAATAAAATAAAATAAATACCCCCTCAAGCAGCTGCTTGCCACAGAGGTCTGACAGGAGCCTGTCAGTTTATATGCCAGAGTAGAAGGTCTGTGAGGATGGCAGGACCTCAGCAGAAAAACGACACAAACAGCCATGCCTTATCCGGGGTTCAAACCCAGGCCCCTTAGTTCAGTAGCCAAGCGTACCTCAAGCAGCTGCTTGCCACAGAGGTCTGACAGGAGCCTGTCAGTTTATATGCCAGAGTAGAAGGTCTGAGAGGATGGCAGGGCCTCAGCAGAAAAACGACACAAACAGCCATGCCTTACCCGGGGTTCGAACCCAGGTCCCTTAGATCAGTAGCCAAGCGCGCTAACCACTCAAAGAAACAAAAAATTATAGAAAGGATAGAACGTGGTGGTAAATTTACAGTTGTAGGAAGGGATTTCAAATTGCCTGAGTCTGCAGTGCGACCAATTGTGCAAGAAAAGACAAAATTGAAAAAGCTGGCGAAAATGTTACTCCAATTACAGCGATGAAAGTTTCACGAACCAGAAGTTTTTTGATGACAGAAATGGAAAATTTATTAAGCAAATGGATAGAGGATCGAAATGAAGACCACATGCCTGTGAGTACCCAAATCATAATGAATAAATCACTTAGTCTTTGGGATCATTTAAAATCTCAACATGGAGGAGGAGAAGTTTTTAAAGCAATCAAAAGTTGGTTTGATCGGTTTAGAAAACGATCAAACTTGCATAGCCTTAAAATGATTGGCGAATCGGCTAGTACAGACATAGAATAAAAATAAATAAATACCCCCTCAAGCAGCTGCTTGCCACAGAGGTCTGACAAGAACCTGTCAGTTTATATGCCAGAGTAGAAGGTCTGAGAGGTGACAGGACCTCAGCAGAAAAACAACACGAGCATCCATGCCTTACCCAGGACTCGAACCCAGGTCCCTTAGATCAGTTGCCAAGCACGCTAACCACTCGGCCACAGGATGGCAGGGGCAGACGTAGAATCAGCTGAAAAATATCCAATAGAGTTCCGTGAAATTGTGGAAAGGGGAAATTATCCACCAAATTTAATTTTTAATGTAGATGAGACGGGACTCTATTGGAAACGAATGACAACACGTATGTTTATTTCCATAGAGGAGAAGACTGCTTCTGGATTTAAAGCAGCCAAGGATCGTCTAACTCTTCTCGGCAGAAATGCATCCGGAGAATTAAAATTGAAACCATTGTTGATTTATCAATCAGAAACTCCTCGTGCCATGAAAGGTTATTCTAAAAACAATTTACCAGTTTTTTGGCGAAGTAACCCTAAGGTTTGGATGACACAAAATTTATTTATGGACTGGTTTAAAACTTGTTTCTGCCCAGCAATTAAAAAATTTTGCAAGGATATTGGAGTTGAACCTCGAACTCTTTTGGTGTTGGACAATGCGCCGGGACATCGTGTGGAACTTGAGACTCTGTGCACTGATTTTCCCGTTGAAGTGGTATTCTTACCTCCGAATACCACTTCCATCTTACAGCCTATGGATCAAGGCACAATAGCAGCATTCAAAGTCTATTATTTAAGAAAAACGATGCGCCAACTCGTTGAAGAAACTGATGGAGGTGGTAGAGATGCCATGCAGGTTTGGTGGAAACAATTTAATATTATTAAAGCTATCAGAAACATCGATGAAGCGTGGAATGAAGTCGCCCACTCGTGTATGAAGGGTGTTTGGAAAAGGTTGCTCAGAGAAATTGTTGAAGATCACATCAATTATGAAAATGATATTCAAAATATCATCAAAGAGATTAGTCTTATAGACACTTCAGGAGCATCGAAGGTGTTGATGTAGATCAGGCATGTCAAACACGCAGCCCGCCAGGAACTGTTCTGCGGCCCGCCAAGATTGATAACCAATATGTTTATTTAACTTTTGACAACACTGGATTCTTTAATTAAAATTATAAGTACATGCACGATACATGAATTAAATAAACATATTTCAGAAAACATTTCCATTTATATATAAGGGAAACTATTGCACATGAATGTATGTGTCGGAGCCCGATCGTAGAATTGCGAACAACTATTTTCCACTTTAAAAAATAATAAAACTGTGGAAAGATCAAGATTAACAGACAAGCATGTGCAAGCAATTTTAAAAATAACTACAGCTCAACAAATTCAGAAGATTTGGTTAATGAAAAACGTTGCCAAGTTTCTTCAAAAAAAAGATATTATTTTATTTAAATAATGTTAAATTGAAAAAAAGAAACTTTCCGACATACATATGTATTTTTTTATATGTTTATATTCTGTGTATTATTATTTTGTATGTATTGATTTGTTTATAATAAAAGCTATGCTTCATCTTTATTTCCATTTTTTTTTGTTTTGCGGCCCGTGATTTAATATATAATACTTAATATGGCCCTCGGTGGTTAACGAGTTTGATATGCCTGATGTAGATGATATTCAGACTTTGTTAAAATCACATGGTGAACCCTTAACTAATGAAGAGCTGCAGTAAATGGATTGCCATACTATATCTGAAGAAAATGATGTCTCGGAATGCGAAAGTTAAGTGTCAAAATCATTGAAAAGGAACTTTCTCTTCACAATCAAAATGCATGGAGTTCTTAGAAGATTACAAGCAAGTGGGTGCTGTTATCGGCAAATTTTGCATGATAAACGTAGAGGCCAAACAAGGGAATCTAGATTTCTTTTTGCAACGCGGAACAAAATGAATTAATTATGTATGACATTTTTTTGTTAATAATATTTATTTTATTAATAAAGTGTTTTTTTTAATTTTAAAATGATTTTTTTTAAATCCCCTGTTGATCGCGAAATTTCGCTTATCGCGACCATGTCCAGAACGTATCCTTCGCGATGAACGGGGGTTACCTGTATAACTAAGCAACAAATTATGAACTAAAATATATCATGCATTAGTGAATCCATATGGTACTAAAAAAAAAACCGATTAATACTTACTATAAATGGAATAATGATCATTCTTATACAAGGTGCCTGTTAACCCTTTTGAAGACTATGGCAATATGCGTATATAGTGACTTTTGTTCTTTAAAGTGTTATGACCATTTACAATTTCATTAATTTAAGTGATAAACAGATGGTAGCACATATTTCCCTTTAAGAAAGTCACAGAGAACTTTGTTTCCATTCAGTGATGTGCCTAAGAGTTACGTTACCCAGTGTGTTAAGGGATTACAACACATCCCCCACCAAGGATTTGAATAACTTGTTTTCTAAGGCAGTTCCTGAAAATCAGAGACTAAGCATGTCAAATTTTCCCATTAGATTCAAACCCACCAATTGCAATTTTTTGGGTATGCTACTTCTTCCATTCACCAGATGTACTTTCATGGCTATAGCAATTTAAAGAATAGTGAAAATTGCTATAATACTGAAAATCAGAATCAGTTCTGACAGCTTTACTATTAATCCGAAAAAAAATGTGTCTATGAAATGGATGCCATTTTATATTAAAGGAACGTAAATATTTACATGTATATTTAAACATAAAATTACTTATATATTTAAGTAAAATATTTCTCTGTCCTTTCATAGAAAATTCAAGTTAGAAACACAGTAATTCTTTTCTTTATAATATAATCTTTTTATCAGTGTGCTATGGTAACATTATTTTACTCTGTTCTGTGTGTAATTAAAATTGTAAATTTAATAGCAATGTAAAAAAAATTATTTATTCAATCAACACTGATAGGCTTATTTTTGAGATTGCTTTTATTAGTTAACATCATAAAACTGTCTCACTTTGAAACTCTACATATGTCACACAAGATGTAGAAACCAAATTGAGATTATTTAAATATCTTCAGAATGAATTCAACCCTCCATGCACCTAACTGGTTCTATAGCATTACAGATGTGACACTCCTGCCATAGAATTATTGTTAACGACTTAGTGGTATTTAGATCAACAGAGGGATAGGAATGTAATGCTTGTAGGATTTAAATGGTTAAAATGCTTTCGTTTAGTAACTAAATATACACTAGTGTTTAAAAGTTAGCTTCCCTAATATACACTAGTGTTAAAAGTTAGCTGATATATGGGATTTTAACTTAGCTCTATATTTAAAAGTGAGTTTTCTGTAAATCTGAAAGCAAGATTTTTATGGAAAAAAATGGTCACACAAATTAGAGACTGAATTAAATTATAGCTGATTCTCATTTTTTTTAACAATATTCATTCAGTATTTAAAGATAGATGTTGAAATGTTTAACAGCAGAAATGCAGCTAAAGAAAATGAAAATTTATTATTGACATAATTATTTATACAAATGTTAAAATAACACTTCAAGACCTTGTGCTTATATTGTGCCTTGACTTGGGCATATTTAAATTAATTAAATGGACATATTTAAATTAATCCCTTGTAGATTTGATTTATTTTATCTTTAGTCACATTTTTCCATTAAGATCTTATTTCCAATTGCATATAATCATGGAAAAAAATTGGCAATGTACCAAGGTGAAGTGTAAAAAATTAAAACTAGATGACTGCTATGTTACTAAGAGCTTATTCAATCTCCTTTAATGTGATAATTTTTTCAAGGATTAACTATTATAGTTTCACAAGTAGAAATAAGAATGTACAAATGCAAAGATGTAAAAAATATTTTGTTCTTAATATGCTCTGTACTAATATTCTTTGAAAGCTATATGCATTTGATTTTTTTTTCAGGTGAAAACTTTTGTAGAAAAGCTAGAACATTTGGAAAAAGGTTTTGTGCTTTTAGAAACTCAAAGAGCAACACTTCAAGACTTGGAAGGCAGCCTTGAGCAGGATATACAGAAAATCAAACAAGAGGTTTCTAAAAGTGGTTATGTGCTACATTGATAGTGCAATTGCATTATCTGTTAACCTTGTATAAAGATTTCTGAGATATGTAAAATTTTGACATTTTATTTTAACGTGTTCATATTGAACCTGTAATATTGTTCTAATGGGTGAAATGAATGTGTTAATTTTATATCATTGGTAATGTGTGTTTAATGCCAAAATATTAGTGGGTAATTTAGCTGTTAGTGTCCATAGATGGCAGAAATATTACATGGAGTCATAAATGCATTAAGAAATGACCAATCAGAGAAATCAGTAAATTTGGTCCAATGACGGCCTGGCCACCTGGGCCAGCACCGAGATTTACCTCTGCAAAACCCCTGCCTTCATTCATTAAAAGGATGGGCTTTTTGAAAGGTCTGTTAGATGGGATGTGAAGACATGGCCCATGTGCAGGAGAGCCATATCCTGTACACACACATTAATGAATACACTGGATGGTCTTGACAGGAGGCTACCATCCGTCTCTTAACAGCCATCCATGGGTTCCCCTCCCCCAACCTTCTCCAAGACTTTGAGACTGGGCCATTCAGCCCATTGTGTGCAGAAAAGTGCTGCTGAGAGGCAAAACATCTGAACCCAATTTGAAGAATCATAAGTTCCTCTTTGTGAAATGTTATTTGAAGGGATTTATTTATTTGAAGGGCTTATATGTAAAACGTGTCACATCCTCTTTATTTTTTTAGAAAACTTGAATTTAATTAGAATGGAACAGTTTTGTATTAATCCCTACTATTTGAGCTGTGTTCAGAAATGGCATTTGTTAAACCTTAGGCAACTGATTGCCACAGAGATATGACAGGAGTCTGTCAGTTTAATATACTGTGAAGGTGAAATCCCAGCAGAAGGAAAAAATCAGAATCCTTCATATTGGTCAGGGGTTTCAACCCAACTTCCTTTGATCGGTAGCCAAGTGTGCTTACACCACCACTGAAATGGAATACAGTCAACTCATTATATGCAAGAGTTACATTCTTTGAAATCACTATGTGATTTCAAAGAATGTAACTCTTGCATATAATTGGAAGTGTGTAACGAACACTAATCTATAATAAGTTTATGAAAACTTTCAAAATTAACTAGAGTATTACACCTGTATTTCATAGATTCATGTTAAGGAAAAAGAGCACACACAAATTACATAATTTATTTGATTAAAATATTTTATTCAAAAAATAAACATTTCAATAGAAATTAAACTGCATATTTTAAAATAATAAACCTTACATATTAATACGGTGGATCTTAAGGTGTCTGGCATCAATCAGTAATATATACACATAGAGTTGACACAAGTCAGTTTATAATTTTTCTGATTATTAACATTTTTGAAGAAGTGTTCTAATGTGGTCTGTAAATGGTAGCTAGGTAGTCACTGGAAGGAGAGCTATGCACCAATCCCCTGTGATGATGCATACAACCGGCCAGGCCTAGCATCTAATGTCCGACCCCGCCTTCTCGTGGTGCAGACCGTTAGTAACTTTCAAAAGAGATACTCTCTTGTAGAAGTGAACGGAAGGGGAGGGCTGCCAGATTAGTGTGGCCTACTGATCTGGACAACTATGGCTACTTTTCTTTTTTTTCTACCCTGTTGAGGAGTGGTCGACCACACAGGGTCCTGGTGCTGACCATATAATCCTACTGGACTGGACAGATATATATATGGCTCTGAGCTTGATTATGAATCCTGATTTTGCTGCACTGGTTGGCTTCTGTGGAGGGAAAAATCTTCCGCTGTGTTTTCTCTTTGTTTGTCGGTTGACAGCCCCAAGTGAATAGATTCACAGGATATGTTTATCAGCTGGTGGATAATCCTGAGCAGAAGTCATCGCAGGCACCTGAACTCTTTGCTTCTATTGGCATTGTCAAATTCTACATTGGAGGAAGTCTTCCAGTGTAGATGGCTTCAGCCTTTAGTAGTGGGGGAACGGGTCTTTGCCCCATGTCTGCGATTAGGGGGCTGTTTGATATTGTCGGCATTCCCTCTCTCAATAAACGTAGTTTCTTTAAACATCCCACTAACCATTTTCTCTCCATAGGTAGTTGGAATGTGAGGACTCTCCACAGAGCTTTTTCTCATGATGTCCTCACACAAGAATTCCACCTTTATAATTTAGATATTCTTGGCTTGCAAGAGACCAGATGGACAGATAAAGGTCAGATTCTTAAAAATAATCTTAAATTTCTCTTTTCAGGGAGGGACGACAATAAGCATCACCAAGGCGTGGGTCTGCTTCTCAGCAGACACGCTAGCGATGCTCTTCTAGGATATGAGTGTATTAATGAAAGGTTTCTTACAGCAAAATTTCAGACAAGCGTTAAAGACTTGAATGTTATCTGCTGTTATGCCCCCACTGAGGATGCCAATGAGGATGAGAAGGATAGGTTTTATGAACAACTTCAGGATATTTTGAATTCTGTCAAGAAAGGAGATATTACCCTTGTTCTTGGTGACTTCAATGCCAAAGTTGGTACTGACTCTGACCTTTGGGGAGGAGTAATAGGCCCTTTTGGTATTGGTAGTTGCAATGGGCAACGTCTCCTACAGGTAAGTAAACTCAATGGTTTCAGAATAAGTAACATATTACAAACACCGCGACATACATAAGTACACATGGGTTTCACCTGATGGGCTGCATAAGAATATGATTGATTACATATTAATTAACAGCAAATGGGCTAGTTCTGTTAGGAATACCAGGGCATATAGGGGAGCTGAAATTGGATCTGACCATTACCTTGTTAAAAGTGTGTTGCAACTTAAACTTAAAAAGTGTTGTGCTAGGGTTAAAAAATTTACTTTTAATACTGAAGCTCTGAAAGATCCAGTTATAGCCAAAGCGTACCATGATAGGTTACTTAGTCATTATGACAGTCATGGTTTGCTTACTACTGAAGTTGAGGAAGAATGGGATCATTTTAAACAGGCTTTTTTGGGCACTAATAGAACTCTTTTAGGAAAAAAGGAGCAGAAGAGACAGAATTATCTGAGTGATAAGGCACTTGAGCTTATTTCGGAAAGAAAGAACTGCAGGAATGTCTTTAATCAATACCCTACTAGTCCTAATAGAAAGCATTACAGAGAACTTAATAAACGTGTAAAAGATCAGTTAGCTGCTGATAAGAATCTTTGGCTTGATGGTTTGGCTGACAAAGCCGAGGAAGCAGTTAGACAGCACAACAGCAGAGAGCTGTACCAGATAGTTAATGTTTTGTGTGGTAGAAAACGGACAGGCATACAAGGATTGAAGGATAAACAAGGTAAGGTTATGGAAGGGGAGGATTCTGTCATGGCTAGGTGGGCTGAACATTTCAGTGATGTTCTAAACAATGTAGTTAGTTCTACTCCCATTGTTTGCAATGATGATAGATGCATTGGTGGCTTTAATGTTGGCCCTATAACACAATCTGAAGTTATTTTGGCTGTTTCTGAACTTAAACTTCATAAATCCCCAGGGGTAGATGAAATTACTACGGAAATGCTTAGAGCTGGGAATGTTTCGGTTACCACTTGGATGACTGAAATTCTGAATATCTTTTATGATAAGGGCATGGTTCCTAAGGATTTTACCAGAACTATTGTTATCCCTATTTTCAAAAAAGGTGATCGCAGTTCTTGTGATAACTATAGGGGTATCAGCCTAGTCTCTGTTCCAGGTAAAGTTCTTTCCATGATTGTGCTTAATAGAATTAAGAATCTGGTTGACAGTCAATTGCGTGATGAGCAATGTGGATTCAGAAGTGGTAGGGGATGTGTGGATCAGATATTTTCACTTAGGCAGATTCTTGAGAAATGTTTAGAGTTTCAGAAACCTTTGGTTGCTAGCTTTGTTGATTTCAAAAAGGCTTTAGACTCTGTTGATCGTCATAATTTGTGGTTGATTGTGAGATCATATGGTATACCAGACAAGTTAGTTAACATTATGAAAGCTCTCTATAATAACACTGAGTCGTGTGTGAGAGTTGGTAAGGCTTGTAGCAATTGGTTTAGCATTACTTCTGGTGTTCGACAAGGGTGCATTTTGTCTCCTTTTCTCTTTAGCTTGGTTATTGATTATGTTATGCGAAATTCACTTCAAGGGAAAGATTTTGGCCTTAAATGGTCTGTAGATACGAAAATTTCTGATTTAGATTATGCTGATGATTTAGCCCTTTTGGCAAATGATGTTGATGAGATGAACTCTTTCATTCGAGCTGTTGATGAGACTGGTAGTAGAGTAGGTTTGGTTATAAACAGAGAGAAAACTAAAGTGATGAAAATTGGTCAGGCAGGTTGTGATTCAGTTAATCTGAATGGTTGCAGTCTTGAGCAGGTGTCACAGTTTAATTATCTTGGGAGCTATGTAACTGATAATGGTGATGTGCGGCCTGAGATTAACAGACGAATAGGGATTGCTGCCGGGACTTTTAAGAATCTATGGAGAGTGTGGAGAAATAGGCGTATACACCTAAAGACAAAAATTAGACTGTATAATAGTTTGATTCTTTCTAGGGTTAGTTATGGTAGTGAAACTTGGACACTTTGTAAACAAGATAACAGGAAACTAGATGCTTTTGATTCCAGATGCTTATGCAGTATCTTGGGCATTAGGTGGTTCAATTTTATAAGTAATGATGAGGTTAGGCAAAGGAGTTTGCAACCTCCTTTAAGAAACATATTGTGCAGAGAGAGACTCCGTTGGTTTGGCCATGTTGCCCGTATGAATAATTATAGATTGGCTAATAGGGTTATGAACAGTGTGCCTAAAGGCCTCAGAAAGAAGGGGAGACCTAGGATGCAGTGGGCAGACAATGTCAAACAGGACCTTGTTAGAATTGGTGTGCAGTGGCCAGATGCAGTAGATGTAGCTCAGGATAGACTTGCTTGGAGAACTAAATTGCACTGTCTGGTTGGACCTCCGTAGCCCATGGCTGCTTGAGGATGATGATGATGATGTTCTAATGTCTAAATAAATTAACATTTATGATTATATATATTTATAAATATTGAGAGGGATTTTTTTTTATCCTGAAAGTAGTTTATCTTAAAATTATTTCAATCCAATCCTTGTTTACAATATATTTTACCCTGATTCCATTAATAGCAAAGAATTAAAATTTCCATCTCAACCCTACACCAACACCGAAATTTGGCTGGGACGTAAACATTTGTCCTTGGTGATGGGCGAATCCTTGCTGATAAGCAGCCCCAACACCAATGCTGGCTCTTCCATTTTGGCTTTCCCACACTTTGGCTCCTACACCTGTTTGAACTCTGGCATTCCAGTTCTTCAGGTCTTGACCACCACCTGCACCTTGAAGACTAAAATGAGGCTAAAACAATAAAAAAATGTTAGAAATATTAACATTTAAGACATTACATAAATAAATAAAAGATGAGGAGTAGTAACTTTTTTTTCTGCTAAGATTTATATGTTTATCGATTTGGTGAGGCTTTAGGTTTACGACTTCCTGACAGATGCTTAAAACTGTAGTAAATATCACGTACTGATCTATTAAATAATTACAATATAAATTTTTCTTTGAAAAAAAATATACCTGCATAGCACCTAACACCATTATGTAACATTCACACAGAGTAATAGATACAAAGCAGTGGTTAATCTAGAAAACAAAGTGGGAGGGTCAAGAATTTAGTTTTGAGGGGCTGATTAGTTTTGAGTAGGGTTTCCCAATTGCTAAAATATTCCACTGGACAGGAAAGGTATAAAATTTTATTCCATATAGAATATTATTTTAATCTATTTTTTAGTGTTGGATATAAAATATGGGGCTAAAATAAACACACACACAGACTATTTTTGTTTTTCCTCCATACCCTCCCCCAACCTTCTCTAAGCCTTCAGGGTTCTTGTGACCTAGCCATTTAGCCCATTGTATGCAAAAAAGTGCTTCTCAAATGTAAACCAACCCAACCTCTAAAACATTACCATTCTCAAGAGAGGCTTTCACTCTCTAGTCCAACCTTGATACAGAGTGTTAAGTGTATTTTTTTTGGTGGGGGTGTGCAAGCTTGTAATCTGTAGTTCCCAGGCCCACCTGGGTTAGCTTCAGATTCATCTCTGACAAACTCAACTACTCTCCCACTCCATCTTAAAGGGGCAGGGGTTGCTCAGGTAGCACACTAGGCTCATAATCTGCAGTTCCCAGGTTTGAGTCCCAGCAGGGCCAGTGTCAAGATTTATCTCTGCAAAACCCCTACCTTGCCCACAGTCAGTAGGGGACACCGATGGGTTTGGAAAGGCCACCATCCATCAGATGGAATGTTAAGCTGCGACCACATGTGTGAGAACCATACCCTGTGCATATTGAGTAACGCACTGGATGACATTGATGGGCGGCTACTATCTGTATCCCAAAAGCTGTTTCAGTGGGTACACTACCCCAACCTTCTCTGAGCCTTCTCTTGGCCATTTAGCCTATTGTGTGCAAAAAAAGTGCCACTCAGAGTAAAACAACCCAACTCAAAATGGTTTCAGAAGATATTCACTCAACTATCAGCTTTGCACCTAATTTCAGCAAAATCACCAAAAATCTGTTATAGCAGGTCTCTTAGATTTAGTGAGCAAGTCTATTTTTCATTTTTTTAAAATTTCGAGTCTTAATAATATTTGCATTTTTTTAGCTAAGAATTTTAAGTGAAGCATTTATTTCTTGATTACACTAGAACAGAGTACATACATGCAAAAAAACAGAAAAGCATCCCTTAGTATCCTATGCCTACAATAATCTTAGAGGTACCTGAGGACCTGGCCTACTCTCCAGAGGATACCTCAGCATAAAAAGTTTGGCAACCACTGACATAAGAAATATATGAAATAAATTATTGTGAGCCTGAGCAGCCCACGGTCACCTGTGCTATTTTGGACTTGAACTCGTGTTTAACCTCTATACATAAGGTCTGGCAGGCCAAGTGTTATAATAAACGAAAGGAATATTGGCCACATAAAAGATCAAAAATTTATTTAAATCATATAGTACAAACTAGGCAATAGTCTATATCAGTGGTTCTCAACCTTTTATGTTTCACGTGCCCCCTGGAAATGTGTATGTAACTGATGTACCTCTTGTATAGATAGATAAAACTATACTTATAGTATAACTATGGGAATAAAATAAAACATATATATATAACATATATCTAGCGACTTTTGAGCTCTCACGGCGTACCCCACATTGAGAATCCTTAGTCTATATTATTTTTAGCCTCGAAAATCCCAAACAAAAAATTTATAAATCTATAATAATAAAAGGAGATATCTGTGTATGTGGGGAGGGGGGGGGGCAGTAATGGCTCATCGGAAAATAATGGTAGACGATTCAAAATTTGACAGTCTTTAAGTCAAAATACCGCTGTATGGAAAAATTTTTACCATGTTCCTAAGGGAAGTGGTGATCCCTGCCAAATCCATTGTTGCTATTTTCTGTAGTTTAGGTGTGATTTCATCTTTCAGAGTTGGCAACACTGCAGTTAATTGTTTTTTCTTATAACACCACCAACGTGTATATAATATGTTGAATACAAGTTATAGGGTGTGGTACTCTCAAAAGTAACCTTTAGCACAGTGAAAAATCAATGTACAGATTGCAACTTAAACCCTGACAGCACCAAGTACAGTTCAGTTTGTAATGTAATAAATCAACAATGATTCCACAAAAATGTATAAAAATTGAAATATTGCTGCACAGTGACAGAAAACGCCTATATTTTAAATTAAAATGTCGCATATATTTTATAAAAAAAACATACATTAAAAAATTATAAAAATACTTTAACTAGAAGAAAGAATATTGCCTCTGGCAAATATGGTTCTTCTAGTTAAAGTATGTTTATAATTTTTGAATATAAAATTAATACCTGTCCAACTCAAAGCTTTTAAGGATTACTATGGATGTTTATGCTGTGTTTCTGCTGAAGTCCCGCCATCCTGACAGATCTTCTCCTATGGCATATAAACTGATAGCCATGGGGGGGGGGGAGGCTTCCCCCAAAGTAACTCGGAGTTGGCAATATTCGAAGCGACTTCGTAAAATCTAGGTAAGTTGTGAAAATTTGTAATTTTTTTTTTTTGAAAAATTAGCGGAGTTGTCAAAATCGAGGCAGTTTGGAAAATGGAGAGACGGCAAAATTTAGAGCAGTTGGCAAAATCGGGACAACTTGACAAAATCTTAGGGAGTTGGCAAAATTCGGAGTAACTTGGTAAAATCTTTTGGATTTGGCAAAATTCTGGTGAGATGTGAAAATTTGGATTTTTTTCTGTAAAATTATGGCGAGTTGGAAAAACTAGGGGCAATTGGCAAAATTCGGAGTGACTTGGCAAAATCATAGAGAGGACAAAATTCAGGTGAGATGTAAAAATTGCGATCTTTTTTCTGTAAAATTATGGCGTTTTGGCAAAATCGAGGCAATATCTAGGAGAGTTGGCAAAATTTAGAGTGACTTTGGAAGAATTAGGTGTAATGTAAAACTGGGATTTTTTTCTGTAAAATTGTGGCGAGATGGCAAGATCTAGGGCAGTTGGCAAAATTCGAATCCACTTGATAAAATACGGGCGATTTGTGAAAATTGGGATTGTTTTTGTGAAATTCAGGAGAGTTGACAAAATCAAGAAAACTTGGCAAAATTGGAAAGTACAGGTGAGTTGTAAAAATTGGGATTGGTTTTGTGAAATTAAGGGGAGTGGGCAAAATTCGAAGCTACTTGGTAAAATACAGGGGAGTTGTGAAAATTGTGCCTTTCTTGTGCAATTAAGGAGAGTTGATAAAATTCGAAATGACTTGGCCAATTCAGAGAAGATGCAAAAATTGCAATTTTTTTGTAAAATTATGGCGAGTTGGCAAAATTCGAATCCACTTGGTAAAATATAGGCGATTTGTGAAAATTGGGATTTGTTTTGTGAAATTAAGGAGTGTTGGACAAATTGAGGAAACAACAAAATGAAGGGCAGTTTGCTTGGCAAAATTCGAATCCACTGGGAAAATACGGACGAGTTGTGATAATTGGGATTGGGTTTGTGAAATTCAGGATAGTTGACTGGAATTGAGAAAACTTGGCAAAATCTGTGGGAGTTTGAAAAGTTTTAAGTGATTTGGCAAATTTAGGAGAGGTGTAAGGATTGGGATTAGTTTCGTGAAATTAAGGAGAGTTGGTCAAATGAAGGGAAAATTCACACTGACTTGTTAAAATTCAGACGAGATGTAAATATTGGAATTATGTCTGTGAAATAATAATGGCAAGTTGGCAAAATTGGAAGTTAAATGTCAAATTACGGTTAGTTGGCAAAATTGGAAGTCAAATGGGAAAATGCAGGAGATTTGTGAAAATTGCCTAACCCCCTCGGAGCGAAAATTTGGTAAGTTTGCTCAGTTGGCAAAATTTGAATTTCGAGTTGGAAATTTTTTTATTTCTCCCCTCCCCCCAACCATAGTCCTTCGCTACGTCCCTGTCAGACCTCTGTGGTATGCAGCAGCTTGAGAAGAGTATTTTATTTTATTTCACTCCTTAAAAGTTTAATTCGAAATAATGGGGGAAAATTCAAACAACAGTATTTTATTACTACTTAAAAATTGAAAACGTATTTGTCTTTTATCATTCAATTAAAAAATTGAAACAATTCCACTGCAGGCCTTCTTTAAGGCCTCAGAGAGCCGATTTTCTGTAGCATTATTCGGTCTTCCAAATCTAGTTGTTTCTTTTCCTATGATATTACACAGTTCTCTACACTTTTAAACTGTAGCAAGTATTCGATATTATTCTAAACAAAATCAGCCTGAACACGTTTCAAAATTTAGTTAGAGTTTAAAAGTGAAATAAAAGGCAAAAATTAAGAAAAATTTAAATATTAAGGGGCCTTAGTCGGTAATGAAGGCCTATCCTCTGACAAAAGGGGGCAGATTGTTGTTGTTAATGGAATATCTCGACATTCTTACCACCGAAATTTAAATTTTCTGCCATAAAAAAGTTCACATGCAACATTCGTTTAAAGTTTTGCCGTTTCTATATTTAGTGACCTCTATCGATATAAATTAAAATTACTCAAGGATTTTAAAAAAATGCGATTTACAATATTAATACCAATTCACCTGAAAAAGAACTTTCCAATTTTCTATTAAAACAGTTGCTTCCCCAACCCTGACACAAAACAATGGGCTTAAGGTATCGACTCAGTGCTGTCAATGAGAATTTCGAATTTCTGGCATAAATTATCGTTTAAATTTTGGAATTTTTCGTTTTTTTTTTACACCGTCAGAAGGCGCAATTATAGCTTTTTTGGGGACTTGAAAAGTGTGAATCATAGTACTTCAATACATAGCCAATTCAAAAAGAATTTTAAATTTATATCTAAAAACAATTCTCTTATAATAAAAATTGCGCCCCCCCCGACCCCGAGAGGGTAAGGGGTCAAATTATTGTTGCGAATGCTAACTATATGCCTTCCCATTTCACCACCAAAAAAGTTTGTAATATTCGTTTAAAATTTTTGCAATTTTCAAATTTTCCATTTCTAGAGGGCTCTATTAAAACTTATGAGATATTCGGAAAGTGCGAATCATCGTAATATTTCATTAATACTTATCCAACCCAAAAATATTTTTTATTTCTAACAAATAAATTCGATGTCTACAGACAGGCAACAAAGTGAACGAAATGTCTTTTTTTTTAAAAAAACGAGATAAAAATTTGATTTTTACAATTAAAAATAAAATAAAAAAAATACCCCCTCAAGCAGCTGCTTGCCACAGAGGTCTGACAGGAGCCTGTCAGTTTATATGTCATAGTAGAAGGTCTGTGAGAATGGCAGGACAGCAGAAAAACAACACAAACGTCCATGCCTTATCCGGGGCTCGAACCCAGGTCCTGTAGATCAGTAGCCAAGCGTGCTAACCACTCGGCCACGGGACGGTAAAAATAAATACCCCCTCAAGCAGCTGCTTGCCACAGAGGTCTGGGACGGCCACGGGACGTGAGTTACAGTTTTGGTTTACTGAAGATGATGTTACAAAAGATAACCCTATACTCTGCCTTACCAAAATATTAAATTTGCATGCATGCTATGTAAATGGCAATATAAAAAAAAATGCCCCCTCAAGCAGCTGTTTGCCACAGAGGTCTGACAGGAGCCTGTCGGTTTATATGCCACAGTAGAAGATCTGAGAGGATGGCAGGACCTCAGCAGAAATATAACATGTATCCATGCCTTACCCGGGGCTCGAACCCAGGTCCCTTAGATCAGTAGCCAAGAGCGCTAACCACATAATTCCGAAATTATATTACTTCTAAAATATGTATTTAATGAAGAAATACGTGAAGATAAATTAAACATCACAATCAAGTCTATTTAAATCTTTATTTTCAACAATATTCATTCATTATTTCTGTTAAATATTCCAATTTCTCTAAGTACCGAACAAATATTGTTGAAAATCGAGATTTAAATAAATTTGACATCCTATTTTTATCTTCACATTTTTTTTCATAGAAAGCTTATTTAAAAAGTTACAATAAAATGTTATAAATGAGAATATGACGTAAATTAGGAAATACTCTCCCCATGGAGTGTTTACTGAAATACGAAGTGTAACATGAATATGGATGAACAAAGTAAATTAATCGATTACTTTCAGAGTTAAACACTGTTGAAGTAACACGAAATAGATTCTTACCTGACCAACTTTTTTATCTGTCAGTGACAGCTGAGATGCCTGTTGGGCCATATTCTGACTGTGAACTGGAAAAGAGAAAAATATGATTCAATATAGGTTTTAGTAAGAATTTGAATATGGACACAAAATCTTAGCAGCAATATTCACATTTACCCCTCCCCCAAAAAATTATGTCGTCTGTCAGACAGATTACATATCGATGTGTTTCGAAAAAGGGACGGGGTGGCTAAATCTGTAGCGCGCCTGGCTTATAATCTGCAATTCCCAGGTTCGAGTCCCACCTGGACTAGCATTGAGATTTATCTCCTAACTTCCACCTTGCCCTCTTTCAGAAAGGGGACACCAGTAGGTTTGGAAAGACAGCCGTCGGTCGGATGGGACGTTAAACCCTGCCTTCGTGTGGGTTGGGTTGTTTTACCTCTGAGCGGCACTTTTTTTGCACACAATGGGCTAAATGGCCAGGTCACAAGGACCCCGAAGGCTCGGAGAATGTTGGAGAGGGGACTCACTGGAACAGCTGTTAGGAGACAGATGGTAGCTTCCCGTCAAGACCATCCAGTGTGTTCTTTAACGTGCACAGGGTATGGCTCTCCCGCACAAAGTGACCACGACTTAGCGTTCCATCCGACGGACGGCGGCCTTTCCAAGCCCATCAGTCTCCCCTACTGACCGTGGGCAGGGCGGGGAGTTTTTCGGAAATCCACGCTGACCCAACTGGGACTCGAACCTGGGAACTGCAGATTACGAGCCTGGCGCGCTACCGACTGAGCCACCCCCATCCTTTGTGTGGGAGACTCATATCCTGTGCACGTTAAAGACCACACTGGATGGCTTTGACGGGATGCTTCAATCTATTGTGAGCCCTTGTGACCAAGCCATTTAGTCCATTGTGTGCAAAAAAGTGCCGCTCAGTCCATTCGATGGTCTCGTGGGCAGGATAGCATGGAAACGAATACTGTAGATGGCAGTGATATTGATGTACAGCCCCCTTTCTTATGAGGGCGGTGCATCACTTTCTCTCTGGCCGTGATCCGTCTACGCTGCCCAGGCTAAGGCAGTCCCTCAACTCAAGATTCAAAGTAATTAACATTCGACACATAGAAAACGGAGATAATCCGTATTTAACAATTAAACAGAATATTTATTACCAAATTACTATTTTGACATTTACTTACACAAATTCCTCCCATCTTTGGGGTATTTTCAAGCTACACCGCCCTTTTAAGCAAGGGTAACCTTTATAGTGGTGGAGACGAAAAATGTTCATCAAAGTCCATAACGGCCACTAACCCTAAAAGTCCCAGTCCGTTGTTCCGATTTGAGGCACCGTGGCGGCGGCTGGTAGAAGCGCATACATGTGGAATAACAGATTTAATGGAGAGAATGATCCCTACTTGTTTCATGTTGCCGTTGCTGAAGCATCGTCTTTAGGCCGCTTGGCCAGTGATTGAGGCATTTTTAGAACTTGCACACTATCTGCAGAGGGGCGTTGGTGGCTTAGTCGGTAGCGCGCCAGGCTCGTAATCTGTAGTTCCCAGGTTCGAGTCCCAGCTGGGTCAGTTGGGTTGGGTTGTTTTACCTCTGAGCGGCACTTTTTTGCACACCATGGGCTAAATGGCCAGGTCACATGGACCCCGAAGGCTCAGAGAAGGTTGGGGGAGGAGACCCACTGGAACAGCTGTTGGGAGACAGATGGTAGCCTCCCGTCAAGGTCATCCAGCGTGTTCTTTAACGTGCACAGGGCATGGCTCTCCCGCACACGGGGCCACGGCTTAACGCCCCATCCGACGGACGGTGGCCTTTCCAAGCCCATCGGTGTCCCCTACTGACCGTGGGCAGGGCGGGGAATTTTGCGGAGATAAATCTCAACGCTGACCCAGCTGGGACTCGAACCTGGGAACTACAGATTACGAGCCTGGCGCGCTACCGACTGAGCCACCCCCGCCCCTCTAATGCTGGATAGAGAGAAAGTTGCGATAGGGCCTATACCTAGTCCTCTATTTATATCAGAAAATGATTTCCATTTTTACAGTCTCTCTTGCATTGCAATTAACCAATTATTCGTCCTTGCAAAAATGAGAGAGAATCGAAAGGAATTTCACCACGGAAAGAAATGGGAAAAGGAGACATCATTTTCCGCAATGTTTTGTTTTGATTCTTTCACGTTCGTCCTCAAAAAAAAAAATCACTATGTCCAAGGCCGTCGAATATAGGAGAATGTGTTTTCATAGATTAAAACATAGTTCTTAACACCGTAAGAGCTTGCGTGTTCACGGATATAATAAGTAATGACACTTGGCGTCGCAAGAGTGGTTTGCGATTGCTTCTGAGACAAGCAATCTGTCATCACATTCATGTCAGGTTATATTTATACGGTCGTTGTTTTTATGGTTTTCACTAAAAAATTATGTATGTATGTTAGAGAGTTGGAATGTTTTACCTCCGAGTGGCACTTTTTTGCGCAAGAGCTAAATTGGCCAAGTCACAAGGGCTCAGAGGAGGCTGGTGGAAAAGAAAAACGTCTTGATTTTTCAAAACAAAGATATGTATGTGTTAATGAGTTATTATGAATTGTCAAAATCGTTTAGTTACGCACCTAAAAATATTTGGTAAAAAAAATTTGAAGAAATGAGCCAGATTCACTGCATTGATTATTTGTTTTTTGAACCGCAAGTTCATTCGGAATGAGCCATGGGTTGGACGGGCCTTTTGGAAAGAAAACGTTCTCGAAACATTACTTAATTCAGATGTCTACAACATGAGAATATAAATCAAAATTTGTTGTGTTAAAACATAAGAGGCGGAATTATACTCCTTTAATCATTTACTATTAGTTTATCTGTGTGAATTTTTGTATAAAAATACACGTTTCACAATATATACAGTATATTAAAAATGTTTTTATGGAAAATACTGTAAAATGAATTTGCAGTTCATATTAGGTACCAAATTTTGAATTTTTTATTATTGACTATAGACAGTGGCATATCCAGAACTTCTATTAAGGTAGAGAGAGAGTGCTTCAGTAGGCGAAAACATTTATTATTCGACGGGGGGGGGGGGGGGGGAGTGGTGTTATAGTCGTCAAAACGCTCCATCATGATAAGCCGTTGTCTGTAGTAATAAACACAGACATATATATACATGGACGTCGGAAGAACTTTTTAGAAGTTGGAACTGGGGGAAGGGTGTTTTACCTCTGAGCGGCACTTTTTTTGCACACAATGGGCTAAATGGCCAGGTTACAAGGAAACTCAGAGCTCAGAGAGTGTTGAGCATAGGGTACCCACTAAAAGCTGTTAGGAGACAGATGGACGCCTCCTGTCAAGGCCATCCAGTATGTTCTTTTATGTGCATAGGTTATGGCTCTCCCACACACGGGGCCACGGCTGTACATCAGTAGTATCATCACACCCCACCGATCCCCCACTAGTGCTTTCCCCCCCCCTATGACGTCACCGACCACGCCCCCTCTCCTATGACGCAACATGGCGTAATCATTACATAATCATTACGTAACCGACCTTTATTAATAATTCCTCCCCCTTTCACCCCCCCCCCCCTCTCAGTGGCGCCATCTGTTGACAGTGAGAAGTACTATTTTCCCAAAAAAACCTTTATTTTCACTCTAATTTCTCGTTTTCGGACCCCCCGGTCGCCCTACCTATATTTTAAGCCCTCCCCCTTATTAAAAACCCTCCTGGCGCCACCTGTCGACAGTGAGAAATACTATTTTCCCCAAAAACCTCTTTATTTTAAGTCTAATTTCTCGTTTTCGGCCCCCACGGTCGACCTACCTATATTTTAAGCCCTCCCCCTTATGAAAAACCCCTGGCGCCATCTGGTGCCTGTGAGGAACACTAATTCTCCAAAAACCCTTATTTTAATTCTTTGATTTCCCCCTCCTATTAAAAATTACTCCCCCCTATTAAAAATTTCTTCCCCCTTATGAAAAAACCCTGATGCCTTCTGTTGACAATGAAGAGTACTATTTTCGGAAAAACCTCCTTATTTTAACTCTAATTCCCGATTTTTCTTTATTTTGTCCCAATGGTTGACCTATATTTTAAGCCCTCCCCCTTATGAAAAACCCTCTGGTTGACCATTTTAAGGCCCCACTCCTTCACTCGGCTGATGCAAGTCTCAGAATAATTGCATGGAACGATTGACTGGTCTTAGAATAATTGTACAGAAAAGGATGATACAAAATTCCTTAGTAATTAAACACTCATCAAAATTCCCTTGCCTCTATTGAAAATCATCCTACAGTTGAAACTCATTTTACACTTACTGTTTCCATAGAAAATACCATAGGGTGAAATTAATAATGGTTTAAATTATTCGTAGGGATGACATGTTAAATCTGTTTTTAGAACACACGTCTGCAGTGGAAAAATTTTCAAACTCCGTTAATCAACTCCCTAGTAATTAAACACTCGTCAAAATATTCCTCACCTTTATTAAAATCACTCCACGGTGGAAATAAAATCAGTTTTTCTGTAGATGTGTTTCACCGGAAAAAAAAAAAAAATCGTCCCTTGCTCTGTGGATTCCAGGACGCACGGGAACACGCCTTGTAATTGCGGTGGCTTAGATGCGGGTCAGCCATTTCAGATATTAACCTAGCTTTTTCTATGTATTTCTTACATCAAAGCCAACACTAGCACTGAACTCTTTTGAATGCAGATCTCAAATTGTAAATCAACTCACAGAGTTGTATTTATTCCTTAGTAATTAAAATCCTTTGCTATTCATTTAGCCAGGACGACTAAACGATTCCTTTATAATTAAAATTCCCTGCTATTAAACTCCCTAGTAATTAAACACTCATCAAAATTCCCTTACCTTTATTAAAAAACCACCGTACGGTTGAAATAGTCTGTAGATGCGTTTTATCGAAAAAAAAACTTCTTCTCGGCAACGAGAGTCGAACGCACTACCCACAGCTTCATTCTGTCAACTCCTAACAAGAACCAACCTGCAATGGAAAAGCCTCTGTTCCTGCATTCCTGAAGTCGTACGTGTCCGCTTACCGGTCAGGTAGCAACGAAACATCTCGTGACACAATCGCCCGGGAGGTTGAGTGTCCAGCGCCGTACCAGCGCTCAGTGTTGTTTACTCATACGATGTTGTTCTCTGAGGGTAGGTGACGTCACAACAAGGGGAAAGTAACGTGGTGTGACCAGCGAGTGACACGTATCAGAAGACTGAGCACTGGGGATGTTTAACCTTCAGTATAATTTTACACAGTGTGTTAGGATTAACAACTCTTATAGCATAGTTATTGCGGGTAGGCTCCCTCTCCCACTTTTAAAATTTAGATCTTACACCGACAGTCTTTTCATATACGTATTTTTATAACCATTTTAAAACCAACACTTATTTCTTTTATCCCTAGCGATTACTGGTTGTTGCATTTTTTACTAGAAGAAACCCTACCCCTGCAGTAACAGCCCCCGCAGAAAATAAAAAAATGCTATCGGGCGAAAAATTAATAAAATCTGATTTTATTCGTCGTGATGAAAAATATTGATGGGGTAATAGGTTCGACTTAAAAGACTTCGTGTTCGGATCCTCACCACGGACAACCTCTCGCTGAAGGACGGTTAAACCCTACGAAATTATTCCAAACGGGGAATCACAAGGTTTTTATTGACGAATGAATCTTGGACCTGTACTGCTTCCGTACATCGTGAAAACCCACTCACAGCCTTGATCCGTGTTCCCAATTTCCTTTACTAAGTCACTTCAAAAAACATTGTGATTGCAAAAGTATGACTAACAGTTTTATTACGCCACGTTTTAAAAATACTTATTACTGCTGTATCCGCGGTACGGGAGAGTAACACTGTTCGAAGAAAAATCAGGTAAAACAGTTTAAAAAAAAAAATCGTTTTCTCCGTCGTTTGCGTATGTCTCATCACGCTGGTGAAACCGGGTGAAAAAATATTTTTTTTTTTGTACGAGGTAGAATGTTAAAAGTACGTCGCGTGCAAAAACTTTAGTTCCATCACGAATGCACATTAATAGAGTAGGGAGGTCGTAGTTTAATACTTCAGCTATAAAAAAATAATACAATGTCTCTCACACACACCTCTCAACTTGTCTACACTAATCCGCTGAAATTTCATTTGCAACGGAGGCTGATACTTCGATTCCGCTATATGTTCCGGAGCTGCAGTGGAATGCATGGCCCCTGCTGAATGCTACGCTATCAGAAGTCCATGTGGCTGTCACGTTCTCCAAGCGCTCAGAATATTACTATACTTATAACTGATCTAAAGTCCGTTTTAATCAATACTTATTTCTTTCAACTCTGCGACTATTGGGCCGGCACATTTTCACTAGAAGGACCGCCTCACAGTGTCAATCCCGCAGAAAAAATTAATAAAAGGAAAAAATCTGATTTTATTCCTCCTGATGAAAAATATTGAAGGTAATAGGGTCGACCTAAAAGGCCCGTGTTCGGATCCTTGCCCCGAATGGTTTTTAACAAAAGTCCTACGAAATAAAAAACTATCCCGTTACACGACGGCGTTGTTTAAAAATACTTATTACGGTTGTAACCTCAGCAAACTCTTTCCTAGGAAGTAACGCTACTCGATGCAGTCCCAGTTACATGCTTTTTTACCGAGTAAAGACTGTGCGCCAGAATGTTAAAAGTAGAATTCATACGTTTCCGTAAAAAAAAAACAACTTTAGTTCCTGCTTAAAGGAGTATGGTTCGATTCAGGAAGAATAGGATTTGACCTCGTGCATTAGAAAAGGGAACAAATCCGTCCCCGGTGTCATTTGTTAGGTGGTAGTATTAGTACCCTTATACAAGCTCACTTCAAATTTTCATATGACATTCTGGGGTTGAGTTTCAACCTTTTTATTTTTTCCAACCGCGATAATGCGCAGTTTTCTGCGGAACGCGAGCGACTTCGGCGCCAAGGACGACCCGCACTAAACGATACGACCGTGCACTAGAAAACCGTGAACGGACTTGTGTGAAACGTAATGTACAGAGCTTGACAACAGTAATATAGACTGGGATCCTCGCTCACTATACTATCATAACCCTCGAGAAATTATCAAATATGAATAGACCTCTGTAAAGTTCCGACCCCACAATCTTCTGAGTTCATTCCCCGGTCGATGCGGTCAGGATCACAAGGGATGTTTTACACATTCAACGACTTTTTCTGACATTCGCTAATCAAAGTGTCTATCTACACATCAGACTTGTCATTACATCGACAAACTACCTGTCCATAGGCTGAGTAAGCATTTAGAATGAAAGATTGAGTCTGCTTCACGACACAGATTCGTAAAACGCTCATTAATTATTTTGTGAGAGAAAGCATGCATAAAGTTCAAACACTAATACATCTTCCCTTTCTAATAAACCATACGATCAAAGTAGATAAATTGCAAGCATCATCGGATCTGATTCCGTATATCTGCTTACGACGAAAATCTCACAATAGCCTATTCAGTACTTTAACCCCCCGATATAGTATGTGACTAGGTCGTTTAACTAAATTACGTGCATAAACGAAAATGTAAAGGGATATCTGTAAATTCGCACAACGGGATAGGTGAATATTTTCACAATTCTTTTGAAGGCAGAATAACTGTGACGAGAGAGAAAGTATAAAAATGCAGTGGGATGGCTGTAAAAACAACAGATTACATCGCAAATACTGTAAGATAGAAAAAGCGACTATTAACAAGTGTCATATAAGGAGCGACCGATAAAAGTCACACCGTAGCGGAAGGAATAATACAGGAAAAATCATAAAATATTAACCCCCCCTCCCCCATGCTGGTAAATCACGGTCCATTGCGTACACACGGATGAATATCACAAAAATACTTTGCATATAGTAAAGAACCACCGAAGTTTGGAAATTTAAAATCTGAAAACTCACTTTTTATAGTATTTCCGTGAAAAGTCACCCCCCAGAAACGAGATCTAGCTCTGTCGCCAGTTATTCCAGCGTACTATCTCTTTTCAGCACGTTTGAATAAGTGCATGTGAAGGTGGCTAGCTGCAGACACAAGCTTTTCGACAAAGATAGGATGTTTCACTACAATCTAACACGGAGATGTCTGTTAAGTTATTTTTTCCTCCTATTTCTACACTAGTGTCGAAGTCTTAGAACAAGTGGTTCGGGTTAGCACACGTTTTTGATATTATCTTGTTTGGCAATCTGAAAGAACACTGTCTGTGGAACATTACCCCCCTGCAAGCTAGTACTAATTACTTTACGATTCTGAGGGACGAAGGTTGAAATCGTTGGCAGCTATTTTTCAGAAATATGTAATCAACCATAGTGTTCGGATATTTGATCCATAGTAAGACATGAACGATGTTTACCTGCCATCAGCGACCCTTTCTACGGATCGTATGAGAGGTAATTGTTACGACAATTAGCTACGTGAAGTCGTGTTTATTTTTAAAAGCAAAGACACACTAATTACCGACTATCTAGAGAACGATATATTAACCTACTAAAGTTTGATTTTAACGATCAGATAGTGTATATATCGTCACTTTTTTAGTTCATAATAATATTCCAACTTTTAAAGGAAATATTGTCTCGTTATAAGCGATTACATACAAAGAAATACACACTCTATACTTTAAATCTATAGAGACAACGATCACTATCCCAGGAACACATCTGTGAAATATCACCACATTTTTGTTTTTAACGTACGGTTGAATCGTTCTACGATGCTAGCTTTGGTTTCCCATCCCTTTCTTTTACACCCACCCGATATAAAACATTCGACCCAACATAGCTTGCTAGCTGTGCGAGGTCTTGATACAGAGAACAATATTAACACTTCTAAGGCTGACCTTAAAATCCCCGTTAACTATACAAAAGAAATCACATTGACAAAAATATCAGAGACATTCATATTTATTTACATTAAGGTCACATTAATATTTAGTTCGTACATACCAGTTCACCGTGCACCTCTTTTAGTACTGTTGCAAAGTTCAATTTAGACATAAACGCGACATTAGCAGGACGATTTAGTTCGATACATGATTCTTCCACAAAACTTACGGCAATATCAGTTAGATTAACGTTTCTTACCACTTCGGGGAAATAATCGTAAGCTGATTCAGCGTTTATGGTGAGGCACGAATGGCGAAGTTGACTCGGATGATCCACTTCACACCCGAAACAGTTCTTACGTAGCAGCGTAAACAGTTCTTTTCGGAGATCTGTTTTCAAAGTCCGCTTTAAACAGTCCATAAGCTTTACGAAATCACTGCTGCCTTGTTCAAGGGGTCGATCGTTAGATGGTGGGCTTCGAGGAAGATTTGCCGCTAATTCTACCTTCCGCACTACATTCCAAAATTTACCGTTTTCAAACTTCAGAGCCATCAAACTGTAGGTGATTGGATCGCATAAATCTGTCAACCGATGCCACTGTTCGACGCTGAGCCGAACCGATGACGAAAATACAAGTCCTCCGTCACGGGGGATGCTTTTTTTAATGACCACGCCGTGTCCACCTTTGAGCACGACGAGGCAAACCATAGCGTCCAGTTCATACTCGCCGTATTCGACATCTTCGAAGGCTTCGACGATTGTAGACGCATACGAAACCAGTCCATGCCACTGCTCTTCAGACAGCATCACACCGTCCTTTGTAGGATATAGTTTTAACGAGTCATCACTCTGGAACACACGTATGTGCACTTTAGGATATGACCGATATTCACAAACGCTCGCAAACAAATCCGATCCGAGTTGAAACATATGGCTATCATCGTCTCTAACAGCAAGTCGCTTCGCAGGAAGATCACCATCGGTCAGGGAACGTTTAGCACAAGCCATAGCAAGTCGATACTGGAAAAAATAATGCCTTACAGCCCGTCGAAGGGTAATACTTATACCTCAAACCTGTGACGTGTCCCTGTAACTCCATCCCATTGGTCGAGATCTGGTAGATTTGCCATCTCTTAGTAAACATGATGACGTCTACAAATATTTACGAGCCTGTATAGACGTGCTTTCGAAATATGCGTGTGGTGCTCCTTTAAAACGGAAATCGTGGGAGCTTTTGATCACAAAAACCTTTCAGAATATCTCTGAAATTACAAACAGATAAGGGGGGTTGAATTCATTAACAGAGTATTTCAAAAGTATCTTAAAAACACACTCATAATGAAACCAAAGCTAGCATCGTAGAACGATTCAACCGTACGTTTAAAACAAAAACGTGATGATATTGCACAGGTGTGTTCCATGGAGGCGCCACTGAGGGGGAAAGGGGGGGTGTTTTAATAAGGGGAGTGGCCTGTTACGTAATGATTTCGTAATGAATACGTAACAGGCCACTCCCCTTATTAAAATACCCCCCCCTTTCCCCCTCAGTGGCGCCTCCATGGAACACACCTGTGCAATATCATCACGTTTTTGTTTTAAACGTACGGTTGAATCGTTCTACGATGCTAGCTTTGGTTTCATTATGAGTGTGTTTTTAAGATACTTTTGAAATACTCTGTTAATGAATTCAACCCCCCTTATCTGTTTGTAATTTCAGAGATATTCTGAAAGGTTTTTGTGATCAAAAGCTCCCACGATTTCCGTTTTAAAGGAGCACCACACGCATATTTCGAAAGCACGTCTATACAGGCTCGTAAATATTTGTAGACGTCATCATGTTTACTAAGAGATGGCAAATCTACCAGATCTCGACCAATGGGATGGAGTTACAGGGACACGTCACAGGTTTGAGGTATAAGTATTACCCTTCGACGGGCTGTAAGGCATTATTTTTTCCAGTATCGACTTGCTATGGCTTGTGCTAAACGTTCCCTGACCGATGGTGATCTTCCTGCGAAGCGACTTGCTGTTAGAGATGATGATAGCCATATGTTTCAACTCGGATCGGATTTGTTTGCGAGCGTTTGTGAATATCGGTCATATCCTAAAGTGCACATACGTGTGTTCCAGAGTGATGACTCGTTAAAACTATATCCTACAAAGGACGGTGTGATGCTGTCTGAAGAGCAGTGGCATGGGCTGGTTTCGTATGCGTCTACAATCGTCGAAGCCTTCGAAGATGTCGAATACGGCGAGTATGAACTGGACGCTATGGTTTGCCTCGTCGTGCTCAAAGGTGGACACGGCGTGGTCATTAAAAAAAGCATCCCCCGTGACGGAGGACTTGTATTTTCGTCATCGGTTCGGCTCAGCGTCGAACAGTGGCATCGGTTGACAGATTTATGCGATCCAATCACCTACAGTTTGATGGCTCTGAAGTTTGAAAACGGTAAATTTTGGAATGTAGTGCGGAAGGTAGAATTAGCGGCAAATCTTCCTCGAAGCCCACCATCTAACGATCGACCCCTTGAACAAGGCAGCAGTGATTTCGTAAAGCTTATGGACTGTTTAAAGCGGACTTTGAAAGCAGATCTCCGAAAAGAACTGTTTACGCTGCTACGTAAGAACTGTTTCGGGTGTGAAGTGGATCATCCGAGTCAACTTCGCCATTCGTGCCTCACCATAAACGCTGAATCAGCTTACGATTATTTCCCCGAAGTGGTAAGAAACGTTAATCTAACTGATATTGCCGTAAGTTTTGTGGAAGAATCATGTATCGAACTAAATCGTCCTGCTAATGTCGCGTTTATGTCTAAATTGAACTTTGCAACAGTACTAAAAGAGGTGCACGGTGAACTGGTATGTACGAACTAAATATTAATGTGACCTTAATGTAAATAAATATGAATGTCTCTGATATTTTTGTCAATGTGATTTCTTTTGTATAGTTAACGGGGATTTTAAGGTCAGCCTTAGAAGTGTTAATATTGTTCTCTGTATCAAGACCTCGCACAGCTAGCAAGCTATGTTGGGTCGAATGTTTTATATCGGGTGGGTGTAAAAGAAAGGGATGGGAAACCAAAGCTAGCATCGTAGAACGATTCAACCGTACGTTAAAAACAAAAATGTGGTGATATTTCACAGATGTGTTCCTGGGATAGTGATCGTTGTCTCTATAGATTTAAAGTATAGAGTGTGTATTTCTTTGTATGTAATCGCTTATAACGAGACAATATTTCCTTTAAAAGTTGGAATATTATTATGAACTAAAAAAGTGACGATATATACACTATCTGATCGTTAAAATCAAACTTTAGTAGGTTAATATATCGTTCTCTAGATAGTCGGTAATTAGTGTGTCTTTGCTTTTAAAAATAAACACGACTTCACGTAGCTAATTGTCGTAACAATTACCTCTCATACGATCCGTAGAAAGGGTCGCTGATGGCAGGTAAACATCGTTCATGTCTTACTATGGATCAAATATCCGAACACTATGGTTGATTACATATTTCTGAAAAATAGCTGCCAACGATTTCAACCTTCGTCCCTCAGAATCGTAAAGTAATTAGTACTAGCTTGCAGGGGGGTAATGTTCCACAGACAGTGTTCTTTCAGATTGCCAAACAAGATAATATCAAAAACGTGTGCTAACCCGAACCACTTGTTCTAAGACTTCGACACTAGTGTAGAAATAGGAGGAAAAAATAACTTAACAGACATCTCCGTGTTAGATTGTAGTGAAACATCCTATCTTTGTCGAAAAGCTTGTGTCTGCAGCTAGCCACCTTCACATGCACTTATTCAAACGTGCTGAAAAGAGATAGTACGCTGGAATAACTGGCGACAGAGCTAGATCTCGTTTCTGGGGGGTGACTTTTCACGGAAATACTATAAAAAGTGAGTTTTCAGATTTTAAATTTCCAAACTTCGGTGGTTCTTTACTATATGCAAAGTATTTTTGTGATATTCATCCGTGTGTACGCAATGGACCGTGATTTACCAGCATGGGGGAGGGGGGGTTAATATTTTATGATTTTTCCTGTATTATTCCTTCCGCTACGGTGTGACTTTTATCGGTCGCTCCTTATATGACACTTGTTAATAGTCGCTTTTTCTATCTTACAGTATTTGCGATGTAATCTGTTGTTTTTACAGCCATCCCACTGCATTTTTATACTTTCTCTCTCGTCACAGTTATTCTGCCTTCAAAAGAATTGTGAAAATATTCACCTATCCCGTTGTGCGAATTTACAGATATCCCTTTACATTTTCGTTTATGCACGTAATTTAGTTAAACGACCTAGTCACATACTATATCGGGGGGTTAAAGTACTGAATAGGCTATTGTGAGATTTTCGTCGTAAGCAGATATACGGAATCAGATCCGATGATGCTTGCAATTTATCTACTTTGATCGTATGGTTTATTAGAAAGGGAAGATGTATTAGTGTTTGAACTTTATGCATGCTTTCTCTCACAAAATAATTAATGAGCGTTTTACGAATCTGTGTCGTGAAGCAGACTCAATCTTTCATTCTAAATGCTTACTCAGCCTATGGACAGGTAGTTTGTCGATGTAATGACAAGTCTGATGTGTAGATAGACACTTTGATTAGCGAATGTCAGAAAAAGTCGTTGAATGTGTAAAACATCCCTTGTGATCCTGACCGCATCGACCGGGGAATGAACTCAGAAGATTGTGGGGTCGGAACTTTACAGAGGTCTATTCATATTTGATAATTTCTCGAGGGTTATGATAGTATAGTGAGCGAGGATCCCAGTCTATATTACTGTTGTCAAGCTCTGTACATTACGTTTCACACAAGTCCGTTCACGGTTTTCTAGTGCACGGTCGTATCGTTTAGTGCGGGTCGTCCTTGGCGCCGAAGTCGCTCGCGTTCCGCAGAAAACTGCGCATTATCGCGGTTGGAAAAAATAAAAAGGTTGAAACTCAACCCCAGAATGTCATATGAAAATTTGAAGTGAGCTTGTATAAGGGTACTAATACTACCACCTAACAAATGACACCGGGGACGGATTTGTTCCCTTTTCTAATGCACGAGGTCAAATCCTATTCTTCCTGAATCGAACCATACTCCTTTAAGCAGGAACTAAAGTTGTTTTTTTTTTTACGGAAACGTATGAATTCTACTTTTAACATTCTGGCGCACAGTCTTTTACTCGGTAAAAAAGCATGTAACTGGGACTGCATCGAGTAGCGTTACTTCCTAGGAAAGAGTTTGCTGAGGTTACAACCGTAATAAGTATTTTTAAACAACGCCGTCGTGTAACGGGATAGTTTTTTATTTCGTAGGACTTTTGTTAAAAACCATTCGGGGCAAGGATCCGAACACGGGCCTTTTAGGTCGACCCTATTACCTTCAATATTTTTCATCAGGAGGAATAAAATCAGATTTTTTCCTTTTATTAATTTTTTCTGCGGGATTGCCACTGTGAGGCGGTCCTTCTAGTGAAAATGTGCCGGCCCAATAGTCGCAGAGTTGAAAGAAATAAGTATTGATTAAAACGGACTTTAGATCAGTTATAAGTATAGTAATATTCTGAGCGCTTGGAGAACGTGACAGCCACATGGACTTCTGATAGCGTAGCATTCAGCAGGGGCCATGCATTCCACTGCAGCTCCGGAACATATAGCGGAATCGAAGTATCAGCCTCCGTTGCAAATGAAATTTCAGCGGATTAGTGTAGACAAGTTGAGAGGTGTGTGTGAGAGACATTGTATTATTTTTTTATAGCTGAAGTATTAAACTACGACCTCCCTACTCTATTAATGTGCATTCGTGATGGAACTAAAGTTTTTGCACGCGACGTACTTTTAACATTCTACCTCGTACAAAAAAAAAATATTTTTTCACCCGGTTTCACCAGCGTGATGAGACATACGCAAACGACGGAGAAAACGATTTTTTTTTTTAAACTGTTTTACCTGATTTTTCTTCGAACAGTGTTACTCTCCCGTACCGCGGATACAGCAGTAATAAGTATTTTTAAAACGTGGCGTAATAAAACTGTTAGTCATACTTTTGCAATCACAATGTTTTTTGAAGTGACTTAGTAAAGGAAATTGGGAACACGGATCAAGGCTGTGAGTGGGTTTTCACGATGTACGGAAGCAGTACAGGTCCAAGATTCATTCGTCAATAAAAACCTTGTGATTCCCCGTTTGGAATAATTTCGTAGGGTTTAACCGTCCTTCAGCGAGAGGTTGTCCGTGGTGAGGATCCGAACACGAAGTCTTTTAAGTCGAACCTATTACCCCATCAATATTTTTCATCACGACGAATAAAATCAGATTTTATTAATTTTTCGCCCGATAGCATTTTTTTATTTTCTGCGGGGGCTGTTACTGCAGGGGTAGGGTTTCTTCTAGTAAAAAATGCAACAACCAGTAATCGCTAGGGATAAAAGAAATAAGTGTTGGTTTTAAAATGGTTATAAAAATACGTATATGAAAAGACTGTCGGTGTAAGATCTAAATTTTAAAAGTGGGAGAGGGAGCCTACCCGCAATAACTATGCTATAAGAGTTGTTAATCCTAACACACTGTGTAAAATTATACTGAAGGTTAAACATCCCCAGTGCTCAGTCTTCTGATACGTGTCACTCGCTGGTCACACCACGTTACTTTCCCCTTGTTGTGACGTCACCTACCCTCAGAGAACAACATCGTATGAGTAAACAACACTGAGCGCTGGTACGGCGCTGGACACTCAACCTCCCGGGCGATTGTGTCACGAGATGTTTCGTTGCTACCTGACCGGTAAGCGGACACGTACGACTTCAGGAATGCAGGAACAGAGGCTTTTCCATTGCAGGTTGGTTCTTGTTAGGAGTTGACAGAATGAAGCTGTGGGTAGTGCGTTCGACTCTCGTTGCCGAGAAGAAGTTTTTTTTTCGATAAAACGCATCTACAGACTATTTCAACCGTACGGTGGTTTTTTAATAAAGGTAAGGGAATTTTGATGAGTGTTTAATTACTAGGGAGTTTAATAGCAGGGAATTTTAATTATAAAGGAATCGTTTAGTCGTCCTGGCTAAATGAATAGCAAAGGATTTTAATTACTAAGGAATAAATACAACTCTGTGAGTTGATTTACAATTTGAGATCTGCATTCAAAAGAGTTCAGTGCTAGTGTTGGCTTTGATGTAAGAAATACATAGAAAAAGCTAGGTTAATATCTGAAATGGCTGACCCGCATCTAAGCCACCGCAATTACAAGGCGTGTTCCCGTGCGTCCTGGAATCCACAGAGCAAGGGACGATTTTTTTTTTTTTCCGGTGAAACACATCTACAGAAAAACTGATTTTATTTCCACCGTGGAGTGATTTTAATAAAGGTGAGGAATATTTTGACGAGTGTTTAATTACTAGGGAGTTGATTAACGGAGTTTGAAAATTTTTCCACTGCAGACGTGTGTTCTAAAAGCAGATTTAACATGTCATCCCTACGAATAATTTAAACCATTATTAATTTCACCCTATGGTATTTTCTATGGAAACAGTAAGTGTAAAATGAGTTTCAACTGTAGGATGATTTTCAATAGAGGCAAGGGAATTTTGATGAGTGTTTAATTACTAAGGAATTTTGTATCATCCTTTTCTGTACAATTATTCTAAGACCAGTCAATCGTTCCATGCAATTATTCTGAGACTTGCATCAGCCGAGTGAAGGAGTGGGGCCTTAAAATGGTCAACCAGAGGGTTTTTCATAAGGGGGAGGGCTTAAAATATAGGTCAACCATTGGGACAAAATAAAGAAAAATCGGGAATTAGAGTTAAAATAAGGAGGTTTTTCCGAAAATAGTACTCTTCATTGTCAACAGAAGGCATCAGGGTTTTTTCATAAGGGGGAAGAAATTTTTAATAGGGGGGAGTAATTTTTAATAGGAGGGGGAAATCAAAGAATTAAAATAAGGGTTTTTGGAGAATTAGTGTTCCTCACAGGCACCAGATGGCGCCAGGGGTTTTTCATAAGGGGGAGGGCTTAAAATATAGGTAGGTCGACCGTGGGGGCCGAAAACGAGAAATTAGACTTAAAATAAAGAGGTTTTTGGGGAAAATAGTATTTCTCACTGTCGACAGGTGGCGCCAGGAGGGTTTTTAATAAGGGGGAGGGCTTAAAATATAGGTAGGGCGACCGGGGGGTCCGAAAACGAGAAATTAGAGTGAAAATAAAGGTTTTTTTGGGAAAATAGTACTTCTCACTGTCAACAGATGGCGCCACTGAGGGGGGAGGGGGTGAAAGGGGGAGGAATTATTAATAAAGGTCGGTTACGTAATGATTATGTAATGATTACGCCATGTTGCGTCATAGGAGAGGGGGCGTGGTCGGTGACGTCATAGGGGCGTGGTCGGTGACGTCATAGGGGGGGGGGAAAGCACTAGTGGGGGATCGGTGGGGTGTGATGATACTACTTACATCCCATCCGACGGAGGGCAGCCTTTCCAAGCCCATCGGTGTCTCCTACTGACCGAGAGCTGGACAGGAGTTTTGCGGAGATAAATCTCATGCTTATAAAATAAATAAAATAATAAATACCCCCTCAAGCAGCTGCTTGCCACAGAGGTCTGACAGGAGCCTGTCAGTTTATATGCCACAGTAGAAGATCTGAGAGGATGGCAGGACATGAGCAGAAAACAACACGAATATCCATGCCTTACCTGGGGCTCGAACCCAGGTCCCGTAGATCAGTAGCCAAGCGCGCTAACCACAATTAAGGCCCCCCCGATAGGGGACCACCTTGTCGTGGTGGGGGGGCCTAGGGCCCAGCAACCCGGCTGAAGGCTGTGCCGACCGGGTTGGGCGCCGGTTGGACATGGCCAAGGCCAACCGAGGTTGAAGACGCTGCTGGCCGGCTTGATTGCCGGTCGGGTGGTGACGGCGTCGGAGACCTCACCTCTCAGGGACCTGTGTGGTCAGTTCGACGGCTCTGCCGAAAGGTTTCCCTAGGCCTAGTAGGCACGAGCTGTCCAAAAAGTCTGGGTCTTACTAAGAGTCTCCACCCCGGGTGCCGATCGAGCTTGGATCTTTATATCCTTGCACATTTGCAAACCGGGGAATAGATTAAAGTTAGGTTTCTTCCGGTGGTCAGCTTTCCTTCTATAGGACTGCTGCCATGTGAGGCCGGGGTTGAGGTGCGCCTATAGGGCGTATTCCTTGCCCCCGGCTCTAGATAGTCATGGCTTTTCTTAACCAGGTAGTGCTGTCAGGCGGAACCGGGAATTGCCGTGGTTGCACAAGATCGCAACATAGAGATCAACCACAATTAAGGATGTTATACAATTTTTCATTAATGAACGTCCATTGTAATCAGAACATACGATATAAAAAACGCAAATTAATGTAATTTGCATGCCGATGAGCGAAACCTGCTACATTACTGCCCTTTTCTTTTCGTCAATATTTGCTAATGGCAGCTGGTCTAAGCGCAAATAAGTTAACTCGGCTCTGAAAAATATGGGAACGGTATTGGTTCTTCAGGAAGCATCTTCTGAAAATGTTTGAAAAACTTTTTCTCCGTCTTCCTACTGATTTTTGTTGGTCATTTATCTAAGGGACCTGGGTTCGAGCCCCGGGTAAGGCATGGCTGTTTTGTGTCGTTTTTCTGCTGAGGTCCTGCCATCCTCACAGACCTTATACTATGGCATATAAACTGACAGGCTCCTGTCAGACCTCTGTGGCAAGCAGCTGCTTGAGGGGGTATTTATTTTATTTTTATTTATTTGTCAAACCGGTTTTTTCACCGCATCTTCCCAATACGTTGGCCGATCACAATCAAAAATGAAAGCTTGTTACGTGGAGCTTAAAAACTTATAGGCCCGGCGTTTCTCGGGTCTGAAACCCTCTAAACCAGGCGTGTCCAACCTTTTGACTTCCTTGGGCCACATTGAGTGAAGATTTGACTTCCCTGGGCCACATTGGGTGAAGATGAATTGTTTTGGGCCGCACGTAAAATATATATAGTTAATGTATATGAATAATAAAACTTCATTTATTTTCTGTTTTTTATTATAAAATTAAAAAAAAAGGCAACATAAAACTAGTGGGATATCAAAAATTCGCTGAAAATCACATAATCATGTTGAAAGCTTATGTCGTAAACTTTACGATTTTGTGGGCCGCATTACTAGCTATCCAGGGCCGCCGGTTGGACACGCCTGCTCTAAACTAGAGTGTAGACGTCACTCCCCACGTCGCAAGTTTTCAACTGGCATAAAAATCATTACGATCAATCCCACGGTTTAATTTTTCTCCTCTTTTAGGGGAGGAATGAAGTGGACATACTTATTTCGAGGTACTGTATGATTCTCCCCACGTCAGAAGCTTCTACACCAAAAATGGCATTGCCTCCCTCAGAGAAACTTTTCAAATCATTTCGTACCCAACAGAGTTTCTTGGATACAATTTGCCACACACGTAACTTTATAGCAAAAAAAAGTTAAATATGCTCTAAGTTCCCAAAAAATGTATAAGTACTACGAAAAAAATTATTATTATTTAAAATTATTTATTTGCATATTAAAAAATTATTAATAAACATATTTTCTGAGATATACTTTAATTAACTTTTACATATTTTTCAAATTAAAGTAATGACTTTAACGTCCGAAATTAATTCTTAGCTTTCAAAGCTTTCATTTCAACAAAGAATCTTGTGTTACAGTTGTGTTTAATTAAAACGACTTCAATATACACAAATATGGGTGCTATTTACTCCACAAAGCGATCAATGACTTTATCAGGCGAAAGTAGAAAGAAATTAATTGATGCTATCCTTCTTTTAAATTTAACATTGGCAGCAGTTATTATGCGTAACTTTCAACCGTTAATGTTAAATCTATGGGAATTTCGAGAAATTCAAAATTGACCCCAATGGGTTCGCACATAGCCTATATACTTCCACTGGATGAAGATGGTTGACATAAGGGGGGCCGAATCAGTGCACAAGCGGATAGACACAGAAACTTTCTTCTCTATATATTAGATTTAAAAAAAAATTGCCCTCCTTCCTATTTTATCTCCTCAAAAAAGGGGAAAAGTGAACGTCATTGTTCTACTATTATTTTTGGAACCGAGGGTTAGAAATTAAAGTTCAGAATGGCAAGGGTCGCTAGGTCAAGGCCTCCATTTGACTTTGATGGACACATCGGAAGGCAAATTTCTGACAGTCATTCAGCAAAAAGAGCAAAGGAGGGAAATTAAATATGCATAAAAATCTAAAATTTAGCTAAAATCCATTTTTTTAAACTACACAAAGATCGTAATTTCTAATCTCCTACCGATGATGAAAAAATCACTCACAGAATTCTTATCCCTTCAAAGAAAAACAAATCCCTGCTCTTTCAGTGGGAAAATCAGTTTTTGGACTCTGTCTTGTTATAGAGTGAATAAGAAATCAATAACCAATCAAACTTTATTTTAATTTTTTACCTTTTTAGACGCAAGCAGACGATACGAACTTTTTTTATTTATAAGACAGAGAATAGTCCTGGAAATTACTCCTAGTTTGTACAAGACTTCTAATATCTATTGACGATTGTAAGTGACTGACTGACAGGAAGGGACGGCAAATTTTCAAATTACCATCCTTAGCTGCAGTGAAGTTGAGTGGAGTAACTATGACCTATTTTTCAATAACAGATTTTTATTTCCTTTTAAAAATGACATTAAATTTAGCTAAATTAATTATTAATATCTAAGATCAGACTTGTAGATAGAGGCAGCAATCAGATTAGCTCCGGGCAGCAATCATGCTAACTATGAAACAGAAATGTCAGAGCTCTAAAAATTTGCACCCAGGGAATAACTCGGGTCGTAGATCTCGGGAAAAATCCGAAATTTAACTTCGGACTCTTAATTTCAAGATCAAATGGAGGCCACATAGAGGTAAAATATTTATCTACGACTAAGACTGTTAGGGAAACGTGGTAAAAAATGCAAAATTTATGGTGAAACATGATGTACAACTACTATTTAAAGGAACAGCCTGGATTTTTTTTTCTGTAGCTTCGAATGAATAACAGACCGTGAACAATCAGCTTCGTTTTCTCTATTTAGAAATTTCTCTCCTTGCTTCTTATGTGCCAAAAATCATTGTGTCAAAGAAGCGGCCGTGGATTTCGTTAAGATCATGACAGTCGTGGATGACGTCATTTTTTTTTATCTCCGACCAGCGATTTCTAGCGATAAGTCCATCCACTTGTTTAACTCTTAAGACTACAAATGCTCCAACATTATCACTATTTTTTTTAATTTTCCCATTCTCTTGTTGTTCTTATATTAATTTTAGCTCGTTTTCAGTTGGGTTGTTTTACCTCTGAGCGGCACTTTTTTGCACACCATGGGCTAAATGGCCAGGTCACATGGACCCCGAAGGCTAAGAGAAGGTTGGGGGTAGGGGACCCACTGGAATAGCTGTTGGGAGACAGATGGTAGCCTCCCGTCAAGGCCATCCAGCGTGTTCTTTAACGTGCACAGGGTATGGCTCTCCCGTACACGGGGCCACGGCTTAACGTCCCATCCGACTGACGGCGGCCTTTCCAAGCCCATCGGTGTCTCCTACTGACCGTGGGCAGGGCGGGGAAATTTTGCGGCGATAAATCTCAACGCTGATCCAGCTGAGACTCGAACCTGGGAACTACAGTTTACGAGCCTGGCGCTACCGACTGAGCCACCCCCGCCCCCTCGTTTTCAGAAAACAAAAACTGCCTATCCGTCTGCACACATCGAACTCTTTTTTTTTACAGCTAAAAATTCTTTTTGCGTTCGATAGATTCGATAGAAATAAAAACGATTCGCACTTTTGGAAACTCCCAAAATCTTTAATTCTGTCCTCTGACGGTGGAAAATTTTCAAAATTTCTAAATTTTAAACGAATATTGCAAACGACTTATTTGGGCAATAGGTATGACATTTTAGTGGTGGCGTGACATATTCAATGGGTTTACATAGGCAGCAACAATTTGCACTTTCCACCCCAGGGTGGGTGGGAAAACGTAACTCTTTGTTTTTGGGTTGGTTGGTTGTTTGGGGTTTAATGGCGCATCGGCAACTAAGGCCATAATGTGGCAGACAAGACAAATAGTAAAAAAGCATAAAAATCTTGGAAACCCACAACCAGAGCTAAACGCAACATGTAAAGGTGACAAAATACAACACAAAAGCCAATAAAAATCATCATCATCATCCTCCTCAAGCTGCCATGGACTACGGAGGTCCAACCAGACCGTGCAATTTAGTTCTCCAAGCAAGTCTATCCTGAGCTACATCTACTGCATCTGGCCACTGCACACCAATTCTAACAAGGTCCTGTTTGACATTGTCTGCCCACCGCATCCTAGGTCTCCCCTTCTTTCTGAGGCCTTTAGGCACATTGTTCATAACCCTATTCGCCAATCTATAATTATTCATACGGGCAACATGGCCAAACCAACGGAGTCTCTCTCTGCACAATATGCTGCTTAAAGGAGGTTGCAAACTCCTTTGCCTAACCTCATCATTAGTTACAAAGTTGAACCACCTAATGCCCAAGATACTGCGTAAGCATCTGGAATCAAAAGCATCTAGTTTCCTGTTATCTTGTTTACAAAGTGTCCAAGTTTCACTACCATAACTAACCCTAGAAAGAACCAAACTATTATACAGTCTAATTTTAGTCTTTAGGTGTATACGCCTATTTCTCCATAGGTTCTTAAAAGTCCCGGCAGCAATCCCTATTCGTCTGTTAATCTCATGCCGCACATCACCATTATCTGTTACATAGCTCCCAAGATAATTAAACTGTGACACCTGCTCAAGACTGCAACCATTCAGATTAATAAATAACGTAAAAGGTCAACAAGTATAAAATTGGGAAAAGAACAACAGGTGTAGAAGGCCGATATAAAAAATAACTAGGGTCAAAGATTATAAAAGGTTTAAATAGCCACATTAACGTAAAAATTCAAAGACAGGAGTTAAAAGCGATCCATCTGACAAAAGTTGTACGAGTGTAAGTGGCTAGGACATAAAATCATGAAAAGTAAAATAGAAACGACGTTCGAGGTTAAAACAAGGTCAATGATTTAAAATATATTTGATAGTTAAAACGGTGTAACAAAGCTTGCACTTAGGTTCGTCGTCCGCCTGAAGAAGAAACGAGTGTGTAATAAACGAATGGTCTAAGCGGAGCCGAGCAAGTACAACTTCCTCCTTGCGATTCCTGCGATAACACGACTGCCATGGTTTGATGATAGGTTTGATCTCAAAGAGTTTTAAGTTGATAAGTTTGATCTCAGTACGCTGTTCCGACCATTATCTCTGCCACTGTGCCCAGAGCTCGATGGTAAAACGCAGCCAGAAATCCAGATGTGGAACCAGCAATGGAGAGCCGGACAGGGGTGTGGCTGATTTGGCAGCAGCATCTGCCAAGTCATTGGTTGTTTGGAGTTTTTTGGCACAGCAGCAACTAAGGCTCTATTGTGCCAAACGAACGACAAAAAGGGATAAAAGTCAGGGAACCCACAACCAAAGTTAAAACGGACACAAACTAAACAGCACAAAAACGACGAGTATAAAAAAGAATAAAAGGAAACAACAAGTGTATAAGTCAACAATTACAATGGGTGTATAGGACCCATGTTAAAACAACAGGTAAAACACAGGTACACAGGGAAAAAATCTAGGAAAGAAGTAAAAATTCATAAATGAGTAAAATATCCGGTAAAGCGTAAAAATTCGAAAACAGGTGTTAAAAGCGAGTCATCAGATAAAAGATGTCCGAGTGTAAGGGGCTCAGACGTAAAATCATGAAAGTTAAAATAAAAACGCCGCTCAAGTTTAAAAACTGGACATGATCTTAAAAGATGCTTAACGGTTAAAATGGTGTCACAAAACACGCACTTAGATTCGTCGTCCGCCTTAAGAAGAAATGAATGTGTGAGAAACGAATGACCCAAGAGGAGCCGAGCAAGCACAACTTCCTCCTTGCAATTCCTGCAAAAACAAGACTGCCACGGTTGGACAATTGCAGTAAATTGTATGGCAAGACCCGATGCTCCTATCTATACATAGATAGCACTACATCTTATAGGAATTGCCATTTACCACCATCTACTTTCGAGAAAAACTTTCAATGAAAATCATTGTGCTGTGGGGCAGCAGAGAAAGAACCTGTCATTTTGAGCTTGACCGTTGCTGATAAATCAGTATAAGTCTGGGTTTTTAATCATTGAGATGCACAGAAATGTCTTTTAGAATTTTGAGCGCATGTTTAAATAGAAGTGCCAAACAATAATTCGTCTAAAAGTGGGAGTCCAATGATGAAGATAATTAATTTTGAATTTTGAAATCCAAACTGAAGTATTTTAAGGTTTTTTTTAGTTGTTTTGGGTTTTATGGCGCATGGGCGACTAGGACATAATGCGCCAAACGAAAGACAATATAAAAGATAAAAGACCTGTAACCCGCAACCAAATTTAAAAGAAAAGAGTTATAGTGTAAAGTTTGTACTAAAATAACAAAGAACAAGTGTACAAGTACAAAGTAAAACAAAATAAATCCAGGTGTAAGCGACCTGGGATATATTTACAAAGCATAAGGTGGTAAAATCGAAGTCGAGTGAAATATCCGGTGTATTGTAAAAATTTAAATACAGAGGTAAAACAACAGTCATCAGATAACAGATGTCCGAGTGTAAAGGGCTACTTGTAAGGAGTAGATCATAAATAGAAGAGGGAAAGGGTCATAGGAAAGAGTGAGGTGAGGAGAGGCTTCACCGGGGATGGAGACCAAGGTCCTATGCAGGAGAGACTACACCAGACCTCGGCTAGCCACGGTTGAACAAAGGGCTTGATCTCGAAAAGCTTGTTACCAACCTGTTCAGACCAAGATCTGTTCCACTGCACCCATAGCGCGATGGAAAACACTACCGGAAACCAACAAATGGAACCGGCAGCAGAGAGTCGGACAAGGGCGTGGCTAACATGGAAGCAGCATCTGCCAATTCATTGCCCCTGATCCCGACATGACAGGGCACCCAACAGAAATGAACTTCAGTGGTGACTGCTGGCGGATCTTGGAGAGAACAGGGTGAGGCCGTTGCCTTACCGAGATCAAAGCCTTAGCGAGCATAGCAAGTGGGTGTAAAGAACACACACTGACAATGATGCTCAGCTGCTATGTGGTCCAAGGCAATACTGATATCGTGAAACTCTGCAGTGAAGACGGAACACTGCTGTGGGATCTGGTCTGCAATGATTACATCACAGCAGACCATGGCTGATCCCACAGATGTGTCGGACTTTGAGCCATCTGTGAAGACAGGCAACGATAGACAGGCACGATGGCTGGCAAAGAGTTGCTGATACACACAGTTGGGTGTAAAGGCCTTCCCTCTCCTGCACAGGGAAAAATCCCAGGAAGGGAAAACAGCGAGCCAAGGTGGAAGTGGCTTGGCTGTGGACTGTGCGATGCTATCGAGACTGGTGTTAATGTTTCGCAAGTAACCTCGGATATGCAAACCGAAAGGACAAATGGCAGTCGACCGATTCTGGTATAACATTTCCCACTGGGGAGTGAAAAAGCAGTCCCAAGTGGGATGGACTGGCAGGGATCGCAATTTTGCTGCATACTGTAGGGACAACTGCTGAGGGCAAATAGATAATGATGGTTCATCGGTCTGTACACAGAGACTCTGAACCAGTGAAGTGTGGAAGCCCCATGCAAACTCGGAGGGCCTGATGATGGAGGGGATAGAGCATCTTCACCACTGAATCCCGGGGCAGTCGTACACCTGGGATCCATAGTCCAGTTTCAATCAGACAATTGCACGATAGAGGTAGAACAAAGAACACCAGTCCACCCCCAAAGAAAGGGACAAGGAACTTGAGAATATTCAATGTACTTGGGCCTGAAATGTCAAATATAAGGTCATTTTCTGGTCGAAATCAGACAGAGAAACTTGGTCTCCACCACAACTGGAATGATGTTACTCCCGAGCCGCAGCCTGGGATCAAGATGAAGATTACGCTTGTGGCAAAAGTGCACTCAAGCGGTATTCTGTGGGGTGAACCGAAACCCACTGGCTATTGCTTAAATCGAGAGATTGTTCAGGGCAGTTTGCAGTTGTCGTTCAATTACCCTCGTGCTGGACGAAGAGCAAAAGATGCTAAAGTCATCAACATAGAGGGCATTGCCTACAATCGAAGGAAGTTGCCGTGTAATAGAATTTATCTTGATAGCGAAATGCATAACACTCAGGAAGCAGCCATATGGCACCCCCTGTTCCTGGGAGAAAGGCCGCGACAGAGTATTACCGACACGAACTAAAAAATTACAAGAAGATAAAAAATTTGTGATGAAGATCGGCATGTGACCTCGCAAGCCGAAGCTGTGGAGGTCACCAAGAATGCCAAATCTCCATGCCGTGTCGTAGGCTTTTTCGATGTCGAAGAAAATTGACACTAGGTGCTCTCTATGTAAAAACGAATTCCTGATCGCAGATTCGAGGCGGATGAGGTGGTCTAAAGTAAACCAGTGACAGTTAAAGCCACACTGTGTTATGGAAAGGCTGTAATGTTCCAAATACCAGGCCAGCCTGGTGTTTAACATTTTTTCCAACACCTTGCAGATGTAGCTCGTCAATGCAATTGGACGATAATTCGAAGGAAACTTGGGATCTTTGCCTAACTTAGGGAAGGCCAAGATGATGGCCTTCCGCCAGGTGTCCGGAAACTGCTCCTTGATGAAAATGCGGTTGAAGAGTCAGAGCATCCGATCCTTACTCGATGTTGAGAGATGTTGGAGCATAACATAATGGACATTGTCTGGCCCAACAGAAGATGCATGGGAAGTGTGCAGAGCAAGGCGAAGCAATTCCACTGTAAATGGCCTGTTGTAAGACTCCAGGCCATTTGTAAGGAAAGACAGCAGAGAGCGTTCAGCCCTGGTCATCTGGGCCAGAAACTCGGGAGAGTAGGAGGTTAAAGAAGAGATGGAGGAGAATGATTCACCCCCAGAGTGTTGGCAATTGCTCAAGGATCAGCAATTGTCTGTCCATTGTGCTCCAGGATCGATAATGAGTGGGATGTGTACTTTCCACCCATCTTCCGGACCTTATCCCACACGACATTAGAACTGGTCACGGTGGTGATAGAAGACGTATAGTTGATCCAAGATATCTTCTGGCTTTGGTGCCAGACGAAACGGGCTCTTGCCCTGGCACGTTTGAATGCTTCAAAGTTGGTGGACCTCGGATATCTCCGAAACACCTCCCAAGCCTTGTTCTGAGCCTTACAAGCTGTGGTGCAGTCGGGTTGGTTGGTTGTTTGGGGTTTTATGGCGCATCGGCTACTAAAGCCATAATGCGTCAGACAAGGCAAAAGGTATAAAACAGATAAAAATATGTAAACCCACAACCAAAGCTAAAAGCAACAGGTAAAGGTGACAAAACACAACACAAAAGCAAATAAGAATAAAGTATGTAAAAGGTCAACAAGTATAAAACCTAGAAAATAAGAACGGGTGTAAAAGGCCCATGTAAATAAGAAAAATGGTAAAAGGTTATAATCTGTTAAAATAGCCACAAAAACGATGGTGCAGTCGGGATTCCACCACGGTTTTGGGAACAGTGGAAACCGAGTCGAGATCTGAGGAATAGTACAGGCAGCTGCATGGAAGATGAAGTCCGTCATCTCTGCCACTGCAACATTGATTGGCTCTTGCCTGAAAGATTACTCATCGAGCTCAGACAGGAGCTTGAAGCTACTCCAGTCAGCCCGATGAAGCCCTCTCCTTCACGGGATACACGTGAAGGGCTGCAAGGCCCCTACTGTAGATGTTGCACACCACCGGGAGGTGATCATTTCCATATGGATTGTCCTTGACCTCCCATGTAAAGAGTGGAAGAATCCAGGGAGAGCAGATATTGAGATCAATGGCAATGAATGTGCGGGTTGGGGAGTGGAAGTATATATGTCCGGAAGATGACACCGGTGTTCATCAGGGAGAGCGATGGATCCATGAGTTCCAGAACCCCACCCCTCCCATTGGTGTCAGCACTGCCCCAGAGTGGACTGTGTCTGTTAAAATCCCCCATGATGAGGAAGGGGGATGGCAGCTGCGAGATGAGGTCATCAAGGTCATCTTGGAAAACGATGCTTCTGGATGGCAGCTAAACAGAATAGACAGTCAAAGAAAATCCCACAAAGAGGCAGATGGCAACCGCCTCTAAGTTGGTGGTGAGGGGTACGACCTGGAATGGAGAATGGCTGCTCACGAGGATGGCGACACCACCTCGAGCTGGAGTATCTCCATTCCGGCGAACGAGAGAGAAGTGCCAGATAGTGGGATCATTCGCTGTCTACAAGTATATCTCCTGCAGGCACACACAGATGGGCTTGTGTGCCCTCAGGAGGATCTTGATGTCGTCAATATTCCTCTGGTATCCACGACAGTTCCAAGGTGAAGTGTGGCCATCTCAGGTCTTAGAATTGGCGGATAACTTTCGGCTTATTTATAACTGTCACCGGCGACAGTTTTGGGAAAATGGGGCAGTCTGTATTCATGACCTTGGAGTCATCCGAGTGACATAGATCAGACTGCGGAACGAGAAGGTGCTAAAATTTTCTTTTTGAGCCCAGGTGGGGCCCCTTGGGCTTGGAAGGTTTTGCTGTCTGTATGCGTGGTGGAGGGGGCCTTCCAGAGGTAGAAGTGGAAGGCACAAATGCAGGAATAGAAACCGGAATCGATGCCGAGATCGACATCGGCTTCGCCTGGGTCAAGAGGTACTTGGCAGCAGGCGAGAAAGATTCAGCAGGTGGGAGGCTGATATCAGTCTGCACCACCACAGAAGCCATCTTAAAGACACTTTCCAATGACTGCACCGGCATAGGAGACCTTGCCAACTGGGGCAGGAGGTGCAGCAAGCTTCCTCGCCTCTGGATAACTGATGTTATGGAAGGTCTATAGGTGCTGTACCTCTTTCTCCTCCAGACACTTTGGACAGTTGCGGGAGTACGCTGGATGTTTGCCATGACAGTTTACGCAGCATGTCTTTTTCGCTATGCAGTCAGGTTTGAGATGATCCTGACTGCCACAACGAGCACAGGTGGGCATGGCCAAACGTCTAGCATTGAAAACAACGCAGAGGGTTGGGTATTAACGGCTGTACCTTGCAATGTAAGTACTCTACCTTGATGGAAGTAGGAAAGTGTGGCATGTTGAAATGGCAATTACTCAAGGAACAGGAATTGTTTGTCCATTGTGCTCCAGGATCGATAATGAGTGGGATAATTATTAATATCCAGGTGGGTGCTAACTTTCCATCACAGCATGTCAAAACCAGGTGGATTGCTGTCACTCCTCAAACAGCTGCTTGCCAGAGGTCTGACAGGAGCCTATCAGTTTATATGCCATAATAGAAGGTCTGTGATAATAGCAGGATCTAAGCAGAAATACATCACAAACATCCATGCCTTACCCAGGGCTCGAACCCAGGTCCCTTAGGTCAGTAGCCTTTGGCATCTGCTTCAGGTAAGAAGGAGGTCCTGGTCCGGCCCCCTCGGGATCAATCGGCAATCCAGCAGCCACTGCTCCAGAACCCCGTCCCCTCCTGTTGGTGTCAGCATTGCCACAGAGTGGGATGTGTCCGTTGAAGTCCCCCATGATCAGAAGGGGATTGAGCAGCTGCGAGACGAGGCCATCAAGGTCATCCTGGAAAACGATACTTCCGGGTGGCAGAGAGAACAGTCAAAGAAAATCCCATCCCGTGGCCGAGTGGTTAGCGTGCCACTCGGCCACGGGACAGCATGGAATGAAAGCTCCGTGGGATTTCCTCAGAAACCTTGAGGAGGTCCCGTTCGGAGATCATGCCCGTGGAGGAATTCAATGTCTTGTGTGGTGACTTTGACAGCCACTCCACCAATCGTTTTTACATTCAAAAGCAGCTCCGAATGTTTGGAGCAAGCAGTTTCCACATGCAAGTCACCAGACCTTATGCACTCGATAGATTTCAGTTCTCCCACAAGACCTTTCAAACCCTTGTTTTATAAAAAAAAAAAAAAGGGGGGGGGGACATGTCCCCAAGAACTTGATCAACCGTAGAGTGGATGACCAGAAATCTTGGAGATGGAGAAACACACGAAGACAACAGTGATGACGACAACGAAGACAGAGAAGATGGGGGCTCGTGCCGAGCTCTTTTAGCGGTAATCTCCGGTGAATTTTCTTTTTTGGGACTCATGTTTGGGTTTTGAGTTTCAGTGCCTGTTGTCCCCACCCATCACTAAGTCCATTAAGGGGGCAACCAATCGGGAGCCAGGGCTGCCCGAGCACCATACCCACACAGCCAGTGAGCCAAACCCTTACAACGAAACAAAAGGAAAAGAAAAAGAGGAATGTGAGAATCTCACCTGACTCCCCCCCCAAAAAAAATAAGGAAAAGTGAGAAACAACTCGTTCTCACAAATGAAAGAAAACTACAAAATTAATAAATTCGTGGGGAAATTCGTAAACCGTTGCTCGGACGTGGTCACTGCTCTGCACGGTTGCCCCTAGCTGGACCTGCCCACCAGCCGATTGACCTTGAGGGGACTGCTCCAGGACTTTCCGTTTACCTAAAGCAGAGGCCAAACAGTGTATTGCAGCGACCCCCAAATCTGCTGCCCAGCCCCGTGACAGACAGGCTCCCCAATAGCAAAACGTCCAAAGGGACATGAGCCGGGGAAAGAGGGGGACCAATGAGCAACTGCCAGGATCCTCCATTCTAGGGACACAAGTCGCCGCTCACGGCGAACACGTGGGCGAGAGTTCATAACCCTGTGAAGATACCCGAGCCAGCGGAACCTTCACTGGGTGGTCCCCTCACCTCGTACAGGAGCTCGCACCCAGGGCTACCCTTCTGGCTTTTTAATAGAGGAGAAAATGAATCATTTTCAAAATAATTTAGTTGAAACTATGTAAGCATTTTAATACAAATTTTGTTTATGCCCGTTTGAAAACAATTGAAGCAATATTTTATGAAATGGTAAAATTTATTCATTCCATGCCCTGATCTAAAGAAAGTTAGTGGGGGGGGGGGGGGAGACTGAATTTCCATTGCAATGCAATGTTTTACCCTCCGTTTTAGAGCATTAAAAAAAAAAAACTAATGAAAAATGTGTGAAATATTCCCAAGTATAATAAATTCGTTCTGCCTCCAATTACACATACTGATATTCTAAAAGTTCCCCCCTCCCCCCGTAGATCCCGCCCCGATTAATTTCAAAATATCGAATTATGAATAACGAAATCCGAAATATATGTCACATATTTATTATGTACGTTTTTAAAAACTTGAAATTCAAGTATATGATGGGGCATATTAAATGAAACAAAAGCGCCCCGAAGAAATTTCTTGCCCCCACCCCAACCCCCGAGATTTTTCCGATACGTCACTGGATGTAGATCTCATGAATGTTCGAAAATTTGGAATGCGATGCATCCTTAGAGGTCAGAGGTGAAATCTCGATCTACAAATGCTAGAAAGCTAAGACTTGGTTACTGGAGGTATTTTGGGTCATACATTTCAAATGTTTTGAAATTTAACATTCAACGGGTTCTTTAAGGTCAAAAAGTGAAATTTCGACATACTGACGCTCGATAGTTAAATATTGGTGCCTGGCGTTTTTTCCGATCATACACCCCAGAAACTTTGTGAAATTTTATATGCAATGGATACTTTGAGGTCAAAGGTAAGATTTTTGTATAACATACTAGAGAGTTAAAAATTAGCGAATAGGGCTATTTTGGGCAGCAAAACTTAGAAATATCAAGAATTTTTGGATCAGCTATCACCTCCAGAGCTAAATTGGGGTCGGAGGTGTAACCTACAAATCAAAAGACAGCGATTGATTTCTTGTGTGATATCCCTAATAAGAGCGATGCCACTACTGACTGCTCATTTGGTAGGGCAACAGACTTGTAACGTGATGTTCCCAGGTTACAGTCCTACGTGTGCAATCATCGACATTTACTTCCACTATACTCCTGCCTTGCCCTCAGTAAAAAAAGATACCGATGGACTTGGAAAGGTTCCGTCTGTCGGTTGAGATATTAAACCGAGACTCGGTGTGCAAGAAAGCCATATCCTTTCACGTTAAAGAATATGTCGGTTGCCCTTGACGGATTTGGGCTGTTTCACCTCAGAACGGCACATTTTTCCATAAAATGGGCTTAATGGCCAAGTCATAAGAACATTAATATCTCAGCAAAAGGTTGGGGATTCATGAGCTCACGGGAGATTCGTAACTCATGGGGCCTCGACTTCCGTTAACGTCGACATCCGATATTCTCAGGAACCGATTTACTTTCATGGGGGGTGGAGTATGGGGTTAAAGATGCGTCTGTGGAGTCTTGGCCAATCAGCGCGCGGAACGTCACTCATCGTTCTCATATAATTGTTCTTAACCAATCTGCTTCTTTGCTATTGTTCGACAAACATCCCCGCTTTGTTTTGAAATAGATAATGGACATTGTTATTCTTTATCATCTGTTTCAGGTTGAGGGGGCGGGGATGGCTCAGTCGGTAGCGCTCCAGGCTCGTAATCTGCAGTTCCCAGATTCGAGTTCCAGCTGGGTCAGCGTTGACACTTATCTGCGCAAAAACTCCCCGCCCTGCCCATGGTCAGTAGGGGGATACCGATGGGCTTGGAAAGACCGCCGTTCGTCGAATGGAACGTTAAGCCGTGGTGCTGTGTACGGGAGAGCCACACCCTGTGCACGTTAAAGAACACACTGGATGGCCTTGACGGGAGGCTACCATCTGTCTCCCAACAGCTGTTCCAGTGGGTTCCCTTCTGCAACCTTCTCTGAGCCTTCGGGATCCTTGTGACCTGCCCATTTAGCCCATGGTGTGCAAAAAAAAATGCCGCTCAGAGGTAAAACAACCCAACCAATTCATGCGGGTTGTTCAATGTAAACAGATTGCATTTTTATGAATTACAATTAATTCAATTGTGACTATTTTTGAATTACTAGTAACCCACCACCACTACGGCACCTTCAATTTCACTAACACGGCACTTCAAATCTAAGATAAATGCTAATTTATTGTTTCTTTTTTTATTTTGAGATGTTTTATAATTATTCGTTTAATAAAAATTATTTAATAATCATTTTTAATGAAAAAATCGAGTTCTCAAGGGTTTGGAACGAATTACAGGAAATTAATGTATTATTGTTTTCAGCTGACAATATTTTCAACATATAGTGTACTTTGAGGAATGAATTACTATGGGATGTTGGGACTCTCACTGTATTGGACGCAGGATGATTTTTTGAATCTTTTTGGCTTACCGTATTTTTCACTGCAACGTTTATTAAATTTAAAATGACCTTTTCATTAATTCTAAGAAATAGCCACCAGATGGTAAAATATAACGTTTCCTATCTTACTCGAATAACTTAATAAGTTATGTCACATTAAGAACCCAAGTTGCGATTTGCTGAGTTTCTCGTGAAAGAAATTGCGTGAAAACCACTTTTCCTTGCACAGCTGGTTGCAACCAGTTGTTCGTTCTTCCGTCCTTGTTCTTCGTGGGATGATTTAGAGGACGCAAGTATTTCGTTTTTCTTTAAAATGGCCTTGCTCAACTAATATATAATAAAAAAAATAATAAATACCCCCTCAAGCAGCTGCTTGCCACAGAGGTCTGACAGGAGCCTGTCAGTTTATATGCCACAGTAGAAGATCTGAGAGGATGGCAGGACCTCAGCAGAAAAACGACACACACATCCATGCCTAATCCGGGGCTCGAACCCAGGTCCCTTAGATCAGTAGCCAAGCGTGCTAACCACTCGGCCACGGGACGGCTCCAACTAATATATGGGAACTATCAATTTAATCTGATTGTGATGAAACATGAATATCATTCGTCAGTATTTCCTATCTCTATTGCAATTCCAGCCGTCCCGGGCCGAGTGGTTAGCACGCTTGGCTACTGATCTAAGGGACCTGGGTTCGAGCCCCGGAATTAGGTATGGATGTGTGTGTCGTTTTTCTGCTGAGGTTGAGGTCCTGCCATCCTCTCAGATCTTCTACTGTGGCATATAAACTGACAGGCTCCTGTCAGACCTCTGTGGTAAGCAGCTGCTTGAGGGGGTATTTATTTTTTTTTTTTTTTTATTTATTGCAATTCCAGCCGTTCCGTGGCCGAGTGGTTAGCGCGCTTGGCTACTGATCTACGGGACCTGGGTTCCAGCCCCGGGCATGGATGTTCGTGTTGTTTTTCTGCTGAGGTCCTGCCATCCTCTCAGATCTTCTACTGTGGCATATAAACTGACAGGCTCCTGTCAGACCTCTGTGGCAAGCAGCTGCTTGAGGGGGTGTTTATTTATTTTTTTATTGCAATTCCTTTTAAGTTCTAAGAATTGCAAATGCAATCCATGAAAAATAATTCATTTATATCTGATATAAATGCAAGAGCATTCAGCAATTTCTTCACACTGAAGTTTTGTTTTCAACATCACATACAAGTCTTCAAGAATTTCTTCAACAAGATGAATCTTTCTCTCGTATTTGTGATTGTTCTTTCTGCATTCCTCTTTAATGAAGGTAAGAGAAATGACACCTAGTTCTTTATAATTATTCTATAGCATAGATTTAAAATTAAATGCACACACAGCTGTTAAAATATGTTATAGCATATCACGGTAAGAAAGAGGACAGCAATGGGTTTGGAAATGCAGCCGTCCGTAGGATGGAACGTTAAGCTGTGGCCCCGTGTGAGGGAGGCCATACCCTGTGATGTTAAAGAACATGTTGGATGACCTTGACAGGAGGCTACCCTCTGTTTCAAAACAGCTGTCAAGTTGGTCCTTTTCCTCCCTCCCATATGAAATATAAATTAAATTTTTATTTATATTTCATATGGGGAAATTAATAATATTCATCAGAGAATATATTTATATATCATTCTTCTCTGAGCATTCGGGGTCCTTGTGACCTGGTCATTTAGCCTATTGTGTGCAAAAAAAAGTGCCGCTCAGAGGCAAAACAACCCAACTCAGAGTTAGATTAGAGAGGGATTTATGTGTGAGGAGAGAATTAGGTTTATTTAAGGAAGGAGGTGGTGGTGGTGGGGGGGGGGGTTGAAAATAAGACTTCACAGCAGGATTTCCCAATTACTAAAATATTCTACCGGATAGGAAATTAAATTGAATGACAAAACCCAGATGTATCTCAATTCTAGGACTGCACGCCATCTATAAGGATAACGCCAAAATCTCCACTACCTACGGTCGAGGGCAAGACACCACCATACAGATACAGCTCACCCCACGACTACCTATGGCGAACAGTACTATAGAAATAAAGTTCATCCATCGGTCAAAACCTTTAATCTATGCCACGGTTAACCACAAACAAGGATATACAATCCAAGTTGCCTCGGCTTCCATGGTGGGAACTCTTAGTCCGGCCTTTCCATCGGGGCCCCGTCCGACTGGTTCCCAGTACCAGTCAGCGGAGCCCTCAACTTCACAAAGGCCATCTAGCCCACCACCACGACAAGGTGGTTCCCCTCTCGGGAGGGGGGGGATTCCACCGGACAGGAAAGGTCAAAACGATATTCTGCATGGAATAAAATTTCATTGTTGTTTTTCAAATCTATTTTTAGTGTCGGACATATACTATGGGGCCAAAATAAAATTATACAATAGTTTTGGATTTCAAAGCAGCTAGACAAGTAGAGATCTCGTATACGACGAACTCACTGATTTCCAGGGGAGGGGGGGGGGGTCTAGATTCCTCCGGTCATGTCGTTGACCGCTGGTTTAAATGAGGAGTATTTTTACAATTTATTATAATAGTGAGGTCTTTTATTGGCTACTTTTATATCACATTGAAACTGAATACGAACAAATCAAGCCGAAGTCAATAGAAAGGCTGTTTCGGAATTAATTCTTTTTCGCAGTTTTCTCCTCCAATGTTTTGTGTTTTATAATTCATTTAATTGGAAAATTTGTAACAAACGAGAGTGGCTATAGGGAAAGAAGGTACCCCCCGTCCCCTCAGGAAAATATTTTATTGATATTGCTAGGCCGGAAATTATTTATTTTATATTTCATGCATTCTTTAGATAAATTTTTAAAGATCGTTAAAAAAGGGGAAATTTTTATATTACACTGCAATGAAAATCCAGCAGTCTTCCCCACCATTACCTTTTTCTGTCTCGATTACGTAACTTGAGGACGAAAAAAATAAATAGGGGCACTCCTTTTTTCTAGATTCGGGCTTGATAACAAATATTTATGTTCCTTGAAAATTCTCCCACAGATAACGAAACATATTGTGCCATTCAAGTATATAGTTTTCAAAACAGTAAAGTCTTAATCTGTGGGGCGGGGGTGGCTCAGTCGGTAGTGCGCCAGGCTAATAATCTGTAGTTCCCAGGTTCAAGTCCCAGCTGGGTCAGCGTTGAGATTTATCTCCGTAAAATTCCCCGCCCTGCCCACGATCAGTAGGGGACACCGATGGGCTTGGAAAGGTCGCCGTCCGTCGGATGGGACGTTAAGCCATGGCTCCGTGTGCAGGAGAGCCATACCCTGTGCACGTTAAAGAACACGCTGGATGGCCTTGACGGGAGGCTACCATCTGTCTCCCAACAGCTGTTCCAGTGGGTCCCCTCCCCCAACCTTCTCTGAGCCTTCGGGGTCCATGTGACCTGGCCATTTAGCCCATGGTGTGCAAAAAAAGTGCCGCTCAGAGGTAAAACAACCCAACCCAAAGTCTTAATCTGCTATATATTCAGAATGCGTATAATTTATCAATTTGTTTCAGTGTACAGTTATTCAATTAATCTTTTCCATTTCACAGTTCACAGTCATCAAAGATCATCAGAGGAAACATCCAAAGGAGAGTTCACAGACAAAAAACTGGTAAGGACTAGTTTTAATCGATTTCATCAAGTAGAATGAAACATATTCGGAATCTAGTAATCCTTGGTGAAAAAAGGTAACACTCCACACACTGTTGCTGGCTGTTTGAATAATAAACGTAATGACGGTTAGCAAATTTTAATCAGAGTTAAAACGCACCGTTGGAGTAGATCACATTATACACTGGTGCGCAAAAGTTTACAACTATTTTTGTACTTCGAAACAATGCAACTTCTAAAATAGCCTTTTATGGTAAAATGTGCGAAGATAAATTAATGATCTCAATCAAACTACAGTGGACCTTCGTTATAGCGCTGCTCGCTATACCGCGCACTCGGTTATAGCGCGGGCGATGTGACATGACGCGGGCTATGACATTGGAAAGCCCATCGTACCAATGACTTCGGTGTTGGTGCAGACTGATATCAGTGTTTCACCTACTGTTTTTCTCGTCCGCAGCTAAGTACTTCCTGATGCAGGAGAAACCGAGGGTAGTGTCGACTTCTACGTCAACCCTGGTTTCCATTCCTGCAACTCTGCCTTCCACCGGAAGGGCACCTTCCCGCCCTCAGACAGCTAGACCTTCGAAGCCAAAGGGGCCCCCACCAGAGCCAAAAAAGAAAATTATCACTCCTCTGCAAAAGGTGGTCACCAATCCATATCCTTCAGATGATTCCAAGGACATGGATACAAACCTTCCCCTATTCACAAAACCACCCTTTGCAGCGGTTAAGTTGAATAGGAATTCGTCATCCGCTCGCGCTTCTAAGTCCTAATATGGTCACACTCCTACAATGGAATTGTCGTGGATTCCAGAGGAATCTTGACAACATCAAGGCCCTCCTTCATGCACACCAGCTCATCTGCCTGTGCCTGCAGGAGATATCCTTGCAAACAGTCACGGATCCCACAATCCATCACTTTTCACTAGTTTGCTGGAACTACGATGGATAAGGTCCAGGTTTGTGGGTGTTGCCATCCTCATGAGCAACCATTCTCTGTTCCAGATCGTACCCCTCACCACCAACTTAGAGGTAGTAGCCTCTTCGTGGAGTTCTCTCTGACTGCTCAGTATATCTTCCACCTGGAAGCATCGTCTTCCAGGAAGACGATCGTGTCTCGCAACTGCTTTCCTCCATCATGGGGGATCTCAATGTACACAGTCCACTTTGGGGCAGTGCTGACTCCAACAGGGTGGGATCCTGGATCCTTCTGTCTCCCTGTTGAACACCAGTGTCAGTACTTTCACTCCCCAACCTACACATTCACTGACATTGACCTCACTATCTGCTCCTCCTCAATCCTTCCACTCTTTACATGGGAGGTCGAGAACAACTCTTATGATAGCGATCACCTTCCCATTAGGTACACCATCTTCCGTGGGAGTCTTTCCAGTCCTTCACGAGTCTCGCATTGGAAGCTTGATTGGGCTGACTGGAGTGGCTTCCAGCTCCTCTCTGAGCTGGATGACCACTCTGTCAGCCAGAAGCCCATCAATATGGCAGTAGTGGTGATCATGGACTGTATCATAGATGCAGCTGCATCTACAATTCCTCAAACTTCGATACGGTTTCCTCTTTTTCCGAAACCGTGGTGGAATCCAGATTGCACCGCAGCTGTAAGGCTCAGAACTAGGCTTGGGGGGTGTTTTGGAGATATCCGACTTCCCCCAACCTTGAACTGTTCAAACGCGCCAGGGCAAAATCCCGTTTTGTTTAGCACCAGAGCCAGAAAAAAATCTTCGATTGCATATATATCTATCATCCACACGACCAGTTCTAAGGTTGTGGGGGATAAAGTGCGGAATATGGGTGGGAACTAAACGTCCCACTCGTTATCGATCCTGAAGCACCATGGATAGGCAATTGCAGACACTCTGGTGGAGTCATTCTCCTCTGTCTCTTCATCTCTACTCCGAATTTCAGGCCCAGAAGAGCAGAATACTCTCCACTGTCCTTCCATTTGAATGGTCTGGAGTCTTACAACAGACCATTCACAGCGGAGGACCAAAGAATGGGAAAGTGTGCACTTGCTCTGCACACTTCTCATGCATCTGCCGACGGGCCAGATAATGTCCATTACGCAATGTTCCAACATCTCACCATCGAGTAAGGATTAGCTGCTCCGACTCTTCAACCGCATTTTCATTGAGGAGCAGTTTCTGGACTCCTGGCGGGAGGTTATCATCTTGGTCTTCCAAAATATTCCTTCCAATTAACATCCCATTGCGTTGACGAGCTGCGTGTGCAAGGTGTTGGAAAGAATGGTAAATACCAGACTCATCTGGTATTTAGAACACCACAACTTTCTTTCCAACACTCGGTATGGCTTTCGCAAGCAATGGTCAACTCTTGACCATCGGATATGCCTCGAATTGGCTATCAGAAATTTATTTTTACATAGAGAGCACCTGTTGTCAATTTTCTTCGACATCGAAAAAGCATACGACACAGCTTGGAGATTCGGCATTCTTCATGACCTCCATAACTTCAGCTTGAGAGGTCACATGTCGATCATCTCCAACTTCTTATCGGTAAGTCCTTTTTGTGCTCATGTCGGCAACACTGTCTCAGCCATACCCCCAAGAACAGGGGGTGCCACAAGGCTGCGTTGTGAGTGTTACTCTTTTCGCTGTCAAGATTAAATCTATTACTAGACAACTTCCGCCATCTGTAGGCAATGCCATCTATGTTGATGAACTCAACTTTGACCCAGCTGAGACTCGAACCTAGGAACTACAGATTACGAGCCTGGCACGCTACCGACTGAGCCACCCCCGCTCCGAGAGGATTTCCTCCTCAGTGACTTTGAAAAGGCCCCACTCAGTTATCACTGCCCGAGAGGAATTCAAAGTTTTGTGAGACCTTGACAGCCACCCCACCAATCATTCCGACTTTCAGGAGCAGTTCAGAGTGTTCGGAACAAATGGTCTCAACCTTCAAGGGCTTGACGGATTTCAGCTCTCCCGTGAGACTTTTAAAACCTTTATTTACCAAAAATGGGGGCATGTCCTCAAGAACCTGATCACCCGTGGTGTGGATGATCAGGAATCTTGGGAACGAAGACACAAAGACGATGGCGTAGATAACAGAGACGAGGAAGATGGGGGCTCATGTCGAGTCCTCTTGTTGGCATTGATCGTATCAATTTCTTCATCAACTCTCGTTTTTTTGTGTGGTTCAGCAAATTATAACTACAAAACGAAAATAATTTGTGAGGAAACTCACAAACCTGTACCCAGACATGGACAAGGTTACTCACCACTCTGCATAGTTGGCCCTAGCAGGACCTGCCCACCAGCCGATTGCTCCTGGGGGGCCACCCCAGGAGCTCCCATTTACCAGAAGCAGAGGCCCCAGCCCCGCGACGATAGGCTCCCCAATGGCAAGGTGGCCAAAGGGGACCCTGCCAGTCATGAGCTAAGGTGAGAATTTGGGTTGGGTTGTTTTACCTCTGAGCGGCACTTTTTTGCACACCATGGGCTAAATGGCCAGGTCACAAGGACCCCGAAGGCTCAGAGAAGGTTGGGGGAAGGGACCCACTGGAACAGCTGTTGGGAGACAGATGGTAGCCTCCCGTCAAGGCCATCCAGCGTGTTCTTTAACGTGCACAGGGTATGGCTCTCCCGCACACGGGACCACGGCTTAACGTCCCATCCGACGGACGGCGGTAAGGTGAGAAGACAGGGACTCCTGAGCAATTACCAGGATCCTCCTTTCCTGGGGCATGGGTCTCCATGCACAGCAAAAATGCAGGCAAGTGTTCAGGACCCTGTGAAGGTACCTGAGCCAGCGGAACCTTCACAGGGTGGTCCCCTCACCACGGACAGGAGCCCACACCGAGGGGAATTTTCATTAGCCGGGTGGGATCTGAACACATGACCTAGTGGAAGTTGAGATGTACAGTTGTGAGAAGTATTGTTGAAGTAGCATGTTGAATCAGTACCTATTGTGTAGGTAGGAGTTGTTAGTAGTAGAGATTTAGATAGATGTGAATTGCTAGTACTCTAACTTTTGTATTCTTCCACTGATGGCGGAGCATTTGAATTTTTTGGAAATAAACTGTTTTAGGAACTTTTGAATTTTTGCTATTTTTTCTCTTGAACAACGTAAATTGATTTTTTTTATTAGATTTAAACTAATTAATAAGTAACGCTAGATAAATTCCTAATGAACCCTATTTCAACTTTATTTGGCAAGTTAAAATTGCCTAGCACCCAACAAAGATATGTGGAATTTTGAATAAATTTGAATAAGACAAAAGGTCCAACTTGAAAAGTTAATATTTGAAGCATTACAAGGGCATGGCTCCACAGGGCCACAAGTTTAGGTCCCATCCAATGGACGGTGGTCTTTCCAAGCCCTTTGGTGTCCCCTACTGACTGAACACAGGTTCGAGTCTCAGGTGGGACTCAAACCTCGGAATGTGGATTACAAGCGTGGCACGCTACAGAGTAACTCCTGCCCCCTGCTCAGTAGATACCCCTCCAAGCTCGCAATCTGCAGTTTCCAGGTTTAAGTCCCCATTATACTAGCATCAAAATTTATCTTTATTAATTTCCACTTTGTCCTCGATGAGAAAGGGTCGAGTGGTTATGTGCTTGGCTACTGATCAAAGAGATTTGGGTTTCAGCCCCTGTTTAGACATGGATGCTTGTGTTAGCATTCTGCTAAGGTCTTTGCCTTCCTCACAGATCTTCTCTGTGGTGTGTTAAATTGAGAGGCTATTACCAGACCTCTGTGGCAATCAGCTGCTTGAGGGCTAATTATTTTTATGTTTTTTATAAATATAAATGTTTCAAGATGACAAGGATATTCAGATTCTAAAATTTAGAAAATATTTAGGAACTTAAAAAAAATGACTGCATTATCCCATCAGCCAAATTATCTGTTTCAAAATATGGCAACTAATGATATGTTACGAAAAAATAGTCAATACTGAAATTTCAAAAAAAAACGTTGTTTAATCCTATTTTCAGAATAGTCAAATGAAACAGTCAACAGTAGTCTGCATAGTTTATCATAATAGCAATTTCGTTTTTTTTTGTGGTATAAAAGGGAGGTTATTACCAATTAAATTTTAACTGTAACTGTTCTTAAGAGTAATGTTTTCTTCAAACATAAATATAAATAAGTATATACATATTCACACATAGAACTGCAGTTATTTTTCACCTGAAGTTTATAAATATCTTTAAGCATTACTTAAAATTTGTCTTAAGTTCATAGGCTGAGATTTTTTCAGATAAGCACGACGGCCTATTTTATTTTAAAAGGAAACCTTTCCCCCGTCCTTTCTGCTTTCTCTTTTGTTCAGCAAAAATTATAGCTTCTTTCTTCAGCTTTGAGCGTTTCTGGCTTTCATCTTCACTGCTGGATTCTTCTTCAGCTGTAACACGAAAATTTCAAAATTACAAATTCATGCTTAGAAAATTAACCTGTTTCTTAATACATTGAGAGTGGAAAAGGGAATTTCTGTTTTTCTGTAATTGGCAGGATTGGGGACAAAATGAGAAATTTGTATGCATTAAAAAACACTCCACCTTCAAAAACTAAAAATTCAGAATTTTTCCAGTATGCAACATGTTAAGCATCAGGACAACTGACATTTATCTCAAAAGCATTAACAATTCTTAAAAGCTCTCAAATTCAAAATGCTAAAATGCAACATAAAATACCTTAAATGAATACTGAAAGAGAAGTTAAGAGTTTAACTTGCCAACAAAGGGGTGGTATTCCCTGTTTATTAACATGGTTTATTTTATTTTTAATACCTCATTACAAAATATAACATATAAAAAGAAGTTCACCATTATTGATCCAAGTGATTCCATTTAACCTAAGCTTTTTTATTCTTCCTACAAGAATAAATCGTTCAATTTCATTTCCTGATTTGGGATGTACTTAATAAGGTGTTTTGATCTAAACCAGATGTTTTTAAATCACTAAAAAAAACTTTTATTTCATGACATTTACATCAAATGTGAGTTGTTAGTCTCCCATTGTTTATTCTTTCAACCCTCTAGTCCAATGGAGACTCATCCTTAGGAGCATAAGAGCACTCATGACAGGAATAATTAGAAAAGTACATATTTTAACAATGCTATTTTTCCCAGTTGAAAAATCATATGGTGAATCATATCCCCCCTCCATGTTGAATCCCTCCTCGCCCCCATTTTTTTACTGTTGCTGTGCATGATTAAAGCATGCGCCAGCATTTAGTTTATTATAAGAATGGAATCATATGTCATCAAGCTATGGCGAATTTACCTAAGCTGTGTGCATGGCTAAATTACACTTGTGCAGGGATACATATGATTGCTGGCTGCTGTGTTAAAAATACATTATTTGTATAATAACTATTATTCTATAAAACATGTCATGGGTTCAGATCCCACTTGTGGCAACATTCAACTTTTTCAGCTAACACTACAATTGCTACTTGGTTACAGACAATTGCCTGTGCATTACTATTATTTAATACTAGTATCTCATTAATGAGTACAGCTGCGAGTGAGTAACTTGACTTATTAATCAAATGTCTATTCTGAATCTGTGTTTATGAAGAGGAGAGGATGGCTGAGTAGTAGTGCACCAGGCTCGTAATCTGTAGTTCCCAGGTTCGAGTCCCACCTGGGCCAGTATTGAGATTTATCTCCCCGAAACTCCCTGCCCTCAGTCAGTATGAGACACCAATGGGCTTGGAAATGCCTCTGTCCGTTGGATGCAATATTAAGCAGTGGCTCCATATGTGGGAGAGTACATACCCTGTACATGTTAAAAATATGCTGGATGGCCACAATTAGGGCTACAACAGCTGTCAGTGGATCCCCTCCCCCAACCTTCTCTGAGCCCTCAGGATCCTTGTGACCTGGCCAATCTAACCCATTGTGCACAAAAACGTGCCACTCAGAGGTAAAACAACCCAAATGTGTTTATGAATTTTATTTTATGTGACAACTATTTTATGTGCAAATATAGGTAAAAATTCAATATAGCATGCATCACTTGCAATGTAATTTTTAGCTCATTTCAGAGAAAAAAAAGAGCTAATATTTTCCCTTTGTTGTCCTCTATCCGTCTATAGACATCAAACATTTATTATTTTTAGAAGAAAATTAAAAATTCTTTTTGGATTCGATAGGTATTGATGAAATATGATGATTCACACTTTTGGAACCTTCCATAAAGCTATAACCGTGCTCTCTAAAGGTGAAAACAGTTGAAAACTGCAAAATTTCATACTAATATTGCAAGCGATGTAATTACATTAGAAAGTTTTGCTGTGAAATGTAAATGTCGTGAAGCTTGCATTCATAAAAAAATTTTTTTTCTTTTACCACCAGAGGTAAAAATGATATGAATATTTAAGCAATAATTATTTGCTTTTAGAAATAAATTGAAAATTCTTTTTGGGATGGATAAGTGTGGTTAAATTATTATAATTCACACTTTTAGGACATCCCAGAAGCTTTTCTTCCCAGAAGCACCCTCTGATGGTAGAAAATTTTAAATGAATATTGCAAATGATCTATTTGGGCTAGAAATTTAATATTTTAGTGGAGGAGTGTGATGATAAGGGAGTTACATTGGCAGCAACAATTTATCTCTTCACATACAAAGTGGGTGGGAACTTTGTGTTTTGAGAGATTAAGGAAAATTTTTTCATGAGTTGAACAGGTACTAATGAAATGTGATGATTTCACAGTCTTCAAATCCTCCAAATGGCCTTAATTTACCATTGTTAGAGGGTGATAAATATAAAAACTTGAAGTAATATTGGGAATGATTTATGCTAGAAACAAGAAATTCTGGTACTAGAATGGTGAAGAACTATAGTGTTATTGATGAATATATATTGTATAATGATGAACTATAGTCATAAGTATTTAAATTTAACTGCTGCTCCTTATTTCTTTTACAAAATTAGTACTTAATTTTAAAATTTTCAAATAATATCTCATCATCATCATCATCCTCAAGCAGCCATGGGCTACGGAGGTCCAACCAGAACGTGCAATTTAGTTATCCAAGCAAGTCTATCCTGAGCTACATCTACTGCATCTGGCCACTGCACACCAATTCTAACAAGGTCCTGTTTGACATTGTCAGCCCACCTCATCCTAGGTCTCCCCTTCTTTCTGAGGCCTTTAGGCACACTGTTCATAACCCTATTCGCCAATGTATAATTATTCATATGGGCAACATGGCCAAACCAACGGAGTCTCTCTCTGCACAATATGCTGCTTAAAGGAGGTTGCAAACTCCTTTGCCTAACCTCATCATTAGTTACAAAGTTGAACCACCTAATGCCCAAGATACTGCGTAAGCAACTGGAATCAAAAGCATCAAGTTTCCTATTATCTTGTTTACAAAGTGTCCAAGTTTCACTACCATAACTAACCCTAGAAAGAACCAAACTATTATACAGTCTAATTTTAGTCTTTAGGTGTATACGCCTATTTCTCCACACTCTCCATAGGTTCTTAAAAGTCCCGGCAGCAATCCCTATTCGTCTGTTAATCTCATGCCGCACATCACCATTATCTGTTACATAGCTCCCAAGATAATTAAACTGTGACACCTGCTCAAGACTGCAACCATTCAGATTAACAGAATCACAGCCTGCCTGACCAATTTTCATCACTTTAGTTTTCTCTCTGTTTATAACCAAACCTACTCTACTACCAGTCTCATCAACAGCTCGAATGAAAGAGTTCATCTCATCAACATCATTTGCCAAAAGGGCTAAATCATCAGCATAATCTAAATCAGAAACTTTCTTATCTCCAGCCCATTTAAGGCCAAAATCTTTCCCTTGAAGTGAATTTCGCATAACATAATCAATAACCAAGCTAAAAAGAAAAGGAGACAAAATGCACCCTTGTCGAACACCAGAAGTAATGCTAAACCAATTGCTACAAGCCTTACCAACTCTCACACACGACTCAGTGTTATTATAGTGAGCTTTCATAATGTTAACTAACTTGTCTGGTATACCATATGATCTCACAATAACCACAAATTATAACGATCAACAGAGTCGAAAGCCTTTTTGAAATCAACAAAGCTAGCAACCAAAGGTTTCTGAAACTCTAAACATTTCTCAAGAATCTGCCTAAGTGAAAATATCTGATCTACACATCCCCTACCACTTCTGAATCCACATTGCTCATCATGCAATTGCCTGTCAACCATATTCTTAATTCTATTAAGCACAATCATGAAAAGAACTTTACCTGGAACAGAGAGTAGGCTGATACCCCTATAGTTATCACAAGAACTGCGACCACCTTTTCTGAAAATAGGGATAACAATAGCTCTGGTAAAATCCTTAGGAACCATGCCTTTATCATAAAAGATATTCAGAATTTCAGTCATCCAAGTGGTAACCGAAACATTCCCAGCTCTAAGCATTTCCGTAGTAATTTCATCTACCCCTGGGGATTTATGAAGTTTAAGTTTAGAAACAGCCAAAATAACTTCAGATTGTGTTATAGGGCCAACATTAAAGCCACCAATGCATCTATCATCATTGCAAACAATGGGAGTAGAACTAACTACATTGTTTAGAACATCACTGAAATGCTCAGACCACCTAGCCATGACAGAATCCTCCCCTTCTATAACCTTACCTTGTTTATCCTTCAATCCTTGTATGCCTGTCCGTTTTCTACCACACAAAACATTAATTATCTGGTACAGCTCTCTGCTATTGTGCTGTCTAACTGCTTCCTCGGCTTTGTCAGCCAAACCATCAAGCCAAAGATTCTTATCAGCAGCTAACTGATCCTTTACAAGTTTATTAAGTTCTCTGTAATGCTTTCTATTAGGACTAGTAGGGTATTGATTAAGGGCATTCCTGCAGTTCTTTCTTTCCGAAATAAGCTCAAGTGCCTTATCACTCAGATAATTTTGCCTCTTCTGCTCCTTTTTTCCTAAAAGAGTACTGTTAGTGTCAAAAAAAGCCTGTTTAAAATGATCCCATTCTTCCACAACTTCTGTAGTAAGCATACCATGACTGTCATAATGACTAAGTAACCTATCATGGTAAGCTTTGGCTATAACTGGGTCTTTCAGAGCTTCAGTATTAAAAGTAAATTTTTTAACCCTAGCACAACACTTTTTAAGTTTAAGTTGCAACACACTTTTAACAAGGTAATGGTCAGATCCAATTTCAGCTCCCCTATATGCCCTGGTATTCCTAACAGAACTAGCCCATTTGCTGTTAATTAATATGTAATCAATCATATTCTTATGCAGCCCATCAGGTGAAACCCATGTGTACTTATGTATGTCGCGGTGTTTGTAATAAGTGGTAGTTATTCTGAATCCATTGAGTTTACTTACCTGTAGGAGACGTTGCCCATTGCCATTGCAGCTACCAATACCAAAAGGGCCTATTACTCCTCCCCAAAGGTCAGAGTCAGTACCAACTTTGGCATTGAAGTCACCAAGAACAAGGGTAATATCTCCTTTCTTGAAAGAATTCAAAATATCCTGAAGTTCTTCATAAAACCTATCCTTCTCATCCTCATCGGCATCCTCAGTGGGGGCATAACAGCAGATAACATTCAGATCTTTAACGCTTGTATGAAATTTTGCTGTAAGAAACCTTTCATTAATGCACTCATATCCTAGAAGAGCATCGCTAGCGTGTCTGCTGAGAAGCAGACCCACGCCTTGGTGATGCTTATTGTCGTCCCTCCCTGAAAAGGGAAATTTAAGATTATTTTTAAGAATCTGACCTTTATCTGTCCATCTGGTCTCTTGCAAGCCGAGAATATCTAAATTATAATGGTGGAATTCTTGTGTGAGGACATCAAGAGAAAAAGCTCTGTGCAGAGTCCTCACATTCCAACTACCTATGGAGAGAAAATGGTTAGTAGGATGTTTAAAGAAACTATGTTTATTGAGAGAGGGAATGCCGACAATATCAAACAGCCCCCTAATCGCAGACATGGGGCAAAGACCCGTTCTCCCACTACTAAAGGCTGAAGCCATCTACATTGGAAGACTTCCTCCAATGTAGAATTTGACGATGCCAATAGAAGCAAAGAGTTCAGGTGCCTGCGATGACCTCTGCTGAGGATTATCCACCAGCTGATAAACATATCCTGTGAATCTATTCACTTGGGGCTGTCAACCCACAAACAAACAGAAAACACAGCAGAAGATTTTCCCTCCACAGAAGCCCACCAGTGCAGCAAAATCAGGATCCATAATCAAGCTCAGAGCCATATATCTGTCCAGTCCAGTAGGTTTATATGGTCAGCACCAGGACCCTGTGTGGTTGACCACTCCTCAGCAGGGTAGAAAAAAAAGAAAAGTAGCCATAGTTGTCCAGATCAGTAGGCCACACTAATCTGGCAGCCCTCCCCTTCCGTTCACTTCCACAAGAGAGTATCTCTTTTGAAAGTTACTAACGGTCCGCACCACGAGAAGGCGGGGTCGGACATTAGGTGCTAGGCCTGGCCGGTTCTATGCATCATCACAGGGGATTGGTGCATAGCTCTCCTTCCAGTGACTACCTAGTCACTGGAAGGTGACTAGGTAGGTCTCAGTGTAGTACAAATAAATATATTTTTTTTATATACACTGGATAATTTGCCCCTTAACTCTAGGGAATAAGAAAAATTCAACCTTTTCATTTCAAAGGATAAATGAGATATGTTCTTGAGTTTTATAGGGCTAACAATATATTATTATTTACATTTTCCAATATCCATTAGTACTGTTAAATGCTAAAATTCGGAAAATGAAAAACTTCATTTTCTCTGAAAATGAGCATTCTGTATTCTATCCTTCTAGTTTTATAATCCATTCTGTTAGAAAAATCCATACAGCAATGATAATTTTTTAATAAAATGTCCACTTTGTACATTAAATTTAATTACAAGAGGTTACCATTTTTTAAAACTCTACGATTTCAATGCAGAATTGAAGTAATATTAATATTTTTCGTTATAACACACCTGTTAAAAATCAATTATTTTGAAGCAATGTTAACTGTTTTCCAGGATTATTTACAAATGTATTTCTCTTTTTTGGTCATCAAAATTTTTATGTCAACAGAGGGCATCTTATTTGAGATTAAACATTCATGCATACATAAAATAGCCTTAATGATTACTTGTATGTTACATCATTCCAGTTACAAGACCAGACAGTCAATTTATAGTTTTAATCTTTTATTTTATTCATCGTATGAAATGATTAAAAATTTCACAATTCACTAATAATTCATATGGGGGGAAATGTATTGATCATACTATCTCCTTCAGTCTGAATAGATGAATTTGTCATCAGTGCTTTGATAAATTAAATGCTTAATTTTGAGGAAATGTGAACAGATCATGGAAATAGGAAAACAATCAACAGAGAAAATGATATAATTAAATTTGAAGAAACTGGAAATAGAAGCATATGGCAATGAATTTTACAATAAAATATGCAATTGAGAAAGACGCCAGATAAAACATCTTGACATGATGAATGATAAACTCATTGGTTGGGTCTATGTATCTTTTTATAATACAAAAAATATGGTAGTATTTAATATTTGATAATCGAATTATACACCATTATCATTATTAAGACAATTAATGCAATGCTCACAAAGACTAGATTTTTTTCTCAAAAAATGTTACAATTTTATATACATTAAACATTACTTAACAACTGCATTAATATGTAGCAAAATTCCTTTAAATACAAGTGGTCTTACTGAAGAGTTGTTTTAAAATAAAATGTTTTTCCCTATCATTTAATATACTATTTTATTCTTCTAGGTAAAATCTCTTACAGTTAAGATAAAGCATTCTTCCACATCAATTTCATCAAAACTTCGTTATAACACCTGTTAAAAATCAATTATTTCGGAGCAATGCTAACTATTTTCAAGCATTATTTACAAATATATTTCTCTTTTTTAGTCATCAAAATCTTTGTGTCTACAGAGGGCATCTTATTCGATATTAAATATTCATATATACATAAAATAGCATGCCCATAATGAATATCATCATTCCAGTTACAAGACCAGACAGTCAATTTATAGTTTTAATCTTTATGTTACATTTCACACATGCTTCATCACTAGTATTGAATCTTGCAGTAATGATTTACCTATAACAATTATTATTATTTCACCATCTCTGTGGGAAGATGCACTGTCTCACTCTGATGATTGTTGCAATTTTTAAGAGACTTCAATCTACAGCAGGGATGGGGAAATTACAACCCACAAGATTTCTTGTAGCACACTGGCAACTGACAAATGAGCTCAGTGTCAATAAACAGTATACAACCAAATTATGGTGAAATCGTCAGGAAAATGCAGCTGCATCTATCTATTTAAAACATGAGTTTAATTATGTATGTTCTTTAAACATAATGTTTCTTACCATTGTTTAATAAATAGTATTATTTCAAGATCAATATAATCACATCTTTATTATTTCCCAAAGTAATGTATGTAATATATGGTTTCATAGCATTTTAATATGGTTCTCTTAATGTCTAACCCTTTTTAGTTGCCAGTAGAGTAAAAAGTTTCCCCACCCCCAATCTGCAGGATGCAGTACAGATGTAACAAAACATGTCAGAATATTCACTGTAGTCAAGAATAAACAATATAATTTTTGTAACAAGAAACTATGTACCTCATGAAATAATACTACACCAAATAGAACATAGATTCATTGTATGGGTGCATTGTTAAGAAAGGCTAAATATTAGCAATTTTCAACCTTAGATATTAAGCTGAGCACCCCCCACAAAAAAAAAAAAAAAAAAAAAAAATCATTAAAATGATTATAATGTGTCAGAGCTGTTTAATATCATGAAGTTTACAAAATATGTGGAAAGAGAATACAAAAAACTGACTCATTAAATATGAGAGCTAACTAATGTTGCTAAAACATAGTTTATGCTTCAGTGATCTGTGCACTAAATTGAACGGACAAATTATTACATACACCTACCTAAATATCTGTTGCTTCATCTTTGCCCTAACAACAGCAACCAGATGTCTTGGTAAAGACTCAATGAGGTGTTGAAAAATGGAGGTGGTATTGCTGCCCATGAAGTGAGGTACACTGTCATAGAGCCTTCAGAGTTGCTGGTGGGGGTTGGTGGGCTTGAACAGATCTTTCCAATTCATCACCCAAATTCTCAATGAGGTTTAGGTCTGGCAATCGAGGGGGCCATTTGAGTGTGGTAAACTCACTTGAATGCTCCTGGAGTCAATTGGTCATCACTCGGGAAGTATGCGGTGTCGCGGTGTCCTGTTGAAAGATGGCATCATAGTGCAGAAAGAGAATCATTACAAATGGGTGTAGATGGTTGGCAAGGATACATACCTTGTGTCAGTGACAGAGGTCTTGATGGGCACGAGGGGTCCCAAGGAAGCCCATGTAAATGTACCCCAAACTGTTACACTGCCTCCACCTACCTGTATGACCCCAATTTGGCAAGCTAGCTCCACTGCTTTGTGTAGTTTATGCCACACATGGACCCTCCCACCAGCGTGATAGAATTGAAACCACGATTCATCAGACCAGATGACATGTTTCTAGTACTCCACACTCCAGTTGCAATAGGCCTTTGCAAACTGCAACCTAATCTTTAGGTGCTTTGCAGTCAACTAGGAGACATGATGTGGACATCAACTGCCATAGCCTATTTTTTCAATGGCACGTTGGTTGTTGGTTGGCTGTTTAGGGTTTTATGGTGCATTAGCATCTAAGGCTATAATGCACCAAATGAATGTCCATAAAAAAAATTATAAAAGTCATGATACCCTTAACCAAATTTAAAAATAAACTACAAAGACCCACACAACAAATGTATATCAATAAAATGGAACATACTGAACAACAATGAACATAAAAGTAACCCAGATGTAGCAACCTGGGTTAAACATATAAAATAATAAAAAGGGAGTAAAACTACAGGCGAGTAAAATATCCAGTATATCGTAAAAATTTAAATACAGAGCTAAAACAACAAAGATCAGATAACAGATGTCCTAATGTAAAGGACTTGAATGCAAAATCATGATGGTTAAAAAACATATGCCATTCAAAGGTAAAACACGGACAAGAAATTAAAATATGTTTGATAGTTAAAAAGGTGTCACAAAACTCGCATTTAGGTTCATCTTCTGCCCACAGAAGAAATGAATGACCTAAGTGGAGCCGAGCAAGTACAACTTCCTCCTTGCGATTCCTGTGGTAACAAGACTGCCATGGTATGATAATAGGTTTGATCTCAAAGAGCTTGTTCATAGGCTGTTCTGACCAAGATCTCTGCCACTGTGCCCGGAGCTCGATGGTAAAACGCTGCCGGAAATCCAGATATGGAACTGGCAATGGAGAGTCAGACAGGGGAGTGGCTGACTTGGCAGCAGCAATCCATGGCATGAAAAGATAGTCTTTGTGCATAAGCTTGTGGATGCACCCTCATTAAATTCCAATGTTATCTGCTCCACAGTAGCAATGCGATTCTTTGTAACAATGCAGGATAGTCTGCACTCACCTCGAGAGTCAATTGCACGTTTGTCCACATTTATCCTGCTAGTTGGAAGTTTTGCGGCATTTCACATAGTCTTGTTATACACATCCGACTGTCTGATGTGCAAATCCCAAAAGTTTAGCAATTGCAATGACTGAACAACTGGCCTTCCGACACCTATTTCATGGTCATTTCATTGCCTTTACCTATGATTACTTCTCTGTGACTAGTTTCCAATGCATAGGGACCTGCTCTATGTATAGGTATTGCTAGTTTCAGCATCACATGTGACTGGATGCAGTACTTCTGCTTTGTATATTGTTATCAGGGTGTATATAATAATTTGTCCATTCAGTGTATATTAGCACAGCTGTGTTAAGAGGTGTATTAAACACAAATTGCAAGTTCTACTGCAATTACAACCATATACTTAATTAACAATTGACAAGGTTTATACAATTTGTACTTGAGTTTTAAAGATTAAAAGCAATTAATTTTTAAAATAGAAAATATCATAGAATTATTTTACTGACCTGCAGGTTTTTGTCTGGGTGGTGGAGGAGCTGGTTCAGCTAACTTTTCCTCCTCAAGCTTCTGTAGGAACTGTATTGAAAAGAAAAGGAAACATTTCAACAGAACAATCAAACTTATCATATAATTATATTATTATATATTATTAAGTCTTATCATAAAAACTGTGAAAAATATCACAGTGTATTTTTCTCCAGTAACAATAGCTTTATTTTTTTAACTAACATAATCAGAATTTTTCAGAGATAAAATTAAAAGAAATTGCACAAGTGGGGTCACTCATTCAAGGAAGAACACACTTTTTTCCTCAGAGGAGAAAGCAAAAATATATGTTTATAATATATATAAACAAGAAGCATTAACCATAACTAAACTATTTTGTGCACTGATAAGGACAAATTTCACCTTGTTTGTTAGTGACCCAACAAATGGTAATTGAGGGGGCCATTTGAGTGTGGTAAACTCACTTGAATGCTCCTGGAATCAATTGGTCGTCACTTGGGAAGTATGTGGTGTCGTGTTGTCCTGTTGACTTTAGCTTCTGGAGGGAGCGGAGTTCAGTGAATAGTTATAATTAAACAATGCAGTTTTATTTCAAATATTTTAAGCATCTTTTACATTTTACAATCATTCTCATGTGTGATCTGAAAATGCTTTTAAGATATAAATATATAAGGGCATTTAAAAATATTTTTTGAAGTACAAATGTATAAGTGTTATTTGAAAGAATAATAATCTTTATTAGTTTGGTTGGTTTGGCTGTTTGGGGTTTAGTGGAGCAACAGCAATTGAGGCCATATTGCGCCAAACATACGATATCAAAATAAAAGGTAAAAAGGATAAAAATCATATAATCTGCAACCAAATTTTTAAAAACAACACACAAAAAAGGGAAAGAAAATGAAACTATACAACACAAAACAAGAAAGAAAATGTAGATTGGTTGTTTTGTTGTTTGGGATTTTATGGAGCAACAGCAGCTAAGGCTATATTACGCTAAACACACGATACAGAATAAAAGTAAAACTGATAAAAATCAGAGAACAGCAACAAAAATTTAAAAAGAACACCCAAAAGGTGAAATGAAACGAAACTATATGAGTCAAAACAAGTGTAAAATGATGACCGAGTATAAAGGGCTCAGACCTAAAATCACGATAGGTAAAAAACAAATGTCTGTCAAGGTTAAATGTAGCCAATTGATTAAAATGTGTTTAATTGTTAAAACAGTGTCAGAAAACTCACACTTAAGTTCATTGTCCACCCTAAGAAGAAAGGAATATGTAATATACAAATGACCAAAGCCGAGCCAAGCAAGTACAACTTCCTCCTTGTGATTCCTGTGAAAACAAGACTGCCATGGTTTGACAATGGGCTTGATCTCGAAAAGCTGGTTACCAACCTGTTCAAACCAAGATCTCTGCCATTGGCAGCGGAGAGAAGGATAGGGGCATGGCAGACCTGGCAGAGCATCTGCAAGTCATTGCCCCTGATCCCAACATGACTAGACATCCAACAGAAGAAAATCGTGCTAGCGACTGCCAGACGATGGAGCTGCTGGTGGATCTTGGAGGAGATCAATTGCAGTAACTTGCAAAAGAAGTCCAAATGTTTGAAGCATGCAGTCTTCACCTGCACATCACCAGATCTTAGGTGCTCGACAGATTTTGGTTCTCCTGCAAGACCTTTTAAATCCTTGTTGATAAAAAAAGGGGACAAGTCCCCAATCACCTGATCACATATAGAGTAGATGAAGCAATCTTGGAAACAGAGAGACACACGAAGACAACGTCAATGATGAAAAATGAAGACACAGAAGATGGGGGCTCGTGCCGAGCTCTTTTAGCTGCATTCGCCTCTAAATTTTTATTTTTGAGATTCATGTTTGAGTATTGAGTTTCAGTGTCTGTTGTCCCCACCTACCACGGAGTCCAACAAGGGAACATCCAATCAGGTGCCAGGGCTGGCCGGGCACCATACCCACACAGCTAGTGAGCCAAGCCCTCACAATGAAACAAAAGGAAAATTAAAAGAGAAATGTGAGAATCTCACCTGAGGATTCACAAAAGAAAAAAACGGAAAAATAAGGAAAAGTGAGAAACAACTCGTTCTCACAGATAAAATAAAACTACAAAATTAATAAATCTGTTGGGAAACTTGTAAACCGTTGCCCGGATGTGGACAAAGTTACTTACCGCTCTGCACGGTTGACCCTAGTAGGACCTGCCCACCAGCCAATTGATCCTGAGGTGGTTGCCGCAGGATCTCCCGCTTACCTGAAGCAGAGACCAAAGCAGTGTATAGTAGTGACACCTGAATTTGCTGCCCAGCCCCGTGACAGAGTCTCCCCAATGGTAAAATGGCCAAAGGGGACCCCAGTAGTCGTGAGCTGGGGAGAGAAGACGGGGACCACTGAGCAACTGCCAGGATCCTCCTTTCCAGGGACACAGGTCACTGCGCACGTCAAACACGTGGGAGAATATTCAATGGGAAATACAGTCACAATGACGTATAAGCAAAAGCATCAAATGCCAAAACACCTAGATAGATAACTTGTTTCACAAAATGCAGTCAGCAGGATGTTGACAAAATCCTGAGAAAGTAGAAGTTGGATAAATAATATCTAAACTATCCATTGTAGATCAGGACTTCTGTTCATTGAGTTTCTGAACTGTGGTGATAACATCAACTAGCAGTGATATTGGGAAACTATGGGCATTTGAATGCAAGTAATAAAATCAAAGCATGGAATACTTTTAAATAAAACTGTAGTTTCATTGCATGATGCCTACTCCTCTACTGCCCAGTAACAAAGCAACGTTTAACAGGTACTGTTGGGAGTGCCTGTACCACTCTCTATGCAGTCCTAATCTTTTATCTATGTGATTTTCACAATTTTAGTCTTGTAAAAATTCCATATGTATTTGGAGAGATGGGGGTTCAAATCTTGCATGTCAGCAAAACTTTTTTCCAGAAAACAATTTATTGATAACTTAATTTATTAGATTAATGCCAGAAATCTACTTACGCCTTCTTCTTTTACCATCTGTTTCAACTGTTCTATATCTTTATCTTGGAATGAAGACATGAGCTTCTCAATCATTACTTCCACTTTTTCTGACAGTTCAGTAACAGAAATATCTGATGGTGGGCACTTGACTTCTTCATTCTAGTTCAGAAAATTTACTTATAAACCGAAAGTACACAATCATGAATCTTTCCACGGAAAAGTATTACAAGCTAAGAATACTCTTTTAATGTAATGACAAAATAAAACTAAATATGCAAAATTTATTTTACAAATATATTTAGATAACTATTTTGTCTATGAAATCAGTGCTTTGTATCTGAAATCAGTGCTTTGAATCAGTGCTGAATCTGAAATCAGCGCAATATGCATGCACAATGCACTATGTCTAAAATAGGATCAAGACCAATCCTTAACACTCTTAACCCTTATCGTGTCACAGCCCGAAGAATTGCTTTCATCTTTCCCATTCTAGTGGGTTGAAGACCAGCTTCGCTCCCATAGTGCAAGGTTGTGATTCGAATAGATATCTGAATTTTTTTAACTGTTTCTAATTAAATATCAAAAATAACATTTAAATCTATGATATGAATTTTATCTGCTGCTTCTGCTTGAAAAAATTATGATAAAGTTTAAAAATAAATCTATTTGAGTAGGATGCAAATGTTCAGTCACCATAAACAGCATCAAGTAGCGCTGATTCAGTTCATGCTTTTATTTTGTTGTGCCATGCTTAGATTATTGATCAGTTGTGTTTCCCACTCTTTTCTGCTATTTATAGCTCTACTAGAGTTTTATACTTTCTAAACTTTTAACGTAAGGATACTGTTTTTTATACTACCGAAATTGCATCATCCGGGAACTTCGCACATCAGCTTTTGATCAATATTTTAGCAGACCTTAGATTTTAAAGACTTTTTTTTTTAATCTACTTTAATGCTTCTAAAATTATTTTTTATTGCTTCTCAAATTGATACTGCAATTATAAACAATAATTAATTAGAAACGATCAAAAGTGAAACTGCTACCGATCTATAATGATGGCAATCAGAGCAAGCATTGGGATTACTCAGAGCATGATTTTCAAATGGTAGGACTTTATAAAATATTCTTAATTACATTTAAAGCTTATAAATAAATTAAGGTAAGGAAATTGCGTTTTTTAACCAAAATTTCTGCTGGAATTTTATAATTAAACTTTTCTGTAGCAGTAATGAAGCTTCATAATAAAAGTACTCATTCTCAAATTCAGTGCATCGATTTAACTTTAAATGCTTTGAAATATTTTTTTATTTTTTTTTCTTAGTTCTTTATCATTTTCTTGATACATTTTTTGTTTCTTATTTAAATTATCTAGTTTTTAAAGCAAATTTATTTTTTATGGCACTGCTTTACTTAGGCCTAGAGTTTGTCAATCGTCAAAAGTCTAAGAATATGCATTACGCATTTTATGCATAAATGACTAAATAATTTAGAAAAAACAAAATAAATGAAAAATTTAGGCAATAATCAAAATATTATGAACTATTTATATTAGACGAGTAACATAATATAGGAAATATGGGTAAATATATATATATATATTTGAAATTTTACTAGAGATAAAGTAGGAAAAATACAGTAAAATTTTGCAATGCTTTAAAAAAAATGCCTAAAAAAATTTAACCTACTATTTTTTTTTCTTACAATTTTTGCCATTTTTTTAAGCACAATTAAATGCTCTTTCTTTTGGTATATGACATTACATATTTCTGTTCATTAGTTACTTCAGGATGAGGTTCTAAAGTTGTTTATTTTATTTTCTGAAAACACTTTAAAATAAATCTGGCCACAACAGCTCGAATGAAAGTGTTCATCTCATCAACATCATTTGCCAAAAGGGCTAAATCATCAGCATAATCTAATCAGAAATTTTCGTATCTCCTGACCATTTAAGGCCAAAATCTTTCCCTTGAAGTGATTTTCACATAACATAATCAATAACCAAGCTAAAGAGAAAAGGAGACAAAATGCACCCTTGTCGAACACCAGAAGTAATGCTAAACCAATTGCTACAAGCCTTACCAACTCTCACACACAACTCAGTGTTATTATAGAGAGGTTTCATTATGTTAACTAACTTGTCAGGTATACCATATGATCTCACAATCAACCACAAATTATGACGATCAACAGGATCGAAAGCCTTTTTGAAATCAACAAAGCTAGCAACCAAAGGTTTCTGAAACTCTAAACATTTCTCAAGAATCTGCCCAAGTGAAAAAAACTGATCCACACATCCCCTACCACTTCGGAATCCACATTGCTCATCACGCAATTGCCTGTAAACCAGATTCTTAATTCTATTAAGCACAATCATGCAAAGAACTTTACCTGGAACAGAGAGTAGGCTGATACCCCTATAGTTATCACAAGAACTGCGATCATCTTTTTTGAAAATAGGGATAATAATATATCTGGTAAAATCCTTAGGAACCATGCCTTTATCATAAAAGATATTCAAAATTTCAGTCATCCAAGTGGTAACCGAAACATTCCCAGCTCTAAGCATTTCCGTAATAATTTCACCTACCCCTTGGGGATTTATGAAGTTTAAGTTTAGAAAGAGCCAAAAATAGTTGTGTTATAGGACCAACATTAAAGCCAGTAATGCATCTATCATCATTAAAAACAATGGGAGTAGAACTAACCACATTATTTAGAACATAACTAAAATGCTCAGCCCACTTAGCCATGACAGAATCCTCACCTTCTATAACCTTACCTTGTTTATCCTTCAATCCATGTATACCTGTTCGTTTTCTACCACACAAAACATTAACTATCTGGTACAGCTCTCTGCTGTTGTGCTGCCTAACTGCTTCCTCGGCTTTGTCAGCCAAGCCATCAAGCCAAGTATTCTTACCAGCAGCTAACTGATCCTTTACACGTTTATTAAGCTCTCTGTATAATATTCTATTAGGGTTTCTAGGGTATTGATTAAGGACATTCCTACAGTTCTTTCTTTCTGAAATAAGTTTGTGTATTATCACTCAAATAATTCTGCCTCCTCTGCTCTTTTTTTCCTAAAAGAGTACTGTTAGTTTCCAAAAAAGCCTGTTTAAAATGGTACCATTCTTCCTCAACTTCAGTAGTAAGCAAACCATGACTGTCATAACGACTAAGTAACCTATCATAGTAAGCTTTAGTTATAACTGGGTCTTTCAAAGCTTCAGTATTAAAGGTAAAATTTTTAACCCTAGCACAACACTTTTTAAGTTTAAGTTGTAAAACACTTTTAAAAAGGTAATGGTCAGATCGAATTTCAGCTCCCCTATATGACTTGGTATTCCTAACAGAACTAGCCAATTTGCTGTTAATTAATATATAATCAATCATATTCTTATGCAGCCCATCAGGTGAAACCCATGTGTACTTATATATGTTGCGGTATTTGTAATAAGTGTTAGTTATTCTGAATCCATTGAGTTTACATACCTGTAGGAGACGCTGCCCATTGCCATTGCAGCTACCAATACCAAAAGGGCCTATTACTCCTCCACAAAGGTCAGAGTCAGTACCAACTTTGGCATTGAAGTCACCAAGAACAAGGGTAATATCTCATTTCTTGACAGAATTCAAAATATCCTGAAGTTGTTCATAAAACCTATCTTTCTCATCCTCATCGGCATCCTCAGTGGGGCATAACAGCAGATAACATTCAAGTCTTTAACACTTGTCTGAAATTTTGCTGTAAGAAACCTTTCATTAATGCACTCATATCCTAGAAGAGCATCACTAGCGTGTCTGCTGAGAAGCAGACCCACGCCTTGGTGATGCTTATTGTCGCCCCTCCTTGAAAAGAGAAATTTAAGATTATTTTTAAGAATCTGACCTTTATCTGTCCATCTGGTCTCTTGCAAGCCGAGAATAACTAAACTATAATGGTGGAATTCTTGTGTGAGGACATCAAGAGAAAAAGCTCTGTGCAGAGTCCTCACATTCCAACTACCTATGGAGAGAAAATGGTTAGTGGGATGTTTAAAGAAACTATGTTTATTGAGAGAGGGAATGCCGACAATATCAAACAGCCCTCTAATCGCAGGCTTGGGACAAAGACCCATTCCCCCATCATTAAAGGATGAAGCCATCTACACTGGAAGACTTCCTCCAATGTAGAATTTGATGACGCCAGTAGATGCAAAGAGTTCAGGTGCCTGCGATGACCTCTGCCCAGGATTATCCACCAGCTGAAAAACATATCCTGTGAATCTATTCACTTGGGGCTGTCAACTCACAAACAGAAAACACAGCGGAAGATTTTCCCTCCACAGAAGCCCACCAGTGCAGCAAAATCAGGATCCATAATCAAGCTCAGAGTCACATATTTGTCCAGTCCAGTGGGTTTATATGGTCAACATTAGGACCCTGTGTGGTTGACCACTCCTCAGCAGGGTAGAAAAAAAAAAAAGAAAAGTAGCCATAGTTGTCCAGATTAGTAGGCTACACTAATCTGGCAGCCCTCCCCTTCCGTTCACTTCCACAAGAGAGTATCTCTTTTGAAAGGTACTAACGGTCTGCACCACAAGAAGGCGGGGTCGGACATTAGGTGCTAGGCCTGGCCGGTTCTATACATCATTACAGGGGATTGGTGCATAGCTCTCCTTCCAGTGACTATCCAGCTACCATTTACAGACCTATCATCTATTAACTAGCTTTAATGGGCAGTGTTATCTACAATATATTTACTGGTATGTAGGCAATCTGTGTGTAACATATATATTTAGTCTTGACTAAGTTGGGGCGGGGGTGGATCAGTCGGAAGCGCACCAGGCACGTAATCTGTAGTTCGCAGGTTCAAGTCCCAGCTGGGTCAGCATTGAGACTTATCTCCGCAAAATTCCCCACCCTGCCCACGATCAGTAGGGGACACCAATGGGCTTGGAAAGGCTGCTGCCCGTTGGATAGGACGTTAAGCCATGGCCCCATGTGCGGGAGAGCCATACCCTGTGCATGTTAAAAAACACACTGGATGGCCTTGACAGGAGACTACCATCTGTCTCCCAACAGCTGTTCCAGTGGGTCCCTTCCCACAACCTTCTCTGAGCCTTTGGGGTCCTTGTGACCTGGACATTTAGCCCATAGTGTGCAAAAAAATGCCGCTCAGAGGTAAAACAACCCAACACAACCTTGACCAAGTTTTAACTTTAGTCAGTTTAGTTTTTAATAAAAGGAAAAGTTATTCAGGAGATACTAAATAATTTTGTCTTTTATTAGTTTTTATTGATTAAATTAATTAATTACAATTGAACAATGTTTTCTTCTAATTTAATTAAAAGTGGTTGGTTGGTTGGTTGTTTTGGGTTTTATGGTGCATCTAGCGCCATAAAACCCAAAACAACCAACCAACGTTTTGGGTTGTATGGTGCAACTAGACCATAATGCGCCAAACAAGTGATAATATAATGGATAAAAGTCATGCATACCCACAACCAAAGTTAAAATCAGAACACTACAATAAACAAAGAACTAAAACAACAAAGAACAAGTGTATAAGCACAAGTTAAAACAATTGGATAAACACAGAATAAAATAATCCCAGGTGTAAGAGACCTGGGTGATATATAGAAAATACAAGGTAAAACTCAAATTCTAGTAAAATAACCACGTTTTAAAAAAAGGAAAAAACTGACGATAAAATGCAATGATCAGATAAAAGGTGTACGAGTGGAAGTGGCTCGGACAAAAATTGTGAAAGTTAAAATACAGTTTACATTCAAAGTTAAAAGTGGGCAATGAATTAAAATATGTTTAATAGCTAAAATGGTGTCACAAAACTCGCACTTAGGTTCGTCATCCGCTTTGAGAAGAAATGAATGAGTTATAAATGAATGACCTAAGCGGAGCCGAGCAAGTACAACTTCTTCCTTGCGATTCCTGCGAAAACAAGACTGCCATAATTTGACAATGGGCTTGATCTCGAAAAGCTTGTTAGCAACCTGTTCAGACCAAGATCTCTGCCACAGTGCCCGGAGTTCGATGGAAAAACGCTGCCGGAAGTCCAAGTATGGAACTGGCAGCAGAGAGTCGGAGAGGGGCGTGGCTGACCTGGCAGCAGCATCTGCCAAGTCATTGCCCCTGATTCCGACATGACCAGGCACCCAACAGAAGAGAATGTTGGTGGTGGCTGCCAGATCTTGGCCAGAACAGGGTGAGGCCGATGCCTCACTGAGATCAAAGCCTGTAGCGAACTAAGCGAGTGGTGTAGAGAACACACCGACGATGATGCTTAGCTGCTATATGGTCCAAGGCAATGCTGATAGCATGCAATTCTGCAGTGAAGATGGAACACTGCTGTGGAATCTGGTCTGCAATGATTGCATCACAGCAGACCATGGCTGATCCCTCAGATGTGCTGGACTTCAAGCCATCTGTAAAGACAAGCAAGAAGTTCAGGTGCGCAGCACGATGGCTGGCAAAGAGTTGCTGGTACACACAGTCGGGTGTAAAGGCCTTCCCCGTTCTGCACATGGAAAAATCGCAGGAAGGGAAAACAGCGAGCCAAGGTGAGAGTGGCTCAGCTGTCGACTGTGCGATGCTATCGAGACTGATGTTGATGTCTCGCAGGTAACCTCGGACACACAAACCGAAAGGACGAATGGCAGTCGGCCTATTCTGGTATAATGTTTCCCACCTGGTATAATGGTATAATGTTTCCACCCTGGTCTAGTGGTTGTATTAAGGATATCGTATTAGGCGGCAGAAAACAAATTGCACCTTTGAAAGAACATCGGTCCGCATCCCAAGATAGGGAGGAGAGGACCTTGATATTCAATGCCTGTGTGCACTTGGACCTGAGATGTTGAATATGAGGTAAAAAGGTCAATTTCCGGTCGAAGATGAGACCAATAAACTTTGTATCCACCACAACTGGAATGATGTTACCCCCAGCCACAGCTAGGGGTGCAGATGAAGATTATGATTGCGGCAAAAGTGCATGCAAGCAGTCTTCTGTGGGGAGAACTGGAACCCATTGGCCATCGCCAAACCAAGAGATTGTTCAGGACAGTTTGCAGTTGTCGTTCAATGACCCTCATGCTGGACGATGAGCAAAAGATGCTAAAGTCATCAATATAGAGGGCATTGCCTACAGTCGGAGGAAGTTGCTGTGTAATGGAATTCATCTTGACAGCAAAAAGCGTAACACTCAGGACACAGCCTTGTGGCACCCCCTGTTCTTGGGGGGAAGGCTGCGACAGGTTGTTGCCGACACACACTTGAAAAATATGAGAAGATAAAAAGTTTGCGATGAAGATCGGCATGTGACCTTGCAAGCCGAAGCTGTGAAGGTCACGAAGAATAGTGAATCTCCATGCCGTGTTGTATGCCTTTTCGATGTTGAAGAAAATTGACACCAGATGCTCTCGACATAAAAATGCATTCCTGATCGCCAATTCGAGGTGGATCAGGTGGTCTAAAGTAGACTGGTGCCTGCGAAAGCCACACTGGGTGTTGGAAAGAAGGCCATGATGTTCCAAATACCAGGTCAGCCTGGTATTTACCATCCTTTCCAACATCTTGCAGATGCAGCTTGTCAACACAATTGGACGATAATTGGAATGAATCTTGGAATCTTTGCCTGGCTTGGAGAAGGCCTAGACGATGGCCTCCTGCCAGGAGTCCGGAAACTGCTCCTTGATGAAAATATGGTTGAAGAGTCGGAGCAGTCGATCCTTACTCGATGGTGAGAGATGTTGGAGCATGGCATAATGGACATTATCTGGCCTGACAGCAGATGCACGAGAAGTGTGCAGAGCAAGGCGAAGCTCCTCTGCCTGTTGTAAGACTCCTGGCCATTTGAGTGGAAGGACAGCGAAGAGTGTTTGGCCCTGCTCTTCTGGGTCAGAAACTCAGGGGAGTAGGAGGACAGAGAAGAGATGGTGGAGAACAACTCCCCCAGAGTGTCGGCAATTGCTCAAGGATCAGAAATTGCCTGTCATTGTGCTCCAGGATCGATAATGAGTGGATGTGTACTTCCCACCCATCTTTCGGACCTTATCCCACACAACCTTAGAACTGGTTGTGTGGGTGATAGAAGATGTATATTTCATCCAAGATTCCTTCTGGCTCTGGCGCTGGATGAAACAGGCTTTCGCCCTGGTGTGTTTGAATGCTTCAAGGTTGGGGAAGGTCGGATATCACCGAACCCCCCCCCCCCCCCCAAGCCTTGTTCTGAGCCTTACGAGCTGTGTGGCAGTATGGATTCCACCACGGTTTTGGGAACCGTGGAAACCGAGTCGAAGTCTGAGGAATAGTAGAGGCAGCTGCATGGATGATGCAGTCCGTCATCTCCGCCACTGCATCATTGATTGGCTCCTAGCTGACAGAGTGCTCATCGAGCTCGGACGAGTGCTCATCGAGCTAGGACAAGAGCTCGAAGCCACTCCAGCAGCCCGATCAAGCCTTTCACAAATTAAATAGAATTTGAATTTTTCGGTGGCCCACTTGAAATATTTATTACCCAAAGTGGCTTTGGTGCACAAAAAAGTTTGATATGCCTGCATTAGAGAATGATGAACAAAGAGACAAGTCACATCTGTGAGCTATCATACTGTGCTAGTTGTGTGTCATGTTTCACAAATTAAAGCACATGCTAATAGAATAATTCTTAATCATCACGTTTTATGCATATACACTCTAAACACCATACAACAAACTTTCCAAGAAACCTATGGGCTATTTTTCACAAAAACAAGTTTAAACTTTCAGTGTTTGAGCAAAATCCAACACTTGCTGAGGTATATTACTTTTGAAACAGTAAGATCATTCATTTATGCATATACTGAAGCAAAGTTTTGTTGAAGAGCATGGATAAGGAGCATAAGACTCATTAACTTGTCAGGATATCGGAATGGCCATTCTGGTCTCTCTAAGCAGTAATAGAAAAAGACAAACCTTAATAAAATCTTTACCAGTGAAGCTGGCTAGGGGCATGTTTAAGACTGTTCAAGAGAATGGTACTCACATAGCATTTTCCATGCTCATATGACCCTAACACATACTATTGGACATCAAGAAAATATTAACTATATATAATATGGAATATTGCTATGCAAAGTGAAATGCCTGCTGCAAAAAAGCAGTTGAATATTTTTTTTGTGTATAATTGAAGTTTGATTAATCTGAAAAAAAATTATATCGAGTATCATTCCTTAAAAATCAATCACTTATATTTGGTTGCCTTGTATGTTCTTTGGTGCGATTTTCAATAATTTACTCTTAAATGTCTCACTTCTCTCATTCTTTCCTGCATATGCTATTTTCTGATATATGTTTTTTGTGTGTGTGTGGAGTCCCTTCAAAAATGATAGATCAAGTTCATTGTATGTATAAACCTGAAAAATGGTACAGGTCATGAGAAATATAAAAATATATAAACTGGAAATGATAAGGAACTTTAGGAACATAAGCTATGCATATAGGAATGTAGGAGCCTATGTTCAATATAATTGTGGCAATATTAAATGATGTTTTATTGTATGTATTTTGGAAATAACAAGTATACTATGTCCTACCATTTTTTCTAATGTTAAATATAAAATAAGCTCCTGTTATAAACATTGACAATTTGATGTGTTCCTACAAGCTTACAGGTGAGATGGGGGTAGGGGGTATTAACAACTGGTATGTAGTTTTTAATTTTCCCCAATACCTTATTGTAAGCTTAAGGGACACATAAAATTATTAATTTTCACACCAGAAACTTAATTACATATTTAATGTTACAAAAATGAGTAGGACATAGTACACCTTTTACATGCAAAATACATACAATATAATGAGCTGTTTCAGTATAATTACAGTATCAATGAAGTTTAACATTCAAAACACTAAAATTATTTAAAATTTCCATTTTTAAAATAGCTTATACACTGCCTGGCCAAATTATTATGACAATATATATATAATATATGACAATAATATTTATATAGTGATTCTACATCACTACAAAGTCCTATAAAAGCAGGAAGGAAAGCAAAGTGCAACATGGGTAAAAAGACTAATCTGATTGACTACAAAAGGGGGCTCGTTGTTGGAGCACATTTGGCAAGAGCATTCCTAAACAAGGTGATGAAATGGCAAGTAAGCAAGGAAAAAGGCTCTGATGAACAGCAACAAGCATTCATTGGCATGAACAATAATACAGAGTTTTTACAGTTCATTAGCTGAGAGATATGGCCACTAGCAATACTTCAAAACCAATTTCAATGATAACTATGAGCAGAGAACTGAAAACTTCCAAAATTTGGGAACTGTACCATGATATAAACGATGCTTAAGTAGAGTTCAATAATAATTGTCCTCTACTTAAGTTCAATACATGTCCTCTACATGAGTTCAATAATAATTTGGCCAGGCAGTGTATATTCAGATGTACTAAACTCAATTCTACAAACAGATGTTTAAAGTGTGTCTTGGGTACAGAATTAAGGATAACACATTATCAGTGACACAAATATTTCGTAAGTATCGTACAGAAGACAGCGTAGTTTTCTCTGTATGTCACAAACTGTAATCACAGGGTGATTCAAAACTTATCGTTCAAATTTCGTGGGGAGGTAGGGAATATGTCAGGAAACCGATTTCACATAGGAAAGTATGTCCGCAAATGTACGCATGCGTATGTAGAGGGCGCTGTGTGTACCCAACCAGTGTACAGCTCGACCACTCCCGACCACTCCCGCTGCCTCACAGCCCGACCACTCCCGCTGTCATCAGTGTACGAGCTGACTTACTAGTGATAAGATGAATCGTTTTACGCATCAAGAGCTAGCGGATATGCATCTCGCATATGGGGCAGCTGGCGCAAGCGGCAGCTGAGCTAGGCAAGTTTACGAAGACCCAACAGAAGAATACCGCAGCATCAAATGTTTGCATGTGTGCATCGCAATCTGTGCAAATGTGGTTCACTGCGCAGCAACATGCAGGATACGGGGAGAAGACGACTGACAACATCGCAGAACAAGTCCTACAGTCCATCGAAGATAATCCGAATACCAGCACACGAACTATTGCTCAGCAGCTTGGGGTCTCTCAGTCAGCAGTGTGGCGGATACTGCACGAGGAACGTGTGCATCCTTACCATCTGCAAAGGGTGCAGTTACTGCATCCTGACAATTATCCGAAGCGTGTGGAATTTGCACAATGGTTCATGCAGAAAGGTGCCGTGGACCCCAGTTTTCCAGCTTCTGTCCTTTTTACAGATGAAGCTTCATTCAGTCGTGAAGGTGTGTTCAATACACACAATTCACATGTGTGGGCTTACGACAACCCACATGGTACGAGAAGTCACGCTGCACAACATCGTTTTGCTGTAAATGTGTGGGCTGGAATCATTGGTGACTGTTTGTTGGGACCTTACTTGCTACCACCCCGATTGGACGGCCGGAAATACCTAATATTTCTCGAGACAGTGTTACCGACTTTTCTGGGCGCTGTTCCTGCGCATATCCGCCGAGATATGTGGTATCAACATGACGGGGCTCCAGCCCATAGCACAATTGTTGCGCGTGATTACCTGAACCGAACATTCGGAGCTCGATGGATCGGTAGAGGTGGACCGATCGCTTGGCCACCCAGGTCACCTGATTTATCGCCCATGGATTTCTTTTTGTGGGGGGCCATGAAATACCATGTGTACGAGACCCCCGTCGACAGTGAAATGGACCTTGTGCACGAATAGTGGCCGCCGCAGGCATTGTCCATGATATGCCAGGCGTTTTTGAAAATGTTCGGCGGTCAATGCAACGGCGCTGTGAATCCTGTGTCCGTGTAAATGGTCGCAATTTTGAGCACCTGCTGTGAACCTGTACTTTACCTTGTTGGAATAAAAGTCACATTCGTTACCACTTAACTGTACTGTTTCCTTGTGTTCACTTTATTTGTCCATTTTGTTCATGTAGATGACGTTTGCGGACATACTTTCCTATGTGAAATCGGTTTCCTGACGTATTCCCTACCTCCCCACGAAATTTGAACGATAAGTTTTGAATCACCCTGTATAGCTTCTTAATAAATTTTTAATAATGCTAGACATTTTGATGGTGCTTTGACAGCATCACAATGTCAAGTTCATTACTTGATTTAATGAATATCATAAAAAGTAAATTACAGGTTACTCAATTAAAAAAAAAGCAGAAACAATCACATATTTTACCTCTAGTAGATGGTACTCCATTAGTTGCAACTGGTGCCAAAGTCCAGTCTTTATATCAGCCAGTAATTGTGTAACTTGATCTAATTCAATCTGTGCAACATCTTTTCGCTTTTCTTGTGCTGTCAACACTTTTTTTAATTTCTTAATCTCTTCTTGCAGTGCACTACAAAAAAATACTAGTATTTGAAATTTAGTGTTTTACATTTATATATTTTAAATTATATATATATACTTATTGATGAAAATTGCCTTTTGTAACATACTACAAACATCTCAAACACATTATATTGATGAATATTAATGATTCTAATTTAAGAACAAAATTATTGCATGGGTGAATTGTGATATTGTACTTTTGTAAAAGAATTCATTAACTTAAAATTTATGTGCCTGAAGGGCATTTGCAAAAAATAATATCTAATTTTGCACTTCACAACACAAAGAAACAGCCAAGAAAACACTGGGGAAAATGCAGTATCTTTCTTTTAATTAAACATTGAATTAATATTACATGTTCACATAAATCAGACCTGTGACAAAATGCACACCTTCTTTGATTGGTTGGTTGAGGTTTTTTGGCGCAAGAGCAGCAAAGGCTATATTGCATCAAACACATGATATAGAATAAAAGTAAAACTGATAAAAATCATAGAACCTGCAACCAAAACTGAAAAACAACACACAAAAGGTGAAACGAAATGAAACTATATGAGTCAAAACAAGTGTAAAAAAAACAACAAATGTAAAATATAAACAACAAGTGTAAGATATAAGCAACAAGTGTAAAACAGTAAGTAACAATGGGTGTACAGGACCCATAAAAATGTCTAAAGATGAAAAGGGTAAAAGGTTAAATATGAAAAAAAAAAAAAAAACTGGTAAAGCATAAAGAGGCAAAGACAGAAGATAAAAACGAATCATCACATAAAAGATGTCTGAGTGTAAGGGGCTCGGACGCAATATCATGAAAGCTAAAATAAAAGTGCAGTTCGAGGTAAAAAACTGGACATGAGTTTAAAATATGCTTAATGGTTAAAATAGTGTCACAAAACTCGCACTTAGGTTCATCGTCTGCCTGAAGAAGCAAAGAGTGTGTAATATAAGAATGGCCTAAATGGAGCTGAGTAAGTACAACTTCCTCTTTGCGATTCCTGCAAAAACATGACTGCCATGATTTGATAATGGATTTCATCTCGAATAGCTTGTTACCAACAAGTTCAAAACAAGATCTCTGCCACTATGCCCAGAGCTCGATGGAAAAATGCTGCTGGAAGTCTACGTATGGAACCAGTATTGGAGAGTTGGATAGGGGTGTGGCTGACTTGGCAGCAGCTGGTTGGTAGGTTGGTTGTTTGGGGTTTTATGGCGCAAGAGCAGCTAGGCTATATTGCACCAAACAAAAAGACATAAAGGGATAAAAGTCACTTAACCCACAACCAAAGTTAAAATTCACAGAAATAAAATGCCACAATAAAGATGAGTATAAATAAAAGAATAAAAAGAAGCAACAAGTATATAAGTCAACAATAAAAATGAGTGTATAGAACCCATTTAAAATCAGTAACAAATGCATAATCTAGGTATCAAAGTAAAAAATCTTAAACTTGTAAAATATCCAGAAAAACATAAAAACGAAAAAACAGTGGGTGAAATAGAGCCATTGGATAAAAGATGTCGAAGCATAAGGTATTCGGACCAAAAATCATGAAAGTTAAAAAACATACATCATTCAAAGTTAAAAGCAGGACATGAGATTAAAATATGTTTGATTGTTAAAATGGTATTGCAAAACTCGCACTTAGGTTCGTCATCCACCCAAAGAAGAAATGAATGTGTAATAAACAAATGACCTAAGTGGAGCGAGCGAGAACAACTTCCTTCTTGCAATTCCTGCAAAAACAAGACTGCCATGGTTTGACAATAGGCTTGATCTCAAAAAGCTTGTTGCCAACCAGTTCAGATCAAGATCTCTGCCACTGTGCCTGGAGCTTGACGGAAAAACGTTGCCGGAATAAATACCTAATGAACTCTATTTCAATTTTATTTGTCAAGTTAATATTGTCTGGCATCCTACAAAGCTCTCAGGAATTTTGAATAAATTTGGATCAGACAAAAGGTTCAACTTGAAGAGTTAATAATCTTGGAAAAGCATACCTGGACAGGTATGGAACTGGCAGCAGCATCTGCCTAGTCATTGCCCCTAATCCCGATGTAACAGGGTACCCAACAGAAGAGAAGAAAACGGTTGTGAGACCGTGTAACACTCTCCGAAGATTATTAACTTTTCAAGTTGAACCTTTTGTCTGATCCAAATTTATTCAAAATTTCTGAGAGCTTTGTCGGATGCCACGCAATATTAACTTGACAAATAAAATTGAAATAGGGTTCATTAGGTATTTGTCTAGCATTACTTATCGAGTACGAATTCAAAAAGGATTGTGAAGTTTAATTAAAGTTTAAATTTAATTAAAAATTCAATTTACATTGCTCAAGAAAAAAAAAAACAGCAAAAATTCAGAAGTTTCTAAAAAAAAAAAAGTTTATTTCCAAAAAATTCAAAAACTCACCATCACTTGATGAATACAAAAGTTGGAGTACTAACAATTCACATCTATCTAAATCTCTACTAACAACTCTTTCTATCTCAAACACATATTGATTCAACATTTTTCAGCTGACTCCTAACATCATTCTCTACTCAACAATAATTCTCACAATATTGATTCTTCACTACTATACTGTCAATTCTTAACTCCATGACCTACAGTCACTTAGTTATAACATGCTGTGTACAAATTTGGCACATCTGTTGCATGCCAAGAAAACATTTGCATAATCTGACAATTGCGCTAGCTATGACACAAGAGAGGTCGTGTCCTACACGAGTGCATTAATGACTGACAATCAAAAGCTGGAGTTGCGCATGCACAACTCCTTCAGCTCAGAAATGAAAATTACGATCAGTCCAAAAAAATGAAATAATAATCCCCAAAATCATAAATATAACATAAATAAAGTAAAACTGGTTAAGGAAAAGTAAAAATGAATGGGTGAACCATCACAGCTACCAGATGATGGAGCCGCTGGCAGATCTTGGAAAGAACAGGGTGAGGCCGATGCCTCACTGAGATCGAAGCCTGTAGCGAGCAATGAGAGTAGGTGTAGAGGACACACCGATGATGACACTTAGCTGCTACATGGTCCAAGGAGAGATTGATAGCATGCAACTCTGCAGTGAAGATGGAACACTGCAATGGGATCTGGTCTGCAATGATTACATCACAGCAGAACATGATCCCACCGATGTGCTGGACTTCAGGCCACCTGTGAAGACAGGCAAGAAGTCTGGATGCTCAGCATGATGGCTGGCAAAGAGTTGCCATTACACACAGTAGGGGTGTAAAGGCCTTTCCTGTCCTGCAAAAGAGAGCAATCACAGGAAGGGGAAACAGCAAGCCACATTAGAAGAGGCTTGGCTGTCGACTGTGAGATGCTATCGAGACATGTGAATGTCTCACAGGTAACCTTGGACACACAAACCAAAAGGACAAATGGCAGTCGGTCGATTCTGTTATAACATTTCCCACTGGGGACTGAAAACACAGTCCAAAGTGGGATGGCCAGGTAGGGATCACAATTTTGCAGCACACTGCAGGGACAACTGCTGACGGCAAATAAATTGTGTGTTAATATAATAAATTGTGTGTTGTTTTTAAATTCTGGTTTTAAATTAAGATAAAGTAGGTTCATCGGTCTCAAAGTAGAGACTCTGGACTGGTGAAGTGTGGAAGGCCTCCATGCAAACATGGAGGGCCTGATGGTGTAGAGAGTCCAGCACCTTCACACGAATCCCAGGCAGAGTCGTACATTGGTTGGTTGGTTGGTTATTTAGGTTTTTATGGGCCTTAGCACCTATGACTATAATGCGTCAAACAAATGTCTATAAAAAAATGATAAAAGTCGTGGTACCCTTAACCAAATTTAAAAATAAACTACAAATGTAAAACGGTAAAATCGAACATATTCAACAAGGAACAAAAGTATAAATATGTGATAAATATAAATAAAAGTAACCCAGGTGTAAGTGACCTGGGTTAAACATATAGAAAAATAAACAATGGGGTAAAACTATAACCGAGTAAAATATCCAGTAAATCAAAAAAATTGAAACACAGTGTTAAAACAACAATGATCAGATAACAAATGTCTGAGTGTAAGGGGCTCAGACGTAGAATCGTGAAAGTTAAAAAACTTACGTTTTTCAAAGTTAAAACAAGGACATGAAATTAAAATATGCTTGACAGTTAAAATGGTGTCCCAAAACTCACACTTAGGTACGTCGTCCGCCCGTAGAAGAAACGAATGAGTAATAAACGAGTGACCTAAGCGGAGCCAAGCAAGTACAACTTCCTCCTTGCGATTCCTGTGGTAACAAGACTGCATGGTTTGATGATAGGTTTGATCTCAAAGAGCTTGTTTGTAAGCTGTTCTGACCAAGATCTCTGCCACAGTGTCTGGAACTGAATCGTAAAACGCTGCCGGAAATCCAGATATGGAACTGGCAACGGAGAGTCGGACAGGGGCAAGGCTGACCTGGCAGCAGCATCTGCCAAATCATTGCCCCTGATATCGACATGACCGGGCACCCAACAGAAATGGATGGTAGTAGTGGCTGCCAGATGATGTAGCTGTTGGTGGATCTTAGAAAGAACAGGGTGAGGCCGATGCCTCACCAAGATCAAAGCCTGTAGTGAGCAAAGCGAGTCGGTGTAAAGCACACACAGACGATGATGTTTAGCCGCCATGTGTTCCAAGGCAAGACTAATAGCATACAACTCCACAGTGAAGATGGAACACTGCAGTGGGATCTGGTCTGCAATAATTACCTCACAGCAAACCATGGCTGATCCCACCAATGTGCTATTGGTTGGTTGGTTGTTTGGAGTTCTTTGGCGCATGAGCTACTGAGGCTATAATGCACCAAACGAGATAAATAGAAGCTAAAAGTCAAGTACCCCTGAACCAAAGTTAAAAGCAAGTGCTGTAAAAGGCAAAAGATAAAACCAAACAAGTTGTATTGATATATAACATAAAAACAATACAAACAAGATGTAAATATGAGAAAACAACAAGATATAAATATAACAAAAACAATAAGATGTATATAATACTAAACCAACCTAGGTGTAAAGCCTGGGTTAGACATAAAAAATACAAGGTAAAATCAGAGTTGATTAAAATAGCCACAATGCGTCAAAAAGGTAAAAACTGGCAGTAAAACACAATGATCAGATAAAAGTTGTCCGAGTGTAAGTGGCTCGGACATAAAATCGTGAAAGTTAAAATAGAGTCGACATTCAGAGTTAAAAGCAGGACATGAAAGTAAAATATGTTTGATTGTTAAAATTGTGTCACAAAACTCGCACTTAGGTTCGTCATCCGCCTTGAGCCTTGAGAAGAAAAGAGTGTGTTAAAAACGACCTAAAGCAGAGCCAAGCAAGTACACCTTCCTCCTTGCAATTCCTGAGAAAACAAGACTGCCATGGTTTGACAATGGGCTTGATCTCGAAAAGCTTGTTAGCAACCTGTTCAGACCAAGATCTCTGCCATAGTGGCCAGAGCTCGATGGAAAAACGCTGCCGGAAGTCCAAGTATGGAACCGGCAGCAGAGAATCAGAGAGGGGCATGGCTGACCTGGCAGCAGCATCTGCCAAGTCATTGCCCCTGATTCCGACATGACCGGGCACCCAACAGAAGAGAACGTTGGTGGTGGCTGCCAGATCTTGGCCAGAACAGGGTGAGGCCGATGCCTCACTGAGATCAAAGCCTGTAGCGAACTAAGCGAGTAGGTGTAGAGAACACACCGACGATGCTTAGCTGCTATATGGTCCAAGGCAATGCTGATAGCATGCAGTGAAGATGGAACACTGCTGTGGGATCTGGTCTGCAATGATTGCATCACAGCAGACCATGGCTGATCCCACAGATGTGCTGGACTTCATGCCATCTGTAAAGACAGGCAAGAAGTCTGGGTGCACAGCACGATGGCTGGCAAAGAGTTGCTGGTACACACAGTCGGGTGTAAAGGCCTTCACCGTTCCGCACAGGGAAAAATCGCAGGAAGGGAAAACAGTGAGACAAGGTGAGTGGCTCAGCTGTCGACTGTGCAATGCTATCGAGACTGATGTTGATGTCTCGCAGGTAACCTCGGACACACAAACCGAAAGGACGAATGGCAGTCGGCCTATTCTGGTATAATGTTTCCCACCTGGTATAATGGTATAATGTTTCCACCCTGGTCTAGTGGTTGTATTAAGGATATCGTATTAGGCAGCAGAAAACAAAATTGCACATTTGAGTGTTCCAAAACAGAATGGCCAGGCACATTGTCTATAATTAATAGAACTTTAAATTCGAGATTTTTTTCCTTCAAATAAAAAATTTCCTTCAAATAAATCTTATTTGAAGGAAATTCAAACTCAATGCTCTTATTTTACGCTCAATTTTGTTTCAGAAAGCAGAGATTTTCTAAGAGCATCTTCATTTTTCTTGATGGTTCTTATGGTAGCTTCGTTCAAACCAAATATTTACCTATGGATGTTGAACCTTCTCCAGCTGAAAGACGATCTAAAATTTTGAACTTAGTATCCAAAGAGATAGCATTCCATTTCTGCTTTTGTATAGTTGAATTATCCGACATTGTGGCAAGGCTTACAAAAAATATTTGAAATGTAGTTAATAAATCAGATGATGAAAAATGGTAAATTACCTATCAGCAAAATTTAATGAATTTATATTACACACACAAAACTTCAAAAAAAGAAAAAAAAAAAAATGTTTTTTTCGATTTCTTCTATTAAACATCTAAACACTTTAAACACAAAATGAAAGACCACAACTAAAGTATGTATTAAAGATAAAATTGATGGGAATTCCCAGAACTCAATGTTGCCACTTTATTCCGAATGAATTACATTGTGTCATGTAATGTCATTTGTTCAATTTCTCCATAAAACAGAGAATAAAATAGAGAAAACTTGTTGTGTAGTTAGGTTAGTGTAATTTTTATTTTGGGGATTTTAGTACACAAAATGTGTATCTATATAGTACATTTTCAAAGTTAAAACTACTTCGAAAAATGTGACCTAAATTCTTGAATAGGAGTATTTTTTTCAGAATTAAATTCAAATGGAGATTTTTAAAAAGGTGCCCATTTGAACCATGCTAGATCAAAATAAATCGTGTAAAAAGAGAAATGGAATTTTTTTCTAAATAGTGTTAAATCAAAATCATGTAAAAACAGAATTGGTTGTACTTCTGTTGATTCTGTGTTCTCAAGGTTTCTCCACTTAAGCTTCACAGCTTCTTGGGAGGCCCACACCTACAGTTTAGAAGCACTGCTTTAGAGGCATCCCAGGTACCTGAACCCTTACATTTAATGTATCACTGACTCTACACTGGAATTAATGTGTTAAGCCAACTTTGCTGGGCTCCAAATGACATGCTTGATTGTTTGATATTTTTTCCAGCATGGTGGCAAGGCAGTAGAGTTAAAAGTCAGATGGTGCTCAACTCTTGACCTCATGGTCCTGTGATTAGGGAACAATTTGGCATTGTTGGCTTCTGCCACTCACATTGCTGTAAAAAAAACAAACAGATATCCCTTTTCCCTGCAAGTGCAATGAATGTGAGGACTAAAAACAACTCTTTTGATGTCCTCACACAAGAATTGTAGCAGTATAACCTTGACATTATGGGCTTTAAAGAGACCAAATGGGTGTATACAGGAGATACTATTAAAATTAATGTTAGATTGCTCTTTCTAAATGGTGTGGATGACAAGCATAGGCAAAGTGCAAGATTACTAAGCAGATATACTAGGTGATGTTCTTTTAAGATATCATAATATATATGAAATAAAGGTCGAACTTCATATGAAATATATGTTTAAAAATAAAAGATGTAATTGAATACAAAATTAGATTGTATTGAAATATTGAACATGATTGAATATGAAATTAGGTTTATTTGAATAAAAAAAGGTTATTGAATATGATTGATTAGGTTTATTGAATAAAAAAAGACATGATGAATATGAAATAAGATTTCAAAACAGAATTTAAAAGCATTGAAAACTTGATTTTGTGACTAATAATGCTTGACAAAGGATTCCTTGATTATTTTAAGCAGCATCTTATGCAGGGAGTGGCTACATTGGTTTGCACATGTTAGCTATATAATAGAAAATTAGATTAATAAATAAGCTCACCGTACTAAAAATTTAGTCATCTCCTGCCGTAAGAGGATTACGTCCATTCGACAGCAACAGTTGGGTTGGGTTGTTTTACCTCTGAGCGACACTTTTTTGCACACAATGGGCTAAATGGCAAGGTCACATGGACCCCGAAGGCTCAGAGAAGGTTGGGGGAGGGGACCCACTGGAATAGCTGTTGGGAGACAGATGGTAGCCTCCCGTCAAGGCCATCCAGCGTGTTCTTTAACGTGCACAGGGTATGGCTCTCCTGCACACGGGGCCACGACTTAACGTCCCATCCGATGGACGGCAGCCTTTCCAAGCCCATCGGTGTCCCCTACTGACCATGGGCAGGGCGGGGAATTTTGCGGAGATCAATCTCAACACTGAGCCAGCTGGGACTCGAACCTGGGAACTACAGATTACGAGCCTGGCGCGCTACCGACTGAGCAACCCCCCACCCCCGACAGCAACAGAGGGCGCAGCAGTAATAAAAGTTTCCTACAAATAGCTGTGCCATGCGCTATGGGGTTCATACAGTGACAAGAAGTGATTTTGTGCCCCATGTGTGTTAGTCGCTCTGTGAAACATGGGTTGCGCTAAACATGTGAATGAGTGGCAAAAAGGTGTTATTGTGTTTGGCCAAGCCAAAGGGCACAGTGTTTAAGAAGTTGCTGCCTTTGCAGGTGCGTCAAAATGTACTGTTCAAAGGGTCTTTCAGTAGTGGCGTACATCGCAGTCACTGCTAATCATCGCTAGAATTGTGGCAGAAAGATTGTGCTCACCAATAGGGACCACCACAGTGTGTCATGCACTGTTAGGGCAAACCACTTTGCAAATGAGGCAGGAATTGCTCCAGTCAGTCAATGCAAGCGTACAACAAGTGTTTCCGAATGAACATTCTGAAGGGAATTGCATGTCATAGATATCTGGAGCAGAGTACTGCAGAAGAGACCCATGTTAACAGCTCTACACAAGGCTGCACAGCTACAGTGGGCATGGCACCACAAAGACTGGTCTGTCAACTCTTGGAAGCATGTGATTTGGCCGGATAAGTCATGTTTTTGCTTGTACTCGAATGATGCGAGGCAACGGGTACATCATAAGTCACATGAAGCCTTCCATGCGGACTGTGTGCAAGGTTCTGTTCAAGCTGGAGGAGGCTCTGTATGTTCTGGGGGTGTTTCACGTACAAGGAAATGGGTCCTTTGGTCGCAGTGACATCACACTTGAACCAGAAGGTCTGTATGGAGATACTGGACGACCACATGTTGCCATTTTTGCAGCATCTCCACAGTGAACATCAGAAGGATACCCCAGTCTTCCAAGACGACAATTGTCGCATGCAAAGGGCTCAAAGTGTGTCGGATTGGCGCGACAAGCATTCTGAAGCCTTCGAACATCTCGACTGGACTACCAAATCCCTGGATTTGAATCCCATAAGGACAATTTGGGGCAATGAGTGAAGCACCATCCCAGTCATCCGGCCAATCTGTGGCATTTGCTGCTGGAAGAGTGGATGAATATTGATGTGCACTACATCCGCACACTGATGGCAGCCATGCCAGACAGGATTTCGACTGTTCCTTGGTCACATGGAGGCATAATGCCTCCATGTGACCGAAGAACAGCTATTAGGTGACATTCAGCTAGAGGTGACTAATTTTTTGTCTGGTGAGATTAGAATTATGCTTGATGTTCCTAAAGTTGTTAAAAAATGCATATCAAAAAATGAAGTGGTAGCAATGTCAAACAATATTATATGAAGAGTGGCTTTCAATAGTGTAATTCAGAAACTTTTACTCAGAACAGACATGATTGGAGAAAAGATCTAACAAATTTTGGAAAAAAATTCAAATCTGTTTCAACCTTCATTTATAACCTTTGGCTGCTTTGAGAATTTGTGTTTACACAGACATTGTGTTGTTTCTATCATTAATGGGTGAAAATAGCATAATAATAGATTATTTTGGATTTATATGTATTGTTCCTAAATCAATTAGTTATTTAGGTAACTTATACATACACCTGAGGGCAAGCCAGTTCTGCTCCCCTCATAGTCTCCAACTGTGATTCTAACTCTCGCTTTTCTTCCTTCAGGTCTTGAAGTGTTTTTTCTGCCCTTTGTTTTAAGTCCTGAAGATTCTCTTTAATTGAATTCTGGGCTATAAATCTTGCTTCAGCATCCTTCAAACATACATGACAAAATATTAAATAACATTTAAAATGACACTATATAATTTATAAATCAAAAGTTTAATAACTACATGATTACTAATTACAAATAACTTAAAATTCTGAAGTCCTAAGGCTCAAGTATATTCCAGTTTATTAAAAGCACCATATGGCCTCTCTTATTTCTAGTGGTGTGAGAGCAATAGCCCAGGGGCAAGCATCAGGCCCAAACACAAGTCCTAGGGTAAACAACCTAGTAACAATTGGTTTCTTTTGTGTTATCCAATATATACTATAATAGTGTCCAAAAGTTACCATAATATGCAAATTATGGTGTGTGTGTATATATATATATATTGGATAACACCAAAAAATGACTGATAATTGAATGCTTTTTAAAAATTTCAATACATATTTAGAATAAAATCATTATAAGTAATTATTAAATTGATATCAAAATCAATAATAAATTACAAAAAATAATATTTTTATGACAAAAGCAGCATACACCATAGAGCCAAAACATTATGATCAGCATTTCTTTATGCAAATTGAAGCAACTGCAGGTAAAAGACAGCATGTGTGATGGTCATGAAACGGTATAAATAACTCCTGATACTGAGCTCTGGGAAAGGCAGCGGACTTAAGTGAGTTTGACAAAGGCCAAATTGTAATGGCCAGATGAATCAGTCATGGTCAGCCATGGTTAGTACCTTCAGAAAGTGTTCCGAGGAGGGGAAAACCACAAACTGTCGGCAAGGTGTGGGCCACCCATGGCTCATCGATGTTAGAAGTGAACGAAGGCTATTCTGTATGGTACGAGCCAACAGAAGGGATACTGTGGCCCAACTCGCCTGTAATTGGGTAATTTCAACGAAAAGCGTAACACTCAGAACGCAACCTGTTCTTGGGGATATGGCCGTGGCAGGGTGTTACTGACACAGGCACAAAAAGAACATGCCGCTATGAAATTGGAGATGAAGATCGGCATGTGACCTCTCAAGCCGAAGCTGTGGAGGTCATGAAGAATGCTGAATCTCGATGCTGTGTCGTACACTTTTTCGATACTGAAGAAAATTGACACTAGGTGCTCTCTATGTAAAAATGAATTTCTGATAGCCGATTTGAGGTATATCAGATGGTCAAGAATTGACCGTAGCCTGCAAAAGCCACACTAAGTGTTGGAAAAAGGTTGTGGTGTTCTAAATACCAGATGAGTCTGGCATTTAACATTCTTTCCAACACTTTACACACACAGCTCGTTAACACAATGGGACGATAATTGGAAGGAATCTTGGAATCCTTTCCTGGCATCGGGAAGGCCAAGACGATGGCCTCCAGCCAGGAGTCCAGAAACTGCTCCTCAATGAAAATGCAGTTGAACAGTTGGAGCAGATGATTCTTACTTGAAGGTGAAACATGGAGAATTATATAATGGACATTGTCTGGCCCGACAGCAGATGCACGAGAAGCGTGCAGAGTAAGGCGAAGTCATCCTCCACTGTGAATGGCTGTTATAAGACTCCAGGCCATTCAAATGGAATGACAGCGGAGAGCGTTCAGCCCTGCTCTTCTGGGCCAGTAACTTGAGGGAGTAGGAGAATAAAGAAGAGATGGAGGAGAATGACTCCCCCAGAGTGTCGCAATTGCTTTAGGATCAGCAATTGCCTGTCCATTGTGCTCCAGGATCGATAATGAGTGGGACATGTACTTCCCACCCATCTTCTGGACCTTATCCCACACAACCTTAGAACTGGTCACATGGGTGATAGATGAGGTATATTTGATGCAAGATTCCCTCTGGCACCAGACGAAATGGGCTTTCGCCCTGGCGTGTTTGAATGCTTCAAGGTTGGGGGATGTCAAATATCTCCGAAACACCCCCCCAAGCCTGTTTCTGAGCCTTACGAGCTGCGGTGCAGTTGGGATTCCACCATGGTTTTGGGAATCATGGAAACCCACTGTCTGGAGAGTTTTTTGGGAATCGTGGAAACCCACTGTTTGGGAGTCTGTCATCTCCGCCACTGCAACACTGGCTCCTGGCTGACAGAATGCTCATCAAGCTCAGACAAGAGCTGAAAGCCACTCCAGTCAGCCCGATGAAGACTCCACTGGGATACACGTGAAGGGCTGCAAGGCCCCCCCATGGGAGATGGTGCACACCACGGGGAGGTGATCACTTCCATAGGGATTGTCCTCGACCTCCCTTGTAAAGAGTGAAAGGATCGAGGAGGAGCAGATGGTGAGATCAATGGCAGTGAATGTGTGGGTTGGGGAGTGGAAGTAGGTGCTGACACTGGTGTTCAACAGGGAGAGTGATGGATCCAGAAGCCACTGCTCCAGGACCTTGCCCCTCCTGTTGGTATCAGTACTGCCCCAGAGTGGACTGTGTCTGCTGAACTCCCCCATCATGAGGAAGGGGGTTGGCAGCTGTGAGACGAGGTCACCCAGAAAATGATGCTTCTGGGAGGTAGATAGCCAGAACAGAGGGTCAACGAAAATCCCACAAAGAGGCGGATGGCAACCACCTCTAAGTTCGTGGAATGACCTGGAATGGAGATTGGTTGCTCACGAGGATGGTGACACCCACGTGAGCTAGACCATCTCCATCCTGGTCCCGGCAAATAAGAGAAAAGTGCCGGATAGTGGGATCGTTGGTTGTCTGCAAAAATGTCTCCTGCAGGCACACACACAGATGGGTTCATGTAACCTCATGAGGGCCTTGATGTTGTCAATATTCCTCTGGAATCCATGACAGTTCCATTGTAGGAGTGTGGCCATTTCAGTCTTAGAAGAATTGGTGGATGACTTTCGATTTATTTTAACCATTGCCAGTGATGGTTTCGGATAAACGGAGCGGTCTGTGCCCATAACCTCGGAGTCGTCCGAGTGACACAGAATCAGATCAGATCAGAGACTGCCGAACACAGATCAGAGACTGCTGAACACTCGGATCAAAGACCGCTGAACACTCGGATCAAAGACCACTGAATGAGGAGGAGTTAAAAATTTCTTTTTTGGCCCCAGTGGGGGCCCCTTGGGCTTGGAAGGTCTTGCTGTTTGTGGACGCGGAAGGCACAGACGCTGGAATAGAAACTGGCGTTGATGTCGAGATTGACACCGATGCCGGTTTTGCCTGTGTTAAGAGCCACTTGGCAGCAGGCGAGAAAGATTCAGCTGGTGGGACACTGATGTCAATCTGCACTGCCATGGAAGCCATCTTGACAGTGGGCTTTCTGACAACCGCACTGGCATAGGAGACCTTTCCAGGTGTTAGGAGACCTTTCCAACCTTCTTGCCTCTGCATAGGAGATGTTATTTAGGGTCTTTAGCCTCTTTCTCCTATAGCCACTTAGGGCAGTTGCAGAAGTATACCAGATGCTCGCCTTCACAGTTCATGCAGTATGCCTTGTCTGCTGTGCAGTCAGGTTCAAGGTAATCCTGACTGTCACAATGAGCACAGGTGGGTTTACCCCGGCATGCTTTGTGGGTATGGCCGAACCTCTGACACTGAAAACAGCGCAGTGGGTTAGGAATGTACGGCCATACCTCGCAATGAAGATAACCTGCCTTGATGGAAGCAGGCAGGTGTGGCATATTGAAAGTGATAATTAGTACCCGGGTGGGTACTAATTTCCCATCATGGCATTGTGAAACCCGGTGGACTGCTATCACTCCCTGGGATGACAACTTCGAGAGGATTTCAGCCTCAGAAACCTTGATGAGGCCCAACTCAGAAACTACACCAAGGAAGGAATTCAGCGTCGTATGTGGAGTGACTTTGACACTCCACCAATCGCTGTTACCTTCAAGAGGAGTGCAGAATGTTTTGAGCAAAGTTTCCACCTGCAAGTCACCAGTTTTTAGGTGCTTGACTGATAATGGTTTTCTCGCAAGAACTTTCAATCCCTTATTAATAAAAAATGGGGACATGTCCCCAAGAATCTCACCCAATAGAATGGATGATCAGAAACCTCAGGAACGAAGGAAGACACGAAGACACAGAAGACAGATGCTCATGCCAAGCTCTTTTTGCTGCATTTGTCTCAAAATTTTAATTTTTTGGGACTCATGTTTGGGTATTAAGATTCAGTGCCCATTGCCCCCACCCACCACGGAATCCAACAAGAGGACACTCAGTTGGGTGCCAGGGCACCATACCCACACAGCCAATGAACCAAGCCCTCACAACTAAAGAGAAGGAAAATGAAAAGAAAACTGTGAGAAACTCACTCGAGTCTTCACAAAATAAAATACGTGAAAAAATAATAAAGTCTGAGGAAAGAACTGTATCACAAAAGAAAGAAAACTAGAAAATTAGTGAACATGTGGGGAAACTCGCAAACCGTTTTACCTGGACGTGGGCAAGGTTACTCACCGATCTGCATAGTTGACCCTAGCAGGACCTGCCCACCAGCTGATTGATCTTGAGGGAGCAGCTCCAGGACCTCCCGTTTACCTGAAGCAGAGACCAAAGCAGTGTATAGCAGTGGTCCCTGAAGTCACTTCCCAGCTCCATGACAGACAGGCTCCCCAATGGCAAAACAACCAAAGGGGACCCCACCAGTCATGAGTCGGGGAGAAAAGAGGGGGACCCCAGAGCAACTGCCAGGATCCTCCTTTCCAGGGACACGGGTCTCCATGCACAGCAAACACATGGGCGAGTGTTCAGGACCCTGTGAAGGTAACCAAGCCAGTGAAACATTCACAGGGTGGTCCCCTCACTATGGACAGGAGCTCACACCAAGAGGTGTGCAATGATTAGAGCTGTAAATTTTTCGTGGGAAAAAATAGTGAAATTCGCATTGCAATCATACTAAACAATGCCATAATTCACAGTGCAAAATTTCAAAATTTGTGCATTATTTAGATTCAAAAATCATAAAAATTGCACATCAGTGACAGCCACATAAACAAGATAATGATACATACAGGTGCTTAAAAAGAAGAAAAAAAAATTAAATGATTGGTTTTATTTATGTTGAACTCACATGATGCGTATCATGAATCAACGATGAATTCTGATATATTATATATATAGTTAAAATTTCCCTCTTTTATACACTGATGATCATCTCACATAAGTCCTCTCTATTTAGAAAGAGATCATTCTGAATTAACAATGTTTGTTCAGACTGATAAATATCAGAGAGAGACTAGGAAACCATTATTTTTTTAAAACTAGAAAAAATTAAATTATCAGTGTTATTTAATTCTTTCACTTTTTTTTTTCACAACATTGCTATGCAGCTTTTCTGTTTTCATCTTTGAGCATGAACTGTTCAAAATTATATTATCAACATCATTTGCAGAAATATTTAAGCACTTTAGTTAATTGGTATTGAAAATTCAGCATGCTTTAAAAGAAAACTATTAAAGGGTTGATAAATATCTGCAGTTTTTTTGCATCACTGAAATATTGCCCAATTTTTTTCGGAACACTAACGGAGTGAGTTTTTTGCTAGTATTCGATCACATTCTTGGCGTCTTCCAAGTAATTTTATTGCCAAAGCATTCATTTCATTATAGATTTATGGCTAAATGAATGATGAAATACCTCCTCTAATGATCATTAGTAGGGCTGTAAATTTTTCGTGGGAAAAAAAATGGTGAAATTCGAAAAAAAATGAGAACTTCAAACAACATAGCAGATTGGAAATATTTGGCGCATATCTTTTTGATTTCATTCAAATCACCTCTAAAAATCATAATTTTTACACATTTCAAAGATATCTTTTAATATACTGCTGCAGTTGGTTCCCATTTTCTGCTCAAAAATTCACTTTAATCTTTTATATGTCACAATGACAGAGTAAAACTTCAAACCAAACATTTTACCTTGTCTGTAAGGGAACTGATGCTTTGTTAGGTTTGTCTCCTTTTTCTTGAAAAAACAAACAGCTTAAAATGAGCTTTACATGCAGGACAAAGGTGAATTTACGTTTGACCACAGCAACCAAAGTATTAACAATTTCGAATTCTCATTGTCCTATATCACCAGCAAGATTTAGAAGATGAGCATTACACATGACATGAACTGCATTTAGAAAAACAACATTAAAACGTTTATTCCCATGCTTTGAACATTTTATGAAGCATTTTTAGTAATAGAAGCTGTGACAACGGAGTGCAATAATTTAAATTTGTTTCTATCATGCATCGAATAATTGCTTCGTTAAACAGCAGTAGCTGGAGAAATGTGGAGTCCCTACACTGAGTTCTACATTTCCCCCACATATTATTACTCCATTAACGAAAATTATATAGAGGGGATATAATGGGAATTGTCTCCCCCCACTTGAGGAGTGAATGTAGGGAGAAGTTTACAGTTCAATCATGTAGAAACTAGGTATTGAAAACAAAAATGAAGATCACTAAAGCAAGAGTCACACGTCCACATCAGTTTTTCAATACATACATTTCAGAAAAAATAGCATAAGAAATACGTGAAAAGTCGGAAATTTATCCAAACTGACTATTCTATTCTGTGACTTATCAGAATTTTTCTAATTTTCAAATTGTTCAAATTCTGATAAATCACGGAATCTTAAGAGAAAAAAAAAGGCAACCATCAACATACATACATCAGAATCACGAAAAAATATAATATCCATATCTTGGATTCATGAAAAATATCAAAATTCGTGGAAACCTTTCAAAAACACTGTAATTCAGGAAATTCACACAGCAAAAAATTTACAGCCCTAGCTATGAGTAATGTATCAGACTCTATTTAAAAGTTAGGAAACTTCATATCAACCGGAATTGTGCTTTCATTGTGATGGGATGTATTTAGAACATGTCCTGTAATCTTAAGTTTAGATGTAGTAAAATATTTGATAAACAGTGTATTATTTTGGGCTACTTATGGACTAAAAAACAGTACTTTGAAATTAAACTTGAAATATATTTCAAATATTTTAAAACAATAAACATGCTTATTTTCACATTTAACTGATTTTTTTACTGTTATTCAGCTTGCTTACAGTAAATGTTTCTAATTAACATTTTTATTGTTAATAAATGTACAATAAAAATAATTCTCAAAAAAATTTGGGAAGTGCAAAAGTTTTTTAATAGGAAATGATATTCAATTAATATTAATACATTACTAACTTACCAGGGAACAACAACAAATTCATAATTTGTGGATATTTTAAAATAAACAATATTAAAATCACGATGTTTAATCTGATGGTTTATTTCACATGGCAATGTTTTAAAGTAAGCTGAGATTTTTTTTTTGAGACTACACTTTGAGTGCAGGAAACAAAATGGTCACAGTTTTTTACAGCTCCCTTTCCTTTCTATCAAAGTAATATTCACAGCTCCCTAAGGTGTTTGTGAAAATGAAAGTTGATAAGTATAAAGTTATGAGACTTTATGATGTGTTTGTCATTATGCTTTATAGAACAAAAGCTTACTCGTATATCAGTAACTCCAGTGGCCTCCTTTATTTGATCAAATGCTTGATTAAAGAATTTCAACTCCTTTTCTTGATCAACTTGCATACTTTTTAATTTTTCTGCCATGCTAGGAGTATCAGGTAACAATGACAATGCTCTCTGAAAGTACACAATAATGAAATATCACATTCGAAGTCATTGAAATAATCCTTTTAAAAACATAAGTAGAAAAAAAGAAACAAAACCTGAATTCATAATTGCAATTTTTAAATTAACTAATCTGTCACTATTCTGCTTTAAATGCTACTCATACATAATGAAATATGCAAACATATTATACATATATATACATGGCTATATGAAGGTTATTTAGTGACATGTATTTTACAGTAAATTCAAATTCGTCAAGAAACTGCATATCTGTGTAATTTTGATAGTATTCTTATAATATGCTTCTGAGAAATTAGGAATCTATGCAAGTTAAGATTTCAAAAATCCTTTCCTGCATTTCAAAAATAACCAAAAAAAAAGATTTGCATTTAGACAAAAACTGGTATTTATGTCTATAGTTCAATCATTAATCCTTAGACTGAAAAACCATGAAAAAATGAATTGTACCTGCATGCCAGACTTTTTCATCTATGTTCAGTAAAAAAAAAATAACTTTAGAACTTTTTGGCAAAATGATTAATGAAAAGAAATAAAGCATCTTGTACTAAATTAGCAGTCCCATGGCCGAGTGGTTGGCGTATTGGCTACTGATCTAAGGGACCTGGGTTCGAGCCCCGGGTAAGGCATGGCTGTTTGTGTCATTTTTCTGCTGAGGGCCTGCCATCCTCTCAGACTGACAGGCTCCTCTATCAGACCTCTGTGGCAAGCAGCTGCTTGAGGGGGTATTTATTTTATTTATTTATTTTTATATTAAATTAAGCAACATATAATTTTGGATTTAATAAAATTATTTAAATAAAAATGTGAGGTATATTAATTTTAATAAGACACATGAAAAGAAACAGCCATTACTTATCTGGGGCTCAAACCCAGGTCCTTTAATCTGAAGCTAAGAACTGTAATCACTTGACCAAGAGTTTCTAGTGAAGTAAGACATCACATAGTCACCAACTACTACATTCACCAGATTGTTGTGTGTGTTTTCTTGTTTCCCAATCTAAAAATGTCTTACAGAGGAAGAGATTTCAGGACAGGTTGAGTATCATATCAATCACATGCAATAATTTATAATAAAAATAAATAAATACCTCCTCAAGCAGCTGCTTGCTACAGAGGTCTGACAGAAGCCTGCCAGTTTATATGCCATAGTAGAAGGTCTGAGAGGATGGCAGGACCTCAGCAGAAAAACGATACATACATCCATGCCTTATCTGGGGCTCGAACCCAGGTCCCTTAGATCAGTAGCCAGGCGTGCTAACCACTCAGCTTAATGTATGAAAAACACTTCCAGAAATCGTAAGACCTGTGGCATAAGTGCATCTATGCAAAAGGAATGTAGTTTTAACTGAAGAATGTACTTTTAACTTGTATCAGCTATGTTCTTTAACTAGATCACATGCTTCTGCAAAATAAAAAGCTATAAAACATAAAATCTGAAGTTCCTTTTCCACATTAAAAAAAATGATATATATATATGTGCATATAGTTATATTATATTATACTATTTATAAGCAAGGGAAGCAACTGAAATAACAAAACATCATCTAACTGCATGGTTTAAAAGACTAATTAAAAAAAACTTAAAGACTGCTTTTTTGAAAAGACTAATTTTAGTCTTCGTCTTTTAAATCTTTCGAAAGACTGCTTTTTTTATCTTCGTCGTTTAAATCGTTTAAAAGACTGCTTTTTTGAAAAGACTAATTTTAGGGGACAACTTCTGCTGGTAGTTTTAATAACAGAGTAAGTTGATAGTTTTATTAACAACCCAAACTTTTAAGATGCCTAAGACCCCATACTTCTAAATCAGATCAAATAAAAACATAAAGAGAAAATTTATAAACAATAAAATAATATTTTTACTGAATTATTACATTATTTTCAAAAAATAACTAACTACATCAAAACAAATTAAGGTATTTACTTTCCTATTGGCTTCAGGATCAAACTGCTGTGTATGACGCTGTTCTATGACTTGATTAAATTCAGTGACTACTCTATCCTTTTCTTGGCGAGCTTTAACAGCCTCAGTCTCTACATTTCCTAGTTCAATGCGTGTCTTGGCTTGAGTTTCATTAGCCTTCTCTCCTGTAGCAATCAAATTATCAATATCAGCTTGTTGGAGTTTAAATTGTCTTTCCAACTCATCCAGTTTTGATGGTAATGTAATAAGCTCCTGTAAATGAAAAATATAGACATTTTGAGCAAAATACATGAAAGATTTATAATTAATAAAAACTGGCATTTTGAGTGACATTTAAAGTTGTGTTGGGTTGTTTTACCCTTGAGCAGCACTTTTTTGCACACAATGGTTAAATGGCCAGGTCACAAAGAACCCAAGAGCTCAGAGAAGGTTGGGGGAAGGGAGACCCACTAGACAGTTATTAGAAGATAGACGGTGGCCTATAGACACGGCCATATAGTGTGTTCTTTAATGTGCACAGGGTTTGGCTCTTCAGCACATGGGCCCACAGCTTAATGTCCTATCTGATGGAGAGCAGCCTTTCCAAGCCCACTGGTGTCCCATACTGACAGAGGGCGTGTGGGGGTTTAGTGGAGATAAACTTAAATGCTGGTCCTGGTGGAACTCGAAGCTGGAATTGCAGATTACAAGCCTGGTGTACTACCAACACCCTGCCCAAGCATTTAAGGTACTGACATAGTTTAAACAACTTGCTAAATTTTATCCAGAACATTTATATATTGGTATGACTTAAAAATGAAAACAATATGAAAGTTGTGCTATCATCATCATCGTCGTCGTCGTCATCATCCTCAAGCAGCCAAGGGCTATGGAGGTCCAACCAGACCATGCAATTTAGTTCTCCAAGCAAGTCTGTCCTGAGCTACATCTACTGCATCTGGCCACTGCACACCAATTCTAATAAGGTCCTGTTTGACATTGTCTGCCCACTGCATCCTAGGTCTCCCCCTCTTTCTGAGGCCTTTAGGCACACTGTTCATAACCCTATTCACCAATCTATTATTATTCATACGGGCAACATGGCCAAACCAACGGAGTCTCTCTCTGCACAATATGCTGCTTAAAAGAGGTTGGCACATATAAAAAATTTACCCAAGAAGCACTGATAGCCTGTCTTTCCTATTAAATTTTAACAAATTCTTACTCTGATCAATTCATCTAATTACTTACAATCAATATCAATATGGTCAATCCATCTAATACATTATTAGTCTCCTTCCCCTCTTCAGGATATTATTTGAAATTATCATATTTACCAATGTAAAAGATGCAGTTTTCCCCCCAGAAAAATCACCTCAAAAATGCATCTTTGGCAAAAGTAGCTAAACAAGAAAAAAAGCTTCTTATACACTTGAAATGCATGTAATTGATCATCTATATTAATATGAAATTGTCTGTTATACTGTTAATAATAAACCACTATATTAGTATTAAATATTAAACTTACTTTTAACTGATATATCACAATTTGTTTCATAAGATTAGCCCTGAGTCAATGTGATTTAGCATGATTTGGTTGTTTGGGGTTTAATGGCACATCAGCAACTCAGGCCATAATGCACCAGACAACACAAATAGTAAAAAACAGATAAAAATCATGAAAACCCACAACCAAAACTAAAAGCAACATGTAAAGGTGATAAAATACAACACAAAATCCAATAAAAATAGAAAATGTAAAATGTCAATTAGTATAAAACCAGGAACCGGTTATAATAGTCACAATAACATAAAAATTCAAAGGCAGGAGTTGAAAGCGATTCATACGATAAAAGATGTTTGAGTGTAAGAAGCTCGGATGTAAAATCATGAAAAGTAAAATACAAACTAGGGAAATGAATTAAAATATGTATGATAGATAAAATGGTGTCAAAAAACTCTGTGTGTCCCATACTGACTGTGGGCAAGGTGGGGAGTTTTGCAGAGATAAAACTTAACACTTGCCCAGTTAGGAACTGCAGATTATGAGCCTGGCACACTACCGACTGAGCCACACACGCACGCACGCACACACACACACACACGCACACGCACACACGCACACACACACACACACGCACACGCACACACGCACACACACACACACAGGTGTTCACTCTCTGATTGAAGGCAGAATGGCATTAGTCATCATGCCTTAATAATCAATTTTAACAATAAATCTGAACACTGGCACATTGGAACTGGAACCTGGGAACTACATATTACAATTCTGAAGAGTTACTGACAGCATAACTCTGCTCCTAAGGAAATAAAATGTTCATTTTCAAAGTGAATCAAATTTATCATTTTTCCAACTCTAGCACCCTCTAATGGTGGAAAATAAAAACTAATGGATAATTCAGTATAATGCAAAGAGCAATACTTCATTAGTACCTATCAAATCAAAAATAAAGAATTTTTACTTAACACCTATAAATGTAAACAGGTGCATTTTTATCATCCTCCCAGAGGATAAAAAAAATAAAATAATTCCAGGGGATAGAGAGTGAATTGCTACTGTCATGTAAACCTCCTGATCACCATACTCTATCACTCAAATTTCAATTTCAGCACGAATGCATTGTTTATAACACTTGTTTCAAGTTTTTGCATTTTCCAAATTTTGTGCACTTTCAAAGTAAAAATTAAAACTATTGGGAAGTTGCAAATATTTTATTTGCACTATTCAGCTCAAAACAATAGAGGGTCACTAAAAAAAGAAAGAAAAAGAAAAATTAAGTGTCTACTAATGAACAAACATCATCATTGTCATCGTCATAATCATCATCATCATCAAGCAGCCATGAACTATGGAGGTCCAACCAGACCATGCAATTTAGTTCTCCAAGCAAGTCTGTCCTGAGCTACATCTGCTGCATCTGGTCACTGCACACCAATTCTAACAAAGTCCTGTTTGACATTGTCTGCCCACCACATCCTAGGTCTCCCCCTTTTTCTGAGGCATTTAAGCACTCTCTTCATAACCCTATTCGCCAATCTATAATTATCCATATGGGCAACATGGCCAAACCAACAGTCTCTCTCTCTGCACAATATGCTGCTTAAAGGAGGTTGCAAACTCATTTGCCTAACCTCATCATTATTAGTTACGAAGTTGAACCACCTAATGCCATCTAGAATCAAAAGCATCCAGTTTCCTGTTATCTTGTTTACATAGTGTCCAAGTTTCACTACCATAGCTAACTCTAGAAGGAACCAAACTATTATACAGTCTAATTTTAGTCTTTAGGTGTATACGCCTATTTCTCCACAATCTCCAAAGATTCTTAAAAGTCCCGGCAGCAATCCCTATTCATCTGTTAATCTCATGCCGCACATCACTAATATCTGTTACATAGCTCCCAAGGTAATTAAACTGTAACACCTGCTCAAGACTGCAACCATTCAGATTAACTGAATCACAGCCTGCCTGACCAATTTTCAGCACTTTAGTTTTCTCTCTGTTTATAACCAAACCTACTCTACTACCAGTTTCATCAACAGCACTAAAGCATCTAAAGAGTTCATCTCATCAACATCATTTCCCAAAAGGACTAAATCATCAGCATAATCTAAGTCAGAAATTTTCGTATCTCCAGCCCATTTAAGGCCAAAATCTTTCCCTTGAAGTAAATTTCGCATAACATAATCAATAACAAAACTAAAGAGAAAAGGAGACAAAATGCACCCTTGCCGAACACCAGAAGTAATGCTAAACCAATTGCTAAAAGCCTTACCAACTCACACACACGATTCAGTGTTATTATACAGACCTTTCATTATGTTAACTAACTTGTCTGATATACCATATGATCTCACAATCAACCACAAATTATGATGATCAACAGAGTTGAAAGCCTTTTTGAAATTAACAAAGCTACCAACCAAAGGTTTCTAAAACTCTAAACATTTCTCAAGAATCTGCCTAAATGAAAATATCTGATCTACACATCCCCTACCAATTCGGAATCCACATTACACATCACGTAATTGCCTGTCAACCAGATTCTTAATTCTATTAAGCACAATCATGCAAAGAACTTTCTCTGGAACAGAGAGTAGGCTTATACCTCTGTAGTTATCACAAGAACTGTGATCACCTTTTTTGAAAATAGGGATAATAATAATAGCTCTGGTAAAATCCTTAGGATCATGCCTTTATCATAAAAGATATTCAAAATTTTAGTCATCCAAGTGGTAGCTGAAACATTCCCAGTGTGATGCCCCATCGTTCTCTTTTACTTTACCTTAACCAGTTTTGTTTAATTTACGTTATATTTATCATTTTGGGGATTTTTATTTCCTTTTTGGCATCACAGTGCTCGTTTCCAAGAGTTAGGAGTTGCGCATGCGCAACTCCGATCTTCCGACTGTCACCTGCTAAAGTGCGTGCACAAGGACACGCCCCCTCTTGCGTCATAGCTTGCGTCACTCGTCATTTTATGTAAATGTTTTTCCTGGCGTGCAACATGACACGCGTCCGGCTCTTGTAAAAGTCTGACATGTGGTCAGAGAAGCACAGATAGTGCAGAGGCACTTAGCAAAGCACATAGTGCGTTGAAGCACATAGCACAGTGCTTAGCACAGAGCATAAGCATGTAGGACGGAAGAGTGTTGAGTTGATGTATCTTCTTCATTGAAGTTTTGGTGAGTTGATTTTTGGAAATAAATTTGTTTGTTATTTAAACCTTTTGAGTCTTTACTATTTTTTTCTCTTGAGCAATGTGAATTTAAGTTTTGATAATATTTAGATCTTAATTTGACAATCATTTTTGGATTCTTACTCATTAACGCTCGCTGGTATTTTGAAACCTAATTTAACTTATTCTATTTTTTGGCAATTTGTTAATTATTGCCTGGCACCCGTCTCAGCTATCTGGAGCATAAAACTAATTGGATCAGAAAAAGGGTCCAAACTTAAAAGTATTTTGCATTACTTTGGAGCGTTACACCAGCTCTAAGCATTTCTGTAGTAATTTCATCTACTCCTGTGGATTTATGAAGTTTAAACATTAATTAATAGATTCTGAAAAAAAATTCATCGTCGCCACGGCGGGAATCAAACCCGCATCTCTCCAGATTCATGCCAGAGCGCGCTACCATTGCACCACGCGTCGGACAGTGAAATTTTTCAGTATAAGACCTTATAAATCTTCTTCACTGAGACAGCACCATCTATACTCAAGGAGATGCAACTTTTTCAGTCGTTGCTACTGATTATGAGATGTTAATGAGAAGGTCGCTAATGTTAAGACATTAATATATAATTAAAAATCAATTCAAAGTGAATGCACAGTATTCCCTGTTAAGATACGACATCAAACATTAATTAATAGATTCTGAAAAATTTTCATTGCCGCCACGGCGAGAATAGAATTCGCATCTTTCCAGATTCATGCCAGAGCACGCTGCCATTGCACCATGCATCGGACAATGAAATTTTTCAGAACGAGACCTTATAAATCTTCTTTACTGAGACGTGGCTGAGACAGTGCCATCTATACTCAAGGAGATGCAACTTTTTCAGTCGTTGCTATTGATTATCAGATGTTAGTGAGAAGGTTGCTAATGCTAAGATGTTAATATATAATTAAAAATCAATCCAAAGTGAATGCACAGTATTCCCTGTTAAGATAGCTATCAAACATTAATCAATAGATTCTGAAGCCACCAATGCATCTACCAACATTGCAAACAATGGGAGTAGAACTAACACATTGTTTAGAACATCACTGAAATACTCAGCCCACCTAGCCATGACAGAATCCTCTCCTTCTATAATCTTACCTTGTTTATCCTTCAATCCCTGTATACCTGTCCGTTTTCTATCACACAAAAAAATTAACTATCTGGTACAGCTCTCTGTGTTGTGCTGTCTAACTGCTTCCTCAGTTTTGTCAGCCAAGCCATCAAGCCAAAGATTCTTATCAGCAGCTAACTGATCCTTTACACCTCTATTTAAGCGCTCTATAATGCTTTCTATTAGGACTATTATATATAGGATTATATACAGGTATATATTATTTATCAATATTATATAAAGGATAGTAGGGTATTGATTAAGGACATTCCTTCAGTTCTTTCTTTCTACAATAAGCTTAAGTGCCTTATCACTCACATAATTTTGCCTCCTCTGCTCCTTTTTTCCTAAAAGAGTACTGTTAGTTTCCAAAAAAGCCTGTTTAAAATGGTCCCATTCTTCCTCAACTTTAGTAGTTAGCAAATCATGACTGTCATAATGACTAAGTAACTTATCATGGTAAGCTTTAGCTATAACCGGGTCTTTCAGAGCTTCAGTATTAAAGATAATTTTTTTAACCTTAGCACAGCACTTTTTAAGTTTAAGTTGCAAGACCCTTTTAACTAGGTAATGGTCAGATATAACTTCAGCTCCCCTATATGCCCTGGTATTTCTAACAGAACTAGCCAATTTGCTGTTAATTAATATACAATCAATCATATTCTTATGCAGCCCATCAGGTGAAACCCATGTGTACTTATGTATGTAGCGGTGTTTGTAATAAGTGTTAGTTATTCTGAAACCATTGAGTTTACTTACCTGTAGGAGACATTGCCCATTGCCATTGCAGCTACCAATACCAAAAGGGCCAATTAATCCTCCCCAAAGGTCTGAGTCAGTACCAATTTTGGCATTGAACTTACCTAGAACAAGGATAATATCTCCTTTCTTGACAGAATCCAAAATATCCTAAAGTTGTCCGTAAAACCTATCCTTCATGCGCATGAGCAGAGGTCATCGCAGGCACCTGAACTCTTTGCTTCTATTGGCATCATCAAATTCTACATTGGAGGAAGTCTTCCAGTGTAGATGGCTTCAGCCTTTAGTGGTGGGGGAACGGGTCTTTGCCCTATGCCTGCGATTAGGGGGCTGTTTGATATTGTCGGCATTCCCTCTCTCAATAAACATAGTTTCTTTAAACATTCCACTAACCATTTTCTCTCCATAGGTAGTTGAAATGTGAGAACTCTGCAGAGCTTTTCTCTTGATGTCCTCACACAAGAATTCCACCATTATAATTTAGATATTCTCGGCTTGCAAGAGACCAGATGGACAGATAAAGTTCAGGTTCTTAAATATAACCTTAAACTTCTCTTTTCAGCGAGGGAGGAAGTAAGCATCATGAAAGCGTGGGTCTGCTTCTCAGCAGACACTCTTGTGATGCTCTTCTGGGATATGAGTGGGTCTGCTTCTCAGCAGACACGCTAGTGATCCTATCCTTTATATAATATTGATATCAGTGGAATATATATAGAATATATATAGTTTATATATATTCTATCTGTCCTCAGCAGACATCCTAGTGATCCTATCCTTTATATAATATTGATATCAGTGGGGGCACCCACTGTTATGCCCCCACTGAGGATGCCGATGAGGATGAGAAGGATAGGTTTTATGAACAACTTCAGGATATTTTGAATTCTGTGAAGAAAGGAGATATTATCCTTGTTCTAGGTGAGTTCAATGCCAAAATTGGTACTGACTCAGACCTTTGGAGAGGAGTGATAGGCCCTTTTGGTATTGGTAGCTGCAATGGGAATGGACAACGTCTCCTACAGGTAAGCAAACTCAATGGATTCGGAATAACTAACACTTATTACAAACACCGCGACATACATAAGTACACATGGGTTTCACCTGATAGGCTGCATAAGAATATGATTGATTATATATTAATTAACAGCAAATGGGCTAGTCCTGTTAGAAATACCAGGGCATATAGGGGAGCTGAAATTGGAACTAACCACTACCTTGTTAAAAGTGCCTTGCAACTTACACTTAAAAAGTGTTGTGATAGGGTTAAAAAATTTACTTTTAATACTGAAGCTCTGAAAGACCCAGTTATAGCCGAAGCTTACCATGATAGGTTACTTAGTCATTATGACAGTCATGGTATGCTTACTACTGAAGTTGAGGAAGAATGGGATCATTTTAAAAAGGCTTTTTTCGACACTAACAGTATTCTTTTAGGAAAAAAGAAGCAGAGAAGGCAGAATTAGCTGAGTGATAAGGCCCTTGAGCTTATTTCAGAAAGAAAGAACTACAGGAATATCCTTAATCAATACCTTACTAGTCCTAATATAAAGCATTACAGAGAGCTTAATAAATGTGTAAAGGATCTGTTAGCTGCTGATAAGAATCTTTGGTTTGATGGCTCGGCTGACAAAGCCGAGGAAGCAGTTAGACTGCACAAAATCAGAGAGCTGTACCAGATAGTTAATGTTTTGTGTAGTAGAAAACGGACAGGTATACAGGGATTGAAGGATAAACAAGGTAAGGTTATAGAAGGTGAGGATTCTGTCATGGCTAGGTGAGCTCAGCATTTCAGTGATGTTCTAAAAAATGTGCTTAGTTCTACTCCCATTGTTTGCAATGATGATAGATTCATTGGTGTCTTTAATGTTGGCCCTATAACCCAATCTCAAGTTATTTCGGCTATTTCTAAACTTAAACTTCATAAATCCCCAGGGGTAGATGAAATTACTACAGAAATGCTTAGAGCTGGGAATGTTTCTGTTACCACTTGGATGACTGAAATTTTGAATATCTTTTATGATAAAGGCATGGTTTCTAAGGATTTTACCAGAGCTACCGCATTTAAGATGATGATGTGAATCTATTCACGTGGGGCTGTCAACCCACAAACAAACAGAAAACACAGTAGAATATTTTCCCTCCACAGAAGCCCACCAGTGTAGCAAATTCAGGATCCATAATAAAACTCAGAGCCATAATTTGTTCAGGTTGGTATATACGGTCAGCACCAGGATCCTGTGTGGTTGACCACTCCTCAGCAGGGTATAAAAAAAAAGCAGCCATAGTTGTCCAGATCAGTAGGCCACACTAAATTGATGGCAAACTCAATGGCAAAACACTGCCAGAAATCTAGATATAGACAGAAACGGAAAGTCGGACAGGGGCATGGCCAACTTGGCAGCATCATCTGTCAAGTCATTGTCCCTGATACCAATGTGACAAGGCAACTGAAATGGATGGTGGTTTTGGCTGCCAGATGATGGAGCTGCTGGCAGATCTTAGAAAGAACTGGGTGAGGCAGATTCCTCACTGAGATCAAACCCTGTAGTGAACTAAGCGAGTCGGTGTAAAGTACATACTGACTATGATGCTTAGCCACCAAGTGGTCCAAGACGAGACAGATAGTATGCAACTCTGCAGTGAAGATGGAATACTGCAGTGGGGTCTGATCTGCAATGATTACATCACAGAAGACCATGGCTGATCACACTGATGTGCCAGACTTAGAGCCATCTGTGAAGACAGGCAAGAAGTCCAGGTACTCAGCACGATGGCTGGCAAAGAGTTGCTGGTACACACAGTCAGGTGTAAAGGCCTTCCCCTTCCTACACAGGGAAAAATCACAGGAAGGGGAAACAGTGAACCACGGTGGTAGTAGCTTGGCTGTCGACTGTGCGATGCTATCGAGACTGGTGTTGATGTCTCTGAAGCGGCCTTGCAAACCAAAAGGACGAATGGCAGTCAGCCGATTAGTATAAAGCATTTCCCACTTTGGACTGAAATTGCAGTCCCAATTGAGATGGCCAGGCAGAGATTGCAATTTAGATGCATATTGTAAGGGCAATTGCTGACGGCGAAAAGATAAAGATGGTTCGTTGGTCTCAACGTAAAAACTTTGGACCGGTGAGGTGCGGAAGGCTCCCGTGCAAATACGGAGGGCCTGGTGATAGAGGGAATCCAGCACCTTCACCACCGAACCACGGGTGGAGTCATACACCTGGGATCCATAGTCGTTTCGATTGGACAAGTGCATGGTACAGGTGGAGCAAAGAATATCGGTCCGCCCCCCACGAAAGGCAGGAGAGGACCTTAATGATGTTCAATGCCAGTGTGCATTTGGACCTGAGATGACATATGTGTGGTAAAAAGGTCAATTTCTGATCGAAAATGAGACCGAGAAACTTGGTCTCTGCCACAACTGGAATGATGCTACCCCCAAGCCGTAGCTCGGGATCCAGGTGAAGATTACACTTGTGACAAAAATGCACACAAGCGGTCTTCTGTGGGGAGAACCAAAACCCATTTGCCATCACCCAAACCGAAAGTTTGTTCAGGGCAATTTGCAGTTGTCTTTCAATGACCCTCATGCTGGACGAAGAGCAAAAAATGCTAAAGTCATCAACATAGAGGGCATTGCCTACTGAAGGAGGAAGTAAACAGAATTAATCTTGACAGTGAAAAGAGTAACACTCAGAATGCAGCCTTGTGGCACCCCCTGTTCTTGGGGTTACGGCTGCGACAGAGTGTTGCCGACATGGACACAAAAACAATGTGCCGATAAGAAGTTGGAGATGAAGATTGGCATGTGACTTCTAAGCCAAAGCTATGGAGGTCATGAAGAATGGCAAATCTCCAAGCAGTGTCATACGCTTTTGTGATGCCGAAGATAATTGACACCAGGTGCTCTCGTCACAAAAAGGAATTTCTGATAGCTGATTTGAGGCGTATCAGATGGTCAAGAGTTGACCGTTGCCTGCGAAAGCCACACTGGGTGTTGGAAAGAAGGTTGTGGTGTTCTAAATACCAGATGAGTCGGGCATTTACCATTCTTTCCAACACCTTGCACAGGCAGCTTGTCAACCCAATGGGATGATAATTCGAAGAAATCTTGGAATCCTTTCCTGGCTTGGGGAAGGCCAAAACAATGGCCACCCGTGAGGAGTCAAGAAACTGTTCCTCGAGGAAAATGCGATTGAAAAGATAGAGCAGCCGATCCTCACTCGATGGTGAGAGATGTTGGAGCATTGCATAATGGACATTGTCCGGCCCGACAGCAGATGCTTGAGAAGTGTGCAGAGCAAGGCGAATGCGAATGGCTTGTTCTGAATGGCCTCCGCTGTGAATGGCCTGTTGTAAGACTCCAGGCCATTCGAGTGGAAGGATAGTAGAAAGCGTTCTGCCCTGCTCTTATGGGTCAGAAACTTGAGGGAGTAAGAAGAAGAGCAAGAGGTGGAGGGTTGGGTTGTTTTACCTCTGAGCGGCACTTTTTTGCACACCATGGGCTAAATGGCCAGGTCACATAGACCCCGAAGGCTCAGAGAAGGTTGGGGGAGGGGACCCATTGGAACAGCTGTTGGGAGACAGATGGTAGCCTCCCGTCAAGGCCATCCAGCATGTTCTTTAATGTGCACAGGGTATGGCTCTCCCACACACGGGGCCATAGCTTAACGTCCCATCCGACAGACGGCGGCCTTTCCAAGCCCATCGGTGTCCCCTACTGACCGTGGGCAGGGCGGGAATTTTGCGGAGATAAATCTCAATGCTGACCCAGCTGGGACTCGAACCTGGGAACTACAGATTACGAGCCTGGCGCACTACCGACTGAGCCACCCCCGCCCCGAAGAGGTGGAGGAGAATGACTCCCCCAGAGTGTTGGCAATTGCTTTAGGATCAGCAATTGCCTGTCCATTGTGCTCCAGGATCAATTGTGAGTGGGATGTGTAGTTTCCACCCATCTTCTGGACTTTATCCCAAATGACCTTAGAACTGGTTGTGCAGGTGAGAGACGAATGCACCAGGATGAAACGAGCTTTCGTCCTGGCGCGTTTGAACGTTTCAAGGTTGGGGACATCAGATATCTCCAAAACACCCCCCAAGCTTTGTTCTGAGCCTTACGAGCTGCAGTGCAATCTGGATTCCACCATGGTTTCAGATAATGAGGAAACCGTATCGAAGTTTTAGGAATTGTTGATGCAGCTGCATCTATGATACAGTCCATTATCTCTGCTACTGCCACATCAATGGGCTTCCGGCTGACAGAGTGGTCATCGAGCAGCTCGAAACCACCCCAGTCAGCCCGATCAAGCCGCCACTGTGAGACTCGTGAGGGGCTGAAAGGCCCCTTACGGGATTATGGTGCCCACGACGGGGAGGTGATCGCTTCCATAGGGGTTGTCCTCGACCTCCCGTGTAAAGAGTGGAAGAATCAAAGAGGAGCAGATGGTAAGGTCAATGGCAGTGAAAGTGCGGGTTGGGGAGTGAAAGTAGGTACTGACACCAGTGTTCAACAGGGAAAGAGAAGACTCCAGGAGCCACTGCTCCAGGACTCTGCCTCTCCCATTGGTGTCAGTACTGCCCCATAGTGGACTGTGTCCGTTGAAGTCCCTCATGATGAGGAAAGGGGACGGCAGCAGTGAGACGAGGTCATCAAGGTCTTCCTGGAAGACTATGTTTCTAGGTGGAAGATATACAGAGCAGACAGTCAGTGAGTACCCCACAAAGAGGTGAAGTTCTATTCCAGTTCGTACCTCTCACCACCAACTACCGCATCTAAGTTGGTGGTGAGGGGTACGACCTGGAATGGAGAATGATTGCTCATGAGGATGGTGACACTCCCTTGAGCTGAACCATCTCCATCCCAGTCCCGGCGAATTAGTGTAAAGTGCCGAAGCGTGGGATCTGTGACTGCTGCAAGTATGTCTCCTGCAGGTACACACAGATGGGCTGGTGTGCCTGAAGGAAAAGGCCTTGATGTCGTCAGTATTCCTCTGGAATCCATGACAATTCCATTGCAGGAGTGTGGCCATCTCAGGACTTAGAAGAGTGGGCGGAAGACAAATTTCTATTCAACTTAACCGCCACATAAGACGGTTTAGTGAATAAGGGGCGGGCGGTATCCATGTCCTCGGAATACTCCAAGGGTCATGGATTGGCGACCGCTCTTTGAGGAGGAGTAATAATTTTCTTTTTCGGCCCCGGTGGGGGACCCTTCAGTTTGGAAGGTCTAGCTGTCTGAGGGCGGGGAGGAGGAATCCTTCCAGTGGAGGTGGAAGGCTGAGTTGCAAGAATGGAAACCAGAGTTGATGTCGAAGTCGACACCACCCTCGGTTTCGCCTGTGTAAGTAGGTACTTAGCTGCGGATGAGAAAGACTTAGTAGGGGGTACATTGATATTAGTCTGCACTGCCACTGAAGTCATTGGAATGATGGGCTTTCCAATGACTGCACTGGCATAGGATACCTTGCCAGGTGGGGCAGGCGGTGCAGCTAGCTTTCTAGGCTCAGCATAGGAGATGTTATTCATTACTTTCAATCGTTGAACCTCCTTTTCCTCCTTCCACTTTAGACAGTAGCGGGAGTATGCTGGATGCTCACCACTGCAGTTAACACAGCTTGTCTTTTCTGCTGTGCAGTCAGGATACAGACGATCCTTACTGCTGCAGCAAGCACAGGTGGGTTTGCCACAGCAAGCTGTGTGGGCATGACTGTATATCTGATGCTGAAAATAGCACAGAGGGTTCGTAATATACGGCCATACCTCACAATGCAAATAACCTGCCTTGATGGAAGAAGGCAGGCATGGCGTGTTAAATGTCACAATCAGCACCCAGGAAGGTACCTATTTACCACCACAGTGTGTCAAAACCTAGTGGACCACTGTTACTCCTTGAGGTGTGAGCTCTGAGAGGATTTCCTCCTCGGTGACTTTGAGGAGGCCCACTCAGTGATCACACCCCAAGAGGAATTCAAAGTTTTGTGGGGAGTGACCTCAACAGCCACCCCACCAATTTCTTTGACATTCAGGAGCAGTTCCGAGTGTTTTGAACAAGTGGTCTCAACCTGCAAGTCGCCAGATCTTAAGCGCTTGACAGATTTCGGCTCTCCTGCAAGACCTTTCAAACCTGTATTAAGGAAAAATGGGGACATGTCCCCAAATACCTGATCACCTGTGGAGTGGATGATCAGGAATCTTGGGAACGAAGACACAGACAAAATGACGATGGCAAAGATAACAAAGATGGGGCTCATGTCAAGCCCTCTTGTTGGCATTGATCGCATTATTTTCTTCATTCTCTCTCATAGTTGTTTTTGTGTGGTTTAGTGCCTGCTGTCCCCACCCTCCATGGAGCCCAAGAAGGGGATGCCCAGTCAGGTGTTAGGGCTACGCAAGCACTATACCCACACAGACAATGAGCCAAGTCCTCACAAATAAATAAAAGGAAAATGAAAAGAGAAATTGCAAAAAAACCTTTCTTCACAAAAGAACTAAGTAAAAAATAACAAAACTGTGAAAGGCCAAATTGGCCTCACAAAGAAAGGATAACGACAAAAGGAAAATAAGTTGTAAGGAAACTCACAAACCTGTACTTGGACCGTGTGCAAGGTTGCTTCCCATGCTGCATAGTTGACCCTAGCAGGACCTGCCCACCTGCTGATTGCTCCTTTGGGAGCAATCAGCAGGTGGGCAGGTCCTGCTACGGGGGGCTGCTAATGGGGACACCAGGAGCTCCCATTTATCAGAAGCAGAAGCTAAAGCAGTGTATAGCAGAGGCCCTGGAATCCACTGCCCAGTCCCACAACAACAGGCTCCCCAATGTGGACCCCGCCAGTCATGAGCTAAGGAGAGAAGAAGGGAACCCCCGAGCAACTACCAGGATCCTCCTTTCCTGGGACACGGGCTTCCACGCATGGCAAACACATGGGTGAGGTTTCAGGACCCTGTGAAGGTAACTGAGCAAGCAGAACCTTCACAGGGTGGTCCCCTCACCACGTACAGGAGCTCACACCGAGGGGAAACACATCCATGACTTATCTGGGGGCAAAACAAGGTCTATATTTCACAATCAAGCATGCTAACTATTCAGCAAATGGTCAATCAAGTATTAAAAACATAAGATACTTACCTCAACGAGCAGTTGCTGAATGGCCTTATACTTGCGTTGAATATGCTCAGCTTCATTGATTTTCATTTGCACCTTCTGGTATTCATTTTCTAATTCCCTTACTCGCTATTAAAAAATGTACATAAATATTATAATAAACAGATTGTGTGATATGCTTATCTTTACTTATATTAACACTAATATTATGAAGAGTTTGTTTACACTGTTCTGTGTGGATGCGAACAACTACACAGCATAGTCAAAAATATTTTCATAGACTTGGCAAGTTAACAAAAGACGTTTTCATGGCTCTGCAAGCACTGTGTTAGTATTTCTTTACGACATTTTGATTTTTAGGAAGAAATATGTTTTATTTTTTATTTCAATTCTTTCCCCCATCAGTTGTCAAGACCAGTTATTGTTGTATTGCAGCTCAGTGACTATAACTCACAACTGTATTACAATAGTGCTGAACTGCAGTAGGTAGTTCCCCATTTTGTAATGGCTCATGATACTTGATTGGCTGCTTCTACCAGTACAACCAATAGGTGAAGATCTTGTTTTGATTGTGAATATATTTTGACTGTGATCTTGTTTTGACTGTGAATATTTGTTGATTTGTGAATATCTTCATTTGATTGTGGCAGGCACAACAAGCCTAAACTTTCCTGAAAAGATGTGCTTGAACTGGGTTGTCACCTTTTTATTTTTCTAAGGAAGGATACTCATGTATGAAAAAGTTAAGAACAACATTAAATATGAAAATATAAAATGTGTTGAGCATATGGTCTATAAGATAATGCTAATATTTAAATTTAACATGACATCACCCTGAGTAATGCATAGCTCAAGTTAGTTAAATGCATTACCTTTTTGTACTTGCAACTTTCAAGGTTTCCAGTTCAATCCCAGCTGATATCATTATAATTCTTTTTCTTTCAGCTTTTTTTACAATTAAGTTTTTTACCAAATCACATTTTTTACAATTCATTGAAAAATAAATTAATATATGTAATAATACATATATATACATATATATAATAAATTAATATTGTAAATTAAAAACAACCAATGTAGATAACTTTTCAAGTGAAAATTTCTGATGAGTAAATCAATAAATATTTTGCAGAAAAAATTTATTGATTTATCAATGCCAAAGAGCATCAGGTAACACTGTGATTGTCATCTATGTTTATGATGAGTAATTCAGTTTAAGATAATAAATATAAATTTATAATTAAATTTATATTTAATCAGAGCACCTGACATGTTATCAGGAGGTCGTGGGTTCGTATCCCACCTGGATCAAGACAATTTTTCCTCTAAAATTTAAATCGACGCTAAAGTGCTTATTTATTATGAGTTGATTCGAAATACGTCGAGCCTATTTCATTAATTATTTATAATTAGAAAGGAGTAAAAAAATATAGTAACATATATATATATTAGACGTAATGTTTATGAATTTAAAAAAAAAGTAACACTAGAGCAGAAAGGAAAAAACACATATATATATTTGTAATTATTACAGGGGAAGAGCAAAATACCAAATTGAAGTAGAAAGGACAAGAACATCTTTTCATTTTTTTTACCTAAATTTGTTGTTAAATAATGTATTTTGAGAACAGATGAAAATAAAGGATATATGCACTACGAAATGTCTTTTCTGTCATTTTCCGTCCAATTAAACATCAGTCATCTCACCAACGGTAATTGAAGTACCCCACCAAAAATTATAAGCACAAGCCATCACTTCATACTTATATACTTTGAGTTAACTTGTTACTTTGGTACTTTATTCAAGATTATATAGGGAAATGAACATTGGCTGAAAAGGCTTGGAATACATTAAATAATTTCCAATTATTCTTCTTCCTGTCACAGTTTTTTATACTGTTCTCAAAGTGCAAATGTATTTTCAAATCACATTAGTTTTTAATAAGCAAACTATAGCAACATTATATCATATAAAACAACAAAATAATTGCTTATAAAAATTTTACTGCACTATAAATTGAAAATATTGTGTATTTACTAAAATAAAACACCGGCATCACATTATTATTACATTGAAGTGCCAATGCATTAGGGATAGGAGACATTATCCAAATTAACTACTGCAAGTCCCACATTTGCACCATGCATGGCTGAAACTCTGGTCATATATAGTTGTCAGCTTTGGCTTCCCCAAGCATTTGTCATGAGAAGTGTAATAGGAAAGGTGCGGGATTTAGATGCATTTGACAGAGGGCAGATCGTAGGTGCCCAATGGATGGGACACTCGATCTCCAAAATTGTCAACGAACTTGGATTTTCTCATATGAGTTTCAAGAATGTTCCGGGAATATGAAAATTCCGGCAAAAAAAACAAGCACCCGGACAAATTGTAAAGGACAACCAGCCTTGAATGATCGTGGGCTTCGCTGTCTGACCCACAATGTACGGACCATTAGGGGCTAGACATTAACTGAAATCACCTCCCATATGAATGCGGGTTCCAACCAGGAAGTCAGTTCACAGACTGTGCAACGCTTACTTTGTCTCGGCTTCGGGAGCCACCAACCTATGAGAGTCCCACTTCTAACAGCATGACACCAGGCTCAATGCCTTGCCTGGGTTAAAGAACATCAAAACTAGACCATTGAAAATTAGCAACAGGTAGCCTGGAGTGATGAATTCCAATTTAAACTTCATCATGCCGATGGGAGACTGAGGGTATTGTGCCAACCCCATGAAGCCATGGATCCTGCATGTCAGGATGGAACAGTACAAGCTGGTGGTAGCTCAATGATGGCTGGGGTGTCTTCAGTTGGATATCTGTAAGACCTTTGGTATGTGTACCGACGACTCTCAATGCATCCCAATATGCAGAACTCATGGCTGATCATTTACACCCATTTATGGCCATCATGCATCCCAATGGAGATGGCATCTACCAGCAAGACAACTATTCATCTCACAGGTCCAAGTTGGCTACTGCATGGTTGCAGGAGCATTCTGCTGACTTTGAAATAATGAATTGGCCACCTAGAAGCCCAGTTTTAAATCCCATCGAAAATCTTTGGGATACCATCGAGCAGAGAGTTCCATCAGCGACAACTTTGAGAGAATTGTGGACAGCTCAGGAGAATGCATGGGTCACCATACCTAAGGAACATTTATGCAAGCTTGTGAAGTCCTTGCCTCATCTTGTGGTGGCTGTTATCAGGGCTAGAGGAGGTCCAACACGTTACTAGGTTGCTATCCCTAATTCAATGACACTTCAGTGTATAAAAATGCTTTTATAAAAAGATTTTTTGGAATTTTTTTTAATTACATTAATTTAGTTATAATTTTACTTGCATTTAATCATTGTTTAAGAAAGTTCGAAATTTTGCAATTAACAATGAAATGTTTTCATATTAAATCTGAATATAAACCAGGTTCCACTACAATGCAATTATTTAATATAAGTCTACTGCATAGTCATTATGGCCTTCATTAAGAGCATTCGATTTCTACTAGTTTTATTTGAACTTACACCACTGCCAGAAGGTGGATGTTGTATTTCTTTATGTGCATTCAAGAATTTCAGCATCAATAGCACCTTTTGTACATTTCTATATTATTTCCAAACATGTATTAATACTGAAAAGGATGCGAAACACACCTTCACATCATAATGCTTTTTTGACCAGATGATCAATAATAAAATTTATTTCACATAAAGGGATATATAAATAAAAACTAGCTTAAATGTTGAGGGAATAAAGAAACTGTTATTATTAAAGCATTAGTGTTTTCAGAAGTTTATGCTCTTTCTATCTACAAAAGACATTGGAGTAAAAATATTGCATAAATATAAGAAATTGCAACTCATGAGCTTCTAACAGGCAGGAACAATAAATACCTAGGGAAACCAACTCTAAGAAATATTATGATTTCAAGTCGAGGGTGGCACAAATGAATGGATGAGCGAATGGACAGACAGACAAATGAACAAACAAAAGAATTTGGTATGAATGTAATTTTTTTATTTACTTTTATAAACAACTGGCAGATTTACCCCATTGCTCATGTCTGAAACTCTTTAAAATATAGCATTAGATGGCACTCCCCAAGTCGCAAGATTCCATATGGCATAAATCTCATAAGAATACCCCCCCCCCCCCCACTTAGTAAAATTATTTCTGTTTTTTAGGGGAGGTCTGAAACTCTCTAAAGTATATAGTAGATGCCACTCCCCATGTTGTCAGCTATCATTTGGCATAAAAATCATTATGATCAATCAAATCCCCTTAAGTTAAATTTTTCTCTCTCTCCTTTTCAGCAGAAGAAAGAAATGGACATATTTTGAGGTATTGTATGATCCTCCCCACATCAGAAGCTTCTAAATCCAAAAATGGTATTGCTTTGCTCAGATAAACTTTTCAAATTATTTCATACCCACCAGAGTTCCTTGGATACAATTTGCCTGGCATATTGTAACTTTATAGCAAAAGAGAGTTACATATGGTCTAAAGTTGCCCAAAAAGTGTACAGGTAATATGAAAAAATATCAATAAAATATTATTATTAAAAACCAGTAGCAGTGTGTCCATGGAAGCAAGGGAAGCAATGGTTCCCTTAAAATTAATCCCCCATAATCAAGAGAAGCAACCAATTTGCCAGGCTAGTTGAGCTAGGAGCATATGAAGAACCTCGCTTCCTAGCTACTGCGTTGCTCATCATATCATATCATACAATGGAAGTTCCATTTTCCATATTCAACAAGCAAAAATTTTTCTCATGAACTCAACTTGTCACTTTTTATCTTGTCACTTATATCAACTTGCCACTTTTTTAGAAAAGCTCGAAGCCACTCCAGTCAACTTGATCAAGCCTCCACCGGGATACACGTGAAGGGCTGCAAGGCCCCCCCATGGGAGATGGTGCACACCACGGGGAGGTGATTGCTTCCATAGGGGTTGTCCTCAACCTCCCATGTAAAGAGTGGAAGGATCGAGGAGAAGCAGATGATGAGATCAATGGCAGTGAATGTGCGGGTTGGGGAGTGAAGGTATGTACTGATACCAGTGTTCAACAGCGAGAGCGATGGATCCAGGAGCCACTGCTCCAGGATCCTGCCCCTCCCATTGGTGTCAGCACTGCCCCAGAGTCGACTGTGTCCATTGAAGTCCCCCATGATGAGGAAGGGGGATGGCAGCTACGAGACAAGGTCATAAAGGTCATCCTAGAAAACAATGCTTCCCGGTGGTAGATAGACAGAACAGTCAACGAAAATCCCACAAAGAGGCGAATGGCAATCGCTTCTAAGTTTGTGGGGAGGGGAATGGCCTGGAATGGAGAACGGTTGTTCACAAGGATGGCGACAACTCTGTGAGCTGGACCATCTCCATCCCAGTTCCGGTGAACAAGAGAGAAGTGCCGGATAGTGGGATTGTTAGCTGTCTGCAGGAATGTCTCCTGTAGGCACATGCAAATGGTTTTGTGTGCCCTCAGAAGGACCTAAATGTCGTCAATATTCCTCTGGAATCCATGACAGTTCCATTGTAGTAGTGTGGCCATCTCAGGTCTTGGAAGAATTGGTGGATGACTTTCAATTTGTTTTAACCATCGGCAGCGACGGTTTCGGAAAAATGGGGCGGTCTGTGTCCATGTCCTTGGAGTCGTCTGAGTAACACAGATCAGTGACCAGCAAATGAGAAGGTGGCAAAATTTTCTTTTTGGGCCCCGGTAGGATCCCCTTGGGCTTGAAAGGTCTTGCTGTCTGCGGGCAGGGTGGAGGAGGCCCTCCAGAGATGGTAGGGGAAAGCACTGACGCAGGAATAGAAACTGGAGTCGATGTCGAGATTGACACTGACTTCGGTTTCACCTGCGTCGAGGTACTTGGCAGCAGGCGAGAAAGATTCAGCCAGTGGGACGCTGATATCGGTCTGCACCACCATGGAAGTCATCTAAACAATGGGCTTTGGGAGGACCACACTGGCATAGGAGACCTTGCCAGGTGGGGCGGGCGGTGCAACGTGCTTACTTGCCTCTGGATAACTGATGTTATGGAGGGTCTTTAGGCGCTGAACCTCTTTCTCCTCCAGCCACTTTGGACAGTCACGGGAGTACGCCGGATGTTCACCACAGCATGCCTTTTCTGCTGTGCAGTCAGGTTCAAGATGATCCTGACTGCCACAATGAGCACAGGTGGGCTTGCCCCAACATGCTTGAATACGATTGAATGATGCCATCCGATGTTCCACTATACAGGACAGTACTACATCTTATAAATGGCACCAAAAGCCACCTTTGTATGCTGGTTGAAGCCTTTCCGAACACTAACATTAAGGCTGCGAAGCTATCATCTGCATTACTTATATATTATTGAAATCTGTTCATTCATATCTCTGATTTTGGTACTTTTGAATTTTGAGCCTTTGTGCTGGTTGATGCCTATCAGAATGCTGACATTAAAGCTGCGAGCAGCTGGGAGAGTAGCTATGGTCTACATTAGTTTAATATTATTGAAATCAGTTAGTTCATTCATATCTCTAATTATGGAACTTTCGAATTTTGAACCATGTCGATGATTTATTGCCAATATGGTTAGGTAGCATTATGGTCTAATTTTTACTGCAAGTCTCTACAAGAATTGTGCCAAAAGTCTACCATTATTAAAGGAGTATATTCGACCTGTTTTAATTTTAAAAACATGATATTTACTACTTAAATATCAGTTATTTGGGACAGATGTCCAAGTTCGAAGCTGTCATAGTTTTGTGGATGGTTGGGTGAGGGAACCCACTGGACAGCTGTTGGGAAAAGGGTGTCAGCCTCCCATCAAGGCCATCCAGTGTGTTCTTTAACGTGCATGGGTGTGTCTCTTCCACACATGGGACCACAGCTTAACGTCCCATCCAACGGACGACAGCCTTTTCAAGCCCAACAGTGACCCCTATTCACTGTAGGCAGGGCGGGGAGTTTGGCAGAGAATAATATCTACACTTGCCCAGCTGGAACCCAAACCTGATAATTGCAGGTTACAAGCCTGGCACACTACCAACTGAACCTCCCCTGTCCCCGTAATAAAAGAAAAATGAGAATAATAAAAATAGAAAGAAGGAGGGAAAAGGAAAAGAGAAATGGTGACAAAAAAAGGTCAGAAATGGCAAAGAGGCAGAATAAAATGATAAAATAATAATGATAAAAAATAATAAGTAAAGGGAGGGGGAAGAAATAGTTAGAAATGAAATAGGAAAGATGGGGGATAGAAAAAAATTGATATAAAATCTTGATTGAAATCCAGACAGTGTTTGAATTTGTTATGTGTTTATGGTTAGAAATGTGAATCATGAGAATACTTTTAAGTTTTAAGAAATATTTATTATTATTATTGATATAATTAATTTTAATTTTGGAAGGATACGAAGTATAGTAAAGTGTAAAAGGGGAGGTGGCAGTGAAAGCGTTCACAAAATCCGTCTGGACAGGGATTGGTGCTGCCTCGAACATTGAACTACGTCAAACTGAGATGAGTGACGGACGCCGTTAGTGCTCCGCAAGTTGTGGCATATGGAGATTGCGTGGGTGTCCTTGGGTCGAGCAATCACATGGAGCATGGCATAAGCCGAGGTGAACCCCGACACGCAATGTCCGACCTCGACTGTGACTTGACTGTGGAGGAATGGAATGCAATCCTGCTAGAGTTAAGAATAGAGTGGCTGTCTTGTAAAAATACTTGTGATCTTTGGAAAGAAGTGAAACATGGAGACACATTGGATAATCCAAAAAAAAAAAATTTACAAGTAGACAATGATGGAACACACACTGTTACTGTAATTTTAAAAATAGGTTTGATTCTGTTTATTTTTTTTTTTTTAATATTTTTAAGATTTTGTGTACATAACAATCCTTAGGACCATATTTAAAATGTGCAGAACCATATCGATATTATTAGTTTTGTTAATTATAATTTTACGAATAAAAGGAAGAAAAATATGGAAAAATAAAAGAATTTTTTTCACCTTTTCATGACATTAATTAATTCTTAAAGATTTATTTTTTTCATATTTGAGTTTGGGCAAAAGCACCTTACACAACAGCAGAGAGATAAAGATATGAATGAAATGAGAAATGTGTGGGGTTTTTTTTTTTTTTTTTGGGGGGGGGGGGGGCAGTAAAAGTGAGAAGCAGAGTTCTGAAACTTAATGTAAGGTAAAGAAATCAGTCAAGGTCAGCAGAAATGGCTTTAGAGGGTAAATATAATTACTGACTGAGTTTGTGAATTTATGTAAGTAGAGAACTTATTAGAGTGGGGGAGAAAGAAAGAGGGGAAGCAGAGAGAGAGAAGAAGGAAAAAGATATCAAAAGAAGAAAAAAAAAGGAAAAAAAAAACAAATATATGTTAAAAATGGGAAAAGGGAAATAGAATTTGGGAATTAATATAAGGTGGGAATAGATACAAGATTTTGAGATTGGCTGGAAATGAATATTTACTTTTAATATATTAAATAAGAGTGGAAGAAGCTAAGGTGCAGTGCGGGCATGGCCAAACCTCTGGCATTGAAAATGAAGAGGGTTTGGAATAAAGGGCTGTACCTTGCAATGAATACTCTGCCTTGATGGAAGTAGGCAGGTGTGGCGTATTGAAAGTAAGGATTAGAACCCGGTTGGGATCTAACTTACAACCACGACGTGTCGAAACCCAGTGGACTGCTATCATCCCTGGGCCGAATTCCTCCTCAGAAACCTTGTGAAGGTCCCACTCAGAGATCACGCCCTGGGAGGAATTGAGTGTCTTGTGTGGAGCGACTTCGACTGCCACTCCACCAATCGCTGTAACTTTCAAAAGAAGCTCTAATGCTTGGAGCATGCAGTCTGCACCTGCAAGTCACCAGATCTTAGACGCTTGACAGATTTCGGTCTTGACAGAATTGATTCTGGAGGGGGGGGGGGGGGGGGGGGGCACTCCAGGAGCTCCCGTTTACCTGAAGCAGAGGCCACGGAATCCGCTGCCCAGCCACACGATAACAGGCTCCCCAATGGCAAGGCGGCCAAAGTGGACCCTGCCAGTCATGAGCTGAGGAGAGAAGATGAGAACCCCCGAGCAACTACCAGAATCCTCCTTTTCTGGGACACGGGTCTGTGCGCAAGGCAAACACACGGGCGAGCGTTCAGGACCCAGTGAAGGTACCCAAGCCAGTGGAACCTACACAGGGCGGTACCTTCACCACATAGAGGAGCTCATACCAAGGGGTACTATGAGATAATTCATAGTTATATATATATATAAAGGTACTGGACTGAGAAATGGAAACAGTTTCAGGTTATATCAATAGAAAATCACATTCAGAGTTCAATTACTTCTTCAATATGATTTTAAGTGAAAAATGTGTCTAAAGATAAATTAAAAAACTGAATAAAACCTATTAAAGCCTGATTTAAACAATATTTTTTCCGTATTCAAAAAGTTCTGAATCCTGTAATATTTAATAGGCTACAAAAATTGACTTAAAATTTAATTAACACATTAAAACAGGTTAAGAGATCAGAAAGATGCAATGCACACTGTACTCTACTACAGTCATCTCTGATCTCATAACTGGTTTAAATGTTTTAATTAAATTTTAAGGCTTTTTTGTAACCTGTTAAATATATTCCAGCTTTCACAACTCTTTGAATACTGAACAAATATTTTTAAAATCGAGATTTAGACAGATTTGATCGTGATCTTCAATTTATCTTTAGACATAGTTTTCATTAGAAATCATATTGAAGAAGACATTGAGCAATGTGATTTTTCTGCTGAGATAACATGGAACTCTTTCCATTTTTCTGTCCAGTGCCTGCATATAATACTAAGGCTTTTTTTTTTATGAAGATACTCAGGTATGCCCTGTATTCTGATCTTTTTCATCTGTTTAAGAATGAAATTTATTTATTATTGTTTAGTTGATAGTTTGTTAACAAAAATGTTTAATTTACACTTGATATTTTTCATTACCCCATTTTCAACTGGACTACAATTCCACAATGTTGACACCAAAAGCAAAGAGTGAAATTGAGATATTCCTCAGAAGGAATGACTCAAATTTGGAATTTTTTATACAATTTTACTGAAAGTAATTTTGTTAAATTTTTTTTACAATATTGATTTGTACTTTTGTTCTAACTTCTCAGTAAATAAAATTATTTAAAACGTTTAGTTAATATATTTTATGAGATATATGTTTATTAACCTTTACATATTTTTCAAATTAAGTTAATGATTTTAACATCCAATATGAATTCTTAGTTTTGAAGCTTTATTTCAACAAAGAATCTTATGTTACATGATTCGTGCTTAATTAGAACTTCAATTTACACAGGAATGCTCATGCTCTTTACCCAACAAACTGAACAACAAATTTTTCCTCTACATTCATTCAACATATCACCAACAGGTGCATACTGTGATTTCCTATTATATCAACATACATGCTTGTGCTTGATCAATGTCATGTTGGCTTAAAAAAAATATTGTGCCTCTTGACATTTGATGTGAGCTGGTCATCTGCACTAACCTGAAAGGTGCCTTCTAGACCAGACTTTTCAATTACAGTCAGATATATTTCCAATGATTAACTCTGTGTATAATGCTTAAAGCCACCAATAGAAGATGCTTGTTCAGCAACTGGTAGCTCAGTGGTCAGAACACCTGATATGTTATCAGGAGACTATGGGATCTGATCCCACCCGGCTAATGACAATTTTTCCTCTATATTTATTGAACAATGACTTTATCACGCAAAAGCAGAAAAAAATTAATTGATGCATTCCTTCAAATTTATTGGTGGCAACAGTTATTTTGAGTATCTTTCAACTGTTAAGTCTATGGGGAGTTCAAGAAATTCAAACCGGTCTACAACAGGGGTGAAGGGAATGTTCATGCAAAGTTTGGAGCTGAGTACATATGCAGATACACAAACACACACACAAACAAACTTTCTATATATATTATATTTTTGAAAATGTCACATTTTATAAATTTCACAATGCCTAACATAGAACAGTTATTCGAGAAGATATATACCAGCAAAGATATTTTAGATTTCTTTTGCGAGGATACTGAGTTCTATCTCGGAGATATTTTCTGGTATTGCTTGAATTTTAAAGAAGTATTTAAATAACCTAGAATTTGTTGATGGAATCTGAAACAATATTGCCATTTGAATGAAAATAAACTATAGGGAGGTGAAACTGACAGTTATTTGAGAAGATATTCGCCAGCAACTAAATTTTAGCTTTCTTTTTGCGAGAAGAAAGAATTATATTGGTATAGATATTTGCTGGTATCGTTTGAATTTTAGATGGCACCTTCTTGAGAGTCAAAAACTTTTGCTCCACACAAGAAATGAACATGTATAGTTATTTTAGAAAATAATAATTTTATTAGTTTGATGTTGATGTAAGCAAACTACTTGCAGCACTTCACACCATCATACTATTTTCCTGACAAAGAACTATTATTTTGTCTTAATTCTCAGTAAGTGGAGGAAAATTTCTACTTTTGACTTCCTAAGTATCAAAAATATAATTTGCAGTGAAAAGAATATAAAATATATATATATACCCCCTCAAACAGCTGCTTGCCACAGAGGTCTGACAGGAGCCTGTCAGTTTATATGCCATAGTAGAAGGTCTGAGAGGATGGCAGGCCCTCAGCAGAAAAACGACACAAACAGCCATGCCTTACCCGGGGCTCGAACCCAGGTCCCTTAGATCAGTAGCCAAGCGCGCTAACAATGAAAACTTTGCATAAACATGAATATTTCCTGTCACATTTGAAGCTTTTTCACAGCAGACCAGTGTACCACAGAGCAATCAATAGTTGGGAAGCACTGACATAGAGTTTATGAATAATTGCTTTGACTGCAATTAATAATGTATAGATTAAAACTAGAATAGTTAATTAAGTTTTTACCAGAGCACTATCTGATTCACTAGGTTCATTGGCAATAGCTTGGCTGCATTTCAGTGCCATGTCTTGATACTGCTGTTGTGTATCCATTAAGATTTTTTCCTTCATCTTAATCTCATGTAGAAGTGAATCTCTCTTTTTTGAGAGATCAAATGCTTTACCCTCCAAAATTTCAACTGCATCCTGGAAAATAATGGAAGATAATCAATAAATATGTTATCACACTATAGAAAATTAGATAGTCTGAGTAATAATAATGACTAATGAAAAGTGAAAAATATCTAAAAAGCTAATTCAATTGTGATAATTTGTAGCAATGATCCTTCACAAAACTTTGGATAAATCATATACTTAAAAATTTAAGTATATGATCTACATAGAGTAGTTTGAAAACTTGACAATATTAAGAAAATTACTTATTGAGTGACTGAAAATTAGTAAAGGGATGTTATTTAATGAGTACTACTTACTACTAATAGGAAAAAGTAGAATAAACAAGAATATACACCCAAAATCAATGATGATGACAAATGAGTCAAAAGTGAACCCTCAGATGGATGGAATGTTCTCAACATGGGGTATGCAGTAAAATTTTTTGGGGTACACCATGAGAGCTCAAAAGCACTAGATATATGTTTTATTTTATTCCCATTGTTATACTATAACTATAGTTTTATCTATCTATACAAGGGGTACGCCAGTTACATACACATTTCCAGGGGGGACGTGAAGCATAAAAGGTTGAGAACCATTGGTCTATAGGATAGGTTGAGTAGTATTGTTTTACATTTGAGTGGTGCTTCTTATGTATACAATGGGCTAAATGGCAAGGTCACAAGGATCCTGAAGTGCTCAGAGAAGGTTAGGGAACCCACTGAACAGCTGTTAGGAGACAGACTGTAGCTTCTGTCAAAGCCATCAAACATATTCTTTAATTTGCACAGGGTATAACTCTCCTGCACATGGAGCCACATCTTAACACCCCATTTGATGGATGGAGGACTTTCCAAGACCATTTGGTTTTGAAAATTGGGAATTGGGTACTGGTGTTCCTTACTGACTAAGGGCAGCACAGGGAGTTTTGCAGAGTTTTGCATCTCAACACCAGTCCATGTGAGACTCAAACCTCGGAACTGAATTACGAACCTAGTGCACTATTGATTGAGCCACTCCCATCCCATCAATAGGATAGTCTCCCTTGACTACAATACATAAATCACACCAATGATGCATGCTATTTATGGGGTGTCAAGAAGCCCAGATAGCAATAATACTTACTGGTTCACTAAAGCATTTCAAAGCTATTAGAGAGACAAGTGCAATAGTGGAGAGTTTTACTTTACAGGATGGTACTGAACAACCTCACTGAACTGCACTGGTTGACCACTATACATCTGACTGAATTATTCCCATGTTTCAACAGAAAAACAAATTTTGGATTCATATACTCAAGTAACTAAAAAACAAACAGATATAGGCCATGCTATAAACCAAAAGAAAGAGGCTTTATTTCTAAAGAATAAATTCGGGTAAAATCAATGGAAATAAAATGCATGTGAAGTATTTTATATATTTTTCAAATAAAAGCCAATTTTTATTCTTTATAGCTAATTTTTTCCAAAAATTAGCTAATGTTGTAATGCTACAAAAGATTGCTAAACTTCTTCACTTTGGACCTTTTGACTGATCCAAATTAAATTAAACTTCTGGATAGCATCAGCCACCAGACAATATTAACTTGACAAATAAAATTAAATGAGGGTCCTCTAAGTATATGGGCATTACTTATGAGTAAGAAATCGAAAGATTGTCAAATTATTAAAGTTAAATCTTAATAAAAATCAATTATTGTTGCTCCAGAGAAAAAAATAGCAAAGTCAAAATATTCATATAACAAACAAAGTTTATTTCCAAAACATTCAAGACTCACCATATAAACTGATGAATACAAAAGTCTGAGCAATTAAAAGCTCAATCTCTTAATAACAACTCCAAAATAGAAAAAAAAACTTTCTCTTACTGACATTTTCTCTTTACTGACCATTTCATCATTAACTTCATGACCTAACGTCACTTAGTATACATGCAGCGCGCAACTGACGTGTGTGTTGCATGCTGGGAAACATTTGCATAATCTTACAATCGCATGCTAGCTATGATGTCCCTTTGCATGCATTAGAGGCTGTCAATCAAAAGTCAGAGTTGCATATGCGCAACTCCTTTAACAGATCGAAAGAGAAATGTGATAAATCCAACTGAAGATAATCCCCAAAAAGATAAATAAAGTAAATAATGTAAATAAAGTAAAACTGGTTAAGGAAAAGCAAAAGTAAATGGGTGGACCATCGCAATTTTTTAAATTTTTCATCTATCTTTCTGTCAGAGTGTAACTAAGTTTGTAATGGCACAAGTGCTGATTAGCAAGAACACATGCACTCATAAACTCTGTTGGATAAGAAAAATATATATAAATACGCTCCTGGAGACAAATATTGCAACACCGTGAAGCAAGCTCAAACCTCAGTGAAACTGAGCAGAGTGGTTGAGCATGTTACAAGGTAGTAATGATTAATCACAATCACCTGTATATATATTAAAGGTGTGTTTAGGGGTCCCAAAGGAGAATAACCTCCATTGGCAGTGATGCATGCAGCCAGATGTTGAAGCATCAAAGCAATAGGTCCCAAATAATGTCCTGACTCATTTTCTGCCATTCTTACTCCAAATGGAGATGCAGGGTCCCCAATGTGTGTGCTGGCTGTGATGCTGTTGGATATGGTTGGTTGGTTGTTTAGGGTTTTATGGTGCATGAGCTACTGAGGCTATAATGCACCAAACAAGGTAAAAAGAAGCTAAAAGACAAATACCCCTTTAACCAAAGTTAAAACCAAATGCTGTAAAAGGCAAAAGACAAAACCAACAAGATGTATATAACAGAAACAACAATAAAGAGGTAAAACAACAAATATTAATATATATAAAGGATAGACAATGGATAAAACTAACCCAGGTGTAAATGACCTAGGTCAGACAGCAAATCAATAACAAATCCATAAAATCATAACCTGTATACCGTAAAAAAGCAAAAATTGGAGGTAAAAAAAGTATTATCAGATAAAAGATGTCCAAGTATAAGTGGCTCGGATGTAAAATCATGAAAATTAAAATACAAATGACATTCAAAGTTAAAACAAGAGCAATGAATTAAAACATGTGTGATAGTTAAAATGGTGTCACAAGACTCACACTTAGGTTTGTCATCCACCCGAAAAAGAAATGAGTGTGTAATAAACGAATGACCTAAGCGGAACTGAGCAAGTGCAACTTCCAAATTCAATTACTGCAGTAACATGACTGCCATGGTTTGATGATAGGTTTGATCTCAAAGAGCTTCTTAGTAATCTGTTCTGACCAAGATCTTTTCTACTGTACCCGGAGCTTGATGATAAAACACTACCAGAAATCCAGATAACCAACTGGCAACGGAGAGTCGGACAAGGGCATGGCTGACTTGGCAGCAGCATCTGCCAAGTCATTGCCCCTGATACTTATGTGACCGGGCACCCAACAAAAATGGATGGTTGTTGTGGCTGCCAGATGATGGAGCTGCTGGTGGATCTTAGAAAGAACTGGGTGAGACCGATGTCTCACCGAGATCAAAGCCTGTAGCAAGCTATGCTAGTCAGTGTAAACCACAAACCACGATGATGCTTAGCCACAGCTAGCTAGTAGAGCAAGGCAAAGCTCCTCCGCTATGAATAGCCTGTTGTAAGGCTACAGGCCATTCAAGTGGAAGGACAGTGGAGAGTGTTCTGCCCTGCTCCTCTGGGCCAGTAACTCGGAGTAGGAATACGATGAAGAGATGGAGAATGACTCCTCCAGAGTGTCAGCAATTGCCTGTCAATTGTGCTCAAGGATCGATAATGGTGGGATGTGTAGTTCCCACCCATCTTCTGGACTTTATCCCACACAACCTTAGAACTGGTCGTGCAGGTAATAGAAGGCCTATATTTGATCCAAGATTCCTTCTGGATCTGGCGCTGGACAAAACAAGCTTCGCCCTGGTGCGTTTGAACGTTTCTAGGTTGAGGGACGTCGGATATCTCCAAAACTCCTCCCAATCCTTGTTCTGAGTCTTATGAGCATCGGTGCAATCTGGATTCCACCAGCTTCGGAAAACGGGGAAACCATGTTGAAGTTTGAGGAATTGTTGATGCAGCTGAATCTACGATACAGTCCATGATCTCTGCTACTGCCACAATGATTGGCTCCTGGCTGACAGAGTGTTCATTGAGCTCAGAGAGGAGCCCTAAGCCACTCCAGTCAGCTCGATCAAGCCTCCACCGTGAGACGTGAAAGGCTGCAAGGCCCCCCAAGGCAGATGGTGCACACCACGGGTTTGGTTTGGACATTTGAGGTTTTATGGAGCATTGGCAAGTAGGCCATAATGTTCCAAACAAAAGACAATATAAAAGATAAAAGACATATATCCCCGCAACCAACATTTAAAATACAAATACTATATTGTAAAGTGGTAAAACAACAAATAACAAGTGTATAAGTAGAAGTAAAACATCTTGATAAATAGAAAATAAAATAAACCCAAGTGTAAGAGACCTGGGATATATGATTCACAAAGACAGGGTAAAATCAGAGTCTGTTAAAATATCAACAATATTTTAGAAAGAAAAAAAACTGGTGGTAAAAAGCAATGATCAGGTGAAAGATGTCCGAGTGTAAGAAGCTCGAACATAAAATTATGAGAGCTAAAATACAAACGTCATTCAATATTAAAAGAAGGACATTCGATTAAAATATGTTTAATACTTAAAACAGTGTCACAAAACTTACAGTTAGGTTTGTCGTCCACCCATAGAAGAAACGAATGAGTAATAAACGAATGACATAAGCGGAGCTGAACAAGTACAACTTCCTCCTTGCAATTCCTGTGGTAACAAGACTGCCATGGTTTGATGATAAGTTTGATCTCAGAGAGCTTGTTTGTAAGCTGTTCTGACCAAGATCTCTGCCATTGTGCCTGGAACTCGATGGCAAAATGCTGCCGGAAATCTAGATATGGAGAGAAATGGATAGTCGGACAGGGGCGTGGCCGACTTGGCAGCAGCATCTGCCAAGTTATTGCCCCTGATATCGATGCGACCAGGCAACAGAAATGGATGATGGTTTTGGCTGCCAGACGGAGTGGCTGGCAGATCTTAGAAAGAACTGGGTGAGGCCGATACCTCACTGAGATCAAACCCTGTAGCGAACTAAGTGAGTCGGTGTAAAGTACACACTGACGATGATGCTTAGCCGCCAAGTGGTCCAAAGCGAGACTGATAGCATGCAACTCTGCAGTGAAGATGGAACACTGCAGTGGAATCTGGTCTGCAATGATTATATCACAGCAGACCATGGCCGATCCCACCGATGTGCTGGACTTCGAGCCATCTGTGAAGACAGGCAAGAAGTCTGGGTAATCAGCACAATAGCTGGCAAAGAGTTGCCGGTACACACAGTCGGGTGTAAAGGCCTTCTCCATCCTGCATAGGGAAAAATCACAGAAAGGGGAAACAGTGAGCCATGGTGGGATTGGCTCAGCTGTTGACTGTGTGATGCTATCGAGACTGGTGTTGATGTCTCTAAGGTAGCCTCAGACACGCAAACCAAAAGGACAAATGGCAGTCGGCCGATTTATGTAAAGCATTTCCCACTTCGGACTGAAAATGTAGTCCCAAGTGGGATGGCCAGGCAGGGATTGCAATTTAGATGCATATTGTAGGGACAACTGCTGACAGTGAAGAGATAAAGATGGTTCGTCGGTCTCAACGTAAAGACTCTGGACTGGTGAGATGTGGAAGGCTCCCGTGCAAACACAGAAGGTCTGGTGATGGAGGGGGTTCAGTACCTTCACCACCGAATCCCAAGTGGAGTCGTACACCTGGGATCTGTAGTCCAGTTTCGACCGGACAAGTGCATGGTACAGGCGGAGCAGAGAACATCGGTCAGCTCCCCACAAGAGAGAGGAGAGGACCTTGACGATGTTCAATGCCTGCATGCACTTGAATATGAGATGACGTATGTGTGATAAAAAGGTCAATTTCTGATCGAAGATGAGACTGAGAAACTTGGTCTCCGCCCAACTGGAATGATGTTATCCCTGAGCTATAGCTCGGGATCCAGATGAAGATTATGTTTGTGGCAAAAGTGAACACAAGCAGTATTCTGTGGGGAGAACTGAAACCCATTGCTGTTGCCCAAACTGAAAGATTGTTCAGGGCAATTTACAGTTGTCTTTCAGTGACCCTCATGCCGGACAAAGAGCAAAAGATGTCTCAACAATAGAGAGTCAACTCAACAACAATCGTCAACATAGAGAGCATTGCCTACAGATGGTGGAAGTTGTCTAGTAATAGAATTAATTTTAATGAAAAGCATAACACTCAGAACGCAGCCTTGTGGCACCTCCTGTTATTGGGGCTACGACAGAGTGTTGCTGACATGGACACAAAAAGAACACGCCGATAAGAAGTTGGAGATGAAGATCAGCATGTGAACTCTCAAGATGAAGCTATTGAGGTCACGAAGAATGCTGAATCTCCAAAGCCATGTCATATGCTTTTTTGATGTCGAAGAAAATTGACATCAGGTGCTCTCTACGTAAAAACGAATTTCTGATAGCCAATTCGAGGCGTATCAGATGGTCAAGAGTTGACCATTGTCTGCGAAAGTCATACTGGGTGTTGGAAAGAAGATTGTGGTGTTCTAAATTCCAGATGAGTCTGGGATTTACCATTCTTTCCAACACCTTGCAAACGCAGCACACACACCCCACAACAAACAGGCTCCCCAATGGCAAGGTGGCCAAAGGGGACCCTGCCAGTCATGAGCTGAGGAGAAAAGACAGGGACCATTGAGCAACTACCAGGATCCTCCTTTCCAAGGATATGGGTCTCAAGTGCACGGCAAAACGTGGGCGAGCATTCAGGACCCTGTGAAGGTATCCAAGCCAGTGGAACCTTCACAGGGTAGTCCCCTCACCACATACAGGAGCTCGCACCAAGGGGATGAAGACTATGCAGCTAAGCCTTAACGGAAGCATAATTAGTAACTTCATTACTCTTGTTTTTGATTATACTTTTTTAAAGTACAAGAACAAATTTGAATAAGTTAGTTTCTCTGCCCATTTTGTTCAAATAACTAATTCATATTGTTTCAAAAATTAATTGCATGCCATACAAATTCATTTTTATTAAGGAAATTCCAATACCTTTCCTGATCTTCCTTTCATTATTCCTACTTCTTGTGCATGTTTGCGAAAAGCCTTTTTTATTATCTTCTCATCTCCCTATAATGATTTTTAGTAAAAAAATGTTAAAAAAATAATTTTTATTTATTCTAAAATAGAAAACATTAAAGAGAATATTGACCACAATTACTTGACTCTACTTTTAAAAACAGCAACAACAATAAAGATAAAATAATAATAATCAAGGCTGAAACAATTTTTGAAAATCATGGGAGCTACATGCATATTTTACAAAACATGCTGTGGGAATTATCGCAGTTAAATGTTTTAACCATCCATGCTACTGGGATTCTAACAATTAGTATGTTTCGCAACAGAGCAAAATGATTTGGGAACATATTCTAGAGGAGGGTTGGGTTTATTTTACCTGAGCAGCACTTTTTTGCACACAATGAGCTAAATGGCCAGGTCACAGGACCTCAAAGGCTGGGGAAATCAGACCCACTGGATAGCTGTTAGGAAACATGTGGAAGTCTGTGAAGACCATCCAGAATGCCCTTTGTCGGGAACAGGGTATGGCTATCCTACACACAGGCCATGGCTTTATGTCCCATCAGATGGATGGCAACCTTTTCAAGCCCATCTATGTTTCCCTTTCCGACTGAGGGCAGGGTGGGGTTTTGCTCCTAGAAATAAAACTTGTTTGTACATTACAAAAGACATTATTTATTAAACAGAGTACAGACCTGAACATATAATCATCAAATAACCATAGGCTATATAAGGTCCAACGAGTTCTTCATATACACATCTATCCTAAGCAACAGCTATTGCATTTGGCCACTATAAGCCAATTCTACTAAGGTCCTGTTTGATGTCCACACACCTCAGTCTTTGTCTGCACTATTTCATTAAGTCTTTATGTACACTGTTATAACTCTATTCATCTATAGTCCTAAATGCATGCAACAAGGCCAAAACATTTATAATCTATCCATACATAAAATGTTCCTTAATCATTAAAATGTTGGAAGACACAAGTGTTTGCAAAGTGCTTTTCAATAATTCTTATTGACTCAAAAAATTACTATTTTAAAAAGTTTTTTAAATTAACTATGAAAATTAACAAATTACATTCTGTATATTAACTATCTGTTCTGTTAGTTAGTTACTACAAAATAAGTATCTACAGTTTCAAAATTAACCCAATGCTTTACAGGTTAAAAGCAGTTGACGACTCCTTCATTTAATATTATCATTATTTGCATAATCAACCATCTATACCCAAGATGCAGCATAACAATCCGGATCAAAAGTGCCAAGCTTCCTTTATTTTGTTTTGAAAAGCTCACTGCTATGGAAAACTTTAGAGAGGACTAAACTATTATATAATCTGAAGTTTCCCTCTAAGTGTATCTGGTTACTTTTTTTTTATGCTCTCCACAAACCCTTAAAAGGTTCCAGCAACAGTGCATATTTTTCCCTTGCCTCACAAGTGTATAGTATTGCACACTGTTATAATGTGTTACACAACTCACAATATAATTAAACTGAGAAACTTGTTCAAGAGCACAACCAATCAGAAAAAAATTAGATTATCTCCAACTAACCAGTTTTCATCACTTTAATTTTTCTCTATAGTTATAGCAAGACTGCCCTATTACAAGCCTCATTAACAGCTCTAATAAAAATAGTTCATCTTGGGAGCATCATTTGCTCACAAGACCAGATTATGAACATAAATGAAGTCATTATTTTCATATCTCTACACTATCTAAGCCTAATCTCTGCTTTCCTTATAACATAATCATCAAACTGCAGAGAGGTTACAAAATAGAGCCTTGTTTAACTTTAATAACAATGCTAAATTAATCACTGCAGTCATTATCATCTGTGTTATTTTAGAGAGCATCAAAATGTTAATTAATTTTCAGATCTGCCTTAAGACCTCATAATCAACCACAAAATTATATAATTGAACAGAGGCAAAAGATTTTTTTTAAATTTACAAAGCTGATAATCACTGGTTTTGAAACTCTTAATACTTTTCAACACTCTGCCGAAGTGCAAAAAAAAAAAAAAATTGGGGCTATGGTACCTCTACCAATTCTAATTCACACTGTTATCTCAGAGTTGTCCACCAACCAAAAGTTTCATTTTATTAAACACAATTATGCAAAGAACTTTACCAAAAACAGAAAATACATAGAGTTAATACACAGAAAATACAGAGTAACATACAAGAAGTAGTTCTGAGTATATGATATATTAAATATTTCTATGGATAAGCATAAAAACAGGCTATTTGTATTAAAATAAAACAAAGGCTTGAGAGTGGCTAAGGTGTTTAAAAGCTTTATTAACCCTTCCAGTGTCCATGTCATCTGTATACATTTGCAGAATCTGAAATCAGAGGCCAAGGATGTATGTATACATTTTTAGTACAACAACAAAAAAAATTCGATTTTATAAAAAATGTCATTGTAATTCATACATATACATATCTTATAAAAGCATGTAATTCAGGCTTGAAAAATAATATTTTGTTTTTTAATTTGATGCATATTTTATTAAACTACAATATAAATAATTTGATACAGCCATCTGATTGCCATTTCTTACAAGTACTACACGGTATTGCTGATTTGCTTGTTAACATTCCTATTTGCTGACGAAACCTTCTGATTTAAGTTCACAAGTTTGATTTGAACTATTATCAACCAATTTTTCCTTAAATTTTCGAAAAAAATCTCCTAAAAATTAACCAAAAAAAAATGCTATTTTTAAAAACGGTTTGGAAGTAATTACAAAGTATCTATCACCATTTTTTTTTTCCATTTCACAAACTTTCCTGTCATAAACCTATTTCAGTATTCCCAAAATTATTTTTATCGCTTTTCCCAGCATTCTATGCATTTTTCCCACTCTTAAAATCGAAACTGGAAGTAAAAACATCTTACTAGAAATTCTGGGTGCAGCTGCATTTAATGATGTTATAGCTCATGAGGCAAACAAGGAGCAGATGTTTGACACATGCTATCATCATTCCGTGTGCTATAAGTGGCTCCCATATTGTTTAGTTTTGGTACAGCACATTGGATACCCTTTGTAAAGTTAGTATTTACTTTTTTATATTTAAACCTTAGTTTTCACTTCAGTTGTATAATTGTCCAAAATTAGCAATTTTTGGCCAATAGATAAGTATTGATTTTTCATAGTTATGCTACATCAGATGGCCGACCTACAACTAGTTAATGTGGGTATTTTAACATTAGGCAATATGTTAATTTTTATTTTATTATTTATTAATTTTCCAGTAAAACTTTGATCTGGTGTCATTTTTTTGAAAAAAAATGGTCTTGGATATGGAAGCAAATTTATTGCTGTAGATTTATTATGCAAAGTTAATGATTCTTTCTAGCTGATTTATTGATCTTTCTGAGCTATGCTATATTGGAGGCCAGCTTCAAAATTGTTGCAGACATTTTATTTAACATCCCATTAGGCTATATGTAATTTTTCTTTTATTATTTGTTGTTTTTCAGTAAAAAAAAAAAACTTTGATTTGTACTGTTTACTGAAAATGAATGTCTTGGATATGGAAGCAAAATAGACTTCCTTGCTATGGAAATCAGCCATCATGTGGGAGGGAAATTTGAGGAAAGCTCCCCCTCTGCTATTTTTTTTAATTATGAGTTTTTATGTTTATATTGAATGATTTTTAAAGGCACCCCCCCACCACCACCACCACCACTACTACCACTAGTACCTTAGCTGTGCCACACAGATGATATAATTCTGTTTTTTTTTTCCTTTGGTGCACAAGCCTTTCTGCACTTAGCCAAGATTGCCAAACTGCAATACCCAGAGAAAAAAAATTCATAATGTTTAGTAAAAAAAAAAAGCATCCAAGAAAGATATTTGTTTTTCATTTTATAAACAGTTCAGAAAATTCTGTGAATGTGAAAAGTCCAAGTCACTTTGTATAAGTGTTTAAAATATACAATACTGAAAAGAATCATTAAAAGAAATAAAAATCATATTTCAGGTCGAATATTATATTATTTGGGAGGAAATTTCCTTTTGATTAATATATAATTTAATCATTTATATTAATCAGGTTTTACAAAATGTAGCCTTAATTGTATAGTGCACTTTTTTTCACCATATCACACTGAAAAAGGCTTATTAAAATTAATATGCTTGTAAACTTGTTTATATTATATACTTTCATAAAATTTGCAATTAAATATTTGAAACCAAAAAAATAATTTTTTTGATATTCAGAAATAAATAGCCTTTCTATTCATGTGTATTATACTCATTTCTGTCAATTAGGTTTTTTAAAATAAATTTTTATTTGTGTTGCCAGATGCATTTTTTTACTACATGACTCTAAAAAAGTCCTATTAAAAAAAACTTGTCTTTTTTGTTAAATGTGTTTTTTCCGAAATTCAGAATTAAATGCTGATTAATTTGGCATATAACATACCATAATTCCTTTCATTAGTTATTTGGAAAAAAAGTCTTAAAGTTAAATTTTTTGGCTGAGCATAGGGAGAAAATAACTTGGCCTCTGGATGGAAACTAGTTTTTCAGGTTGAACACTGGAAAGGTTAATAACTAGAGATAAAGGAAGACGAAGCTTTTTTAAAAATAGGAATTAAATAGAATCATGACAAATAATAGCAGAGTCTGGATGAACAAATAGATTGGTTGGAAGATACTGCATGTGTTTCTTCCAGTATGCTGATGTTAGCAGGTGAACAAACTTAAATATTATGCATACTTTTGGAAGAGTTTTATAGCTGTTTTTACAGATTTTGGTCACCTGCAATTCCCAAGATGACCAAATGGTCCCAAATTTCGATTTTCTTGGGTGATTCCATGTTGGATTAAAATGTTGGGTCCCTATATGTAGTACAACAGGGTTAAGAACCTCAAATGCCTTTGCCAAGTAGAGGATCTGGCAATGGTGGGTGGCACTATCATCACCATGTCTTTCTAGATAATTTTCAAAATCAATTGAGAAATTAATTTTGCACAAACCTTTAGGTAGGGGGTTCTCAACGTGGGGTACGCAGTAAAATTTTTTGGGGTACGCCATGAGAGTTCAAAAGTCGCTAATAATGTGTTTATATATATGTTTTATTTTATTCCCATTGTTACACTATATCTATCTATACAAGGGGTATGCCAGTTACATACACATTCCAGGTGGTACATGAAGCATAAAAGGTTGAGAACCACTGCTTTAGAGGGCTGTAGCTAGTATTAAATGGAATATAAATTTATAGAAATAAATTATTACTTTACCTTGAGTAAAAATTATTAGGGCAATAACTCTAAGAAAAATATGAAAAACTTCAGTCAGTCACAATGCAACACATAAAATGAGTATTACAATAAAATTTTAATATCTTACCAATTTGGCCTTACACATTCGAATCTGCAGATCCTGAATCTCGTGTCTTAAATGATTAATCTGATTTTTGTTCTGCCTTACTTTATCTTCTCGTTCCTCTTGTTCTGCTCGCCATTCTGCCTCTTCAATAATAATAATAATTATTAAAATTTAATAAATAAAACTAGTAGAGAATAAGAGAAAAAATAATACTTTTTAAGAAATTAATAATTGTATATCAGAAGCTTTACACTAGGAATCATTAATCAGGTGAACATGGAATAATTAATTAGAAATGCATAAAAATAATAAATAAAGTTGATTTCCATGATCTAACTAGATGAATGTGAACTGATCAATTTTGTCTTACAAATATTCAAATCAAATTCAAATAAGTATTCAAAAAATGACCTCTCAAGCAACTGGTTGCTATAGAAGTTGAATCTAGCCCTTTTGATCCACAGCCAAGTACACTAACCCTAGCAAACCAGGATAGCATGTTAAAATTTCTTATTTCAGGTGTTAGTGACACACTAATAAGTATTTTTCAAATATCTTTGCACTTGTATAGCTGCGGATAAAAGCAGAAAACTTAACACTAAAATGGAAATAAAAATCTAACATTCATAATTAGGCGAAGAAAATTTTAAATATTTGAACAAGGTATTTCCAAATTTGCTCAAAGATGAGTTATCCAGTGAAATATGTTTACAGGGAAATGGCTGATCAACTGACATAAGAACAAATTATCTTTGCTTAGTAGTCAAAATGGGGCAGAATATAAATATATAAATATATATAAAACACTAGCTAGCTCTATGAGATCCTTTGATTTTATCCCAAATGCTATTTTAGAATTTAGTAAATATATTACTACATATGGCACACATCACTGGGTGATGATAAGCTATTTTGACTGGGGTATTAGCAATTTGCGAACTCACTACAAAGAAGTTGGAAGCTGGTTGTGAAGTTAATATGATATGTTTGCTAACATTCAGCAGTTAAAGATTTTGTTGGAAATGTGATAGTTTAGGTAATTTTGCTTCCTGAAGTGTCAGAAGTGATGGTTCAATGTTATAGTTGCAATCAGATAAGACTTTTGGTCAATATTCCTGTTCAATTTGGGTCAACCTTTATTGGATCAAGAGAAAAAAAACGATGCAAATTATTTTATTTATTAAAAAAAAAAATCTATCACTTTAGAATAAATTTCATTTCGATACAATAAAACTACTGAAAAAAATGTCATTCATCAATGTGACTTTTGACTTTGTGCCTGATTGTAAATCTTTTCAAATCTGGAAGGTATTTGGAGCATTTGAATTGCAGCAGTACTATCATCTGTAAACCTGCTCCAAAGTTTATTTTTAGTGCAATTCAGTGAAGAAACAATTGTCTACATTTGAATGTTGAACCAAAAAGTCAAAAGCCACATCTTAACATGCTTGTAGCTGCATACAGAGACAGTACTAAACTCTAATCAGTTACACATATTGCCTTGAGTGTTGGACAATTTAAATGTCCTGTGTGCCATTTTACAACACTGATTAAACAATGGTAATCTTTTTAAAAAAAGCTAAATTAAGTTAAAATAAAAATAATAACTCCCTCAAGCAGCTGCTTACCACAGAGATCTGACAGGAGCCTGTCAGTTTATACATCATAGTAGAAGGTCTGTGAGGATGGCAGGACCTCAGCAGAAAAACAATACAAATGTCCATGCCTTACACAGGGCTTAAACCCAGGTCTCTTAGATCAGTGGCCAGGCATGCTAACCACTCAGCCATGGGATGGCTAAATTGTGTTAAAAGATAGCAAATACAAATCTTACAAACTGGTTGATTACTGGTTGATTAAAACCCAACTGAATGGTAGTGAATTTTTTTTGTGTGTACGTGTGTTTGAGTGTGATTACATTGATTTATTAGTCAGCTGGGATCTTTTTGTGTACAAAGGAGATGATTCTAAAAGTGGAGAATGATTGCATTAAGGTTTATTGATTATGATAGACAAGATGTTACAGACACCGGTGAGTACTACTAAAGTATGGTTTCTGCTTAATTCAAATCTATGTACATCTATATTCAGTGGCCAGTTTATTAGGTACAATTCCATGTTACAAACAGTAATCTTAACAGAACTCAGTAACTTCTCAAATAAGTTTTATGTGACAAAATGCTACTGAATATAATTTAAAGATATCAATATAATATATTTGAGTCTCAATTTCAAACAATATGCATTCAATATTAAAGAGTTATGGAAGCTGAAACATTTAGTAAGTTAGCTTTTCTGCAAATAGCATTCAAAACTGTCAAAAATAACATAATTATTATGCAAACTATAAAAAAAATTAATATGTGTTAGTAAAGTTTAGTATAACAGTTATCGCTTTCATTTAAATTTTTATTAATTTTTCAGAGCAATCATTCAAAATCAATTGTTACAATTAAATATTTCAATTTCCATAACTCTCTAAATACCAAACAAATATTATTGAAAATCGAAATTGAAATAGATTTGATTGAGATCTTTAAATTATCTTCAGTCACATTTTTTTGCAGAAAGCTTATTTAAAAAATTACTGAGTTCTGTATCCGAGTTACTTTTGATATAACATAGAACTGTACATAATAAGTGGGTACCGAGTGTATATATTTACTAAGCACGTGACCTTCTGAAACTTTCAATTGCTTGATATTCAAGAAATATAATTTTTTTCACCTTTCATAGAACCAATGGTGGTGGAAACTGTTAACACTGACATAACATGATTACATTCATTATATATTTTCTTACATTATCACTTGTTATATCAAGAAGGTTTTTCATTTCAAATGATCTTGAGGACCATTAATAACAAATTTAAAAGCCATGATAGCATCTAATGAACAGTTTTTTTTTTTACTTATTTTCCTTGTTATTCATCTAACTTATAACTATATTTACCTGAAAGTTTGATTCGCTGCTTTAAATTGTCAATCTGGTCTTCAAGATCTAATAAAAGGGCTTTTGAATGTTTCGAAACAGGTGGAGCAGATTGATCATCATGTATTTCAGACATTTTGATTGGTGGAAACTTAAAATTTTTTTGTTGAGGACTGTATGGAACCTAGAAATAAAACACATATATTAATATAATCTGCATAAGTTAACACACTATAACCACATTATTGAGGAATTTCATTAAAAAATTCATTATAATTTGGAAGTTAGTCAGTTTCAAATAATGCTTGCCACAGGAACTTTTACAAACTTCTATCACACCAAAATCAGCTTATACTAAGAATGCAAGATATTTCTATTTCCTTGACCCAGTTGTGCTACACTGGTTCACTTTAACACTAAAGCTATTGGATTCTAGATTCAAATCTAAGGTGGTGGCATAATCATTTGATTTTGCCCTATAGATAACCTATCAGCTTCGCAAGTCTGAACACAAGATATATGCATATATACATAAATAAGCATAATTTTATTACAATTTCACCAAAATGAAAAGTGATATTTACTACCTCTAGAGGAACAAAGAAAAAACAGGTATGATTATTTAACCTAAACTTCACCACAACAATCTACGACCATCAATTATCCCATTAGTGTCAATGAGCCAATTGTTTGTCGCAATAACACATGACTAGTCAAGCATCTACAGTGTTTATAGAGTTAACTTAATCTATCTTTAATTCAGCACAATATTGTTTTACCCTTCATATTTACTTTAAAATATTTAACAATGTGATTTACAGGGAAAATGCAACATAAGAAAATTGTTTAGGTTTTTAAACAGACATTTCTGTTTACAGGTTTTTGGTCCTGCTCTCTAAATATATGCATTTTTAAAAAATTATACTTTATTTTGATAGTTTTCTCTTCATGCAAAAGCAAATAGTGAACTATAAAACTGCAAAACAATTTAAATTTTTAAAATACATTTTAACAAACTAGAATATAGCACAATTAATAAATTGAATGTTAACTGATTATGTGGTGTCCACAGACCTTAGCAGTTATTTCATTCCTTCCACTGATAGAATTTGTTAAACCAATACTCATTCTTGCATATCTCATTTTAGTTCAAGCTTTGCATTTGTTCAAAATGATTAACTGCTGTTCTGAGGTCCTGCCATCCTCTCAGACTTTCTACTTTGGCATATAAACTGACAAGCTCCTGTCAGACCTCTGTGGCAAGCAGCTGTTTGAGGGGGTATTTATTTATTTTATTTATATATATGTGTGCTAGGAGATATATAGTGTTAAAGATTGTTAGGAGCCACTGTTACACCCCTCACCTGTTACAACACAGTTCTTTTCCCATGTTTTAAAGCAAACATTAGTTATGTCTTTCTTGGGGTTTGATAAAGCATAGAGATGATATGAAAAAAAAACTGATGCTACTGGCCCAGCTTTAATATTTAATCTGCATATCTGAATTTAACTTTAGATAATTTTTCAGCCTGCAAATGGTAGCTAGGTATAAACTGGAAGGAGAGCTGTATACTAATCCCCAATGATGATGCACAGAACTGGCCAGGCCTAGCACCTAATGTCTGAATTCACCTTCTCGTGGTGCAGGCCATTAGTACCTTTCAAAGAGATATTCTCTTTCGGAAGAGAACAGAAGGGGAGGGCTGCCAGATCTAACTGGTCATCTATGGACACTTCCTTTTTTTCTGCCCTGCTGAGTGGTCAACTTCACAGGGTTCTGGTGCTGACCATTTATACCCACTAGGCTGGACTGATTTATGGCTTTGAACTTGATTATGGATCCTGGACTTGCTTCACTGGTGGGCTTCTTTTGAGGGAAAATCTGCTGTTGTTTTCTGTTTGCTTGTGGGCTGCCAGCCTTAAGTGAAAAGAGACATGGGATACCTTACATCAGCTGGTGGATAATCCTGATCAGAGGCAATCGCAGGTATCTGAATTCTCACTTAGCTAGTTCAACATCGCCAATCCTAAACTGGAGTAATGTGTCTCAGGCAGGTCGTATGGCTCTTGAAAGGGTGGTGCCTGAAGTTCCTACCAGCATGGGTGGCTTCAGCCTGTAGCAGAGAGGAACAGGTCTTTGTCCCATGCCTGCGATCAGGGGGCTGTTTGATATTGTTGGCCCTACCTACTTCAATAAAATATATTACATATTACAAAAATAAATTAATATAAAAAAGAATAAAAAAGAAAAATAAATTTGGTATCTTTATGCTAAACAGCCATATAGTGTATTTAATACCAGTATTATTAGCACTGTAAAAATTCTGCATTTGTAAAGGTTCTGCTTTTGTCAAAAATCCTTTTAATTTTGCTAAAAAATTATTGGGGGTGGGGACTAGTACTCTACTCTAAAATATGAAAAGTGTTAAATTTTTTATGAAATGAAATGGCTGATGGTTGATTTAATTACACTGCATCACCTATGCAATCACTAAGAGATTGCAAAGGATACTTAGGTTAGTAACAACTCCTAAAATGGAAAAAAAAAAATCTGAAGCAATAAACTATATTGATATAAAATGCATATTTCTTGGGATAAAATTTAAAAGACTTACAAACTAGCAGCAGCTTTGGCTCCAGTTCTGCAGACACCCTATTAATCAATTTTGGTGATTTTCCAAAAGCATGTAAATAAAGAGATTATGAGCATTTTTTTTTTTAATTCAAATTTTGGGCCAGTATGGTAGTGAAAAGGCTAATATAAACTTACTAACAAATGGTGCATATTCCACATTGCCATTGTCTGAAAAACAACAAGTGATGAAAATGGCAATCATTACTAGTCAGCAAGCAGAATAATTAATTTTATAATTATTTTGTGATAAATATTCAAGTACAATTATGTATTTTCATTTCATATGAATCTGCTGGTCAACATTATAAAAAACCACTCAAAATTTTGACACTAGGTGTTTTTGGAAAACAGCAAAAAATTGCACAGCAGTATGCCCTGTGGAACTAGAATTGCTGCTTCCAAAGAAGTATGCTGTGGAGTACAATATGCCATAGTCAGGAAAGCAATACCTCAGCAGAAGGACAATATAAGAAAAGAAACATTTGTGCGTTTTCACTCTCAGTTGCTATTTTATTTTCACCTCCTGGGACAACCATTTTCCTACCATGACTCCAACAGTTGAGATTACCATAAACCATCAATAATAGTAAAATAGTGAAGATATATATTATTAAAATATCATAAACATAACATATTAGTTAAAAATTTTACACATTCTTAATATTGTAATTTTTATTCCATATTCACCCAAAAACCACTGTGACTGTATCAAGGCCCTAAAGAATGTGACCAAAATAGGTTCTAGAAAATATGGTAGCTAAAAGATACTTGAATTGAAAAAAAACACACACACATAGAAACTTTCATTGCAGAATAAACATACAATTATAGGAAAACCCTCATTCTAATGCTTGGTTACCATTGTCAGTAGTTGAGTCTGTAATGATATATTTGTGTCCCCTCCCCCTAAAAAACGGTTACTTCTACTGCTGTTCTTGCAAAATATTATTGGATGCTCATGGAAAAAAATTTACACTTATCAAATAAATAAATTTAGACATAAAGGCACCATTCGGTACTTCCCTTTTATAGCAGTCTTGGCAAGAAAGGGGAATTGGTGCGCTTCTATCTTGGCATGAACCATTACCGATACACACAAACAATAGCCAAAATAAATCACCAGAATTAATGAAATCAAACACCAATCACAAAACCAAAAACACTATCGACAATGCATCGCCGACCGGCAATATAAAAAAGCACCCAAAACTAAATCTCTCGATTATAACACATACCAAAAAGCAAAAAAATTGGAAACAGTGTACCGTCGACCGAATTATAAAAAAGGCCCAAAACTAAATAATGTCCTCCCAGGCAACACAAACTGAAAAACATAAAAATCGGAAACAGTGCACCGCCGACCAAATTATAAAAAAGCCCCAGAAACTAAATAATGTCTTCCCAAGCAACACAAATAAAAAAAAAACATTAAAATCAGAAACAGTGCACCACCGACCGAATTATGGCCATTTTCAAAAATTCTTTCAGAGGGTAAAATACATTTCTCTTGGAAAAAAGCTATAGCATCTTTTTTCCGTCGATATAGATACCACTGGCAGATTACCGTAGAAAATAGATACCACTGGCAGATTGAAAATAGTAAGCATATTAAATATTTAACAATGAAAAACTGTTAAGTAGGAAACACGCCAATTTCCCTTTCTCATCAAGGCCGCTATAAAAAGGAAGTACCCACCATTCTTTAAGAAAATGGGTATTTTTTCATAAAGACACACAAAAAAAGAAAAAAAACTCATTATTTATGCTACAAACTCTTTATGTGGAACTTCAATAAATAGACAATATTTGTAGTTATTAAAATCACTATTTTTCATAAATTGCCTGTATCTGGTCTAGTAGTTAACGTACCTGATTATTAAACTAGCAGACATGTTCCTGTGAGTGTACGTTGTATGAGAAACTAGGACAAGCCCAATAGAGCTTCTTGGTTACCTCTGTCCTTTGTATATGGGAGTACTTTCTTACTTTTTTTTTTCTGAAATAAAAATATCTACACTCATACTATAATCCTTCCATGTATGCTTTCATACCTTTTTTGACAACAGATACATTACCATCTTTTTAAAAGCCAGTTAACTACAAGTTCTTTTTATATACCTATGTTTTGTTATCAATAACTTCAATTTACTATTGCTAATTAAGAAAGTAACTTTGCTACTAAAAACTTAGCTTTTTTTTCTTAACCAATGCAGAATCAATAATTTTAACAACTGGTTAAGCCAAATCAAGCATTATTTCCACCATTCATGCATTTATTCCAGAAATTTTTCAAAGACCTGTAACACAGAGAGGAAAATGTTATACTACATTGAAAACCCAATCTCTCCCCCCACCCTTGATTCATTTCTAGAATTGGGCCTGGACCGAATATTCTAAATGATACCACTGGTTCTAAGAGCATCTATGGGGTACATTGTATTGAAAAAAAAAGAGTATAAAAACAAATTCTGCGCCTGATATTACATAACTATATGAACTGCAATAATAATACATGCAATACCGATTTAAATCGTGAATCTTTTAGTAAATGGGAGAAAAACCATAACCAACCTGCTAAATTTATATACGTAACTTCTTCCATGACTGAAAAAAAATTACGGTGCATATAACAGTCTGTCGGTACAACACTGCTCCGTTGCTAACGTGGCAACTGTTGCCATTTACCTATCACTATGAGCAGCAGACTTGTTTTTTTTTAGCATTGCTGTCGTTTTAAGAAAGGCGTCTCTTTCGTTCAGGGGTAACAAACTAGTGACCCGCAGAAGTGCTAACATTAAAAATTTCAAGATTTCACACAAAAAATTTGTGTTTTTTCAATTTCGAATTTAAGCTATGATTTCTAATATCACACGTTTCTATTATGTTACTTGCTAACATTGCACTAGTGCTTATTGATTAAGTTGAGTGGTTAGTTGTTTGGAGTTTTTTGGCGCTAGAGCAACTAGGGCTATAATACGCCAAACAGAGACAAATAAAGAGCTAAAAGACGGGCAAACACACAGGACACTGAAAAGGTTAGAATACAAATGGTAGAAAATCTAAGAAAAAAACGTAAAAATTCATAAACGAGTAAAATAACCAGTAAAACGTAAAAATTCGAAAACAGGAGTTCAAAGCATCATCAGATCAGCATCATCACATATCAGATGAAAGATGTCCGAGTGTAAGGGTTGGGTTGTTTTACCTCTGAGCGGCACTTTTTTGCACACCATGGGCTAAATGGCCAGGTCACATGGACCCCGAAGGCTCAGAGAAGGTTGGGGGAGGGGACCCACTGGAACAGCTGTTGGGAGACAGATGGTAGCCTCCCGTCAAGGCCATCCAGCGTGTTCTTTAACGTGCACAGGGTATGGCTCTCCCGCACACGGGGCCACGGCTTAACGTCCCATCCGACGGACGGCGGCCTTTCCAAGCCCATCGGTGTCCCCTACTGACCGTGGGCAGGGCGGGGAATTTTGCGGAGATAAGTCTCAACGCTGACCCAGCTGGGACTCGAACCTGGGAACTACAGATTACGAGCCTGGCGCGCTACCGACTGAGCCACCCCCGCCCCCCGAGTGTAAGGGGCTCGGACGTAAAATCGTGAAAGGTAAAAAAATAAACGTCTGTCTAGGGTAAAAGCTGAGCAATTTATTAAAATGTGTTTAATAGTTAAAATGGTGTCATAAAACTCTCTCTTAGGTTCGTCGTCCACCGGAAGAAGAAAGGAGTGAGAGATAAATGAATAACCTAAGTGGAGCCAAGCAAGTACAACTTCCTTCTGGCGATTCCTGCGAAAACAAGACTGCCATGGTTGACAATGGGCTTGATCTCAAAAAACTTGTTTACAACCTGTTGAGACCAAGATCTCTGCCACTGTGCCCGAAACTCGATGGAAAAATGCTGCCGGAAGTCCAAGTACGGAACCAGCAGTGGAGTGTCAGACAAGGGCGTGACTGACTTGGCAGCAACGTCTGCCAAGTCATTGCCCCTGATCCCGATGTGACCGGGCACCCAACAGAAGAGAATGTTGGTGGTGGCTGCCAGACGATGGAGCTGCTGGCAGTTTTTAGAAAGAACTGGGTGAGGCCGATGCCTCATCATGATCAAAGCCTGTAACGAGCTAAGCGAATCAGTGTAATAAAGCACACACCGACGATGATGCTTAGCTGCTATTATGGTCCAAGGCAAGACTGATAGCATGAAAATCAGCAGTGAAGATGAGACAGTGCTGTGGGATCTGGTCTATAATGATTACATCACAACAGACCATGGCTGATCCCACAGATGTGCCGGACTTCAAGCCATCTGTGAAGACAGGCAAGAAGTCCGGGTGCGCAGCACAATGGCTGGCAAATAGTTGCTGATACACACAGTTGGGTGTAAAGAACTTCCCAGTCTTGCACAGGGAAAAATCACAGGAAGGGGAAACAGCGAGCCAAGGTGGAAGTGGCGCGGCTGTTGACTGTGTGATGGTATCGAGACTAGTGTTAATGTCTTTAAGTAACCTCGGACATGCAAACTGAAAGGACGAATGGCAGTCGCCCGATTCTGGTATAACATTTCCCACTGGGGACTGAAAATGCAGTGCCAAGTGGGATGGGCCCGTGCAGACACAGAGGGCCTGATGATGGAGGGGGTCCAGCACCTTCACGACCGAATCCGGGGCAGAATTGTACACCTGGGATTTGTAGTCCAGTTTCGTCTGTACAAGTGCACTGTAGAGGTAGAGCAAAGAACATCGGTCTGCCCCCCAAGAAAGGGAGGAGAGGACCTTCAATGCCCGCGTGCACTTGGACCTGAGATGAGGTATATGTGGTAAAAAGGTCAATTTCCGGTCAGAGACCGAGAATCTTGGTCTTCACCACAACTGGAATGATGGTATCCGTGAGCCGGAGCTCGGGGTCCAGATGAAGGTTACGCTTGTGGCGAAAGTGCACACAAGCAGTCTTCTGTGGGGAGAACCGAAACTCATTGGCCGTCGCCCAAACCGAGAGATTGTTCAGGGCAATTTACAGTTGTCATTCAATGACCTTCATGCTGGACGACGAGCAAAAGATGCTAAAGTCGTCAACATAGAGGGCATTGCCGTGTAATGGAATTTATCCGTGTTGTTTATTACAGTTGTTACGTAATGGAATTCATCTTGACAGCGAAAAGCATAACACTCAGGATGCAGTCTTGTGGCACGCCCTGTTCTTGGGGGAAAGGCCACGACAGAGTGTTGCCAATACGAACTCGAAAATGAGAAGAAAAAAAATTGGCGATGAAGCTCGGCATGTGACGTCGCAAGCCGAAGTTATGGAGGTCACAGAGAATGCTGAATCTCCATGCCATGTCATATGCTTTTTCGAAGTCGAAGGAAATGGGCACCAGATGCTCTCGACGTAAAAAGGAATTGCTGATCGCCGCTTCGAGGCAGATCAGATGGTCTAAAGTAGACCTGTGCCTGCTAAAGCCAGACTGGGTCTTGGAAAGAATGCTGTGATGCTCCAAATACCAGGCCAGCCTGGTATTTACCTTTTTTCCAACACCTTGCAGACGTAGCTCGTCTACGCAATTCGATGATAATTAGAAGGAATCTTTGGATCTTTGCCTGGATCGGGCAAATACAATATGCTACTCAAAGGAGGTTACCGTTTATCAAAGGATCCTTTGTCTAACCTCATTACTTGCAAAGTTGAGTCACTTAATTCCCAAGATGCTATGTAAGCATCTAGAATCAAATGTATCAAGTTTCCTATTGTCTTGTTTGCAAAAGGTTCAAGTTTCCTATTGTCTTGTTTACAAAAGGTTCAAGTTTCCTATTGTCTTGTTTACAAAAGGTTCAAGTTTCCTATTTTCTTGTTTACAAAGGGTTCAAGTTAGTGAAACTTACCCTAGAAAGAACCAAACTGTTATACAGCCTAATTTTAGTTTTTAGATGTATACGCCTATTTCTCCATATTCTTCCTAGATTCGTAAAAATCTCGGCAGCAATCCCTATTCTTGTGTTTATCTCATCCTGCTCATCACCAGTATCTCTAACAAATGTGTACATGGGCCCAATATTGGAATTCTGCTTACATAGCTCCCAAGATAATTAAACTGAGATACTTGCTCAAGTGTGGAACTATTCAGATTAACTGAATCACAGCCTGCCTGACCAATTTTCATCACTTTAGTTTTCTCTGTTTATTACCAAACCTACTCTACTACCAGTCTCAGCAACAGATCGAATGAAAGAGTTTATCTCATCAACATCATTTGCCCAAAAGAATAAGTCATCAGCATAATCTATATCAGAAATTTTCGTATCTTCAGATCATTTAAGGCCAAAATCTTTCCCTTGCAGTGAATTTCACATAACACCATCAATTTCACATAACCAAATAAAAAAAATACCTCCTTAAGCAGCTGCTTGCCACAGAGGTCTGACAGGAGTCCTGTCAGTTTATATGCCACAGTAGAAGATCTGAGAGTATGGCAGGACTTCAGCAGAAAAACGACACATACATCCACGCCTTATCCAGGGCTCGAATCCAGGTCCCTTAGATCAATAGCAAGCACGCTAATCACTCAGCTACTGGAAGCTGAAGAGAAAAGGAGACAAAATGCACACTGGTCGAACACCAGAAGCAATGCTAAAATAGTTGCTAACAACTCTCGCATACGACTAAGTGTTATGACAGAGAACTTTCATTATGTTAACTAACTCGTCTAGCATGCCATAAGATCGGACGATTCATCAAAAATTATGACGATCAACAGAGTCAAAAGCCTTTTTGAAATCTACAAATCTAGTAACCAAAGGTTTCTGAAACTCTAAACATTTCTCAAGAATCTGCCTAAGTGAAAAAATCTAATCAGTACCGTAAATGCAAAATCTTGTATCCGTTTATAAAATCTTAGATTTAAGATATTTGACTTTTATCAGATATTTTATATTATTATATCAGAATTTGATAGCTGTTTGATCTCTCATAGAAGTTAAGTAATATTTTGATTAACATTTCATTCAAGTTGTATTTGAGTGTTATTACTTCAAGAAAAAATGGCTCAGTATACACTGAAAGAGTACAGTAGTTGTTTCTACTGCAATACCGCAAAAAATAGCTGTAGGTAACATTCAAACTGTAATTTATGGAAGTAATTCATTCGTAAGTAATTAAGTAATGTAATTTCTTTGAGGTCAGGTTGGTATCAAAAAATAATCAGCTAGGCGAGTGCACAATCTACAGGTAATCTTTTGTAGGTAAGGCATGGATGTGTGTATTGTTTTTCTGCTGAGGTCCTGCCATCCTCACAGACCTTCTACTATGGCATATAAACTGACAGGCTCCTGTCAGACCTCTGTGGCAAGCAACTGCTTGAGGGGATGTTTATTTATTTTTTTTATATTCAGTGATGGGTCGATTAAAGTTTTCTGCTTCAAAAACAACCGGAACCAATAAAGTAAAATATATATGTAAAGTAATATAGTTACTTTTTTTTCCATTTTTTTGCATAAAAACAACTATTCATTAGCTGCATGTCTGCATGGCTTTTTGCTAGCTAGAAAGGAGATAAAATCTGTTTTTCTTTGGTGCCAAAATAGATGGAGAGTTATGTCTAAGACAGGGCTTTTTGAACTATGGACCGCTGCATTCCGTTAGGCCACGAAGTCTCAGTCAATTAAATTTTAACTTTGATTTTTCATACTCTTAGTTAAAGAATAAAAATTTAATTTTGAAATGCATTCGTGTCGTAAAAATATTATAATCAAGGAGTGTCTAAGGGAGAAGAGAGCTAGCTTCCATAGACGTAATGTGAAATTTTCGATTGCAGAGCCCTCTAAACATGGCAAATTCGTGCGTTGCAGTGAAGCCACCTAGCCAGGGAGAGGAGCCAGTTCCTTGCGTTATTTTCCACCGTCGAACAAAGTTTTCAATTGCTTACACCACATGACTAATTTTACATACACTTTGACTCTGAAAAATGTTCATTTTATTCACGAGGTACATTAATAATTTCTTTTCGTTTAGACAGAAAATACTAGAAGTAATGTAATCATTTTTTTTTAATAAAATCCAATTTTGTAAAACTAGTAGTAGCTATGCTAAAGAACAAAATTTTGATATTTTGAACAACCTACAGCATCTAGTATATTATAATAAATTGAGATTTATGTGTCAATGTGCGATAACACGATCTATATAATTATATTTTATACAATTGCTGATATCTTCAATAAATAACATATCGAGTGTTTTACTTGTACAAAAAAGTTCAACAGATGGCAGCAGGCACTTCCCATATCAACCATAAAAAAAGAATTACACTGTTAGAGCAAAGTGCAGCAGCCAATGTACATCGATATGCTCCAAGGAATACAAACCTGCAACATACATTCACTTATATATATTCACAAGATGATTA